>CM066035.1:158808720-159416845 GCA_033557465.1 Ichthyophis bannanicus | reverse complement strand
GGGTGAAGGCAGACAGATTAATTTGGAGAGCAGGGTTGGGATAAGGAGGCATTTTGGGGGGTGTAAGATGGTTAGCCGAGCCCCTTGTGTAAAAGGGGCGTGAAAGACTGGGTAGGGGATAAGAGAAAGAAGGATGAGCTGGAGGTCAGGGAGGGAAGGAGGGACAGGAAAGGAGCTGAGGCTGGTGAAGGGATGAGATATAGATGAGAGTTGAGGGGATAAATACAGAAAGTAGAAATAGGGGACTAGGGAATACGTGAAAGGTAGAGGAACTATAGGAGGCTGAGGAAGGAGAAAGACAGGGTGCAATGAGAGCACTAGATATGGGGCCAGAGTGGGAGATGGATAGCTGAAAAGGAGGAAACTGAGGATTGAAGGTGCGAAAAAAGGAGAATGAGGGGTAAAAATCTAGATATGAGTGGACAGAGGTGGAAGAGAGAGAGAAATGAAAAACACAAGGTGAGAAGGAAAGATCAATGTCAAAAGCATGCAATGAAAAGAGGGAAGAAGACAAGCGAGAAAAGAAATGGAAAGGAGATGCTGAGAAGGCAGACACAAGAAAAGTGGAAATGTGAGACAGGAACCAGCATAAATTAGAAAAATAAAGGCCCAGACAATGAAGGTAGAAAATTTTAAAACATTTCCAATTGTTATGGATTACTGGGAATTTCGTATCTCTTCCCTTTTTGTATTTTGCAAGATACTGTATCTCTTTTTCCACTGCATGTTTCTGTTTTTAATTTCTAGTCCTTTATTCTGCATTAGCTGAGGGTCTGTGTACAATGTGTGTGTGACTGAGGTGAAGGATTCTTCTAGCATGTTGTTCCTGAGCAGGGATCTGTAGCAACCCTGTTTGTTCTCTTTAGCCCTATAGGAGCCATATGGAGGTTCTAGGATCTAATGCAATATTTGCAGGTCTTTCTTTTCATAAGTAGAGGTGTTGCAGTTGGAAGTTAATATTGATTTGGTATGGCATTTGCTTTATAGGCTTTTAATCTCTTTTGCAGGTTTTTTTGCTACTTTACTTCACAAAGGCTAGATTTACTAAAAGGTGCTGCCATATTACCATATGCTAAAATGCATTAACAAATGTTATTTACATGCAGGTCCAATTTTATGCAACGTGACCTACTAATATGCATTAACCACATTAGTGTGCACTAATATGGTAACTAGTAAATTTAGCCCAAAATATCTAGCAGTGAAGCATGCGTGTGTGTTGTTCTGAGATGATGATACCACAGTTTGAATATTTATATGTGTATGGTGAGTTGGAAAGGGACTGTAGAATGTGTTATAAAACTGCAGAGTTTAATACATGTACATTCGGCCTAATCTTGTATAGACTTCAGATTTGTGTTTGTGGGAACTCTAAGGTTGGAGGCAACTATAGGGTTTTGGTAGGAGGTAGTGGATTATGTATTGTCTTTAAAAATTTGCAGTTTTGTGGTGTTGATGCTGCCGGTCTGAAATTTTAAAATATTTTGTTAGTTCAGATTCAAAAAAATCTCAAATGGGCACCATGATCTTGAATTCACAGTTATCAGGATTCTTTTTCCCGATTTTTATATCTTCCCTTCTCATCATTAACTTAATTATAGCACTGACAAAATAAATATGGTATACAAATATTTATGCAAATGAGGCCACACAATGAGCCTCCACACATGGCCCCACATCTTCCTCAGGCCATCCTGGCATGACAGTTGCATTGTAATCTCGATAATCAAAAAGAGGCAAAAAAAAATTAAGAAAATAAAACTAAGATTAATAACAGCCCAATATAATGGAGGGGGGGGGGATGGGAGACATCCAATCTCAATATATGCAAGCTAAAGATCTATAGGACATTTGGGCAAAGTAGCGCATAGTTACTCACCTCTAGCAGGTGATTTCTGGGACCAGCAGGAATTTAGTCTTCACATATGGATGACATCGGTACCGACAAAGCCCACATGGGAACATTCCCCAGCGTCCAATTGGAAAGCTTTTGGGAGAAGTCCACTGCGCCTTCCCGACTGCCTTCTCACCTTCCGAACTCCCTCTATTCAGCTGAGTTTGTAACTAAGAAAGGAGAGTAAATGAAACCCCATAACTCCTAGGGGATGAGGGCAGGTTGTGAAGACAAAATTTCTGCTATTCCTAAAGATCCCCTGTTACGGGTGAGTAACTACGCTATCTCCAGGAACAAGCAGGAATGTAGTCTTCACATATGGGGGACTCCATAGCTACCCAGATGCCAGACGAAGTGACCTCAGAACCGGTAAAAGTTCACCTCAGAGTAGGCATGATGAGGTCATGGATCCCATATGGCTTTCTGGTATCTTCAAAGTCTGGGACTGAGTTGCATCTAAGTCTGAAAGAGGTGCTGGAGTACAGCCTGACCAAACAAGGCAACCCAACAGGTGTCCTTGTCCAGACAATAATGGGCAGCAAAGTATGGATGAAGGACCAAGTTGCTGCTTTGCAAATTTTATCAATGGCTACCAAGCATAGGTTTGCTATCGAGGTGGCAATGGCGTGAACGTTGTGAGCCATGACATGCCCTTCCAGGGAGAGTCCTGCTTTGTCATAGGAATGTCAGAGGGATGGGCCATCATAAATTGACTAGTTTAAATGGAAGGGAGACACCACCTTTGGCATAAAGTGTGGGCGAGTCCACAAGACTAATTTGTCATGGTGGAAGCGGCTACCAAAGCCTGAACCTCACTAATGCATCTAGCTGAAGTGAAGGCAATTAAGAAGATTACCTTCCACAAGAGGAATTTAAGTAAGGTCATGGCTAATGAGTCAAAGGGCAGCTTGAGAAGCTGAGCTAGAACGACATTGAGGTCTCAAGTTACCAGAGGTGGCTTAATGGGCGGTTTGGACAGTAGGAGACCTCTCATGAAATGCACTACTAGCGATTGCATGGAGATGGGCTGTCCATCCAGTATGTGGTGAGAGGCCACAATGGCACTGAGGTGGACTCTCACTGAGTATGTCTTTAAACCTGTTGAGGATGGGTGAAAGAGTGACTCCACTAGAGCAGAAAAGGGATTGAGATCTTTCTGGGAACCCCAGACAGAGAATCTATGCCACTTAAAAGTGTATGAACATCCAATAGAGGGCTTTCTATAAGCCAAAAGGATCTCCTTAACCTCTTGAGTAAGATCAAAGCCTTCTAAAGCTATGCTATCAGTAGCCAAGCTGTGAGGCGGAGAGACTGTGGATTGGGAGAGGAGATTTGGTGCATATCCCAATCACAGAGGATGAGTTTGAGTCAGATATAGTAGCAGTGGAAACCATGGCCAGTGAGGGACTACGAGAATCAAGGAGCTCTTGTCGAACTGAAGCTTGAAAAGCATATTGGAAATGAGGGGTATAGGAGGGCATAAAGCAGACCCTGACCCAGTGTAGGTGGAAGGCATCCACTTACTGGTTCCTGGGTGTCAGAGTTTTTGTGCAGAAGTGAGGAAGCTTGGCATTTTGCAGAGTAACAAGTAGATCTATGTCTGGAGTTCCCCAGGTCTGGAAGATGTAGGATGTTGTGTCTGATGGAAAGACCATTTGTGGGGAAGAAGGCTGCAACTCAGTCTGTCTGCCAAGACATTTAATTCCCCCAGGAGGTACACCGCTTGGAGGTGTTTTTGATGAGCAATGGCAAAGGACCACAGGTGCAGAGCCTCCTTGCAGAGGGCCCAAGAGCCTGTTCCTTCCTGCTTGTTCACATAGAAAATGGCAACCAGATTGTTCATTCTGACCAGGACTTATTGTGCTCTGAGATGGTGTTGAAACACCCAGAGGGCATTCAAGATAGCACGAAGTTCCAGGAGATTGATCTGGGGTTGTGACTCTTGCATTGTCCATAGATCCTGTGTAGTCAGATTGCCCAGGTGTGCTCCCCAACCCAGTTTGGAGGCATCCATTGTCAGGGTGCACTGAAGTGGAGAAATCTGAAAAGGAGACCCTATGAGGAGATTTTCTGGAGAACACCACCACTGAAAGGATGTGGTTACTAGGGCAGTGACTTGGATCCTGTCCTGGAGATGGCCCAAGGCCTGCTTCCACTGGGAGGCAAGAGTCCACTGGGCTGTCCACATATGTAGTTGGGCATATGGAACGACATGTACTGTAGAGGCTATGTGCCCAAGGAGCTGTAGAATTTCTCTGTGGTCAGATTGTCTCATAGGAGCATCTGGGATGCTATTTTGACTAGATGGGTACAATGGAGCTGGGGCAGAAACACCCTGGACTGTTGGGTGTCTAGTGGGACTCCAATGAACTCTAGCTTTTGAGTTGGAGTGAGCTGGGATTTTGGGAAGTTTATCAGAAAACCCCAAGTGTAGTAGTACTGTGATGATACAATGCAAGGAAAGCAGTACCTCGTGGGAGGTGTCTGCTTTTATTAGCCAGTTGTCTAAGTAAGGGAAGACAAAAATCCCCAGAGATCTTAGATATGCGGCTAATCATTGCCATGCACTTTGTGAAGACTCTTGCGGCAGAGGAGAGTAAGAAGGGAAGGACTACATATTGATAATATTTTTCATGAAAGGTGAAGTGTCTTGGACTGATGAGGATGTGTGCATATGCTTCTTTTAGATCTAGAGAACAGAGCCAATCCTGATTCTGAAGGTAGGGTAGAAGAGTCCCGAGAGAAATCATCTTGAACTTTTCGTGGACTAGAAACTTGTTGAGGTTTTTGAGGTCCAGAATGAGCCTGTATCCTCCGGTTTTCTTTGGAATGAGAAAGTATGGAGAGTAGAAGCCCATTCCCTGTTGGGATGTTGGGACATCTTCTATGGTGCCCTGAGACAGAAGAGAGGATACCTCGTCCTGTAGGAGAGCAATGAGTGGGGGTTACGTTTGATATTCCCCTGTGAAAGAGGAGGACAGAGTTTGCAGATAAAGTCTGTACTCTACCTGGACTATGGTGAGCATCCACTGCTCTGAGGTGATGCGGTGCCATCTGTGGGCATAGTGACACAGCCTGCCTGCTTTGTGGAGGGGTTGAGAATCCTCCAGAGGCAAGGTGGCAATGTTTTCTAGGAAAGAGTAAAAAAACAGGTGCAGACTGTGGTTGCAGAACTGGTTGAGATTTAGCCATCTGTGGCTTCTTTTGTTGTTTAGGAGGCTGCTGTCTCTTCTGTGGGGCTTGACCCTGGTACTAAGAAGCAGGAGGATACGTAGAGAGGAATCTCTTCTTATTGCAGAAAGACTTCTTTGCAGGTGTTTTTTTCCTAGCAGGGTCAGCTGTTACTCTGGACAGTCGCTTTAGAGTAGAATTTCTGACTTTAATTGAGAGGTCTTATCTTGCCAGTCTTTTCAAGATAGGTTTTCCTCTGTTCAAGGTATGTTGCTCAGCTTATCTTGAACCCACTGTTCAAGATCCGAGGCTTGAAGCCATGCAGTTCTTCATGCACCTATGCATGTTGCTGAGGCCCTGCTTGTGCATTCAAAGGCATCAAAGGTAGCCCTATTGACAAACTTTGAAACATTTTGGGCAAGCTTAGCAAGATAATCTGCCCTCTTTTCATCTGGGAGAAGATAGGCAAAGGCCTTGAGATCCCTGGAAACCTCTTTGAGGAACATTTCCATGTAGAGGATATAGGAGTTGATCCTAGCTGAGATCATGGATGCTTGGAAACATTGATGCCCAAAGGCGCTGAGAGTTCTCGATTCTCTACCTGGAGGATTAGAGGAGAAAGTCTTCGAGCTTTTGATTCAGCACATTGCCGATTCAACCACCATACAGTAGTGGGGAAGCTGTGGCTTTTGAAAGTCGGGACACTCTGGTACCCAATACATGGTATCAAGACATTGACTTTGAGGTGAGACCATGAGAGGCATCTCCCATATATGGAGCATAAGGTCATGAAGGATGCGGTACACTGGAAAAGTGGCTGCCTCCTTGGGTGCTGTTGGGTATTGGAGGATCTCTAATTTCTCCTCCTTTGGCTCCTTCTCCGAAGTTACTGTGATAGAAAGACCCTTGGCTAGGTCTTGAATGAATTCCAGGAAGGACATGTCTTCCGGCAGCGATATGCATCGCTGTTGAGGTGGGAAAGGAAGGTCCCAAGGCCTCTGGGAATCAAGTGACTCTACATTCAAAATAGGGGAATTGGAATCGGAGGACTCAAAGTATCAAAGGGCATGGTGTTCACTGGAAGCTAGATGCCAGTACCAATGCTCTGAGGTATTGGGTTTGGTACCGGTATCAGTGAGAGTTTCAAGGGAGGGCATGGGTGGGAGCAATGTCGATCTCATCTGCAACAGCCCAGATGTCATGCCCAGAACTGGTATCGATATTGTACCAGAACCAGTATCGACAGGGTAGTACCTGTAGCCAAGGGTTTTATAGGTACTGAGGCAGCAAGGAGGGCTGCCAAGCTGCCCTCGATGGCCAGCATGTGCTGGTCTATCGAGGTTGCCAATGCTTGGGTGTCGTATTTGTGCTACCGTCCCAGAGCATGGCATCAGTAGCTCTCTGGAGGTTGAGGCCTCGGAAGCATCCTGGAGCCCCTCGATAGCTTTAGAGGACTGGGCCTCCCACCAGAGCTGTTTAGCAGGCCAATTCACCTCCAAGGCAACACCCGAGGGGTCCCGATGCTTTGAGTGAGATCTTCCCCTGGAGGTATTGTCAGACTTCGATGTGACCTTGTGCTTGGACTTCGAAGATAACTGAGATCAATGGGAGGATGATGAGGTCCTCGACAAAGCAGATGCCATCAATACCATGCCCGAGACAAAGAGTGCTCCAAATTTAGAAGCCTGGTTTTGTAGGGATCTCTGTGTCATTTTCTGACAGAGGGGACGGTCTTTTGGCTGGTGGTCTGGGCCAAAGCATTTTAAACACCAGTCATGTGTGTCAGTTGCCGAGATTGTGCAGACACAGTTAGAACATTTCTTGAAACCACTAGTTGGTTTCTCCATGCCTTCGAGGATGTGAAGGCTATGGTAGGCTTAAGGCCTTAAAAGGGCATCAATGCCCAAGTCTTTTTTTTTTAAATTTATATTCTCTTATATACTGCACTATTCTGCATCAGTGCGGTTTACATTGAACAAACTGATATTACATTGAACAGGGCATTATAACTTGGAGATAACTATTTTACAGGGAAATTGGGCTATGGAGGGTTAAGTGGCTTGCCCAAGACCACAAGGAGCACCTGTGGGACTAGAAACCCCAGTCCTTCCGGCCCAAGATTGCTGTCCTCTAGTGGAATTTGAACCCCCAACCTTCCAGCCTGAAGTACCTTGCCCCACTAGGCCACTCCTCCACTCTTTTAAGGAAAGAATTAAAAGAAAAGAATAAGGGAACCAACAATGTCTTTGACGGTGCCAGTGTCAATGGGAAGGCAGGGGCGCTATCCACAAAAAGAACGTTTTTTTTTTTTTCTGTGGTGACAGGATTTGCTTCCTGCTTGCTCCACGGAAAACAAAGAACTGAAGAGAGGGAGCTGGGAAGATGGGAAGGCTGTCACACGGGTGCAGTGACGTGATCTCAAAAGCTTTCCAATTGGACACCGAGGAGCATTTCCGTGCAGGCTCCGTTAGTACAGATGTCACCCATATGTAAAGACTACATTCCTGCTTGTTTCTGAAGATAGCAGAGAACACTCATCTAATTCCTAGTACAGCAAAAATCTAATCTGCTATGAAGAGGACACAGCCAGTGGTGTCAGTACAGAATGAGCAGCAACCCAACTAGAAAGATGTGGTGGATCATAAAAGCATATTTAACAATGAGATGTTTAACAACACATTTGCTTGGAAAATTCAACCAAAATAAAGCTACAAACTAGAGAACAGTCGGTCACGATAACAAAAATTGTTTCCTTCTTAAATAAGTAGTTTTTGCTACACCTGGAAGTATTCTTACTTTAAAGATCATAAAAGGAAATATCTTGTGACAAAAAGAAAAAAATTAACAAAAATCTCAGTCTGAGTCCAAGACCAAATTAACAATCATTGTCATAGGTATTGGTTTGTTTGTTTTTTTCCTCTTTGGTTCCTTCAGTTAGAACAGTAACATCTAAAGAAATCGTAGGCTGAGCAGAAGATGACATTATCTTCTACTTCCTTCTTTTTAGGAGCCAAATTTAAATAGTACATTTTCAAAATCATAGGAAAAGCTTTTTCTGGAATTTGTAATACTTCATTAATATATTTTCTGAAAACATCTTAAGGAGAAGAAAACTTAAGTTTAGGAAAAGTAATTAACTCAGAATTCCAATTTTCTGTTGCACCAATGAGTTACCTTTAAAATAGGAAACATTTTCTGGTTGCAAATGTTCCACTTTCCCCTCAAGCGACTCAAGGCATTTCTTGGCCTGCTCAATCTCAGATCCCATCATTTGCAAACACTCTTGAGAATGATTAATATTACTGTTAAGCTGGTCAGTGAGCACAACCAAGAGATCCCGTACATTTTCAAGAGAAATAATTTCAGGCCTCTGCGCAAACTTTTGTTGCAGATCTACAGCAAATTTATGATCCATACCTATAGATACCAAAATAAACTAGTCACTTTCCTTTCTCTCTTCTTGAAGATTGACTGCTGTAGAGGGTAAAAACAATCTTCTCATGCTGTAACTAATGACATCGAAGATAACCGTGAAGGCAAGGATACCGTCGTGCTCACAGCCAAGCCAGCCTCCCTCTGCTGCAGGTCAGCAAATCCATCCTTCAGCAGTCTTCTTTTGTGGAAGGAGTAGAGGAGTGCACTGCTCCAGGCTCAGAGATACCTCCAGGACAGGGGATGTAAGACAAACGGCCTCTCCTGCAGCGACCACCCATCAGAGCTTGCCTAGGCATCCTCTTGGTGTCCACAAACAATGTAGGTGTCCAGCAGGCCAGGAGTTCCCTGCCCTGTTTTCCCTTTGCGTTTTCTCATACGAAAAACGGACAGCTGGTAAACAGAAAATCACAGAGCTCTGGCTGGAGCTTATTGATGCCCAGCCCAACATTAGTTGTTCTAAGACACAACCATAATAAAACAATCCATATAGACCTTAGATAATTTCCCAACTCCAAAGAAATAATTAATCCTGAAAATTTTTACCTCTAAAGAAACTCTACAAAAGGCAATCTCTATTTTTATATTTTGTCTAATACAGAAAGGAAAGTGAAAAGAAGGGTGACTCGTATAGAAATGATATTCTGGGAAATTTCTAAAAACACAAAACAAAACAAGGGCTGTTAATGTAGGCTATCAATTGCTGATATTTCATCTAATCCCCCCTGCACCACATAGATAAGAAGACGGATCCCTGGGGAATACCTCCATATGCTTACTTTAAAGAAGATCATTTATCTTTGAATCTCACTTGAAATGCCCTCCCTTTGAGGAAAGGTTCAATCCATGACAAAAAAAAACCTTTCCTTGTTAATCCCAACTGGACACATCTTGCCATCAACAACTAAGGCCACTAAGGCTGGACATAAATCTAATGCAATCAACAATACGGCGCCATTCTTATCCAAATGACAAAGAACTGAATCCAGTACGGTATTCAATAGGGATTTTGTCACCTTTTTGAGCCTGCCTGTGCCTTATCAAATCATACTCCTACCACTTCAGAGCTATAATGCTCCAGAGGAGCGGAGGAGTAGCCTAATGGTTAGAAAACTGGCTTGGGAAACAAAAGACCAGGGCTCAATTCCCACCAGCACTCCTTGTGGCTTTGGGCAAGTCACTTAACCCTCCATTTCTCAGAAAAAAATCCAAGTTATCAATGTCCCTGTTTAATGTACATCACCAAGTTTAGGTTACAATGTAAACTGCTTTGATTGAAATGATAAAGCAGTATAAAAAAACTGTTCAATAAATACTCACATAATTCTTGGGGACCATCAGAATGGAGCAACACAGCTATTTGCAGTCCCATATCTTTATCAGTCCCTTATTCAACATTAACATCTTTTTAATGTTTAGATATTTTTCTTGATTTTATATATAATATGTGATATCTGATGAACCCCTTTGCTTTTATAACTTCACAGCTTTATATCATCTTCACTTTGTAATAAAAAAACACTTCCAATACTGTCAAACACTTTTGCTACTATACTTCAACGTACGATTGTAAAAGGCACAATTTGAAAGCCGGCACATTCACTACGGCATGGTATTGAAAGAACTGCAGTACTTAGCTTTTCAGATGCCGAAACTGGCACTTGGTTCTAGGGGCATTTTTAATAAACCGTGTTAGTGGTCAACTTTGCAGATAGCCTGTGCTATAATGTCATGTTGGCAGCTAATGCAGGTGAAAGGCAGATTGCGTGACAATTTTCTGGGTTATCTGCATTTCACAAGTTAGAGGCAGGGAGAAAACATGGTGACCACATACAACTAGCTCACAAGTAATTGCCACATGTCAGCTGTTCAAACTGCCGATAACAGAGCTGCAGATAACCAAGTGTAGTCCCCCTCAGCTACATCCCAATGTCCAAATGGCACCGTGCCATAGATGGGAAGATCCACAGCACCAGCACATGTCCTTGCAAACCCCCCATATAGCACCCAGCCTCTAGGGTTAGGCTGTTTGGGGGGCTGTCTGGCCCCCCAGAATTGATCATTACAGCTAGCCGTCCAGGCCCCAGGGACCCCTTGCATGATACCCAGACCTTACTAGGCAGTCACTAGTGGTCCAGCGGTGTACAGGCAGGAGCAGTCCTTCTCCACTCCTGCCCCATGTCTGGTGCCTTCCAAAATGGCACCTGTCTCAAGGTGCTACCCCCTTGCAATAAGATGCCATTTTTCAGAGTAATGGGGATAGGGCAGGAGTGGAGGTGGACCACTTCTACCCCATACACTGCTGGATCACCAGAGTCTGGATGTCATGAGGAAGGTCCAGGGGGCTTAGCTGGCTAGCCATAAAGATTGATGACAGGATTGGGGGGCCCATAGTCCCCCTGAATGGGGTTAGACTGTCTAGGGAGCTGTGTCTGTTGCATCTAAGCTCCAATAATGGCAAAGATCACTTCTGTTCTGCCTGCGAGAATCTGATCTCCTGTGGGCAGAACAGGAGGGGTTTGCTGCCCATGATTGGGGGTGGGGGGGATAGGGGAGCAAATACCAGGCACCAGGTATAAATTTCTGGTCACCATGGTGACCTGACACCTGGGCTTTTTCGAGCCCCACTCTACTGGACATACTGTCTATGAGGCTCAATCCAAAGTCCTTGTCTATGAGGCTCAATACAAAGGAGGGCATGACTGTTATTGTCACCAGATCGCAAGGAATCCTCCAACTCCAATAAAAGGTTTGATACCTGAAGTGCAGAAGGATGGACTTGCATATGTTGATCCATAGGGCCTGTGATAATTAAAGCAAAGTCTGCTTTTCCAGATTTCTATTTAGCTTTCATTTTCTCCATGTCTGAGCAGATTGTTGAATAATGGCCTCATAGTCCTCAATGGCTCCGAAGACTTCCAAGAGGATGCTCACCTTTACACACCTTAAGCACATGCCTATGTCTGCACAATAAGCGTAGTTACTCACCTGTAACAGGTGTTCTCCGGGGACAGCAGGGATCAGTTCTCACATATGGGTGATGTTGGCACCGATGGAAACCTCGTGGAAGCATCCCCCCAACTTTCAAAGAAAGCCTTTGGGAGATGCCACCATGCATGCATGGTCCTCTTCCCGCTCAAGGGTGCCATCTTGCTCAGTCAGATGACATAGCAAAAGACGGCAAAAATACAACATGGTAAAGGAGCAACTCCAAAGGGTGGAGGGAGGGTTGTGAGGACTGATTCCTGCTGTCCCCGGAGAACACCTTTTACAGGTGAGTAATTATGCTTTCTCTGGGAACAAGCAGGAAGTCAGTCCTCACATATGGGACTCCCCAGCTATAGGCTACCAAAAGCCCATAGCAAAAAAACACGGTCTCCTTCAAGGGGAGCCACGAGCAGCAGCAATTGAGTCTGTGTCTACAGACTATAGTAGGACCCCTGTGTCCGATGAAAACCAGCACTCCGGTAGCCTGAACACAGAAGGGTCTGAGCGTAGGAGTTACCTAAACCCTGAAAAGATTACGGAGCACAGCCTGGCTGAAGGCACTTTCCCGTCAGGACTCCCTTTCCAGGCAGTAATGGGCTGGGAAGTATGGACTAAAGAACAGGTGGCGGCCCGGCAGATATCCACCATTGGAATGGCATGCAGGTTTTCCACCGAGGCCACCATGGCCCTGACACAGTGTGCCGTGACTCAGCCTTCCAGCAGGAGCCCCGCCTGCTCACAGGCAAGGGTGATACAGTCCGCCACCCAGGTAGACAGTGTGAGTTTGGTCACCACTTCCCCCAATCTACTGGGGTCTTAGGATATGAAAAGCTGAGCAGCTTTGTGGTGGCCCCAAGTGCATTAGATATAGAAGGACAAAGCCCTCTTACAGTCCAGAGTGTAAAGGACCATCTCACCCCCTACTGGTGTGAGGTCTTGGAAAGAAGGTGGGAAGTACTATTTCCTGGTTGAGATGGAAGGATGATACCAACTTGGGAAGGAATTTAGGGTGTGTGCGGAGCACCACCCTGTTCTTGTAGAACCTGGTGTAGGTTGCCTCTGCCACTAGGGCCTGAAGCTTGCTAACTGCGAGTGGAAGTGAGCGCGACCAGGAACACCACCTTCCATGAGAGGTATTGTAGGTGGCAAGTAGCAAGAGGCTCAAAGGGCGGGCGAGTGAGCTGCCCCAATACTACATTAAGGTCCCACTCAATCACCGGAGGGTGAACCGGGGGCTTTGACAAGAGCAGACCCCTTAGAAAGCGAGTCACCAGCAGCTGGACCAAAAGGGTTTTGCC
The DNA here is from genome assembly GCA_033557465.1 of Ichthyophis bannanicus. Lineage (NCBI taxonomy): Eukaryota > Metazoa > Chordata > Amphibia > Gymnophiona > Ichthyophiidae > Ichthyophis > Ichthyophis bannanicus. Next base: position 159,404,062 of record CM066035.1, on the reverse strand, counting down.
ATCTACTGGGTGGTGGTGCGCTGCCAGGGCACTGAGGTGTACCCTGACGAAGTTAGATTTGAGCCTGGACTGCAAGAGAAGGAGAAGGTACTGTAACACCAGCCCCACTGGGCAGGAGAACGGGTCAGTCTGGTGCTCGGCACACCAAGCTGAGAACCTGCACCACTTGAGCGTGTAAGCTTTCCTAGTAGAAGCCTTACGAGAGGCCAGCAGGATCTCTTCTACCTTGCCCAGGATCTCTTCTACCTTGCCCGGGAGGTTGAAAGGGGCTAGAGTCACCCTCTCAGCAGCCATGCCATCAGTGACAGGAACCCCAAGTTGGGGTGCAGAAGAGAGCCCCCTTCCTGAGACAGGAATCCCAGAGAGTACCCCAACAGGATGGGGGCCTCCACTGATAGCTGCAAGAGTAGCAGAAACCACAGTTGCCAGGGCCACCAAGGGGCTATCAGGATGAGCAAGACCTTGTCATGGAGTGTCCTGAACAAGGTTTTGGCAATCAGTGGCATGGGAGGGACGGCATACATGAGACCTTCAGATCATGAGATGAGGAATGCGTCTGCTGCCACCCTGGAGGGGTGGGCCTGCTTGGAGCAGAAGTGGAAACTAAACCCAACAATACCCTGACTATGATGGAAAATCTCTAAGAGTGAGTGGCGGAACATGCATCACGTATAAAAAATAGAGTTTTAACGGCTCCGTTAGTGGAACATTGTGAAGCTCAGTCTCATCTTTTTGAGGAGTTGTTTTGGACAGTTATCGATCATGTCCCCTTGGACCCGCGAGGGGGTGATCGCGAACAAAAATTACAAAGATTAGAACAACGTTGGATCTTTGTTTTACACACTATACAACCCCATGGGTTGAACTGGGACATTGATTGGATCACCATTCTATGACATTGAGTTTGCTGATTGAAAGTCTTTCTACCAATGAGAAAGTGGATACCTCTGATAGTGAGGAAACTCCATTTCCTATTGGTGTTTCCCCTATTTAAAGTTCCGGTGTAGCAAAAGCCATTTAACAAACATAATGCCCAAAAGGCCATGAAGACGGCGTTTTTTCATTGCATGGTTGTAAAGGAGAAGGCACTTGACACAGGGAGCACACCCGAAACGTGCACGTCGTATACCGTGTACCTATGTGATTTGCAACGTAAAGGAGAATAACTGCAAATTTTGGCGATAATAAGTAATAAGATAAGTAATTGTTTTATTTTCACAAGGGTGAAACAAAAAATAATAAAAGCACTCCACAGCCTGGTGGGGGTTAGGTCATCAGTTCTAACCCTCCCTCGGTGGGCTTCGACAAGAATTAAGTAACTCTTGGGTTTCAATTTATGATGGTTTATTGGTGACTCTTGGAGCAGAAGTGGGGCAACTGGAAGTTGTCTTGGCTGGCGAACAAGTCCATCATGGCTTCCCCCTAGATTCAGAAGAGCCGGTAAGTCACACTGGGGTCAGCTGCCAATCGTGCAGTTGGAGGACACTGCTCAATCTGTCGGCCAGTAGGTTGCTCTGGCCTGGTAGGTATACCACCTGCAGGAGGATACCCTGTTGGACTTCATAGGAGCAGAGGAACACCACCTCCTGGTAGAGGGTATGAAACCCCATGCCCCCCTGTTTGTTCACAACATTGCCACCTGGTTGTCCGCCTGGACCAGCACCAGCTGGTGATGTAGGCAGTGGTAAAAAGTTTGAATGGCCAAGTTTATTGCTTGCAGTTCCAGGAGGTTGATATGTTGGATGCTCTTGTCTGGTGACCAGCTGCCCTGGGTGCGGAGTTCCTCACAGTGGGCTCACCACCGAGCAGGGCTGCATCTGTGGTGAGGACCCTTAAGGGGCTCGGGGCCTAAAAAGGCATCCCCTCCTCGAGATATTTGGCGGTCTGCCACCAGGACAGAGAGTCTGCAAATTGGCGGGTGATGGAGACTTTGTCTCGGAGACCTCCATTGGCTTGAGTCCACTGGTCCTGGAGACACCACTGCATGTACCTCATGTGGAGGCGGGCGTCTGGGGTGACATGGACAATGGAGGCCATGTGTCTGAGGAGGCGCAAGAGGAGCCGAGCGGGCATGAAGGGACAGTGCTGTATGTCCCTTGCCAGGCTCCTGAGGCAGTCGGCCTGGGCAGGAAGGCCTTTGACTTGAAGGTGTCCAGTCTTGCCCCAATGAACTCCAGACATTGTGTCAGAAGGAGATGAGACTTGGGGTAGTTTATCACAAAGCCCAAGTACTGTATGACCTGGATGGTGCAGGTGGTCGCTTGTTACATCTCTGTGGCTGTGCTTCCCTTTATGAGCCAGTTGTCCAGGTAGGGGAAGACAAAAAAACCCTGGAGACGGAGGAAGGCGGCCACGACCACCAGGCATTTTGTGAAGACTCTTGGGGCGGAGGCCAAGCCGAAAGGTAGCACCCTGTACTGATAGTATCTGACTCCCACCATGAACCACAGGTATTGTCTGTGGTTGGGGTGAATGAGGATGTGGGTATAGGAAGCCTTCAGATGCAAGGAGCATAGCCAATCTCTCTGCTGGAGATAAGGCAACAATGTTCCAAGGGAGAACATCTTGAATTTCTCCCTCACCAGGAACTTGTTGAGGATGGGCCTTAGGCCCCCTATCCTTTTTGGCATGAGGAAGTATCTGGAGTATAACCCTTTCTCCTTGAGATGGTGGGGCACCAGTTCCACCACTTTGTCCTCGGGAAGACCTGCCAGCTCCTTCAATAGAAGATGCCGGTGAAGGCAAGATCGGAGGGGCTCTCCTGGAAAATAAGGGAGAGGTGTCTGAGTCAGATGAAGGAGGTAACCCTCTTTGACCACTTGTAGTGCCTAGGAATCGGTGGTGGTGGTCTGCCACCTCTGGGCATAGTGGGTCAGACCTCCCCCTCTGGGCTGAAGACCTCCTTGGGGTAGAAAGGCTATGCCCAAGGAGTCAAAAAGCCCCTCCAGGCTTGGCCGAGGCCTGTGCCTGGGGTTTTGGAGCCTTCTGCTTACGAGGGCCATGCCCATGTCCCTTGGCCCGCTGAACTTGTTGAGGAACCGGGGAGGCCTGGAAAGGTGGGTAGTTTCTGTAAGCAGCTCCTTTCCTTGGGTAGAAGGGCTTTTTACCCGAGCCCTTCCATTGAGGGCAGCGGTCTTTTTAGAGAGCTTGGTCCTCATCATGAACTTGGTCTCCAGCTCATCAGCCTTATCAGTCATGGGTTTGCCAAAGAGGTTCTTTCCCTGGCATGGGATGTCAACCAATTTGTCTTGAACTCATTGTTCAAGGTCGGACGACTGCAGTCAAGCCTGGTGTCGGGCACCGATGCCCGCTCCCATTACTCGAGCCGCCAACTTAAAAACATGATAGGCTGCCTGAAACATAAACTTGGATTATTCACAGATGGCTTTGGCCAGGTTCTTGAATCACTGCAGGGGGTTCCCGGACAAACCAGCTGAGAACCTGGCAAGTTTCTTCGCCAGGTCTCTCAGGTATATGCCCAAGTACAGCTGGTAAGTCTGGATGCGGCCGATGAGCATCGAGCCCTGGTAGCACTTTTTGCCAAGGGCATCCAAGGTGCGTGCCTCCCTGCTGGGGGGAACCTAGGAATGTATATTCTGACTTTTCAGTCGATGCATGGCCAACTCCACCACCATGGAATTGTGTGGCAGCTGTGACTTCTGGAATTCCGGGCTCTGGCAGACTTGACACATCGAGTCAAGCCACTTGCTCATCTTCTGAGGCTCTGTGGCTGGCACCGAGCGCACTAGTCAGGAATGATCTCAGCCAAGGATTGGCTCAGCTTCCGGGAACATTCTTGATGTCAAGGGCCCGGTTGTCGGGGCAGATGATCCAGTCATACCGGATAACAATGCCCTTTGCTGGTCTATGAGAAATTGTGATCCAGGGCCACCATTCTGGACGCCAGGCCAAAAGGCTCCGCAACCATCGGTGTGGGCACCGAGGGACTCAGGCCCGACGCCGGTTCCCCTGAAGGGGAGTCCTCGACGAGGATGGTGTCTGGCGACCGAGGCTGGTCTGAGGTTGAGTCCTTTCGGGGGACCTCTGCAGGCCGCTCCCTCTCTGATCCCTAAGACAAGCGTCTTGGACTGCGGGACCTCACCCAGGGTGCACCCGGCCGGTTGGATACGTCCAAGGACACCACCTTCGAGGCTTTCTTCCTTCTGGATTCACTCAAGGGATACTCCATTTCTGAAGAACCACAACAGGGCTTGGGCTCAGAGAGGCCTGCTCAAGACATTGAGTCTTCGGACGAAGCCTTGGACTTTGGAGATGCCGGGGACTCCGGGGAAAAACCTATCGTGCTGCTGCTGGCGGCTCTTAAGGGCCTTGCTGGACATCTTTTGCAGAGATAGCATGCTGCAAGGTCATTGTCAGGCCCTAGGCAGTGAAGGCAGCAGCTGTGTGTGTTGGTCAAAGACATAATTTTTGTGCATCTATCATGCTTCTTGAAGCCACTGGTTGCCATGGGGGAAAAAAGAACCTCCATGAGGTCGAAGACCCGCCGGGCTGCCAGTTGAGAAAAAAAGGCACGAAGACACCAAAAAGAAAAGGGAAAACTACAGAACAGAATCCAACTCGATGCCGCGACAGAGAGGTGAGGTGAGATGAGGTGCTGTAAGAGTACCAGTGCAATACCAGAGGTGAATATAAAACTCAGGCAGAAAAATCAACTTTTTCCAGGGACTAACCAGAAGGACCTCTGAGGGGCTTCATGGAATAAAGGAGACTGAGCAAGATGACACCCTTGAGTGGGAAGGGGACCACACATGCATGGTGGCATCTCCCAAAGACTTTCTTTGAAAGTTGGGAGATGCTTCCACAAGGAGTCCGTCAGTGCCGATGTCACCCATATGCGAGGACTGACTTCCTTCTTGTTCCTGTAGGAATGACCACATCTTGCAGTCTCCTCTGCCGTTAAACAGTACTTCTGACACTATTAGATGACATCAAGAGATAGGCAGGGTTCTCTAGAGCTCATTTCCTCCTCCTCCTCCTCTCATTCACTACTGGCACAGGCAAAATCAGGAGGATGGAAGGATGTCTAATGGCCACAGTCCTTTTCTCTCTACTGTGGCAGACAAGTTTCTCTCTGCCTCGATGTTTACATTTTTTTTAACTAAATATGAAGGAGACTATGAGAGAGAGAGAGAGAGAGAGAGAGAGAGCTGAAAGGTTAAGAGTCACTATCTTCACTTCAGTTTCTTCTATTTGTTCTATTGCTACAGTTCCCTATTGTTCAAGTCATTTATTCACTCACAAATGAAACTATTTTTAACCAATCACATGAACACTGCACAGCATCATTTATTCAAAACACAGAGGTATAAAATCTAGTTATGCAATAAGAGGTGTCCCTCATCTATGAACAATATCTGCTATTCTTTCTAAGGGATATATGAGTTGGGCCTAAAGTCAACAACTCTGCACTTGAAAAGAATCTATGCCATTCACAGTGAGTATGATAGATGAGTAGGCAACATACTCCTATTCAAATGTAGCACCCAACTGATAACATTGGAAGGTCAAAGCTCTTAAAGAATGCCTCAAGATAAATGAATGTAAACATAGCAATGAAGAATTTATCTTCCAGTATTGAACCAAGTATAAAAAATAAAATACATTACATTCTCTTTCATTTCATACAGAGGAAAAAAAATCATACAAGCACTGATACACGATTTCATCCTTATTGGATCTGAATGGAAGATTAAATAGGCAGGAGTGCAGATTTTGTGACAAATACAAAGGATCTCTAAAGGTAAAAAGGTGACTATTGTGGTTGGTATGGAAGGGCAGACTAGATAGATCATGTGGTCTTTTTCTGCCGTCATGTTTCTATGTTTCTATTAATTATGAAATGTTATATTCAATCTGTCATAAAATAATCATTCCATTGAAGGAAGACTTTCCTCCCTCTCCCAAGGATAACTGCTCAGGTGACATTAGGACTCTCTTGACAAAGGACTAATGAGGAATTTTCTTTTTAGAAGGAACACCTGTCCACTACTTATGAGCCAGCAGTATAGATCAACCCTACAATACCAGTTTTCCTCTTTTTCCCCAAGGAGGCCATTTTAAAAGGCTTAGTCATGATAGGACATCCAGAAACATGCATGTGGACAAATCATGGAGATCTCCTTGGAGCCATTTCAGAAATGATTTTTGAAGATGCCCCTGGTGCAGGACCATCCAAATAGGTAGGGTGTGCATGAAGGAGCAGTGTCCAGGCCAGGGCATTGACCTCAAACATCCTCACTTGATTTTAGACAGGTCAGAGATGTTTATGCCCTTGTCCAAATTTATAACTGCTCCAGGCAAGAATAGGCACAGGAAGTGTGTCTGTTTGGGCCTTAAAACCTTTGCATCATGTAGACAAAATGGCATTCCGGCATCCCTTGTACTCCCCCAATCAGACTCCCCCGATTGGGCTTGAGCACCTGAACGGGCCTGCAAGCCTTCCCGCTCAGGATCTCCAGCCCAATCGGGGCTGTGGGAGGAGTAACAGCTGACTTAAGAGGAAGCCGCCGCCAGGCAGGCCCGCGCCTGTCGGGCCCGCGCCTTCGGCGTGGCGTGAGAGACCGTGCCCAAACTATCTGACCTGATGCACCTCTGCAAAGCCCTCGGCCACTTTGAGGGTCGCTTTCCAGCTCTCAACCCTCATCAGCTTTCCCAACGGAGTGATAGAAGAACAAAGGCAACTAAGCTACAACTACCCAAGCTCCACCTCTGCAAAGTTAAGGTAACTTGATGAGCCAACGAACTCTCATTCCCATCTCCCCTGCATCAGGAATAGTCGATTTTCGGTTGCCCCATGACCCAGGGTTCATTGCTCAACCTTTCCAGAAATAGAAACATGGACACATGAACATAAGACTCAAACCTTTACACTAGCTTACCAGAATATCTCTTGTCTATGCTTTGTAGCTAAGTATTCCACGTTGCAACACTGAAACCAAATGTGACAGGCAACAAAGTAACTTCCCTGTGAATATGTGCCTCCTAGCAAAGAGTCTGTTGCTACATTGAATCTTTAAATGTGGTAGGAATGCAAATCTAATTGTCCAGTGACTGTCCTCCAGTCTGTGGCAACAATATAACAACCTAGCTCAAAGTAACACACTACACCTAACCATGGCCATCTCCATACTAGCTCTTACCTGCCTCTACCTCCTCTCAAGCACCTTCTACTACTCAACTGCACTCACACGCAACCATAACCCCATACCAAAACTCATTAACACAAATAAAAAACACTACCATAACCAATACCATCCTCCAGGACACATACAATACAGAAGACAACCACACTTGCTTTATGTCACCTTGGAGCACACAACCAACAAAAGATTCTGTAGATCGAAAGTGCATCAAGACATCAGGTGCGCTCTCATTAACGCACGCTCTGCCCGCAACAAATGGCCAGTCATTACAGATTTAATAACCACCTTTAACTTAGACATCCTGATGATCACTGAAACATGGTTCACAGACACAGACACTGCCCTTATAAACAAACTCACACCTCCTAACTTCTCAATCCACACCTGCAATAGAGCTAGCAGGAGAGGGGGAGGGGTCCTCATACTTTCAAAAACCGAGCTGCAATACCGGACAGTCCATACTAGAAGTATGCAACAGTTAGACACAATCACCATTGCAAATAAGCATAATACCTTCAACCTTATCTACAGGGCACCAGGCGCCACCTCTGATGAAATATCCAATATAATTGACTTAGCCTGTAACCCTAAAAACCCCTCCAAACCAAGCTGGCTATTGGGGGATTTTAACCTGGCCTCCACACAACCCACTCTCGCCAACATATTCCTAGAAGCAATGACCAACCTTAACTACACTCAGATCGTAACCAATCCCACCCACCAACTTGGGAACATCCTTGACCTTGTCTGCGCCCCATCCACAGCCACAGACAGGATGGACCAATTTAATCTTGCCATCAATGAGGTCCCCTGGTCAGATCACAGCCTGATAACATTTCAGGTACCACTTCCTCATGACACACGTGTCCAACCAAGCACAAAGAACGCAAGAAACCCATGTTGCTTCAGACCATTTGATAAGGAAGATCTAGCTAAACATGTCATCCCAAAATTCCTTCAGCCGAACAACCTCAATGACATGGTTGCCACCTGGAATGACACTCTAAAGCTGTACGCTGTTCAGCCTCCATTGAACCATCAAGCCATACACAAGAACAACACCGCCAAAAGGCAATCAGCCCCCTGGTTCTCATCTGACCTAAAGAAGTCCCTACTTCACCTAAGAAAACTGGAGAGAAACTGGAGGCACACTCATAATACAGATGATCAAGCCACCTATTTAGCCTACCTGAAAATTCATCGAGAAGCAATTTTGGAGAAGAGGAAGGCATTCCACTCAGAACTCCTCAGTCGTTCTCTAAACAAGCCACGGGAACTCTTCAATTTGGTAAAATCCTTAACCAAAGAACCTTCTCCACCACAGAATGAGCAACTACAACCCCAATCATATGCCAACTATATGCAATCCAAAACCATCAATAATGGTCACCAGCCCAGGAACACCTCATTCATCCCTCCCTCCAAAGCCACTTGTCAAGTTCTCTCCCCCTTCAGTTTCCAACATTGAAGACATTATTACCAGCATTAACACAACCACAGCACCAAATGACCCTTGTCCTGCACACTGGATCAGAGCAATGAGATCAGAACTCAGTCCAATTATAGCAGAAATCGTAAATCAATCATTCACAACAGGAAAGTTCCCAACAATGCTTAAACAGACCTCCATTCGACCCCTGTTAAAAAACAACCAGCTTGACCCGGAGAAGGTAGAGTCCTATCGGCCGATTTCCAGCATCCCGCTGCTAGCAAAAATACTAGAGAAAGGGGGGCGGAGCCCGATGTCCAGCGGGATGGTCGCATAACGCTGAGGCTCCCGAGAGGCCTACTCAGAATCCTGAATTAACACCGGACATACTTGAATTTCTGCTCTGATCTTGCCGGGGCACATTGGTGAGATGGCGGGGACCAAACCCACGCACCTGGAATTTGGATCTCCAGCGGCTTCTCACGGCAAACGCTCCAAAACTGAACCCCCGTCCCCGCAGAAGGGGCTGGCTTTGCGCGAGGGCCCCGAAATGCAGCAGGAAATCCTCGCAGAGATTAGAGGGGTTAAGGACCTCGTGCAGTCAAACGGTGAAGCACTCCGAGCGCTGCGGGAAGATCTTGGTGTACTGCAAGGCAGGCTAGAGGGGCTCTCTTCGCGTCAGGACAAAATGGAGAGCATAGTAGACTCCCATGCGGTCCGGCTGTCCAAACTCGACAAAGTTGAACGTCAGGTGCGGGCCTTGCAGAAAGAGGTGGAAGATGGCAATAATAGAGCGCGCCGCAACAACCTACGACTCGTGGGCATACCGGAGGTAGCGGAATCGGGAGACATGAAGGAGTTTTTATGTAAAATCCTCCCTTCCCTGCTCCAAATCACCTTTACCAAAGAATTGGAGATCGATCGCGCTCATCGTGTACCCACAAACATAAGGCTCAACAGGAAGACCCCGCGGCCTATCATCTTTCGACTTTTGAGATATCAACATGTGGTGCAAATTCTCAGTGCCTCTCGGGCAAAGGGCCATATGGAGTTTGAGAGCCACAAGATCTCCTTCTATCCTGACTTGGCTAAACCCACGGTCGACCGCCGACAGCGCTTTCTGGAATTCCGGCCGAGGCTTCAACAACTACAAGCACGCTATGGCCTGATGTACCCGGCCAAGCTCCGAGTCACGCTTCACAATCAGACAAGAACATTTGAGGACCCTGATCTACTAGCGGAGTTTTTGGATTCTAAAGAAGCCGACTTGATGCGCTGACTTCCAGAATATTCCTGCCAGTATTCTCATATCCGCTGTACCTGCCATATTGGATTTGCCGCGGCTCAGCAAAGAGTCTGTCGAGGGCGGTTTGTTGCCTTATTTTTGATGATATCTGTGACCCGACTCCATCTACCCATAGTAGCCTCGATGAGTATCAGAGACAGTGTTAATTATGGACTCTGGTGTTTCTTTTCTTTTTTTTTATGTCTCTATCTTCCTCTCTAGGGCCTCCTCCCGCAGACATATGGTCGCCATATTCATTGGGGGTTTTGCTTCTTCTCTAAGTTACTTTGGTACATACTTTTCAATATGGGGTGTATTAGCCTGCATACTCGGTGATTATGTCATTGTTGTACAGATTCTGATTATGTTGTATGTTTTCAAGCGCCCTTACCTAAAATGTCTATTACCGATTGATGGCACCATGTAAGATTTTCTCATTGAACGTAAAAGGAATCAATAATCCGATAAAACGGAAGAAAATCCTAAGCTATCTAAGTCATGAAGCTGCGGACCTGATTTTCCTCCAAGAAACGCATTTAAATTCGAAGGAAACTCTTAAACTCAATATTAAACCTTACATGGTGGCCGCCTATTCCCCAGCCGTTTCTAAGAAATGTGGGGTTGCCATACTGGTTAGGAAATCTCTGCATGCTACTATTATTGCGACTAGCTCAGATACAGCAGGTAGATGGTCCAGAGTTCACCTCAAGATAGGTAACCTTGAAGTTACATGTATATGCCTTTATGCTCCTAATGTGGATGACCCTGCCTTTTTTGCTACCATTGCTCAGGTTGCGCAGGCCTCTGCTAATACTTCATTGATAATAGGGGGGGATTTCAATTTAGTTCTTGATCCCCTGATTGACAAACAGCCGCCTAGGACAAGTGGTCCCCCCAAGAGTCACACCACGCTTACCTCTGTGATCAAAGATCTTGCTTTAGTCGATCTATGGAGGTTACTACACCCCAATGAGCTTGACTTTACCTTCTTCTCTTCCCCTCACAAATCCCAGTCTCGCATAGATTTCTTTCTAATATCAAAACTGTTAGTTCCTCAGGTGGACACTGCAAAGATTCACTCCCAACATATTTCAGATCATGCTGCTATTTCTTTTCAATTACACACTACTGCACCCCAGGGGAATTCGGGGGCCTGGTTCTTTGATAGAGCCCTATTAACTCAGCCAGAGTTCCAGTTAGAAATTCGAGCAGCCATACAGGATTACTTCCATTTTAATTTACCCCAGGATACTGCAAATTGGGCTTGGTGGGAGGGTTTCAAAGCGGCCATTCGTGCAACGATCACTAGCTATCAAATTCGCCTGCGGAAACAACGCAAACAGCAGCTACTCATACTAGACCAACAAATCAAAGCAGGCGAACGAGTTCTAACTTCACGTACTGATCCATGCGTCTTAGTTCGCTTACAGCGTCTCCGTTTTCAATATAATGCAATCCTCTCAACTGCAGCTTCTAAGAGTATTGAGCTTCAACGAGGGACATACTACCGTGAAAGCAACCGAGCCGGTCGACTTTTAGCCAACGCCTTGAAAGGTCAAAAAGAAGCCAAACGCGTAGTGGCCCTTCGAGCCCCACAGGGAGGGGGCATATTGACCACAGACTCCGATATCGTAGAACTCTTTCGGGATTTCTATACCCGTCTATATCAATCTGAATGTGAGTTCTCATCAGAGACCTTCGAGCGATTGTTTTCTGGTATTCAGCGGCCGACCCTTTCTGAAGCTGATAGGGATGCGCTGGATGAACCCTTCTCTACTTCAGAGATCCAATCTGCCCTAAAACGAACAGCCTCGGGTTGAGCCGCAGGGCCTGATGGTCTCCCGACCGAATTCTACAGAACTTTCAGTGCAGATTTAGTTCCCTACTTAAAACTCTATTTTACTGCCCTTGCGGTAGATACATCCTCTTTGGGATCCTTTTCTGCAGCTAATGTGGTAGTATTTGAGAAAGAAGGCAGAGACCCGCTGCTAACCGCCAACTACCGTCCAATCTCCCTACTTAATGCCGATTATAAGATCTTCGCAACGATCTTGGCCACCCGGCTATCTGACAGGATGGCCACCTTAATCCATCCCGACCAATGCGGTTTTATACCCGGCCGATCCACCGCTGACAATGCTCGGACCTTGTGCCATGTCCTATCCAGTGCTGCCAATTTAGACCACCCATGGGTGGGTCTTTCCCTAGATGCTGAAAAAGCCTTTGATCGCCTAGAATGGCCCTTCTTATTTGCAGTTCTCCGATGGTATGGCTTTGGGGAGGGCTTCCTCCGATACCTCCAAGTCATGTATACTCAACCCGTTGCCAGTATTTGTGTAAATGCCATTAAGTCTCAGCCTTTTAATCTCCAAAGAGGCACGCGTCAAGGTTGCCCCCTATCGCCAATGCTCTTTGATCTAGCTCTTGAACCCCTCGCCCTCCTTATTAGACAGTCCGCACGTATTCGAGGTGTCCCCTTCAGTCACAGAGAGATTAAACTCTCTGCATATGCAGATGACCTTATGCTCTTCGTATCCCTTGATTCGGTTCCAGCTGTCTTGGATCTGATTGAGGGATACTCGCAATTATCGGGCTATAAAGTTAACTGGACCAAATCTGTAGCATTCCCACTGAACCGCTGGGTACATGAGGCTGACATGCAGGCCTTTCCTTTCCTTTGGCAATCCCGCATGGTGAAATATCTTGGGGTCCATTACTGTTCTCCTTTAGAAGACACTATTAGCTTTAATGCCAAAGAGGTAGTCTCCAAAGTCCGTGAGCTCACAAATCGTTGGTCTCCCTTATCCCTTACTTGGTGGGGCCGCCTAGAAACTGTGAAAATGATGATAGTCCCCAAAGTGAACTATATTTTAGAAATGCTGCCATGCTTACTCCCGCTACACATCTACAAAGATATTGAGGGCCTTCTCGTCCGCTATCTCTGGCAGGGCAAACCACCAAGGATAGCTAAACAAAAACTACAGTCTGCGAAGGAACTAGGGGGTACCCGATTTCCGGATTTTCTCAGATACCATCAAGCCTTCCTACTTAAACAAGGTGCCCGATGGCTAGATGCCTCAACAGACAGCAGACCAGTTTGGCTTGACATAGAAGAGGAGCTTAGTAGCCCAATTCCGTTGATCCATCTCCCCGGTATGTCCCATCAAGTAGACACCCGCCATCCCCCAATGATTGTCGATACTCTTGCGGCCTTTAACACTCTCATTCTATCACTGGGCCCAAACGTATGTCCTCAGGACGGACTCCCGCTGTGGAATAACCCCAGAATTCAAGTCCTAAATAGAACGATAGCATGGAAACCCTGGTACTCTAGGGGGATCTGGACACCCCAACAGCTCTTCTCTGCAGCTCGTTGGAAAACCTTTTCTGAGTTACAAAAGGAATTTGCGTTACCAGCGAAACATTACTTTCAATTGATGCAGCTTCAACACTGCCTCAAAAGTGCTCAAATCATGCCGCCCTCTGTCCCTACTGAGGACGGGCTATTAGAACTAATTCACTCTATTAGTAGTACACATGGGGTAGCCTCTAACTTTTATAAACTATTATGTCAGGGTACAGATACTGCCACTTGTAGAGCCCAACAAGCCTGGGAGCGCGAACTGCAAACCACTTTAACCCCTGTGCAATGGAGCGTTTTCTGGAGCAAAGTAGTGCGGGTTTCCCGATCTGCCTCAGTTACCCAAACTCTCTTCTTTTTTGCACATAGATGCTTTTATACTCCAGAAAAAATAGCCAAATGGAACACAACTGCTAGGGACCAGTGTTGGTCTTGCCATACTGCTGTGGGAACCCTCGCTCATGTTATTTATGAATGTCCTCAACTACAGGTTTACTGGGGGCGGGTCTGGGGTCGTATTCAATCCATCTTACACTTCCACGAGCCTCTCTCCTGGAAGATCGTGGGACTCCGCTCTGTGGCGGAGGTCCCCTCTCTTCCTAAGAAGGGTCGCTTTCTCCTTGATTTCATGCTGGGTATAGCCATATGTTTAATCACGAGGAATTGGAAGGATAGCTCTCGACTTACTGTCAATGAATGGTGGAACCTCGTCTGCTTATATAGTAAATATGAGCAGATATCTCGGAGAGCTATTCCCCATACCCAAACTCACTCTCGCTTGTCTAAATGGCAGATGCTCAATGATTATGTACAATCTGCTCATTGCTCCGACATGTCTGTTTAATGTACACTCATCATGTTTCAGATCACCGTTAGGTTTTGTAACACAATAATGTCAGTACCCGCCCGCTTCGGGAATGATTAGTTTTCTAGAGAAGAAGCAGGGGGGAGGGGGGTGGCAGGGGTTTACTTTGGTGTATGTATCACATTCTATGTATGTATCTGTCTTTTAGCTGTATGTCTTCCTTTCCTTTGTTGTTATAAAACGAAAATAAAGAATTAAAAAAAAAAATACTAGAGAAAGCGGCTCTGTGGCAAATCCAACATCATATAGACACCTCATCCCCCCTAGACCCCTTCCAACATGGGTTTAGAGAAGCCCACGGCGTCGAAACACTCCTGACCTCACTAATCAACACTCTCGTCTGTGGCTTAGACAACATCAAAACAGGCTTTGTACTGATCTTCCTGGACATTGCTGCAGCATTTGACTCCGTTGATCATGTTCAACTACTAGCTCGTCTCCACGAGAAGGGGATTCAGGGTCTAGCCTGGAATTGGTGTAAATCTTATCTTGAAGACCGATGGCAGCAAGTTAGGATTGGCTCCAGTACATCAGAACCGTTCCAGCAAAAGCAGGGAGTACCCCAGGGTTCCTCCCTCTCCGCGCTGCTCTTCAACATATACATGCAGCCTATCTGCGAAATTACCCGTGCCTTCGGAATATCATGTCTTATCTATGCAGACGACGTCCTGATGTACACACCTTTCAATGTCACACTTCCAAATTACACGACACTAGTTGATTGCTTCATCACAGTAACAGACTGGCTCCTCAGCCAGAACCTAAGGATAAATTTCAAAAAAACCTGAAGTCCTAACCATTACAAGAAACAAAAACTTCTCTCCTCCTACATCCCTAATAGTGAGAGATACGGAACTACCCATCAAGTCAGTCATACGCTACTTAGGTGTGACACTAGATCAGCAGCTAAACTTTAAAGAGCACATAAGCCACACAGAAAAGTCTGTCTATTACAAAATCAAGACACTTCACCACCTGAGGCCCATGCTAGATCCTGACAGCTTCCGCACAATATTCCAACACTTGTCATCCCCCACTTTGACTACGCAAACGTTATACTTCAAGGCCTCCCCAAAAACACACTTAAGCCTCTTCAATTGGCAATGAATGCGGCCGCCCGTGTATTGTGTGGAACATCAAGAATAGACCACATATCCCCCGTCCTAAGAGACTTACACTGACTCCCAGTAAGCTGTAGGATCTCCTTCAAGGCCCTCTTAATCACTTTTAAGGCCATAAATAACATAGCGCCCCCCTCATTCTCCATGCTCCTCTCCAAACCCCCCAACTACAGATCCAAGAGGTTGCATTCCGCCAACACACTTATTATTCCAAAAGCCTCCACAAAATGGGCACAATTAACCAACAAACGGGCATTTGTATCCTACGCTCCCAGATCATGGAACAACCTCCCGCATGACATCAGAGTAATCAAGGACATCACTCAATTTAGAAAGGCCCTCAAACACCATTTGTTCATTACTCACTTTCTACAATACAATAATTCCTTCACGCCTCATACCATCACCACACACACCATCCCACAACCTGACAGCTTATCAGCAAACACAAGTTTGACAAGAGGTGATGGTCTGTAAATGGAGGACGGTCTACTCGGATCACACTCCCCTGTTCTACCCTTCTAACATTACTTTCTTAACATAGCATCATGTAAACTGTACATAGTTTCCCCTGTTCTTTCCAAGTTGCTCTCCCTGTTTGATGTAAACTCAGGAGTGCCTCGAGTCATTTTGTTAACTGTAAACCGCACTGATGATAAAGAGCACGGTATAAAAGAAATGCTAAATAAATAAATACTCTCCACAAGTGCAATAAAATGTAGGGGTAATTGGGAAATTTATGTTGTGTTTTCACCTCTGCTGGATGTCTCTGAGATGTCCCCAGGCTGGAAAACTACTTCAAGGGCGTCTATGTGAACAGTTCCACTGACGTCCACATCGGGCACATCCATGTTTGCAAAACCATGCTAAACCTGAATGTGCCTGTCTATTTTGGGGATGTTCTGGCTTGGAGTTCTCAGATTTCACTTAGACATCATTTCTAAATTGTGACTTCATGCCTTCAGTGCAACACAGATATGATTTCACTGAGCTCTGGTGGCTCAGATGGACAGGAGATGCATAGAAGCTAAGCCAAAAGATGCAGTAGTTTGGCTGCTAAGGAAACACAGTAGTTGCTTTTCCTAAAAAGATGGAAAAAGAAACTAATAAGAAAACACGGAGGGAGGTGGTTAATGGGTGATGTACGAGATAAGTCTTAAAAGTAGCATCTTCCATCTGGCCCCTCTTTATAACTTGGCCATCTTTTCCACCCATCCTCCCAATGTTACTGAGCAACATACATAAAATAAAGCATGTTTATTTTATAGGAACAACGACTGGCTGTAGTAATCATGCTGTCTTTTATGACAAAGGCAATACGTGCTTGTCTATCATTTATAAAATTATGAGAACACAGTCACGACGCTCCCCACATCAATCAATATATAGGTCATAAGGACACTTGATTTTTATGTTCAATCAGGATATGCATATATTCCCCAGGAAAATCAATTCCCCATCATGTTAAACACTGGGATTACTTCATTTTTGAATCCCCCTTTACTTTTACAGGGGGCATTGTGCAGGGAACACATTAGAGAAGGTTCAGTTGGAGAACAGAGATATATAATTCTATCCAGGAGTAAACTCATGTGCTGTATTCAGTGGTAAGCACAGGGGTGGTTACTATATAAGGAATTTTTCATACATAAAGGCCTTTTTGTGTGCATAAAAGGGCTTCTATAAAATAATCGCAAGGGTTCTGATAAAAATGCATGCAATAAAAAGAAGGCATATATACTTAAGCGACCCATACGTAGGCATGTTCTGAGGCAGAGTTTTGGGCAAGTTTGGGTGGAATCATGATTTACATATGTTGGGGGGATATTCAAGGGGCTTAACATGCTTAGGGATACTGAATATGCACAGGTGCAGCTGCTGCATGCCATAATGCATGCCCCTAATCAGGGCATTCTAAGGCGTTCCAGGTTAAGTTCCAGGGTTGGCAGCCATCGATAACAAGGCTGCGGTGATATTGAGTCACTGTCCCATTATTGACATGCGGTGAAAGTCAGGCGCAGTAAGGGCTAACCCAACTTTTGCCACTGAAGCTAACAGGGCAATATGGATATTTAATGTAGGACCCAGTATGGCCCCGGCATTAAATATCCGGGTTTAGAGTTACAAACGTTTGGGATAGGCAAGCACTGCCTTTGATAGATAAAAGCGTTATATGAAAAACCGGTTGTGGCAGTTAAAGTAAACGGTGGATACTCTGAGTTCTTCTCACTATATCGAGGAACTAGGCAGGGTGCCCACTATCTCCTCTGTTGCTTGCTCTCTCGGTAGAATCATTTGCAGTGAGAATATGGGTGGAGAGGACTATCAGGGGTATACAAGTGAAAGAGGAGTATAAAATCTCAATATTCACTGACGATATATTGTTAACCCTAACAGACCCTGCAGACTCCCTTGAGGGGGGGGGGAGTTCAGGAAGAGCTTGAGCAGTATCAAAGGGTGGTGGGCTTCAAAGCAAATTTATTAAGACAGAAGTCCTAAACCTTACAGTAGAGGAGGGAGAAGTGAGGAGCCTGAAGAACCTATTCCTTTTTAAGTAGATCTGGGGATCCAACTAGGGGCAGACATCTCCCAACTTTATTGAATAATCTATGATCACTTGTGGCAGAAAATATTTTCTGATTTGGGTCTCTGGAATTGGCACCCATTGTCCTGGCTTGGGAGAATTATTAGTGTAAAGATGGTGATATTGCCACAGATGCTTTTTTCAGATACTGCTGATACAGGTGCCCAGATAAGTGCTACTGTTGGTGCTACGTAAACTATTCCATTACATATGGAACCACCAACCTCCTACAGTAGCGCGGAGAACCTTATATTGATCTCGTGAAGCAGGGGGGTCTAGTGGTCACAAATTTACTCTGGTATTATGTAGCTGCCCAGATCTCTAATGTAATCAGTTGGAGTCATGGGATAGGAGGCTGTGTACTACTGTGGATCAAGAACTGGTTAAAAGATAGAAAGCAGAGGGTTGGGCTAAATGGCCAATTTTCCCAATGGAGAAAGGTGAATAGTGGTGTACCCCAGGGATTTGTGCTGGGTCCGCTGCTTTTTGACATAGTCATAAATGACCTGGAAAGTGGAATAACGAGTGAGGTTATCAAATTTGCAGATGACACAAAACTATTTAAAGTTGTTAAAAACCAAGAGGATTGTGGAAAATTGCAAGAGGATCTTGATAACTTGGAAGACTGGGCATCAAAATGGCAGATGAAATTTTCACTCAACGTGTAATCAAAATCTGGAATTTGTTACCGGAGGATGTAGTAAAGGCTGTTAGTGTAGCTGGGTTTAAAAAAGGTTTGGACAAGTTCCTGGAGGAAAGGTCCATAAACCATTATTAAAAAGGGACCCAGGATATCAATGCTTGACCTCGTACAAGCATTGCAGAACCTGTGTCTTTTGGGGAAACTGCTAGGTACGTATGACCTAGATTGGCCACTGTTGGAAACAGGATACTGGGCTTGATGGACCTTGGTCTGACCCAGTATGGCATATCTTATGTTCTTATAAGAAGGAGTGACAGAGGAAATGGGTCCAGATTGTCCAGGCCACTGTGGCTGGTCCTCTGCTAAGATTCTTAGCATGGCTGTGGCAGTATCAGGGAGATATGCTCAACCCTTATGCGTGTTTGGTGGTCGATGTGTGGAACCGAGCTGGTGGAGGGAAAAGGCTGCAGGCAGGGATACATCTCTGCTGCAGCTGATATGTTACAACCCAGGTTTCCCTGCAGAAATGCAGGACCTAATCTTTCAGAGATGGGAAAAGAGAGGACTGCATACTGTGTATCAGCTATACGTGGGAAAACAGATAAGGCCCTCTTCAGAATTAAAAGAAACATATGGCCTGGCACAAAGAGACTTGTATGGCTACCTACAGATTCAACACTGGCTAGTGGGCAAGGATTGGAGAAAGGTGATTTTAGGGAGCCTAGCAGACTTTGAAAAGTTAATCTGATGCTCCATGAGATGGCAGAAGCCTCTATCAAAATATATCAATTACTCTTGGAGGCACAGAATAGAGGAAAACCATCATGTCAAGCCCTTTGGGAGCAGGTTCTTAGTAGGAATATAGATGAGGAAACATAGGAGGCATGATGCACGAGCAGGTGGAGACCGGACATATGGAAAACAGTTACAAACTCATGTATCATTGGTATCTCACATCTCAGTGCTTGCATAGGCAAGTAAGGGAATATTCATATCTATGCTGGCGAGGATGACCAGAGGTGGGGGATTATTGCCATATGTGGTGGACTAGCTCCAGGCTACCACCATTCTGGAGCAATATCCATACAGCAGTGGAGGATCTAGTGAATGGGAGAGTGGCGTGGGATATGGCGCATACTTTGTTGGGACTGCATGGTGAGGGATGGGATGGAGTGAAGGAAACACCAGTGAGAATGTGTGTTGTGGTGACTAGATGTAAGATAACGGCAAGCTGGAAAACAGTTAGACGCCCCACAATATCTAGTTGGTATGGGAAAATGCATGTAATTTATCGCCTTGAGAGATTCACAGTTTTGCATAGGGACAAGTTGGGGGAGTTTGAGAAAGCATGGCAGTTTGGGCCAATGAAGGTCAAACTTGAAGCTGAACCAGTTTTGCCATGTTGACAACCAGAACCAAAGTACATTTCGTTGGCATGTAACTAGCAGAGTTGTGAGTTTTATTCCCGAACCTCTTACTAGATAGTAATTTGTAACCAGGTCGGGAGGGGGCAGGATGGGGGGGGGCTGAGGGGTTGATCTGGTTTGTGTTTGAATTGAGTTAGCATGGTTTCTGAAAATTTCAATAAAAATGTAAAAAAACCCAAAACATTAAAACAATTACTCCCATGGTGCCTTTGCTTGTCAGTGGACCCTAGAAACAATCTATTTTCAGAATCATTTTCATCTCCTCTTCCAGATCGCTTATTATGGGCACAAAAAAAGCACTTTTTAAGATGAAGTAATCTTATTGTTTGACATACTGGTAATGCTAAAAAAGCCTGACCGTTGATCTAATGTTCTCTGGCTTAGCAGCTTTTATTCACGCATGTGGTCTAATGCTCCAATCAGATTTTTCATTGAAGGATAATATTAATCTTTTGGCTGATTAGGTTGATTAACTTTATTATATTGCTAATTTTTCTAATTGCTTGAAAAACAATATATGAAAAGTGAATATGTTGAAGATTTTTCTTTCCCACTTCATACACTCTTATTCTTCTGTAATTTTTATCGGTGCCAAAATTGTTTTTATTCAATCTCTGTTAGGAATGTAAAACCGCAGAGGATTGTAACTGTCATAAATAAGCTGCGAGTGACAATATTAACAAAGAAACAAGCAGTTTAGGTATAATAAAATATGTTTTCTATTTCAAAGAATATGTTTTATACTAATATTTGTCATCACTTCAATGCTGTGCAAATCTGCAAAAGTAATGCAACGAAATATGTAAAGGTTTCATGCCTCTACTCCTTCTAAAAGTGAAAGGACATGGGCAGGGTTCCAAAGGCCACCTGTAACTGGGTGGTCGGCCCGGTGCAGGGACCCTGCGCGTGTCTGTGTGTGTGTGTGGGGGGGGGGCGAAGGAATCGCGGATGCTAGTGCGTCCTTTAAAATCATTGGCTCCGCCGCGTGGCCAG
Source organism: Ichthyophis bannanicus (assembly GCA_033557465.1). Taxonomy (NCBI): domain Eukaryota; kingdom Metazoa; phylum Chordata; class Amphibia; order Gymnophiona; family Ichthyophiidae; genus Ichthyophis; species Ichthyophis bannanicus. The sequence continues at coordinate 159,383,191 of CM066035.1, read as the reverse complement.
GCGCGCGGAGCCAATTTGCAGTGAGGGAGCCAAGGAAGGAGGTAGGAGGAGTTAGGCAACTCTAACGGTCGCCTGTTCCTCATGAGGCGGTGGATCGTCTGCTGGCTGGCTTTCCTCCCTCCCACCCTTTAAAAGGGGATGGTTGGGGAGTTGAGGGGGGTATCGCAGTGTTGGGGGGGGGGAGGGCGGGATCCCAGAGGTTTCCGGGGTCCGGAGCCTTAGGCAATACTTGGGCGGGGGCAGGGTGCCCCCGACCCAGACAACCTCTGGCCGACTTTTGCCAATTACATGGCGAGGTCGGGGAAGGGGTGGTAGGAAGTTGGCCGGTGGCATGACCGCGGGCGAAGCGGAGGCGAGGTCACCTTGCTAATTGTATGGCTGATGAGGCATTGCTCCTCTGTTTTGGATTGTTAAGATGATTATTCTGGTTTGTAATGTTCAATGGGTTCTAAAATTAATTAAGCTGCAACCCGTTGTTTTCCAAGAATGGTTTAGGTGTGAAATTTGTGGGAAAGGGGGGGGGGGAGTTGGGAGTGGGGGGTTGTTCATGAGTTGGAAGGGATGGAGCAACGGGTCCAACCTATGATGGTTACAGTGATTTGCAAACTTTTTTGGCCCCCTTTGTTCTATAAATTTATTACAGAGAACCCCTCCCCTCACCCAGTGAGGCTATTACTCAAAACAAATCATTCAAAATTTTGATACAATTTTTTTAAAATTAATAACATAAACCATTGTTTAATAATATTAATGATGGAATTTAATTTTTTATTAATTAACACCACAAAAGCAATTAACATTTTTCAAACAAATAATCTGTGTATTCACAGATTTTATTTATTTATTTTTATTTATTTGGCCAGTTTTGTATACCACCTTTTCCTTCAATCAAAGTGGTTAGGGATTAACAAGGGGTGAACATTTAACAGAGGTGACAAGACATATATAAAATTCGGGGGGGGGGGGGGGTGCCCCAGCTCTGCAGTGATGGTGCATGGTGGCTGTGTCGGCAGGGCTGCAAGGGTTGGGGTTAAGACCTTTGTTTAAAAGAGTCCCTGAACAGGGGGGGTTTGAGGGATTTTCAGAAGTCTTTGAGGTCCTCTTGTGCTCTTAGTTCAACAGGGAGGGCGTTCCATATGCCTGGCGCCAAGAACGAGATGGTTCTTCTGGAGGTTTATTGCTTTGTCTTGTGGTATCCGGCTGGGGTGAGGAGTCTATTGCTGCCTTGAGTTTGTGAGGGTCTGCTGCTAGTTTTTCTGGTTAATATGCTTTGTAGGATTTCTGCTGAGCATTGATGAATGATTTTGAAGATGATTAGTGTTGTTTTGAATTTTGCCTGTGATATTATGGGTAGCCAGTGCAGTTGTTGGAGTGTTGGTGTTATGTGCTCGTATTTGGGCGTGCCTGTGATTATGCATGCTGCGGTGTTTTGAACCAGTTGTAGTGGATGCACTGTGTGTTTGGGTAATCCTTGGTATGAATTTCCGTAGTCCAGTATAGGAGTGATGACTGCCTGGCATACTGTGCGGAAATGTTCTTGGCTGAGGAGTGGCTTGAGTTGTCTGACGATCTTTAGCCGGTGGTATGCTTTCACTGCAGTCTTTGTTATGTGGGATTGGAGGTTCAGGTTTTTGTCTATGGTGACGCTGAGATACTTTACTTCATCCTTTGTTGCGATTGACTTGTGTAGGATGTTGATTGCTTGGGGTGGTTTGAATGTTGTGCTTCTGGAAACAAATATTGCTTCAGTCTTGTCAAAGTTTATCTTTAGGTTATTGTCGGCGAGCCAAATGTTCATGTGTTCGAGGCATTTGGTTATTGCGGTTGTGTCAGGGGTGTTTAGGTCAATTGGGGTGTAAACCATTTTGTCATCTGCATACAGGTGTTGTGCTGTCTGATGATACTGCATATGGGTTGGATATATATGTTGAATAAAATTGATGACAGGGCCGACACAAAATCTATTGTTTTTTCAACTCACAGTTCTGCCGATTGGTGTGGCCAAAACAAACATACTGTGCACAGATTTTCCGCCTTCCGAGCACTAATGTCATTCCCACCACAGATGATTTCTTCCCACCATCCAAGACTGGCCAATGGCTATTTTACAAATTTATCTATCACATTTCACTTTCGGTATATTTAATTTGACCATACAATCTGACATGCTGGATGCAATTTACAGCTTATTCCCACCAATATGCTAGTGAAATCCCCCTGGTGTAATCATGTAATGTAAACATATACACCGTTGGATCTCTTGCAATGATGCAAACATATGCTCATTTAGAATACAGTCGATTTATATTGCACAATGTGTATACTTTCTAACTTCATAGTTTTTCATGCTGCTATATTGTGCTTATCCCTCCAGTGCCTCCTAGGGCAGTGCAGTGCTCCCACGCCACTACCTTGTCTTTCAATGCCCCCCTAGATTAGCCCAACATACCACGGGAGGCGGTCACACCCACTTTGACAATCACTGTTTTAACATGTCAGTATTTCACTTGCATTGTTTTTCTGGGTATTTCCATATAACTAGTGTGACGCACCTCCACGTCCCTATTAGGCAGCCGCCTAGGACCGTGAGGCGCGAATTGCCTTCTAATGTAAGAGCAGTCTGTAGTCGAGTGTCATAGGCAAAAATAAATACAGGGCTTTATTCCCCTTCCCTTAAAGACTTCCTTTTTAACAGCAACAGAGGATAAACAAAACAACTGTTTCTTCACAACAAAATAAACTCTTTTCTCCAAGTAATTATCACAGTGCTTCAGCTTGCTTGTTCAACATAAAGATTCAATCTCATCTGAGAAACATAGTGTACAATCCATGGGACTGGATTCCAAATCACAGCTAGCGTTTTCCCACTGCATTGGCTCACAGTCTGGGTTTTCAGATGGGTAACAATCCTTTCAGAGAGATCATTAGAGAAAGACATCATGCTTGGCAAGATAGAAGGTCAACGCAAAAGAGGAAGGCCAGCAATGAGATGGATCGATACAATAACAGCAGTTACAGGTACCAGTCTGTCAACAATGAGCCGCCTGACTGAAGATCGAACACAATTTAGGATAGCTATCCAGAGGGTCGCCATGAGTCGACTCCGACTCGATGGCACTTAACAACAACAACAAACAATCCTTTCAGCTGGTATTATCCCAACTCCCTCCTTGTGAGACACCGGTTATTCTAGCAGGAAACTGCTCTATATAGACAGGGTTCTGGGCACCTGTACCTTGGGAAGTTTCTCCTGGGAATTCTCTCTCTTTCCAGTAATGAGGATTTTCCTCTAAGCTTCTAGCCTTTGCTTTACTGGCTGTGCCTACCTCTTGCCCTCTAGGGAAAATAGAGTACTTAGCTTTTCCTCCGTGGCAGTTAGCTTCCCCTCTTCCCTCTGTTATCCGGGCTTCTCTCTTTCGGCTGTGGAGTGCTCTTTCTCGGGACCTCCAGCCACCAGTAGTCTGGGCAGTTCTATAGCCACGTTCTGGAGAGGCTTTTTTCCTGCTGCTCATTGCTATCGGGACACACCCACTGCTTCCTGGATCCAGCAAGCTCTCCTGTCTGTGCTGTCTGCTTTCCACCTGGTTTCTCACTCCTCCTGGGACGCTGCCCTCTCTGGCCTGAGAGACTCCTGCACTCATCTCAGAGACTCCTGCTCTGCCACCTCCCCCTGCTGGAATTTCCCAGCAGCTTTTATCTTCCTGTTTCTTGCACGCTGTACGTGCTTCCCTGAACAGGTGCTCCTGATTAGCTTTTTGGTTTTCTGCTGCGTCATGGCTAGTGTGTGGAAACCTGGCTCCACTACTCTTTTGCTCCTTGTAATCTGAATATGCTTGCTGCCTATGCGATTCCAAGGTAAGCTCTTCTTTTTCCCTTATTACCATAGGTTCTGTACCGATCACTGCATCACACTAGGCAACATTATCCCAGCATATTTTCATAAATAATCACTTGCAAACATTTACTGAAGACCCATTTATTCCAACAGGCTTTTGATCTCCCCTGTGATACCTCTACCTAATTGCTTGTTTCTTCTTTGGCCTGTCACTATTAATCTCTACTACTTTCCTATATTTTATTGGCATTCTTTTCTTTTCTGTAAGCGTTGACATGTTTTATTGTAAACTGCCCTAATGTTTCGACGTGGGCGGTATATCAAGGGTAAAATAAAGATAAATATAAGGATTACTACATACATCCCAAACCAACAGATCAAGAAGACAATGCATCAAAAACATTTTGATCATGCCACATGAAAAAAACAAAAAGTAAATCAGGCATACAGATCATTTGAACTCTATGCACCAAGTCTCTGGAACACTCTACCTGAGAAAATCAGAATCACCAACAAACTGATCATCTTCCGGAAATACCTAAAGATTCACTTATTTACAGAACACTTCTGACCCACCACTCCTCTCCCCATCTTCACTCTCACTCCCTCCAACCTTCATGACTTACTGTTAAATATCCCATTTAACATCAAAAACCCATCAATCCAAAAACTTACCGAATACTTTGCAGAGATAACAGAATGGCTCGCAAATCACAACCTTAAGATTAACCTCACAAAAACCAAAGCTATGTATGTAACAAGAAACCATCACTCCCCCACAATTGATCAAGATACAAGACATGAATATAATAGTTAAAAACAAAATAAAATACCTTGGAGTTCTCATTGACCGTACCCGCAACATGATATCCCATATAAAATACACATCAAAAAAGATCTTCCATAAACTCAAAATGCTGAAACTACTCTGCCCACTACTCTACCTCAACAACTTCAAATCTGTTGTTCAAGTAATCATCACCCTCCATTTTGACTTCGCCAACACCACTCTACAGGGCATAACAAAATAAATCCTAAGACAACTCCAATTAGCGCAACACACTGCAGCTAGGATAACGATGAACATCAGCACAACAGAACACATAACCCCCATACTATACGACCTCCACTGGCTCCCTATACAAAGCCGCATAAACTACAAAATTCTTGTCACAACCTTTAAATTAATCAATGATATCACCCCCTCACACCTTTCCACATTCAAAAAGAAACCAACTCCCGCTCTCAATGAAACTGCAACAAGAACAGAATCTCTATACCACCAGACTTTAGGAAATCAACGAAGACAACCAATAATGCATTCTCCCACAATGCTCCTAGCCTCTGGAATGCACTCCCAGATCACATAAGAGATAAACGATCTCAAAATGTTCCGAAAACAACTAAAAACCCATCTATTTACCCTCCACTTTGGAATCCAAATTAAAAATGACTGCCCAACCCCCCCCCCCCACCACCACATCAACACCACACAGCACACCACCGCATTACACACTAAATCATAAAGGAAATGTAAAAACTAAAACCTGCTTATGACATACCAAAACAAACTCCTCAATAACTGTAAATAGTTTGATATAGAGATGCTCAAAGAGACATGTCAAGCACTCTCTATTATATGTTAAATGTTACTGTATATACAGTAGTTAAGAAGAAAATGTTCTATGTAACTGAATATTTACTTGTTCTGTAATATTCTAACTGTTGTTCAATGTAAACCACTTTTGATCCACCGGCAAAATGCGGTATAAAAATTTACAATAAATAAATAAATAAATAACATAAATGACTTAAAAATGTACATATTCAAGCTCTCTTACAGAACTTGTTCCTGCCCAGAGGACCAAGATGAGTTAGCATGAGGTCAGACTAGAGCAATTGGAAGGTCAAATGGTGGAGATTTTTATTTTTATTTTTTTTATTTACATTTTCTTATATACCGTGCTATTCTGCATCAGTGCGGTTTACATTGAACAAACTGAAATTACATTGAACAGGGCATTATAACTTGGAGATAACTATTTTACAGGGAACATGGGCTATGGAGGGTTAAGTGGCTTGCCCAAGACCACAAGGAGCACCTGTGGGACTAGAAACCCCAATCCTTCCGGCCCAAGGTTGCTGTCCTCTAGTGGGATTTGAACCCCTGACCTTCCGGCCTGAAGTACCTTGCCCCAACCACTAGGCCACTCCTCCACTCCACTTAAGGATGCACATGTGAAGAAGAGTTTTGGGCTCTGGAGGAAATTGGAGTTTATGGAGAATCAGTCCCGGAGGAACAATCTACGATTCCTTGGGATTCCTAGATCCCCTCTGTTTGGACCTGTGGAGTTGGTAAAGAAGTACTTAACAGAGATTTTGGACTGGGCCTCGGACAATCTTCCTTCTGTAGCTAGCGCGTTCTATGTGCCCTTCTCTAGTGGAAGTTCTCGGAACCTTGGTCGACCCCAGAAACAACTGAATCTGACTGGGTTCCTGGAGGGATCTATAGAACTGGTAGCATCTCGTTGTACATGGTTAGTGACCTTTACCTTTGAGCAGGATAACGTTTCTATTTTGCGTTTGTATTTTAGACGTATGCAAGAAACGTTTATGGGTTCGGTTATACATATATTTCATGATATATCTAAGCAGACCCAGGCCCGATGGAAGGAGGTCTTGGCCCTACGACCTCGAGTCCTTTCGCTCAGGGGAACCTGGCTTTTGAAATTTCATTCATTATGTTATGTAAGTTTTGAGGGGCAGAATTATTACTTTAATAAACCTAAGCAGCTCTTAGAGCTTATTGTTTCTAAGGAGGGAAATCTGGGGATTAATAGGTGGGGGGGGGGGGGTACCATAGTGGGCATTCTGCTGGCAACACTGCCTTACAGCCTTCATTTGTTTAAATTTATTTCCTTAATTCCCTGGGCTTGCCTCCCTCACCATTAGTGGGCTGATGTGTAGGTCTTATGTATTTCTTTGTTTATTGCATATGGCTACTTGGTATTGCTTTTTTTCTTATTGCCTGTTCTGTTAGTTAAAATTTTCAGAAATATAAAAAAGAAAAAATCAATGTAAATATCAAACCACAATGCTCAATCATTACTTCCTACATCCTGTTCTCACCCTTCACCTCTGTACATAAGTTATTGTTGAATGTAACCAAATGTAACCTTTGTTAAATGTACACAGCTTTGACCCATGAAAAGCACTATAAAAAACAATTAAATAAATAAAGTGATTGATATGTTTGCTCTAATAAGTCATGTTTACTTACATGCAAACTGAAGGGAGGCTTCTCTGCTGAGTATAGTACCGACAGTGTTGTAGGTTAAGCACTGATATTGACCTGAATCCTCTTCACTTGGATTGCTGATAATAAAATTTCCATCGATCAGATTATAGCGGTAATTATTTTCCATGCTTATTTCTGTTCCATTATGCAGCCATCTTGGAAAAACAAGTTTAAGGAAAGAAACTTTAGTGTTGACTCTAATGGTAAGACTTAAGAACTACAGCTGATTAAGGATATCAGATGTTCTATTATCTGACCAATGGTAAAACCCACAGTTTTTATGTATTTATTTATTCTGTATTTGGTATACCACCAGTCAAAAAGAAACATCAGAAAAATACCCTTTTCTTGCCCTAAAGACTGATAAGCTCTACATTATATGCATTGCTAGTCATATTTTTATATTTATCTATTTTTTATCAACTACCTTTATGAATATATTCATCCAACTTACATTGTAGTAACAATTTAACTATAGTAAAAGGACAAAATGTTAGCATAATATACAACTGGAATGGTGATGTAAACCTGAAAATAGAAAAATTATAATAGAGTAGAAATTCATATGAGAGAAATTTGATGCTTGCAATCAGTGGTGTAAGTTACAATGAGGGCCCCCCCACTGTCGCAGCAGTGGTGCTCCCCCCATGAGTGGTGGGCTTTCCCCATGCAGCAGTGGCAGCACGACAAACATACTTTATCATGTCTGCCACGCTGCTCTACTCTTGTTTGCCATGGGAAATGCTGGCATGGTGGCTCTTCCCCACCGGGGACATGAACAGTTGGGAAAGAAAGGGGGTAGTTACTAAGCATATTTTACCGCAGTGATATTTACTGCAGGAGTCACTAACCTTTGGAAACACCTATGGTTAATATAAATTTTTATTCTTGCAGGTGTGAACAGTGCACATTCCTGACTACAGCTATGCAAATATAGGAGGTCCTAAATCTACTATTTTTTAAAGGGCCAGTTTGAGGTGAACCCCCCCCCCAGGGCCTGGTGCTGCCATTTTGCAAGATGGTGGCATGGAAGTGGGAGAGTGGGAGCAACGCTCCTGCCCACACCATTTAAGGTACTGGGAGAGTTTGAGGATTGGGAGTTAGGATCCACTAGACCACCAGATCTTTTTTGTTTCAGGGGGTGGGGGGGGGGGAATCAGGGTCACAGGGCTACCAGGTCTTTTTTGTTTTGGGGGAGGGGGAAGGATCAGGGCCACTTTTTTGTTGTGGGGTAATTGGGGCCACAGGACAAACAGGTATTTTTGTTTCAGGGGCTGGAGGATGAGATTGGGACAAATCAAACCATTAGAGATGTTATTTCCATTGGGGTCGGTGACCAGGGGGGCACCTGCTCCCGACATTATGCCGATGGCATCAGGGGCTTTCTCTGATGACTAGATTTTCTGAAGTGAAGTGACAAACTTCACCTCAGATGAGCCCGTTTGTCCAGGACAGCATGCCAAACTTCTGCCAACTTCTGTGTGCATGTGTTTGGCTTGCTCTCCCAGTTTAATACAGACCTTTCGTGTGCTGATCAATTTGCATATTGCATTGCAGTGCAAAACGTCAGGGCTAAACATACGCTATGAAACCCTATGCTAGAGTTTTAAAAACTGGGCTGTAGTGCGGGGTTTCTGCATCAGCCAGTAAATTAGTTAATGTACACTCTATTAAACATAGCCCTTAAACTGCAATAAATAATTTGGTCTAAATGCACCACCTGTAACTAGGAGCAGGATTTCCTCGTGCTTCACAGCTGAAGACCACCTTCTTATCATTAGTATCAGTTGGAAAAATCACATTTTCTGGCTCCTGAAGAAACAATGGTCCATATTCTATGCTCTCTGCATAAAGGAAAAGAATACATTATCTTTGCTGCAATCAATCTGTTGCTTGTAGTATCAGCCACTGCATACGCTTCTCTAGAATGTACATGACAATCTGCATTCTACTGTCTGGCCCATTTGCTCTGAAATTCGATCCCACAATATTGCATTTTGCATCATCCCGGGTTAAATTTAGTAGGCTTAAAACCACAGGGCCCAATAGTGCTGCTGAATATCCCCAGGTGCCAGTGCTACATGCTCTAATGCTAACCGGTTAACATCGGGGCCTGTCGGGGGCCTTCCAGGGCGGCACCTATTGCTGGGGTAGTGGAAATCTTCAAACGCTGCCCACTTACCAACATGTGGTGAAAGTAAGGTGCAGAAGCTAACCAGGCAGCAGCTCAATATCACGCTGCCCGGTTAGTTTCCAAGTTCTGTGGTCGGCCCTACTTTTCTTCCATGCATTTGGGGTTGGTGGTGATTAGGGCTGGGGGGTCGGCACAATCTGCTGTCTTTTTTGACATGACTTGTCCATTTCCTTTTACCCGGTTTATCTATTTAATTTGATGCTCTTCTTAATGATGTCCAGTATGTCCTATCATTTTGATGTAGTTCTTTTCCATTTCTATGAAATTAGATTTGTAAACCGCAGTGATATTCTTTGAATGGAGGTAAAGAGCATCACATTAAACGAATATTAAAAAAGGGGCTTTCATATACAATTTTAATAATATTTCTAATGTATTAACATATAGCATGTGTCTTAATACTAAAACAAAAGCTATAGCACTGTAGTTCACCAAACATTGCTTCTCTATTTTCAAGTCCAGGACTTGTACTCTCAATTTGCTACCTGTGGAAGTTAGAAATTTAGATTTTTTTTCTGTGAAACTTAGGCCTTATATTTCTCTGGATATGCTATGAGCTTAGTGAGTCATTCTAACATGGGGCAGCTTATCATTTGCACAGGAAGGAGTACCAAATACACAGATGCATAGCGTTTGCAGTAACTGATGTCATCATGTTAGCAAGAAGGCCCTAAGGCACTGGGACAGGGGCCAAGCAGCACCAACATTAACGAGAATACCTAGGGCAAGGAGGATGAAAAGCTTGGGCATTGGGGTCCGGTGGGTGGCAGGTATCCTACAAAGATTTGGCCAATGAGATGCAGTAGGCAGGCCAGAATTAGAAGTGGCATTGATTCTAGGGTACCTGGATGCATGAAACTGGTTAGCCTGGAGGACCTTTGGTAAGCAGGAGCTGGGAGGTTTGCAAATAATTCCTGTCTGTACCGATGAGGGAATAAACCTCCAAGGCACCACAAAAAGAGTAAAGTAACATCTGCAATAATAGATTGAAGACCCAATACACTAAGAAAGGTGTAAAATACACCTAGAAAGAAGACTGATATATACATAGAAAGACACTGATCACATTGAATGTTAACTGATATGGTATGGTTGGTGGATCACCTGGGTCATGAGTAAGCAATGTTAGGAAGATGCAGCTATGTCCAAGAATGGAGAAGGACACAGCCGGAAAGCTTCCCAGTAGCACCAGCATGAGGCAGAGTAAAACAAAATCCTGTTCTCCAAGAGTATGTCATAGCATAGTCCTAACATTTGTCTTTAAATGGTCTGCCCATGACATCCCTTTTAAGCCACTTTCTCTCTAACATTAATACAAATATAAAAGTATGTTTAATAGGTCACACATATAAGTAAACAAAGAATTATGTCTGCAACCTTTTGGGTATCAGCAGCAAGTTCTCTGTAAGCATGTGCCACTGTCTATATACTGAGAATACTCAGCGAAAGGAAGCCAGTGAGGTGTACTTACATAGGTATACCATATTCTTATGGCAATTCAGAATTTTCTATATTAGTCACTGAGGCAAACTAGCTTTTCCACCAAATCCATTTCTAGCAATGGAAGATGTGTGCTGAAGATTCCTGCCTACTGTAGCCCCCCTCCCCCTCCCCCTCCAAAGAGCTACCATACCAATGATGATTAAATGTAGTCTGATGGCTTCTTCAGGTGAAAGCTGACAGATTTCACTAACCTCATCTTACTCGCCCTTTATTATGAGGCAGGTAGAGAGCAAGAGGAAAATAAACTAAATCCGATAAGCCACTATCCAGGTGATGTCACAGGTGTTAATTGTACCTAGGTAGTGGTTTATAATAACGGACTACATAGAAGGCAGTTACTTTCAGGGATAGAATTTATAGTACAGTTTTATTAAATACACAATAGTGTAATCATCCAAGATATTCTTCTTAACTCACAGTAACATTTTTCTCACATCATCGTAACAATAACTCAGGTATGTGTATTCAGTCAATCAAGTAAGAGGCAAGACACGTTATTCTTGAGATCTGCTGGTGAAATTTTTACACAGAAATTTCCAGGTCAATTCCTACTAAGGAACTCATATTTTGCTTTTCAAAACCTTCAAACTTTTCTCCCACTAATAGGTAAGTTTTCCTTTTTGGAGTTCCTAATGTATCTTGTGGGGTTTTGTCCCATTGTGTTTTATTTGAGCTCACATATGTTTTCCCAGTTTGTCTCTGTGTAGGGTGCACCAGTACCTCTTCAGTTCTTTTTCTTGCTAGGGGCCCAGGACTCCAGATCCTTCTTCTACTGGACTGAAGATCTTCCCAGGTTCCTCAGATATCCTCTTCTGTGCTGAATCCTACTCCCTACCGTTATCAAAGAAACAAGGGAAAACTCTGTCTATCCAATCTTGGGCTGAATGTCTTTCTCTTTAAGAAAGAATACTGGGGGTTTTCAGCAACTATAACACTTTCCCTATCTAATCAAATAAAAGGATAATTGGCCCACCCTGTCTTCCTTTGTTTCTTTGCATACATCCACTCCACGTCTTCACACTCTGGACTGCAGCCCATCCACTCTTATATGCAGCAACCTCCCAAACACACTTCCTATAACTGAGCCAGCTAGGGACTGCTTTTTTCTTCCAATCCAGGAATGAGACTAGCTTCTCAGGATCATTAAGGGTCAGTCTCAATTAACTAAGCACAGAGCCCAGCAGAATGTTTAAGCTCTGTGTTCTGCTACAGTTTCACACAAACAGTTCAGTCACAGTTTAGGTTTGAATCTCCCCTTCTTTACTTAGGGTGATTGTCCATCACTTCAGCCAGAAATACTCCAATTCTGGAAGTTCAGAGATTTTTCTCTAATCCAAAAAGATCATTCCAATACAACCCATCCTCTCCTCCACTCTCAAGACCTTAAAGTCAGATTCACAATTACAATTCCAGCTCCAAGTATAAGTGGCTTCTCCTGAATTTATACAGGAAACAGAGAAACTAATCTCCTTTAAGAAATATTCTTTTCTCAGTAAGACCCTCACACCCTCTCAGCAGGCACTTCTCTTAGAGCCACCCTCTCCAAAGTTCATAACGGTCACTAAATTCCGTTTCTAGAAAATTAAACCACACTTCCACAGTCTCCTATCAACAGTTCAACCTTTTTCCTTACTTAGCACCCTTCAAAAACTCTCCCTCACTCTGCAGTCTCTCACTCATTCTACCTTCTCCTCGAGCAAGTCCCAACTACTCATTGCCATGCACCTGGAGTCTAACATCAGCAGCAGAAGTGCTCTTCCATTGCAGTCCCTCAAAATAGTCCCAGGCACTACTCAGGAAAGACTAAAAAGTGCTGAAATTCCCACTTCAAAACATTTTTTCACAGCTACAGTAACTATAACATGCTCTCTCATTCTGAGTTGTTTCTTTAACTGTTGAGGCAGCTGATTAAAATAGACTCCAGCGCCTTTCCCCAGTCTTGAGGGCCAATCACCACATTTTCTGGATGAAATAAACTTTTCAAAATTAAATAAATTATATTTTTGAGCTGGGCAGACCCCCTGCAGTTGATCCCAACCATTAAAACCCCAAGATTCAAATGTTTCCTTTTTTGTCAGGGCCACCCCTCCCCTGGCCAAAAACAGGTCGAATTGGAGCCAGCCTAAGCAAATTTAATCAATAAAAAATACATGAATCAGCTCCCCAACATCCCTGCAACATTTTCTGACACTTCAAACATCTTAAATTTAACTTTTATTTCAGCAATATCTTCTGCTTTTTATTACAGGTACTGCTTCTATTCCTCTGATGTCACATAGTGGCCATTTTGGAATCCTCAGCTGCAGAGAAACATGCTGCCTGCTCCCTCCATTTATTTCTGTGTTGTTTGATGCACAACTTACTTTGGCTGGCTTAACATAACCCAGGCAGCTTCTAAAACCCCACATACTTTCCTTTGATAAAAAAGACACCATTACCTACTTCCTTCTTCACAACCTGGCCAACGATTCTGTGATCATGGACTTAATGGTGGATTGTGCATCATACCATGTCACAGAAGACTGCGCAGGGGCTAAACTTGCAGCAGAGTGATGCTGGTTTTTGTCATGTATCACTGTAGTTATGGCCCGTGTCAACAAAAATGATGCTGTAGTGCAAGTGGCGGAAATTCAGCACAAGCAGCCCTCAGAATATGGGGGGGGGGGGGGAGCAGGCAGGAAGGGGACCCATATAGCAGTAACAGCAGCAGCAGCACAGAAAACTTATTTTATCATGTTTGCCGTGCTGGCTCTGCTTTTGTAAGTCTGCTGCTGGTCCAGCGACTGTTTCCTTGCTGGGCCACAGTCACGCGATAAGAGCCACTCTGTGAAACTTTGGCTCGGTGGAGAACAGCCGCTGGGCCTGTGGTGAACTTACAAGAACGGAGAGCATACAGCAAACACAAAGAATTAAGTTTGCCGCTGCCACTGCACAAAAGGGGGCACACTGCGCAGGGGGGCAAGCCACTGCCATGACAATGGGGGGCCCCCTCAGCAAAATTTTGCTTGGGGACTCCTCATTGTAACTTACGCCACTGTGTAACGCCCAAGAGGGATTGTCAGATAAACATGGGGGAAGACATGGTAGCTGATAGGGTGCTTATCATGCTGTCATACTACTAGATGTCATGCCTACCCTTTCTTCTGTTGCATCCCCTCTGCCTCAGGAACCACTTTCCTCCATCTAAGTCACCAGCTTATCCCATCAGCTCATCAGTGTGTTGCACTGAAGGGAGATATTCCCTTTCATCTTTGGGTCGCAAAGGATAGTTAGCAAGCAAACATTCTCGTTAATAAGGGATTCAAGCTATTTTCCACTTGCTCATCCAAGGAATCCACCGAGATCAACACCTATGATATCCGTGTCTCTCGCGGCGGAAAACCCTTCATTTATAGGATATTCACTATCAGGATAGTGACACTCAGGGTGGCCTTCCATGAACTCAGTTCTTCCATGGCATCCTTGAAGGGTTTTCAGAACTTTCATGACCTGAATCGTATCTGACCATTTCTGACGCGTCAGGAGGCTTTCATTATTAATGCTGATCATCATTGACATCTGATGGAGGGCTGCTTGTTGCTTCACCAACCTCTCCAACAATAGATAGGAGGACTGCCTGCATTGCTCTTACCAGAAGGAGCATTTGGGCAGAGCTGTGAGGTACACACGCACATAACTTTATAAAATTCCCACCTATGGATGTGCCTTAGTGACGTCTGCCTTGAACAGGGATAATTTTATGCGAGAGCTTCTGTGCACAATTTAGGATCATTTGGGGAGCGTATTTTATAAAGACATGCATGTATGTTGCCTTTGTTTCTTAAAATAGATGCATTGCTTTCTCCTTTTTCTAGGCTCCCTGTAATAAAATTATCCTCCACGTCTCATCTCATGGGGATTTTAGTACAAAAAAACATAAGAAATGAAAGACAAATCATCACAAAGATCTATTAAATTTATGCTGTAACAGTAGAAAGCAATGTTAATATATCTTCCCTTTTTTATTTTTCACTATAAGATTTCTGTCTTCAGTGGTAGAGTACTTGAGTCCCTTCCTAAATGTACTCTATCTGGAATATCAGCAGTAATTACGTCTTGCTGTCCATGGATTATTAATAAATGTAACACCATATTCATTTATTTTATGGCTAAGGCAGAACGAGAGGCTTTAAATTATATAAACTCTCCTGGTTTTGATACTATCAAATTATTTATTTAGCACTCCTTGTAATTCCAATATGTCTGTGCCTAAAAACTGCAAAAAGATTCAATGTTTTTATTAATAAAATATGCTATGAAAGGTGAAATACTACACTATTGCTTTATGATTTATGAATGGACATCAGATATCTACAGTTCAAATTAAATTTAAAACGCTGAATATATATAGCTTTAATATCTGTACCTAAAGGTTCACACTACTTACTCTGATCAGTGTAGACATTTTAACACAAGAAAATAAAACCTGAATGGATGAAATTGGCAGTGGAATAGTAGAGCTAAAGCATGTAGGATAAGGAAACATAAACCAGGAGATGAGGACATGTTGGGGTAAGGCACTGCTGACCATCATATAGCAGAAGGATCTGGTGGAGATGTTAGTCGATGAATGAAAAATTGCTTTGAATTTTTACAAAGTCCAATAGGATTTCAAATTCCAGATTTGAAACTGTCATCACTGAGAGCTGCAGACACGGCTGGAAGTTACTTTAGCTTAAATAAAATCTTGTCTATTTAGTAATCTATCCTTCCATCTGCCTATCTAACATCCTACCTAGTCATTCAGGATGCTAATAAAAAAATACTTTATTTTATTTATTTATTTATTTACATTTCTTATATACCGCACTATTCGACAACAGCGCGGTTTACATCGAACAAAAAAATTCAGAACCTATACATGTGTCTGAGTTTACAATAAAACAGGATTACAAAACTTGGATAACAGGTAATACCAATAACAGGACAGCCAACTTGGCATGCGAGTATAACTATTTACATCATCAAGTTACAGAAAATAAAAAAGTATAATTAATGGTCATAAGACACCTTACTACGTGCGGTATCATGGCTCACTAGGTGATTTGGTGTCACTATCAGTCTTGGAGCGGGGGCATGCTTTTGTGATCGTTGGGAAGTATTTGAGGAATAAGTAGTGTTTGAGGGCCTTTCTAAATTGGATTAGGCTAGTGATTGCTCTAATGTTTGTTGGCAAGGCGTTCCAGAGTTTTGGAGCACGGAGACTGAAAGCCCTGTTTGCTGTCGTTGTGGTCCATCTTGTGAGTTCTCGAGGCATCATTAGCATATTTACAGCTATTGATCTTCTTGATCTATTCGGGTTATGGGTTTGATGAGGTCGGTTAATGATTTGGAGGAGAGATTATTTACTGCCTTGAAGGTCATTAGCAATGTCTTGAAGATGATCCTGGCATGAATAGGAAGCCAGTGTAACTGCTTCAAAAGGGGTGTCACATGGTCACTCCTAGATGCCCCATGTAGAACCCTCGCTGCGCTATGCATTGTGAGCTGTAAGGGGTTCAAGGTGGCTTGAGGGAGGCCTAGTAAAATGACATTTGCATAATCCAAGTGAGGCATGATCAGAGCCTGGTAGATGGTACGGAAGTCTTCTGGTTCAAGTAAGGGGCGAAGATGTCTGAGTGAACAGATCTTGTAGTATATAGATCTTACAGTATTAGCTATATGTGCCTTCATGTCGAGGTTTTGATCAAGTGTAACACCTAGGTACCTTATTGTGGGCTTTGTTTGTAGATCAGCTTCTTTCACCTTCAAGTATTGTGGGGGGATAAAATTTGGATTATTTGATATGAAGAGCACCTCTGTCTTCTTATGTTGGATCCTAAGGTTTTTTGATGTGAGGCATTAAAACAATTGGTCAGGGGGGATAGGTCTAATTTGTCTAAGTCAAAGGCATAAAAAGGAGGACGTCATCCGCATAAATCATGCCACTTACATTGAAGGACCGGATGATCTTACAGATAGGTTGCATGTATATATTGAACAACAAAGCGGAGAGGGAGGATCCCTGTGGAACCCCCTGACCTTGGTGAAATGGTTCTGACATTGCTCCAGCAGATCGAACGTGTTGCCATCTTCCGGACAAGTATGATCTGTACCATTCCAGTGCAGTTCCACTGACGCCTTTCTCTTTTAGCCGAATTAGGAGGATCTCATGACTTACAGAGTCGAAAGCTGCGGCTATGTTGAGGAAAACTAGTGCAAATCCCTGTCGGATGTTGTCAATACCAGAGATTACATTGTTGAGGAGGGTGGTAAGGAGTGTTTCTACACCGTGTGACTCTCTGAAACCATGTTGGCAAGAATCCAGTGGAGCAGCAGCATCTATATGGTCTTGTAATTGACTTTGAACCTCTTTTTCAATTAACTTTGCAAGAAAAGGAATACTTGCGATAGGTCTGTAGGAGTCTACCCTTTGGGGGTCTAACCTACTATTTTTTAGAAGCGGTCTGATAGATGTTTGCTTGAGGGCAGAGGGGAACGTACCAGAGGTGAATGACAGGTTCATTATTCTGGTTATTACTGTGCTGAATTCACTACGCAGTTCCTTTATCCAAAAAGCTGGGCAAGGGTCTGTCTGTGCAGTGGTGGTATTGAGCGTCATGATCAAGTCTTCAAAGCGCTTTTTGGCAGGGGTAGAAAAAATGGCTAAAATGGGAGTAGAGATTGGCTAAAATGGGAGTAGAGATCAACTGAGAATTACCCTGAAATCAAGTGCTTAGATATTTCCTGCATATTACCGGCCACCAAGTCAAATAAAAAGTTTGCTTGCAGTCACCCATTTAAATAACTGATGTCGATGCTTGTGCATGATCCAGATAACATACATCATGCATTTTGCATTTTGAAAATGTAACATGCATGTGTTATCTTCAAACATGCTATAAGTAATCCAGCAAATGGAAATATGATTATTCTTGTACATTCCAAAAATCTGCAGTGAACAGACTGCATAAAAGTATTTGGCTTAAACTTTACTGTACCCACATACCGCCTGTCTAACCCTTTGTAACTTATGTGTTGTTCTACTGCAAGATATGAAGAGACACAAATGTCAGAATACTTTCCCTAGGAGCTGCATGTTACTTCCTTCAGCATTTGAGAAAGTGAACTGTTGCTCTGCTCTTTTATGCAATTAATGGTTTTTAAGATACAAGAATCAAAGACAATTAAAAGATGATTAAGCAGAGAAGAACCATAAGGCCTGGTTCTTCAGGAAAGCCTTCTACCTAGATTTCTGAACATTGTGTTAGTTTATTACTAATGCTCTATTCGAGTGTTCCTTTCAAAGTTGTGTGGTTGGCTCTATTCGTTTGTCCTTATGAGAGTAAGTTTGTAAACCACTGCTGTGCCTAAAATACTGTTTTAGGTGAGTAACTGGGCTCTTATAAAACTAGGTGGGGCATAAAGTTGTGCACAGTTGAAGCTGGCATGTACTTTTCTGCTAAGTGTGCATAGGGGCAGAGTTTGCATCTCTGCCCAAAGTATGATTTGCAAGCATCATGTTCACACCTACAATCTAGGCACGATTAGTGCGGGGATTTGCGCTACTATTTTATAAAGACAAGTGCCTACCTTTTATAACATGGAATCAAAGTAGGCATCTTCACCTTCTCCACGATCTTACCTAGGCACCCTATTGTAAAATTATCCCCCTCCCCATTGTCTAATTTGTATTGCACAGTGTATACATTGGAGGGCATATTAGCAGCTAAAATGCTTTGAAATTGGCCAAAACACAATGACCCCGACAGTCAATGGCACTATCCAGATACTGCTGCTAAATATCGCCACAGACCGCATAAAAATGCCTGGTTAAAACCACGGCATTTTCTGGGAGTAGCAGAGAGACGCTGAAAGGAGTAAGAGCTGAGATCTGCTCGAGGACTGTTGCTGCTGGTTCGTCGGCGTGTGCAGGTGACTGTGCTCCCAAGGACTGGGCAGGCGCGCTCGGGGCACCCTACTCTTCGGCGGGGTCCAGGGACCTTTAAATTCCATCTACCTCTGAGTGGCTCTTCGGAGTAGCAGAGAGACGCTGAAAGGAGTAAGAGCTGAGATCTGCTCGAGGACTGTTGCTGCTGGTTCGTCGGCGTGTGCAGGTGACTGTGCTCCCAAGGACTGGGCAGGCGCGCTCGGGGCACCCTACTCTTCGGCGGGGTCCTTTTTCCTTATTTAATTCTTCTATACTTTTGACCGCGGAGCGTGTCCGAGGGGCGTGGCTCAAAGGGGCGTGATCTAAGGGGGTCGTTCTGGCCCCTTGAGCGCCCCTTTGGCGCCACTGCGGCGTCTGCGGGGCACTTTCCTTCCTCGTAGCTGCTATGGGGAAGCGGAAGTCAAAAGGGTCGAATAAAGGTCTAGAGGCCGGCGGCGGTGGCGACAAGCCGACCGGTCCTCTTGACAAACAATTCGCCCCTGCCCCACTTGCGCAGTCCTCTCCAGATGGGGTCTCCCTGAGTTCTGGTGGGAGAACCCCTCCTCCCCTACCGTTGCCGCCTCAAATGCAGTGTTTGCTTGATGAGTCCTCAGAAACCGCAAGTATAACAAAAATCAATGTTAAAGTTCCTTTGCCAGTCCAGCTTGCTGTCTCTGACAGTTTACTCGACCCTTTTTCTAAATCTCCTAATGAAGAGATTACCTTAAAAGACATATGGGGTGCTCTCCAATCCATTGATAAGAAAGTATCAGTAACGTTAAGTGCCCTATGTGTTTTTTCTCAAGAAGCTGCCGTTGCTTTTCGGCAGCTCGATGAGAAAGTTACCTTAAGTGGGAAAGCTGTCGGTAAGGTGAACTCCCAGGTTAATTTACTTTCAGCGGCCAGTGCTGCTGCAGTTTAAGGATTCCTTGATATTATACTCTAAATTGGAAGCCTTGGAGAATTCCTCCCAAGCTTGCAATCTCCGTTTCCTAAATTTCCCTCATTCGTCATTGTTGTCCGCTAGAATTCTCCTTGATAAGTATTTCAAGGAAATCTTAAAGTTTACAGACTCTGTTAATGTTTCTCATGCTTATTATCTCATGTCTAGTACCAAACGCATTAACACTGTCGAGGGTGGTATGGATGAGATTATTCCCCCTATGTCTGACTTGACTGCTTTTCTTGAGGACTCTACGGATATGATTTCTACTAGATCCACATTAATGGTCATATTACCTTCCATAGAGTGTAAGCAACGCATTTTGCGTGCATTTTTTAAAGTTAAGATGGCCAAATTCTGTGGGCAAAGTATAAATGTTTTTCCTGATGTCTCTCGCGAGACGCAATTGCGTAGACGTCAGTTCCTACAGCTGAAACCTAGGGTTTTAGCGTTGGAAGCAACGTTTTTTTTACGTTTTCCCTGTAAATGTATGGTAAATTATGAGGGTGATTCTTTTGCTTTTGTTGATGTCTCGCATTTAGAGAAATTTATTGTTGATCGAGTAAGTAAACGGTAAGGGTTTGATCTGGGTATGTATTGATCCTTTTAGCTTATGGGCCTGTATTGGCCCTGTTTTCTGTAATTTAATATTTCTTTGTAATATTATCTCTGTATACCTCTCTTGATGTGGACTAAATCTGTTATAATGTGTTTCATGATGTGGTATTGTATTTTTTATCGATTTGCTTTATCTTTTGTGATACTGTATTTCACTGAAAATCTAATAAAAAAACAAAAAAACCCCAAACCACGGCATTTTCTGGGAAGATCAGGGGTGGTGCCGGTCCCTATCCAGTCAGCGGTGATAGTCATCACCTAACCAGATAGTTAAACAGATTAAAGTTAGGTCATTTCAATAGCTGCCCTGAATATCACCGCTGACTGCATAGTGCTGCTGCTACTGTCCAGCGAACTCAGATATTCAACGCCAGAGGACAGAAAAGTTCTGGTGCTGAATATCCAGGTTTATTTTAAGAGGTGGCAGCTAGCACTTTAAGGGGCCCTTTTATTAAAGGGTTCTATGGTGTCGCACCTAATGTACTCCTTAACGCTCAAAACAGGTTACGTTAAGAGCAACACCACTATGTTAAGAGTTGGGGGCGTGGAAAGCATGTTCCCAGTATTTAATGTGATGCATCCTGCCCTAACACAGCCTGAATTTAGGTCATATGCACTTAGCACACCTATGGAGGTGGCGGTCAGTGCAGCAATATGAATAGCGTGCCTTGCATTTAGCACAAGACATGCTGACTGCAAGGCACTCATCCCGTCCATTCTCTAAAGTATACATATTTAGGTCTTCAAGTCTCAAATGTCTTCTGGTGCAGGCTCCAAATCATTTTGGTCATCTTCCTCTGAACCATTTCCAGTCTTTTTATATCCTTTGCGAGATACGGTCTCCAAAACTGAACACAATATTCCAAGTGAGACCTCTTCAGCGACTTGTACAGTGGCATTAGTACCTCCTCCTTTCTGCTGGTAATTCCTCTCTGTATGCAACACAGTATCCTTCTGGCTTTAGCCACTGCCTTGTCACAGTGTTTCGCCATCTTGAGATCCTCAGAAACAATTACTCCGATGTCCTTCTCCTGGTCCATGCACACCAACCTCTCGCCCCTGATCGCATACAATTCCCTTGGATTTCTGAATCCCGAGTGCATCACACTGCACTTCTTCGCATTAAATCTTAACTTCCAAGCATTAAACCATTTATCCAGCTTTTGTAGATCTTTCCTCATGTTATTCATTCCCTCAGTCCTTCAGCAATATCATTTACAAAAACATTGAACAGTACGAGTCCCAGGACCGATCCCCGGGGCACGCCACTAATCACCTTCCTTTCATTCGAGTGAGTTCCCTTTACATCACCTTCTATTGTCTGCCAGTCAACCAATTTTTGTTCCAGTTCACAATCTTAGGACCCATCTCCAGGCTGTTCAGCTTATTGATAAGCCTCCTATGAGGAACAGTATCAAAGGCTTTGCTGAAATCTAGGGAGATCACATCCATTGCATGCCCTTGATCTAGTTCTCTGGTCATCCAGTCAAAGAACTCAATCAGATTTGTTTGGCATGATTGTCTTTTAGTAAAACCATGTTGCCTCGGATCATCCAACATATTGGTTTCGAGAAAGTCCACTATTCTCTCTTTCAGAAGCGCCTCTATTACTTTTCCCACCACTGAGGTAAGGCTTACTGACCTGTAGTATGCCATTTCTTCCCCATTACCGCTTTTGTTAAGAGGTACTACATCAGCCTTTCTCCAGTTCTGTGGAACTTCTCCTGTCTCCAAGTATCTATTAAAAATATCCTTTAAAAGCCCTGCAAAAACCTGAGCTTTCAGTATCCTGGGAGGTATCCCATCCACTTCCATAGCCTTGTCTACTTTCAGTTTTGCAACCTGTAAAAATATATCTTCTTCTGTTAATGGTATAGTATCTATTCCATTCCCATTTGTATATTTCTCAAACACTAGTGATCCTTCTCCAGAATTTTCTTTAGTAAAAACAGAAGTATTTGTTTAGTATTTTCGCTTTTTCAATGTCACTTTCCATGAATCTGTTCGACACTTTTGAGTCTTGCAATTCTACCTTTGATCTTCCTTTTCTCTCCAATATAACTGCAATGGGGCTGACACAGGGAGGGGGGAGTTGGGGGCAGGAAGGGAACTGACATGAGGGGATGGTGGGGTCTGCCATAGGAATGACACAGAGGTAGGGGTGCTGAAAGGGAACTGACATGAGGGGAAGGTGGGGTCTGCAACAAGGCTGACATGGGGTGGAAGAGGGGGCTAGAAGGGAACGGATATGAGGGGAAGGTGGGGCTTGCAACGGGGCTGACATGGCGAGGAGACGGCTGGAAGGGAACTGACACAGGGAAGGTGGGGTCTGCAAGGGAGCTGACATGGGGGAAAGTGGGGGCTGGAAGGGAGCTGACACAGGGGAAGGTGGTGGCTGGAAGGGGGCTGACATCAGGAGAAGGAAGGGATTGGAAAAGGAGCTGATATCTGGGGATGGTACTGGAAGGTTGATGAGACTAGGAAAGGGAGGAGAGGGACGGAAGGGAGCAGACACCTGGGGATGGGACTGCTAGGTATCTGGGTAATAGGGTTGGGGACTGGTAGGTGACTGGGTAATGGGGGTGGGGCTGGAAGGGAGGGGACACTGGCACTGGGATGGTATTTGGTCTAGAAGGGACTGGACAATGGGGAAGGAGTGGGGCTGGAAGGGAAGGACACCAATGGAAGTCCTGGGAATGCAAGAAGGTTGAAACACGAAGGTACTGGGAGGGAAGGACTGGAAAAGGGGACTGATACTGGGGAGGGTTATTAGGAGTAGAGATAGCCTGATGGAAGAAAGTGAAGAAAACAATATTAGAGACAAGAAATGGAAGATGGACTATAGACCATAGAAAGAGAGCTAAGAGATGACAAGAAAGCAGAAGCCTCAGATGAGGACCAGTATGATCAGAGAATACAATGGTCAGACAACAAAAGTAGAAAAAATAATTCTATTTTCAATATAGTGATTGGACTTTGCGCCATCTTTATGGGGAACTGCATCTCTTATTTATCTGATGTTGCACTGCATGCGGAGTCTGGCTTCTTGGGGATTCAGTTTAATTGTTGTCGACATATTCTTATTTTTGTTTTAATTTATAGTGACTAATTCTGTATTTGGTGAGGATCTGTGTTCTGAGTGTGAGCCTGAGGCCATGTGTTCTGTTAGCATGGAGTTTGTAGATCGAGATCTATATTGTACTGTAGTAATTTGACTTGCTCAGCTTTTCAAACATGTATGAATGTTCTAAAGAATACAGCAGTATTTATAGTGCATCGTTTTTTTCTGGGTAGGCCTCTTATTTGAGTTTGGGAAGTTTATCCTGATATGGTATGGTAGATTTGGCCTTGTAGATCTTCGGTGACTTTTGCAGGGTTTTATATTAGTTCCCAAATGCCTGTTATAACATTGGAGAATGTTTGTTAGATGACCAGAAACAATTTATATTTTTTTAATATATTTAGTTCTGTAGGTGAATGTCCTTCTTCTGCTCTGCACCCATTGTGGAGAGAGAGGTTTCTGTGGATGCAGAATATATATTCAAAAAGAAAAAGTGAGAACCATAACACAGTTTATAACAAAATAAAACTAGTTATAATTTTATAATTTGGTACTATAAACTGTGCCACGGTTCTCACTTTTTCTTATAGTTCCTTGGTGTGCGAGCATCTTGCATTTCCTTTGTTTTTTGCAGAATATATATCTACATTAACACCATGCTAGTCCAGTGCGCAGTTTCAGGAGTTATGTTGGGTTTGCCAACATAACATCAGAGGGTGGGAGGTGCTGTGTTGGGGCGCCAAGTCGCTCCGGTTTTTGTGGAAGTGGGAAGTGCTGCATGGGTGCTGTTGAGCCCTTCTTGTTTGGCATATTTCCTAAGCTCTGAGCAATACTGGGTCAGACCAAGGTCTTTCAAGCCCAGTATCCTGTTTGCAACATTGGCCAGATTCCCAAAAGGCACACAGGTTCTGCAATGCGTGTCTAGGGGAAAGAGGTGGATTTTCCAGGTCCTCTTTAATAATAATTTATGGACCATTCCTCCAGGAACTTGTCCAAACCTTTTTTAAACCCAGGTACACTAAGAGCTTTTGCTACATCCTCTGGTAAATAATTCCAGAGTTTGATTATGCTGGGCCATAGACTAACTGCGGGGAGGCAGTTACATCCCCCTGCAGTTACTGCATTTCAGTGTTGCAAAACAGCTGCAGGTGCAAATAAGACCACACACTGAGGTGGCATTAGTTGCACTTGCGCTGAAAAATTATGTTAGTTTCTGCCAACAATGCAGATGCCTGTGTGAGAGATTTCTTTCTCTCGCCTCACTCTGCAGTAAAGTATAATTTTGGGAAAGAAATCCTATAAACCTAAAGAGTAATGGGTAAAAAAACTTTTGACTACATATGTCTGTTTTCAGTTTGTATTGATATATTCCCTACTTGGTGAAGATCTATCTCTGTTCTGCATGTTTGACTGAGGCTACATGTTCTGTTAGCATGGAGTTTCTATGCAGGGAGCTGTAATAATCTGACTTGTTCAGTTTTCCAAATAGGAATATGGATGTTCTAAGGCCCACTGGTGCTGCCCTTTCTGGGTATGCTCCATGTTTAAGGTTTTATGCTATAGGCACTTGATATACCGCCCTTTACCCTGTGTATTAGAGCAGTTTACATACTTATGCTAAAAGGCACTTTTGTGTGAGTTTTGGAAGTTAGTGCTGTTATGGAATAGTATATTTCCTCTATGGGTCCTGTACTCTGAGTTGTTGGTAAGGTCAACGTTAAGGTGTTGGTTGAAGGGGGGGGGGGAATGCTACTGGAATATGTGTTGTCTTTGAGATTTGCAGTTTTGTGTTCTTTATGCTGCCAGACTGAAATTTAAAATTTAGAAATTTTGTCAGATCAGATTCAAAGAAATTTCAAATTTTAAGTGAACGTTTCCATTTATTTTTGTTTAGTAGCCTGATATCTTCACCGCTGCTGAGTTCCGGACTTTTACAGCTCTAGCACAATCCAATCTGGCGTTTGAATTCATGGCTACCAGGATTAGTTCCTCATTTTATATTTTCCCTCCTCATCAGTAATCTGTTCCTAGCAAAATAAATCTAATGTGCAGATTGGTGATGGCCTGATTTTTTTTTTTTTTTGGGGGGGAGCATGTAAGTGGCTTTTCATTAATCAAATTTAATGTTTTATCATTATGTTTCTTTTATTGTAACATCTGTTTTACTAAATTGCATGTATATGCTTGGAAGCCACCTAAGATTTTACATTGGTGGTATATACATTTTAAAAGAAAGTATACTAAATTTATGCAAATAATGCTGCAATGAATCTCTGTACATGGCCCTGCATCACCCTCATGCCACCCCTGGGAGGAAGTAGACAGGGGGGCACTGGGAGGTGGAGATGGAGGAAAGCAGAAACCTCAGATTGGGACCGGCATGATCAAGAATAAAATGGTCAGACAACAAAGGTAGAAGAGAATTTTATTTTCAATTTAATGAACAATCTTGGTGCTATCTTTATATTTATAAAGTACAGGGAAATGCATCTCTTTTTATTTCTCTGGTGTTGCATTGTATGCAGAATCTGGCTTCTCGGGGGTTGCAGTTTAATTTTTATCTACATATGTTTATTATTAGATTATCATCACTTATTCTGTGCTTTGGTGAGGATTTGTGTTCCGAGTTTGTGGCCAAGGCCAGGTGTTCTATTAAATGGAGTTTGTATGTAGGAATCTATACTGTAGTAATTTGAATAGTTCTGGTGTTTGGATGTTCCAGAACCCGCTGCAGTATTTAGAGTTATTCTTTTTTTGGGTAGGCTCCTTATAGGAGTTTTGGAAGTTGAGCTGGTATGGTATGGTAGGCTTGCTCTACAGATCCTCAGTGACTTTGTTGTAAGTTTTGTATTAGTTCGCAATATGTGTGGCACTGGAGATGTTTGTTGTTGTTAGTGAGACAATCAGAATCAGATTTTTTTTAAAGATATTGAGTTCTGTGGGTGAATGTCCTAGTTCTGCTCTGAACCCACTGCTGAGGGAGGGGGGTTCTGTGGATGCCAAATATATGTTCAAAAAGAAAAAGCAAGAGCCATAACACAATTTATAACAAAATAAACATAAGTTATAATTTGGTGTTATAAATAGTGCTGCAGTTCTCACTCTTTCTTTTAGTTCCTTGGTGTGCACACATGTTGCATTTCCTCCACATTATCTAATTGGCTTTTTGGTTTGGTTCAGTCCCTGACTGGAATTTTGAGAAAGCCCCCCCCCCTTGCTCTCATCCCTCGACTCAGGCAGCAGATTGCTTTGAGCCACCCCTGCTACAGTTGACCACATCAAGAACCCAGAGTACAGGACCTATAGAACAAATCTACTATTCCATAATAGCACTAACTTCAAGCACACAACATAAAGCATACCCAGAAAAATGCAGTACCATAAATATTGCAGTGGGCCCTAGAACATTGATTACTACAGCTTTCTATGTAGATACTCCATGCTAACAGAGCATGTAGCCTCAGTCACACATGCAGAACAGAGAGATTGTCACCAAGTAGGGAATATATCAATACAAACTAAAAACAGACATACTGTATGTAGATAAAAAATGTTTTTACTCATTACTGTTAGGTTTACAGAATTTCTTTCCCAAAATTATACTTTACAGCAGAGTGAGGTGAGAGAAAGAAATCTCACGCATAGGCATCTGCATTGTCGGCAGAAACTAACATAATGGCTCAGCGCAAGTAGCACAAATGCAAGTAATGTCACCTCAGTGGTGGCCTTAGTTACACCAGCAGCCATTTTGCCACATTGAAATGCAGTAACTGCAGAGGGGTATAAATGTCTCCCTGCAGTTATCCTACAGCCCTGCATAATCAAACCCTGAAATTAGTTACCAGAGTATGTAGTAAAGGCTGTTAAGTGTTGCTAGGTTTAAAAAAGATTTAGACAAGTTCCTGGAGGAAAGGTGCATAAAACTATTATTAAAGAGGGCCTGGGAAATCCACTGCTTGTTCCGGGACAGGCATTGTGGAACCTGTGTGTCTTTTTGGGAACCTGCCAGGTATTTGTGACTTGGTTGGCCACTGTTGGAAACAGGATGTTGATGGACCTTGGTCTAGCCCAGTATGGCATTTCTTATGTTACCAGCGCAGAGCTTAGGAAACATGCTGCTAAATATGCCAAACAAGAGGGGTCAACAGCACCCAAGCTGCACCTCCCACTTCCACAAAAACCAAGAGTGATTTGGCGCCCCAAAACAGCACTTCCCACCCTCTGAAAAACAAGAAGGACTTTGTGATCCCAACACATTAAATCCCAACACAGCACCTTCCACTCCAACATAAACACCAAGAAGGGCTTGGCAACCCCAACATAACTCCTTAAACTGCATACTGATGTTAATGTAAACATGTGTTAATGAAACAGCATGATGTTAATGTAAATATGTATATTCCACAAAAAACAAACAAAATGCAAGATGCTGGCACACCGAAGAACTAGAAGAAAAAGTGAGAACCACAGTGCAGTTTATAACACCAAATTATAACTCATTTTATTTTGTTATAAACTGTATTATGGTACCAACTTTTTCTTTTTGAATATATATTCTGCATCCAGAGAAACCTCTCCCTCAACAATGGATGCACAGCAGAAGTAGGGCTTTCACCCACAGAACTCAATATATAAAAAAAAAAAAAATCTGATTCTGGTCATCTAACTAACAACATTCTCCAGTACTAGGCATATTGAGAATGAATATAAAACCCTACTATAGTCACCAAAGATCTACAAGGCCAAATCTACCATGCCATACCAGCATAAATTTCCAAAACTCATACAAGGGGCCTACCCAGAAAAAAGCAGCACTCTAAATACTACAGTGGTCCCAAGAACATCATCATCCCCTCTCTATTACTCCCATGTCCAGCATCTCTCAGTCTCTTTCTCAAACTCTTTACCAGTATCCATCTTCTCCCTTCTAACCCCATGTCCTTCATCAGGAGTGCACCGTCTCTGCCTTCCCCCACTCCCCAGTCAGGATGAGCTGCAGAGTGCCGGTAGCCTATTGGAGAGCCTGCAGGCAGGCAGAAGACTCCGAGTAGCGATTGCAGCCTCTCACAGCCTTCTGCCCGTGGGAGCAACGTGTCCTGCGGGCAGGCTCTCCACTAAGCTATTGGCACTCTATAGGCCATCCTGAAAGGTAGTGGGAGGTGGGAAGTTAGTGATGGCACTCTCCTGACATTGGCGCCGCCCTCTCGCACTTACCCAACTTAATGGATAGTGCCAGCTCTGGTCCAGCATTTGTCTTCTTGCTCCCCACCTCCTATTGTCCAACATTTGTCTTCCTTCCCCTCCCCCATTGTCCAGCATTTGTCCTCCTACCCCCTCCCTTGTCGTCAAGCATTCATCTTCCTGCCCTCTCCCATTGTCCAGGATTTGTCCACCTGCCGCCTTCCCCCATTGTCCAATATGTCTTCCTGCCCCCCTCCCTGCTGTCCAGCATTTTTCCTCCTGCCTGCCCTCCCATTGTCCAGCAGGTCTTCCTGCCTTCCTCCATTATCCAGCATTTCTCTTCCTACCTCTCCTCCCACCTTCCTGCCACTGGTGATGCTTCTTGGTGGCAGGAATACAAAAGCGTGGGATTTTCAATCCTTCGTTGGCTTGTAAGTCCCTGCTGGTTCTGCCCCCATTTGATGTGAAAAGCATCAGAGGGGGCAGGATCCACTAGGGCCTTACAAGCATGTTGGTGCCACAAGATCCCGTCATT
The DNA here is from genome assembly GCA_033557465.1 of Ichthyophis bannanicus. Classification (NCBI taxonomy): domain Eukaryota; kingdom Metazoa; phylum Chordata; class Amphibia; order Gymnophiona; family Ichthyophiidae; genus Ichthyophis; species Ichthyophis bannanicus. The sequence goes on along the minus strand of CM066035.1, from coordinate 159,354,075 downwards.
TAGCTTTCCGTGTTTTTTTTTTTTTTAAATTTTCAAAGTTGATGAAAAAAAAATGGAAAGCAAAATCGCAGGCTGTTATGTCACCAGCATGTTTGTAAGGCCCTGATGAGCTCCGCCCCCTCTGATGATGTTTGTGGGGGGGGAGGCAGAACCAGGAGGACTTACAAACTGATGGAGGTTTGAAAATCCCGCACTTTTTTTTTTTGCACCTAAAGAGCTCTCAGCCATTGCCCAGTGTCCTTGAATCTGGAGCAGCAGCAGCAGCGGCGGCGGGGGAAGTGGATTTTGCTGCTGCCGAAAAGTGGCAGCAGCTGGCCATTCAATTTCTTTTTTTTTTTTACATCTATTTATTTATTTATTTAACTTGTTTTAATATACCGTTTTTCTATCAGGCAAAACATTTTACATGGAACATAAGGAATGGTTTACACTGAATAATTGAATGCGTAGTTATACAGAAAATGTATTAAAGTGGAACTGCAAATAACAAAGGGAAGGGGGGAAATGCAGGAACAATATAACTTTAGAATCTATATTACGAAGATCTTAAGAAACAGTAAGGGGTCTGAGGTATAGTAGGCTTATGTTGTATAGTTACTTATACAGATGGGCTTTGAAGGCAGAGTGAGGCGGCTGTTTTAGGGCATTTTTGGCCACTCCCAAAACTTTGCTGCCTGAGGCAGTCGCCTCGCTCCGCCTCATTATAGTCTCGCCCCTGGGTGCAAAGGGAACAGCAAAATGCGCTCTTATCGCCACAGTTAATATTTACTGCCCGAAGAAACCTGTATGTAAATACATACGCCAAACATTACAGGCCCACTACCACTCTCCTGAGTATCTGAAATGGCAGGCCAAGATATGCTAGCTGCAGAACATAGTTCACCCCCTTCTGAACCATCCTGCCCGAGACGTCTAAGCACATGGATGTTCATATTTGTGCACATACCCAGCCTTGCTATCTAAGCAGGGCCTGTCAACAGAAACAGTTACTGAGAGATTCATTTTTTGAGGTAGAGATGGAGAAATTTAAGCCGGCATTGCTGCCAGTCCCCTGGATTTTTGGACATCCTTCTCTAGATGATCCAGGTTCTTCCTAGACACCCCTTCTAAAATTCCACTTCACATGGGTTATATTCATTCTCTCCAATGAAAGGGAGTCTCAGTGAAACTTCAAAAAGGACATATCGGACCTGAAAACTATTGCAAACTATTTTGCTTTGAAATAGGAAAGTCTATCTAGAAATAATAAATTATGACAGATCAAGGGCATAGTTACTAATGTGAGTTAAGACAATAATGTACATTTTTTTGCCAAACACCGCACATTAAATGGCAAAACTGTGCATTATTTTACCTTACTACATGTTATTTTATGGCAATGCAAGCTACATAATAATGAGGTGCAAAGTGTTAAAATGCTTGAAAGCACCTCCAGCTCTCGGTGCTTTTTTTTTGTTTGTTTAAACTTCAGCTGCCATGGGCAAGAAAATACGCATCTACAGTGGCAAGATTTGGATAATAGCTGCTGTTGCTGAATATCCAGATAGTGCCAGCTACACTATTCAGATAGCCATGATATTCAGCCACGACCCAGGCAGCTTATCGGATAGCACTTAGGGCAGCTCTTTTGCTGTCCTAGGCTAGCCAAATAACAATGCTAAAATCGTGGCGCACGCCAGATAACTGAAGTCTTCATCCCAGCTCCACCCTGGACCACTTCAGCACCATCCAGAGAGTGCCGAGAAGATCTGTGGAAATACCCAGTAGTGCTCTCCAGATAGTGCGGGGCTGGATCTCTCTCACAGAGGGATTTATCCAATTAGCAGCACCTGCTAACCAGATACGTCCTTTTAAATACTGACCCCCTCATTATTATGCAAACCAAACAACACAGTTTACATTTAACTTCATAAACTGCGCTATTCCTGGAAAAAAAAATGCCAGCTTCGTTCTGCCATTATTTTACCTCCCTGGGAGCCTCAGGCAGCCGTTTAAAGGAGTCACTGCATAAAACAATCCCCTCAGCACAGATTCCTCCTACGCCGCAATCCCCCAGGTATTGTATAACCGTGTGTTAAAGTTGTATTAGGGGCCTTACAGCATTTTTCTTTTATTATAGTTAAATTTTCCTTATGGTACTCAGGCTTCCTACACCTACTGGGGGTCTCCCTGCTGTCTAGCACATTTCTAGATGTTCCTGCCCATCAGGCAAGTTCAAAATGATACCTCTGCTTATTGGACAGTCTAATCCCACGATGCCATCGCTAGATGGTCAGATATATGATTTGAACCTGATGCCCATCAGGGTAGAAGTGACAGTCATTCCTGCCCCATCCTCTAGACCACAGGAAAACTCCTGGTTTAAGTGCCAAGAAGCTTCTTTAGTGGGGGAGGTCTTGTGCCATGGGGATCTTCTAGGGGGATTGGAGTTGGAGGGATCTGCTTCGAGAGAGGATCTGTGCTGAGGGGAATTAGAGGATAGGGTGATTGTTATATGCACTGATTCTTTTAAATAGCTCCCCATGAGCACTGCAGCTGCACATTAATGTCCCCATGCTCCCCTTGGAAGTAAAACTAACACCAGCTAAAACCTGGTCTTTAATGCATCTTTCAACGTTGACAGCCAGTTGTGAACTTAGAAACAGGATACTAGGCTTGATGGACCTTGGTCTGACCCAGTAAGACATTTCTTATGTTCTTAACAGTGGCCAGTCCAGGGTACAAGTACCTGGCAGAGTCCCAAAATAGTACACAGGTTCCACAATCCTTGTCCCGGGGTAAGCAGTGGATTTCTCAGATACTTTTTAATATGCTTTATGGACCTTTCCTCCAGGAACTTGTCCAAACCTTTTTTAAACCAAATTACACTAACAGATTTTACTACATCTTCCGGTAACACATTACACGTTCAGTGAAAAAATATTTTCTCTTATTAGTCTTAAATGGGTTATATTGTAGCTTCATTGCATGTCCCCTAGTCTTTCTACTATTTGATGGCATAAACAACCAATTTACGTTTACCTGTTCTACTCCATTCATTAATTTATAGGCTTCTATCATATCTCCCCTCACCTATCTTTTTTCCAAGCTGAAGAGCCCCAGCCTCCTAAGCCCTTCCCTCATAGGGGTATCCTTCCATCTCATTTACCATTTTAGTGGCTCTTTGCTGTACCTTTTCTCATTCTGCCATATCCTTTTTAAGACTCACATAATCATCTAATTTCAATAACCTGCGACTATCCCCTCCCTCAAACATCAATGTACCATATACACACAAACATTATTACAATCTAACAATTGTAAAAATATGATTTCATGTTAATATTCCATGTTCACAACCGATCATTTGTAAAAAGCTCATTAATATTCCCTGTTCAATGTTAAAAGTTATCATTCTAAGTTATTATTCCCTGTTCTAGTGGTGACCAGAATTGCACACAATATTCAAGGTGTGGTGGCACCATGGAATGATACAGAGGCATTATAATATCCTTGGTCTTCTCCATTCCTTTCCATATGATTCCTAACAATCTATTTCCTTTCTTCGCAGCTGCTGTACACTGGGTGAAGGGTTTCAACATATTATCCATGATGATGCCTAAATATTTTTTCCTGAGTGGTGGCTCCTAATGTAGAACCTTGCATCATGTAACCATAGTTTGGGTTGTTCTTTCCTAAGTACATAACCTTATACTTATCCACATTAAATTTCATCTGCCATTTGGACGTCAAGTCTTCCAATTTATTAAGGTCCTCTTGCAATTTTTCACAATCCTCTTGTGTTTTAGCAAATACATTTTTTGTGTCATCTGCAAATTTGATCACCTCACTCATTATTCCCATTTACAGGTCATTTATGAATATGTTAAAAAGCAGAGGGCCCAGCACGAATCCCTTGGGTACACAACTATTAATCTTTCTCCACTGGGAAAATTGGCAATTTAGCCCTATTCTCCGCTTTCTATCTTTTAACCAGTTCCTGATCCACAATAGTACACTGTCTCCTAGCCCATGACTTTTTAATTTCACTAAAAGTCGCTCAAGAGGGACCCTGTCAAAGGTTTCTGAAAATAGTGATGCACTATATCGATCAGCACACCTTTGTGTACTTGTTTATTCAGACTTTCAAAAAAACAACAGATTAGTAAGTCAGGACTTTCCTCGTCTAAATCCATGTAAGCTTTCTCCCATTAAACCATAACTATCTATATGTTCACTAATTATATTCTTTATAATGGTTTATGTCATTTTGCCTGGTACTGATGTCAGGCTCACCAGTCAGTATTTTCCCAGATCACCCCGGAACCCTTTATACAAATTGGTGTTACATTGGCCACACTTCAATATTCAGGTACTACGCTATTAACTGCAATAGATTCTCTTGCCCCTCCTCAGGTTCCTGATCCTCTCTCTCAGTCCTCTTCCCATCACCCTTGGTATCATTCTGGTCTTTACCTGCTTAGAACACACCTCCACTGAGTGGAGCAGCTTTGGCACAAGCACTCTTCGCTAGAGACTCTCTCGACTTACCAGAGTGCTTATAGCTACTATCGTAACTCCATCCGCTCCACTAAGGATTCATATTACTCCACCTCCATTGCTTCAGCATCTAATTCTTCCCATCAGCTCTATCTGACTCTTCGCTCACTGTCAGCACTTCATTCTTTCACTGCCCCCCTCTGCACCTCCCCCTTCTGCCCTGCTGGACCCTGTCTACCTGGCCACCTTCTTTGTTGACAAAATCCTGTCCCTACATCTCACTTTCCCCTCTTCCCCTTCTTTACCTGTCCCTCCCCACTTTTTCCCTTCAGTGTCCCCCCATCCCTTCACCCTCACCGCCTCCTTCCCCCATTCCATCTCATGCACACTTGGAGTTCTTTCTATCTAGTAACAGCAGCTGAATTCTTTTCAGCCTTCCAGAAATCTCATAAGACGACTGTCCACTTGACCCTATTTCCTATCACTGGCTCTCGGTTCCTTCTTTGACTCTTCTTCCACTATGTCCCATGCATGATTAACACCAGTCTCTCTACAGGTTCTTTCCCAACCACTTGGAAGCATGCTATAGTCTGTCCCATACTAAAGAAACCGTCCCTTGACCCCTCTGTGCCTGCACATTGGCAACCAGTTTCCAACTTACACTTCCTGTGCAAACTTCTTGAAACATTAGTCTTTGCACAACTGTCCTCCCATCTTGACTCCACCTCCGCTCTACATCCCCATCAGTCTGTCTTTAGGCCTGGTCACAATACTGAGACTATCCTATTCTCTCTTCTCAATGAGGTCCACATAGCCCACGAGCGTGTGATGTCTCTCTTTAGGTTTCACTCAATCTATCCTCTGCTTTTGACCTTGTTGATCACCCTACACTCCTCACCCGCCTTTCGGACTATGGGGTCCATGGGAGAGTTCTCGACTGGTTCAGATCTTTCCTGTCAACCTGCTCCTTTTTGGTTTATGTCAGCTCCTCCTCCTCTCCTCCCACTCCCCTATGGGGTCACCCAGGGCTCGGTGTTGTCCCTACTTCTCTTTGACCTCTTCCTTGCCCCCTCACTCTGATCATTTCAAAATCCGGTGTCTCGGCATATTATTAAGACGGTGACATCATCCTTCTCTTCCATATCTGTCCTCTGTCTCCCAACCTTTCCCCCCTCAATTCCTGCCTTTCTAGTATTTCCTCCTGGTTGTCTGCAAAGTATCTCCACTTGAACCCCTCCAAGAGAGCAGCCATGTGGCTCACATTCAACTCGACCCTATTGTATCTGGGGGTCACTCTTGATCCCGCTCTTTCCTTTCACCAACATGTTTCCTCTCTTGTCCGACATTCCTTTTGTATCCTCCGTCAATTGCACGCAGTCCGCTCCCTTACTGCCTCTCCCTTCACTCCTCACACTCACAGTGTATCTTCTCCTATCCCACCTTGACTACGGTAATGTTCTCCTGGCGGGTATCCTGCAATATCCCCTCTGCCTCCCCTTCCTAACTCTTGGTATTTCTTTTTCTATGTTATACTTTGTGTGTGTTCTATTCTTCTACCTTTCCTGTCATAAATTTTGGCATTCCTTTTCCTTTCCCTAGGGGCAGCCATTTACGTACCTACTTTTTTTTATAAACCGCCCTGATGCCATTGGCTTGGGCAGTCAATCAAGCAAAATAATAAAGAAGAATGAAGATAAAGATACAGATGATTTTAATGCTAGCTCACTGATTACTAATAGTAGGTCTGACATCTCATATTTCAGTTCTTTCAACACCCTTTGATGTATACCATCCAGTCCAGGTGATTTGCTACTCTTCAGTTTATCAAATACTTGTAATACATCTTCCTGGTTTATCAATATTTTTATTTATTTATTTATTTACATTCTCTTATATACCGCGCTATTCTGCATCTGCGGTTTACATTGAACAAACTGAAATTACATTGAACAGGGCATTATAACTTGGAGATAACTATTTTACAATTCTTCTGATAAATCACCTTTAAATACAATTTCAGGTCTAGGAAACTTTCATATCTTCTTCAGTAAAGACCAAAGCAAAGAATTCATTCAGTCTCTCTGCTATGGCCTTGTCCTCTCTTAGCACCCCCTTTGCCTCTCTATCATCTAATGATCCAACTGACACTCTCACAGGTTTTTTTTGCTATGAATGTACTTGAAAAAGTTTTTATTATGCGTTGCTTCCACAGCAAGCTTTTTTTTTAAATTCTCTCTTTGCCTGCTTTATCAGTGCTTTGCATCTAACTGCCAGTGCTTATGTTGTTTACCGTTTTAGTCATTTGGCTCCTTTTTACATTTCCTGAAAGATGCTTTTTTTTTTTTGGGCTACAGCAGCCTCTCTGACCTCACCTTTAAACCCTGCTGACAGGTTTGTGGCCTTCCTTCCACTTTTTTTAAACCATGGACTACATCTGGTCTGGGTTTGCAAGATAGTATATTTTTTATTTAATATTTATTGAATTTTAAATGAAACCAAGACAAAGCTTGTACAGAAAAGGGTTTTCACACAGAAATCAGCAAGTAATAATAACAAAGTGCTACAATTTAGTGAATAATCCTACAGTCCACAATTATGGGAGGTGTAAGCAATGTGAAAACACATACTCAGGCAGAGGAAGCCTGAGTACCATAAGGAAAATTTAACTATAATAAAAGAAAAATGCTCTAAGACTCCTAAGACAACTTTAACACACGGTTATACAATACCGACAGGTTCAGATTGTATGGGTAATCTGGCATTTCGAAAAGCAATTAAATCCCCCAGATTAAAGAAAACATATCTTAAAGAATGATATACAATCAAGCACTTACAGGGGAAGAGAATGTAAAGACGTCCCCGGCTGTATAACCCCAGGTTTAAGCAACAAAAATATTTTACAACGTTTCTGTGTCTCTCTAGCAATATCTGGGAAAATTGAGATTTGGAGGCCATAAAAAGGCACATAATGCTTCCTAAAAAACATCTTAGGTATCCAATCTCTGTCCGATATAAGAGCACATGTTACTAATAATGCAGTCAGCAAGCACGTTTCCTCAGTAGATACATCTAAAATGTCAACATTTAATGCTCCTGAAACAGGATCCACACTTGATTCACCTTATACCTTCTTTGCCAACAATAAATAGTAAGCTTTAGATATAGGATGGAAAAGCTCAGTAGGGACAAGCAAGACCTCAGTTAAATATTTCTTAAAAAGTCCCATAGCTGATATTCCAGCCACCTTAGGGAAGTTCAAAAAACGGAGGTTGACTGGGTCCCTTCTTAATAATGGTTTATGGACCTTTCCTCCAGGAACTTGTCCAAACCTTTTTTAAACCCAGCTACACTAACAGTCTTTACTACATCCTCCGGTAACAAATTCCAGAGTTTGATTACACGTTGAGTGAAAAAATACTTTCTTTTAATAATTTTTGTTCACAAGCTTCTAATCTAGATGTCAACTGTTCCGAAATAGATATACACACTGACAGTTGATCAGTGTTTGACTGCACCCTAGCCAAAATATCCACAGAATGACGAGCAATATTGTTAGAGTGCAATGTTATGGCCTCCCATATGGAATCCAATGACACCACCTCAGGCTACTGCAGAGACCGGGTAGTCTACTGTCATTCCAACGCCAGCACCACTGACCTGGGTTCCTCCCACCATCACGACACTGCCCAGAGCTCTTCCGGACTTACCAGGGGGTACTGTCTGGTCCACTGGCACCAAATTCCCACTAATGGAGATGAACACACTGCCAATGTTGACACGGTTGCCTCTAACCCAGCATCCGACAGATCCAAACCTCTTGGGCAGGATGGCAGGGTCTGTGCTGCGGGACACCAGCTGGTATCATCTTCGGAAGACTGTGAAGACCCCTCTATGCCTACAGCAGACAAGCCTGAATGAATCTCCCACATAATCTCCTGAGGAACTCCAACAAAATGATCCATTGGACTGGTAACAAGCTGCTGAGGCTCAGCGGGGAAAGCCTTAGATTTTCCTTTTTGTTTCAGCATCATAACGGAGCACACCTCACAGCGCCATCTTAGATAAGCCATATCAGCCCCAAGAAAGTATTTTTAAACATCACCCATGTTTGATGTAAATCTTTAACCTTTTACTGCTGCTCCTTTTAGTTTTTTCTTAACTATTTTCCTCATTTTATCTTAGACTGCCTTTTGAAAGTTAAAAGGTAGTACTGTGGATTTCCTTGCTGTCCTTCCTTCATATATTAAATCAAATGTGATCATGCTATATGATCATTATTGCCAAGTGGCCCCAATATCCTTATCTTTTGCACCAGATCCTGTGTTCCACTAAGGATTAGGTACAAAATAGCTTTCCATCTTGTCAGTTCATGAACCAGATGCTCCAAGAATAAGTCACTTATTTTATCTAGAAATGTTGGGTGCAATATTTGAAAGGCATTCACATGGTTTACAGCCCAGTAAACTATGCAAATACCTTTAATCGGGATATTCAATGGCACTTACACCATTAGTGCTGTTGAATATCCCTTCGAATCTCGCTACACACTCCGATGCTATGCACGGCATTTTGGGGCAGAGCGGAGGTGGAGACTGTTGCTAATCGGGCAGCATGCAATAACACTGCTGCCCAGTTAGCTACTGTGGCTTCCGGCATGTGTGGCCATCTCTGGATATTCAATGCCGGGGCTGCATATCACCCTGGCATTCGAATATCTGGGGTTAAGGGTCAGCGGGAGGGCTATGTGCCGTAGCAGCACATAACGTGCCCAGATGAATACTTGACCCTTTATCTTCCTAGCATGTCTTGCTGTGACACTGACCCAGTCGATACCGGGTTAATTGAAATCATCCATATTGTATTGTAACTTTTGTTAGCTTCCTTATTTCTTTTAGCATTTCATCATCTATCTGTTCATTCTGGCCAGGGAGTCAGTAGTATGAGAAGGACAACAGGATTTATGAATATACGGACCAAATAATGTATTCAATATGGGGTTCATTGGCAGGAGTGCTATACATTTTTGCTTAGAGTTGGTTATTAATGCCTTTCTATTCTATTATTTATTTATTTATTAGCATTTTACTCTGACATCATTCACTGTTTAGTCACTAGATACTCATTTTTATAAATATAAATCCCCTGCCTCCCCTACCTCGTTAAAAAATAGAATTATAATATTTTCTGTACACAGTGGTTGTTGTGCAAATGAAAGCTGTGCGGCTCTCTGTTTTTTTTTGCTGAAACTGTCAGGTTTATGTGGTGGCTTTTAGGACCTCGGGACACAGTGTGGCAAATAGAGCCATGCAAGATAGCAGACATGTTTTAAAAATAAAATTAGTTCTTCTCTAGCCTACAGGTCGGAGCAAGTAAACAATGTTATAATTTCAATTCAGTTGACTAGGAGTACACATAAAAAGAATAGCTAGAGAATAGTCGGGTCGGGTCCGTATAACAGTTTTGGCAACAAAGGAGTCCCTTTAACAGTACGGAGCTGCTACATTCATTTTTAAGATCTGTCATTGAGTCCTAAACTGTGAGTAGGCTGATCTTTAACAGTGGTGCTGCAGATGGCAGAGAATGCTGATTTTGCTTTGGAGGCTGTAGGTGTGAATGGGGTATAAATAGATGGTTCCCACCTGCTGAGATGTATGAGACAGATAGAGGAGGAAGTCAGAAGGGAGAATGCTTGCCCAACCATGAAGAAGAGTGGGAGATTGAACAGAGGTCTGGGTTCTATCAGGTGAGGTTAATCAGTCTAGATGCTCTATGGCAGCGGTTCTCAACCTGTGGCTCGCCACCCCCACGGGGGTCACCACAGGATTTAGCGGGGGTCGCCTTACCTCACCGCACTCTGCCGTTAAAAAAAAAAACAGCCAAGTTGCTGTCGCTGCTGAGTCCGCTTCTCGGCAGCGGCAAACTCACCGCCTCCCAGTCCCTTCTAATGCAGCCATGGGTCCCTGCCTCTTAGGGAACTGTGGCTATGTCAGTAAAACCGTTGCGGAGCCTCCCTAAGAGACAGGTAGCCGCGGCTGTAGAAAAACAGCAAGGCATCAGCAGGCAGACAGGGAGAGGGGAGGAGGGGGCAGGGAACCTGCAACATGGCTGACCTGGATGGATGGATGTAGGGAGGGAGGGGTCTGACATGGACAGGGGGGCTGACATGGAGAGAGGGAGGGGCTGACATGAATGGAGGGAAGGAGGGGAGGGGGGCTGACATTGATGGATGGGGGAGGGGGCTGACATGGAGAGGGAGGGCTGACATGGACAGGGGGGCTAACATGAAGGGAGGGAGGGCGGACATGGAGAGAGGGGGGCTGACATGGATGGAGGGAAGGAGGGAGGGGAGGGCTGACATGGAGAGAGGGAGGGGTGGCTGACATTGATGAATGGATGGAGGGAGGGAGGGGGCTGACATGGACAGAGGGGGGCTGACATGGACAGAGCAGGGCTGACATGGATGGCTGGAGGGAGGGAGGGGGCTGAGATGGACAAAGGGAAGAGACAGGGGGACATACTGTACAGATGGGCAATAAATGCTGGACAGAGGGGAGAGACAGTGCGGGATAGGATTATAATGGGCAGATGGGTGGGCTAGGACTGGTAATGGGTTGATTAGGGAAGGCTAGGACTGGGAATGGACTGATCAAGGGGGGGTTTGGGACTGGTAATGTACTGATAGGGGGGTAGGACTGGTAATGGATTGATTATGGGAGGCTAGCACTGGTAATGGGGTTGAGGAGGGACTAGCACTGGAAATGAGCTGATTAGGGGAGGCTAGCACTGGTAATGGGGTTGAGGAGGGACTAGCACTGTAAATGAGATGATTGGGGAGGCTAGCACTGGTAATGGAGTTGAGGAGGGACTAGCACTGGAAATGAGCTGATTAGGGGAGGCTAGCACTGGTAATGAGCTGATGGTGGGGGGTAGGACTGGTATTGGTCTGATTAGGGGAGGCTAGCACTGGTAATGGGGTTGAGGGGAAACTAGCACTGGAAGTGAGCTGATTGGGGGGCTTTGACTTGGGATGGGCTGATTGTGGGGAGGGGAGGATAGAGCTGCTGGCCCTGGAAGAAAACTGGGGGCTAAGGCTGATACGAGTGGATGGGAGAATGGAACTGGAAGAGAGTGGATCTGAGAGGGGCTGCCATGGTATTTGTACTAGAAGGGACTGCTCAGTGGGGAAGGAGGGAGACTGGAAGGGAATGGACACCAGTGGCAGTCATGGGAATGCAAGTTGACATTGGAAGATATTGAGAGTGAGGACTGGAAAGGGGATGATACTGGGGATGGTTACTGGGACTGGAAATAGGCTGATGGAAAGAAGTGAAGAAAACGAAAGAAGAGATAAGAAATGGCAGATGGACTATAGACCACAGAAAGAGAGCTAAGAGAAGACAGGAAAGCAGAAGCCTCAGATCGGGACCAGCATGATCAGAGAATAAACTGGTCAGACAACAAAAGGTAGAAAAAATAATTTTATTTCATATTAGTGATTTGACTACAAAATCATCATAATTTTGAAATCAAATATTGTTACTTGTATTGTGATTAATTATTGTGGTTTAAATAAGTAAATTTTATAAATAAAAACATATTGCAAAGGCCAATAATATATTAACAATACAGGTCTGCAAAAATTTTTTTTTCGAGAGCTGTTTTGGTTATTCCATGTAATCTTTATGTTTTTTGGTGCACTGAATCCGAAAATGACCTCCATTTTGCCATAGGACATCACGTTTCCTGACAATTTAGGTAACTATGTTAAATAAGGCAATACCTCAAAATAAATGGAAATAGACTTATAAAATTAAAGTTTTATTACAATATTTTCATGAAAATCCTTTTTTGAACTGAAATGAGCTCACCTACACACACTAAACTCGATTCTTCTTCCTTGTGAGGCTCCTCTTGGTGCATTTATGCTTGTGAGTAGCATCTGGAATGTCTCTCTGAAGCATCCAACAGTAGTCTGCCATCATTGTAATGCTCCATTTTCCCTGGTATCTCCTTTCCATCTCTTTAATGTCTTGGTGGAATCATTCACCTTGTTCCTCACTCACAGCTCCCAAATTTTCAGGAAAGTAGTCAAGGTGGGACTGGAGGAAATGCACTTTCAAACTCATCAGGCAACCTAAAGCTTGAAATGCTTTCAGCATTCGTCCGACGATCTTTTTGTAGTGAGGATCTTTGTTATTGCCTAAAAATTTCTGTATAACTTCTTTAAATGCAATCCTCCCTTCTTTTTGAGGATCCGTCATGGTATTGACAAACTCTTGATCAACTATAAGCCTTCTAATGTATGGTCCGACGAACACACCTTCCTTCAATTTTGCCTCCGACAGGCCTGGAAACTTTGTGACCAAGTATTTGAAGCATTCTCCATCTCTTGGAAGTGATTTTATGAATTGCTTTATCAATCCCAATTTTATGTGGAGAGGTGGTAGAAGAACTTTATGGGAAGTTACCAAAGTTTCTCAGAGGACATTTATTTCACCGACTGTTAGCACCCTCGGCTGCCGACTCTTCTTGGTCCAGTGATTTTGTCGGTCTCGACTGTCCCATAGACACAGAAAACAAGGATATTTGGTATACCCAGCTTGTTGCCCGAGCAGCATGCACAAGACCTTCATGTCCCCACACACTTGCCAACAATGGTCTTCATATTTAAGTTTACGAAGAACCAATTCCAAGTTCTCGTAGGTTTCCTTCAAGTGTACGGAATGACCTACAAGTATGGAAGCGTAAAAACCGTTGTGGAGTAAAACTGCTTTGAGACTTCTTTTTGAAGAATCTATAAAAAGATGCCATTGCTCTGAATCATATTGGATTTTAAATTGACCCATCAGACCTTCGACATCGATGCAATAAACTAACTTGTCTTCCTGGGCAAAGTAAGGAACAAACTCCTTTTCACGATGTCTGAACCATGAAGATGACACTCTTGGCATCAATAAATTCCTGCTTTTCAGCCTTGATCCGAGTAACTCAGCGGCATCTTTGGGAAGATTCAAGTCTCTTACCAAATCATTCATCTCCTCCTGAGAAAACAATTTTGGTCTTGTATCATCTTCAAAGTCAGAACTTGATTCGTCATCTGGTTCAGGTATGACTTCACCTTCATCGGAGCTAGGTATCTCTTCCAAGGTAGCAGGGGGCTTGGGTAGTGGTATATCTGTGCCATGGGGGATAGGACGAATTGCCGAGTGAAGATTGCGGTATGAAATGGAATGCTTCCATTTGGAATTAAACCCTTTCACATCTCATGAACAAAAGTAAGAGTCGTCACTATGGTTCTTTTGCTCTCGCCATACCATAGGAATCCCATAACGGAAAGATTTTTTCTTACCCTTGAACTAGTTTCGGAGGTCCTCAACACACCTTGCACACTTTATGAGGCGCCCAGACTTTATCTTGATCTCCAATTTTTAGTCCAAAGTATGCAAAGTATACTTTTTTCACAAAGTCTCTAATATTCTGCTGTTGCTTCAACACTGTATATTCACCACAGATGAAACAGAAACTGTCTGGCGAATTAATACACTTTCGCGGAGCCATAACATAATGGTTGAAGAATGACGAGCTAACACGAATTGCGATGAAAAAGTGTGAACAGCCTAGAACCAAGAACCTGATGATGATTCGTGCACAAGTGTGGCATGCAGGAGAGAGCAGCTCTTTGTACACGAGATGTCACAGTGCTGGCCACGCCCCCCTGCACTGACCGGAGCTACTGCTGTCTGCCCTGTGTCTCCCTCCCACTGGATTCTTCAGGAAAGATTAACCCCTTCTACCATTAGAAGCACGGACTTAAAACTTGCTTAGCTTATGTATATATTGCTGACCATCAGATTTACAGTGCTATATTGTTTTTTACATAACTTGGACAGCCCCTTTAAGGTTTTTTTTGGCATTTTATATCTTAAATGCACTTATGTGAATTAATTAATAGTAATTTGAAAAAAATTGATAAATTTGAAGACAATTTTGCATGTTGTGGAAAATCATGACATTTAGGAGTTTTTTCAATATTTTGTTTTCAGCACACCAAAATACATGGAAATTAGATAAAAATAATCAAACAGCTTTTTAGTCACAGACCTGTGTAATTCAACAAATTATTACAGCAACAATGCGTTAACTGTAAAGGAAGAGAGTCACATTTGATTTTATCATTGGGGGTCACCACAAGCTGACCAATGGTAAAAGGGGTCATGGTACAAAAAAGGTTGAGAACCACTGCTCTATGGGATACTATCTCCAAATGCAAGCAGACTCAAGTTTGTACATACTGCTAAGTAATTTGAAAACTCAAAGGCTGTCCCGTCTCGAGTTAAAGAGTAAGGAGCCCCATAACTCATACTTGGCATGATCCCAATAGTTAGTACATAGCCTTTGCAGTTAGTACAGTAAGTGCAAAACCTGACCACACTTTAATAAAAACCCCATAGTTCCTTAGATACTCGTGACTATGAACCTCCAGTGCATGTTTAGTAAACACAGTAACTGAATTTCATTTTAACTCGAATTACTGAACCTGTGTCAGCTTCATATAAATTATTTTTTCCTGTTGGTGAAATTACAAGTATTGCTTGTAGGGTCTAAATGTACTACACATTGTGCCCCATTTACTAAGAGGTCATTTAAAAGCCCTATTTGTGAGCTGGACGTCTGAAAACAGGCACTTAGATGTACAAAGCATGGTATCTCCACGGAGCCATTTTAGAAGCTGGGTATGTAGATGTCCCCGGTGCAAGAATGTCCATGTAGCGTAGAGGCATGGTCTGGGAAGAGCGAGGGAGATGCAGGTTGCGATGCGATTTCAGAATGGCACAAGTATGTCTGACCCAGGTTGGTGAGATGTCCGTGCCTATACCTGCTCCTGACCATGAATAGGGTGAAAAAAGTGTTTGTTTCGTGAAAGTAACTCTTCCAGAGGAAAGCACATAATGCGCTTACATCACCACAGTTATTTCCTTCCCAAAGAAACCAGAGAATAAATACGCACTCCAAACATATTACTGGCCCACTGCCACACATCTGAGTATCTGAAATGGCAGCCAGGACATTTAGGTCTCATACAGAAATACTCCTGCCGGCATGTGTAAGTGCCCGGTTCTGAGGCCATGCATTTCAGGGAGACATTTGGCCTACATCGATGTACGTACCCAGCCTAGCAAACTGCTTGGGCCCTGCCTTCATAACCGATTACGAATACATTCATTTTTTGGATTGGAGATTGAGTGATTTCAGAAGGCACTTATACGTGCCTCCCTTCATTGCTGCCACTCCCTTCAATTTTTGGACATTCTGCTCTGGACGTTAAAGATTCTTACTAGACATCCCTTCTAAAATGACACTTCATGGCTTTTCTCTCATTCTGTATGTATGGGAAAACTAAAACAATGAATCAGTTCTGTCCTCCTGCAAAGCTTTTTCATTGTGTTTTTGGCACTATAATATTGTTTTGTTTATTTAGAAAAGCAAAATTCCAATTTCATTGCCCATAATATTCAATTTCATTGCCCATAACATTAATATGGAAAGAAATCCAGAATAATTCCAAAATGAAGTGTAAAATGTATTTTGAAATTGCTTCAAGTACACTTCTAATGTGTTGATATTCCTCGAATACGCAAACCTGGATTGCAATATAATGCCATTTCACATCTAGTTTTCCACTCTCCATTATGTATGGACTATGAAAGAGAAATATGAATAATCCTTTCAGAAAGCTAAAAAAAAGGTTATTTTTGAACTGGGTCTCAGGAGGAAATGTCTCATGGCTTGGAATTCAGCTGATAAAGTACACTTTCTGAAATGCTGGTTTTGAAAAGTTTTGATTTCAAATTACTGCATATATAGTAATATATCTTAAAAGATTTTCAGAGAAATAAAAAGGAGCGAGAGAGAGAGACTCACCATCTTGCCTAAAGGCCTGTGATAAATGATAGAGGTTTGTTGGAGAATGGTAATGTTGTGCTGTATCTCGCCAACCTGGGGAAGGGAGACTGATTGCTCCTAATGAAGGGTTACTGAATCGTGGTCTGCTTCTTGAATTAAACAGAGCAGAGGATGGAGCTCCAGGCTTAATTCTTAAGACAGCGGCATGTGAAATAGGCTGGCCGGGAACAGCTTCCGAGTATTCTGTAAAAGAAATATTACATTTTGAATAAAAAAGACAGGCAAGAACAATTTTAGACTAAGTACAAGGTGTAGTGCTATGCGTTTGTCTGTTTTATATTCTGTTGCAGATAAAAGAGTATTTAAATATGAAACTTGGCTCTGTCACACGTTCAGCTCTCCTGTGTAGTGTAACAACTCTACTATAATAGTAACAAAAATTTATAAATCTTCCAGTTGCAAGTGTCCTATAAATGTACAATAAAAATGATAAAAGCAAGACTATCATATGCACGATTGCTTCTGGATATGAAGCAGTCAATTAAATTCTAACACTGTTTAAATACATGCCAGAAATCCTTAGAATATGATTTAAAAAAAAGAATGAAAATGTCCCCATACTTCCTGCAAAGATATTTTGCACAATTTGGAAACAAACAACAATGTAAAGTGGAATGTGAAAACCTTTGCTAATTAACGGGAGGGATCCCATAGACTTGGGATCAGTGAAGCACCCCATAGCTTCTCCAGTTCCTAAGGGTGGGAATGAAAAATGGCAAATGCTTCTAAAATAATGTTTATATTCTCTTTGTACTAATTTGAAAAAGCCCAGCAGTTTCCTTCACAATTAGTGCCATCTTCTACTAGAACTGTAATGTTAAAAATCTTATTTTTCCACTAGCTGGGATATTTCCCTCTCTAGCCCAAACATTTCAACAGCAGTCCCTGAACAGACACACAAACAGTGTGTCCCTCCAGGTATGACTATAGGTGTGCTTTCACTCTAGTCAATAGTATCACTATTCTACAAAGCAATGCATGCTGGTCATTCAATGCTGACCCAGCCTGTGGGTCTTTTTAACAAGGTGTGATCAGAAGCAGATTTCCAGGCCAGGCCTATTTCTCCCAACACAGTGAGTTTACAGCCCTTGGTATTTCAGGGTGGTCACCCATCCATGTACTAGCCAGGCCTACCCTCAGAGATCAGCAAAGAGCAGGTTCATTTAGGATAGTCACCATTATATAAAGATTAAAAGTCCATCCCAGGACTTGAGACTTGAACATAAGAACATAAGATATGCCATACTGGGTCAGACCAAGGTCCATCAAGCCCAGTATCCTGTTTCCAACAGTGGCCAATCTAGGTCATACGTACCTAGCAGTTTCCCCAAAAGACACAGGTTCCACAATGCTTGTACTGGTTCAAGCATTGATATCCTGGGTCCCTTCTTAATAGTGGTTTATGGACCTTTCCTCCAGGAACTTGTCCAAACCTTTTTTAAACCCAGCTACACTAACAGCCTTTACTACATCCTCTGGTAACAAATTCCAGAGTTTGATTACACGTTGAGTGAAAAATATTTTTTTTTATTAGTCTTAAATAGTTTACCCTGTAGCTTCATTGCATGTCCCCTAGTCTTTCTATATTCTGATAACGTAAACAATCGATCTACGTTTACCCGTTCCACTCCGTTCATTACTTTATAGACTTCTATCATATCTCCCCTCAGCCGTCTCTTTTCCAGGTTAAAGAGCCCTAACCTTTTTAGCCTTTCTTCATAGGAGTATCCTTCCATCCCCTTTACCATTTTGGTGGCTCTTCTCTGAACCTTTTCTAATAACTCTATATCCTTTTTAAGATACGGCGACCAGAATTGCACACAATATTCAAGGTGCGGTCTCACCATGGAACGATATAGAGGCATTATAATATCTTTTGTTTTATTTTCCATTCCTTTCCTTATGATACCTAGCATTCTATCTGCTCTCTTGGCCGCCACTGCACACTGGGCCGAGGGTTTTAACATGTTATCCACAATGACGCCTAAATCTTTTTCCTGGATGGTGGTTCCTAATGTGGAACCTTGCATCGTTTAACCATAGTTTGGGTTGTTCTTCCCTAGGTGCATAACTTTGCACTTGTCCACATTAAATTTCATCTGCCATTTTGATGCCCAGTCTTCCAATTTATCAAGATCCTCTTGCAATTTTCCACAATCCTCTTGGGTTTTAACAACTTTAAATAGTTTTGTGTCATCTGCAAATTTGATAACCTCACTCGTTATTCCACTTTCCAGGTCATTTATGAATATGTCAAAAAGCAGCAGACCCAGTACAGATCCCTGGGGTACACCACTATTCACCTTTCTCCATTGGGAAAATTGGCCATTTAGCCCAACCCTCTGCTTTCTATCTTTTAACCAGTTCTGGATCCACAGTAGTACACTGCCTCCTATCCCATGACTCTTTAGTTTTGCCAAAAGTCTCTGATGAGGGTACTTGTCAAAGGCTTTCTGAAAGTCCAGATACACTATATCAACCGACTCACCTTTGTTCACCTGTTTATTCACACTTTCAAAAAATATAACAGATTAGTAAGAGAAGATCTTCCTTGTCCCTTTCCCACAGCTCTGTTAAAGTTGAGCCCGCCACTGCTGATCGTAAACAGGCATTTCCTGTCTCGCACAGGAAATGCCTGTTTCCCACCAGTGCCTGCAGGCTCAACTTTAACAGAGCTGCAGAAAAGGGAAACACTCTCCCTTCGCGGCTCTGAAAAATTGAGCCGGCATGGGGGAAATCAGACGGTCAGGCTCTTCCAGGGCAGTGGGCGGCCATGGGGCACTTCATTCTGCCACTGCAGTGAAAGTGGCAGCAGCTTCTGCAACCGGTTTTCTTTTTTTTGTTGCTGGATTTTTTGTTTTTTTATTTTGAAGGCCAAGTGAGGCAGTCTTTTTGGGGGCTGCCCCCAAAAAGTTGCCACCTGAGGTGACCGCCTCATTCGGCCTCATTATAGAGCCGCCCCTGATGAGACCAGCCACAGATATGTTTTCCCTGATTAGAGGCTCACATTGGAATAAATGAGTAGCTGATCCAATTATACTGTATGCTCTGTATTGTAATTTATTTATTTGTCAGATTTGATATACCGCCTTTCATAAGAACAAGGTGATAATTGCATGTATTTACTGTGGAGATAATGTGCAGGCCTAATAAAGAAGAATTTCCAAGCACATCTTGACAAACTACCCATACATGTTACATCTTATGAACTCCAGCAGGAGGCTCTCTTTGGCACGATGCAAGTATTACGCTGAGCATTAGCAGTAAATTTGAGAGATTAAGATCACATTACACATACCCTGGCTTAGAAGTGAGGTTCACAACTGCCATAGTATGCACAAAACTAACCCATTAGGAGAAACTACCCCGAGTGAAACCACAAGTACAGCTAGGTAGCCCCATCTCACATCCTACCCCCACGGAAACCTCAAAAGCAGCTCAGCAGCCCCAGTATGAAGTATCGCCTCCCACTCCCACAGAAACACCACCTATATCTCTTTCCCAATCCTCTGTTTCTCCCTCTTTACTGTGCCCAACATCTTCCTCCTATCTCTCTCTCATCCTTTGTATTTCCTACTGCTCTAGTAGCCCATCTTTTCATCTCACATCCATTCTTCCTTACCTCTTCTCTCTTCCTCCATCTTCTCACCCCCATTCCCATCCCTCCCCTTTCTTTTACCCCACTCTCCTATCCTGAATATACATCCCACTCCCCATTCCTTCTGCTTTCCCTTCATGGTCCCCAAATTTCCTTCACTCTGATCCCATACTTTCTTCTCCTTCTCCTCCTCCTGCCCCCATCAACCCCTTTCCCTCCTTTTACTACACTCTCATATCCCTCTTTCTTCTCCTCCTGCCTCTTCCCCTCTTGATACTACAATCTCTCCCGTCAGTACTCCAACCCATTCCTGCCTCAAGCATCTTCCCTCTCTTTTTGCTCCCACTCCCATCTCTCTTATCAGCTCAACCCCACAACCCACTCATTCAACTCTCTACCCCTTCTCTCTTT
This sequence comes from Ichthyophis bannanicus, assembly GCA_033557465.1. NCBI lineage: Eukaryota > Metazoa > Chordata > Amphibia > Gymnophiona > Ichthyophiidae > Ichthyophis > Ichthyophis bannanicus. The sequence continues at coordinate 159,333,623 of CM066035.1, read as the reverse complement.
CCCCCGATGCTCCTAAACTCTCCTTTCTCTCAGCCTCACACCTAGCCCCAAAATAAGACTTTTCTTACTTCCTATGATGATGAGTCCAGTATATTTCAAATAGCCCATGCAGGCAGTAGCAGCACTGAAGGTTGAGATAGGGGAGCAGTGGTGTGCTGCGATGAGTCCAGGGCACCTGGCCTGCTCCGTGGCTTCAGGTAGTGGCGGGCATGCTAGAGCAACTGCAATGGCTCACAGCACGGAAGTGCAGATTTGAACAGTGATGGTCCCCAACTCACAGTGCAGAAGCAAGATAGGTGCAACCTTGAAGCAGTCAGCCCAGTGCTCCTGTACATAGCTGTTTCACCAGACGACCAGCATGCTGTGGAGCACTGTGAATACTTATGGCATTGCACAATAGCACAGGGTGAGAAGGCACAAATGGCTCCCAGTGGCCTGTATGTGCTACTTGGTTGCTCCACATAAGCCAGTCTGCTGCTGCTGCTGTTCAAGGTTAAAAAAAAGGTACAGTGGTAAAAATAAAAGATACAACCAGTAGGACTGCAGATTCAATGAATCTCCAGAAGGCCCTGATGACATGCCAGTGAAAGGTCTTTGTTTCCGGATTCCGAGGGCCTATAACTATTGCTTAATACTGATATTCCAAATCACAGAGGGAAATGGAGGAGGATAATACAATTACTGTTCTTACCATGGGAATCTGTGGCAGATCGGTGGAGCTACTGTAGGTTTTCCCATAGCTAACTGCAGATCACCAATGGAAATCTGCTGCTTAACCTACACAGAGCTATCACTAACAAAGAAAAACATTCTGTTGTATTTTTGTTCGATTTTGCTTGGCATCACTGCGCAAGATCAAAAGGTTAAGCAGAAGATATATTCAATATCTGAAAACCAACAAAATGCATTGCTGCGCATAGTAGCCCTGAGAAAACATTAGATCTATCTTTTGAAAATGTTACATTATAAGCACAAGACTGATTAAGACAGGACAGTTTTATTTAAAACTAACTGGTTGTCTGGGAAAACAGACTGTGTAAGGATAGATTATGCATCACTATAAATCCTCTCAGTACTGTGATTTAAATGTGAGCTCTGGCTCCGAATTATTCAATTTTGACATAGCTGGAACAGTATAAGCAGCAGAGATAATAAAAAGCACTTATAAAGAAGATATCCTCAGGACTTCTCTAGTTTGGGCCCAATAAACATCCTTTTCCTAATTTAATATACTATGCAATTTTACAACATCATACCTCTTGAACTGTAGAGGGCATAGCACCATACACACTATGCTGATAACATTTGTTTTAATGTTCTGCTTATGGGATTGTTTCACATTTTTCTCCTGGAATACTCATATCAACATAACAGTCTCCTCTCTGACGGAATATCTTTCATTGATAAATTTCTTAATAAAGTGAAACAAGATTCACACTACCCCAAAGGTGCAGTTGTTCTATAGATCCATATTTCTACCTGAGAAATCATGCAAATGTGTTCATTGCACTGAGTTTCTTTGGAAAAAATCAAATGCATTAACTTGCCATAAATCGCAGCATTCCAAAGAATTAATTAGCAGTAAGGGGGTACTCTTATGAAGCTTTTTTCTTGTGAACAGTCTACTTCAAATGTAGACAAGGTCTCTTATAAAACTGCATGTAAAAAGTAGGCATATGGAAAGGATACATTGGTTTTTTATAATATGCATATAGGTAGGGCTGTGAGGTTTTGTCTTTCACCCCCTCTGACACCTGATGCCGACTTTCTGTTTGCATGGGGGCAAACAAAGTCAGTTTTGGGCTTTGAAGGAGGCAGAAGCCAAGCAGTGCTGGAGGTTTAAGGTAAGTGATGTGGGGCTGTTTGAGGCTATTGCTGACCCTGCGGGTCCCAGAGACGGGGTATTAGTGGCGGCAATAGGGGCTGGGAATGGGAGTAGGAGCAGGGGAATGCAAGGGATGAGGTTCACCTAGGGAGGTTTAAGGTAAGCACTTCATTATTTATTATTTAGCAATCATTTATAACCCGCATCTTCCAGAGTTCAGTTGCGGTTCACAATAAAACAATCCAACAAAGCAAAAGCTTAGTTTTACATCGAACTAGTTTTACATTGAACTTAGTTTTACATGGAACATTTTGTAACAATAAAGAATAATAGTTAACAGCATGAACTAATGCATAACAGCACAAGGCTAGCTTGTAAACTATGTACAATAACTATATACAATAACTATATACTTCATGGCTGGTTGAGGCCACTACCAGCGCTTAAGATCCCAGAGAGCAGGCAGCGGGCTGCCCCTTATTAGTTTGATGGTCACACCGACCCTGCACATAGGCATTCCTGGGGTTGTAGTTTTGGTAAAGCAGAAGCGAAATTGTGATCTATGCATGTATTTTATAAAATACAGATACATGTATATGGTACATGCATATGTTGACATCTTTTCAGATGTAAATCTGTGCATGCACATTTGCTAGTGGGGTGATTTCTGGGAGCCTGTTATATAAAGACATATGCAACTAGGTTACTTTTATAAAATGTGTTTTAAAAAGGCATTTTTGGAGAGGAGGCAAGATGGCAGAGGTGATCTGCTCCGGGTGAGATGGCTCTCTTGGGGACGTACTGCTTCAGTGGTTTTGCGGCTTCTGTAGTTGGTATGGGGAGGAAGAAGCACAAACAAGCCTCCCTACCACTCTTACTGTGCAGAAAACGTTGCCGATGTGTGGCTTTGTTATCCCTGGATCGGGAGCAGCGTCTTCGGCAGGTTTGGCATTCTTGCCTGACCTGAGCACATCAGGGGTTCAACATTCCCCCACCAAGCAGCGCCCCCCCACCCCCCGCCATGCCCTGGAAGTGTTGTGGCCGCCAGCGGAGTGCTTCCCTCTGGCATAAAGACTAGCACGCCGGTGCAGGGAGGTGAAGAGGGCTCCGTGGCTGGTCCTGCTCACCCGTTTGGAATGCCTGGGGAAGGAGTGAGACCCGAGCCTGCTTCTCTGTTGGAGGATAGCCCGCCCCAGGATGTTTCTAATCCATTGACCATTGCAGGTGCTGGTGTGTTGGTGAGGCCCCTAGAAGTCACTTTGGAAGTGCAGTGGGACACTATTTCAACTATGAATTCCTCCCTTGTATCTATTGCAGCATCTGTAACTACTGAAACTGATTCTTTACATATGCAATTTCAAGAATTTTCCAGAGTCCAAAAGGAACAGGAGGGGAAGCTGGTCCGGTTGGAAGGAGAACTTGAACAACTCCAAGGTTTACATGGTGACCACATTAAGGACCGGAGTGTGACTTCTAACCAACTACTATCCCCAGTAGCAAACTTAGGTCCCCTTTCAGTAAAGCCAACTAAGGATATGCCATTAACATGCTGATTTCACACTTGTTAATTACAAAGCCTCCATATTAGCTGTTGTAGGCATGTCCAGTATGTCCCTTGCAGCTAATGCACGATGGGTTTGCCTAATGTGTGCTCCACTAAGATTGGTTCACTTAATAACTACTCTACAAAATTTGTTAAGGAAACCTACATTAAGAGCCACATTGCCGCATGCTGAGCATGTGGCAATTGCGCTGGCACTAGCAGTAATGCACTCTCCATGCCCACTGTCTGCCCATTCGGCCCCATCCCATGATTGCCAATTAACATGAATATTAATGTGCAATGGCAGACACTATTGTATGTTAGTTACTCTTCCCGACTGCTAGTTGCCACAGGTTAAAATGACCATTAACTAGCTAATAAGCTTTAGTAAAAAGAAATTAAGGGCCCTCACCCACCCCAGATATATCCCTTAATTTATAGTCAGTTCCCCCAGTTAAGAGAGAGTGACACTACAGTCTATTTCCATCAAGAAATGATTACCCCTTAATAGATAATTAGCAGTACAATAAAAAATAATAGTATAAAATATGCCAAATATTCCTAAAGGCCTTTATTAGTTTAGGTATCCCTATTCCCTTAACTCACTAATACAAAGATGCAGACAGTAGTCCAGCAGTGAGATGGTGCTATCCAGTCTTTTGCATTGAGCGCCATATGTATGATTATCTCCTAGTTGTGAGAGCTCATATGTATGCACTGGGTAAAGAGCTCCTGGCTCTCAGAGAATGAGTCTGCTCTGAAAGCTAGAGTAACAGACTTGGAAGACAAAGAGGTAAATAGAGGAGATCAAAAAGGACATAGTAAAAAAGCCCCACCTCTATTCTGGCAGCCTCAGGACTGCCTTGGAGGAGCTAGGTCAACTGGAAGGAGAGCATCTCCTTAGTATAGCAGGAAATGATTCTGTAGGAACAAAAGAAGCACCCCACCTGCAGTAAACCAGCACACAAAAGAAGAGCAGGCAGTGAAGAATCCTTGGAAGGAACAAATTTTATTGAAAGGTCAGCCCTACATGTGTTTCGGCCGCACAGACGTTTGTTCTTTTAAGCTAATGCTCAGGAGTGAACAATATTATATTTCCAAGTATTATTGGGTAAATATCAATCACAATACATCTACTGTGGTCACAGTCCCCTGAAGAAGGCATGTGCGGCCAAAACATGTGTAGGGCTGACCCCTTAATAAAATTTCTTCCTTCCAAGGGTTCTTCGCTGCCTGTTCATCTTTTGTGTGAGGAAATGATCCTGTAGCCAGGACTTACCCCCTCCCACAGGGGATGCAAAATCCTCTCACACAAAGGATGTTGCCCCAAAGGCTTCTGCCCTGGAGGGAAGGGTTAGGATGGTCACTTTCATTGGTGATTCAATCATTAGGCATGTAGATAGCTGGGTGATTTGTGGTCATTAGGATCACTTGGTCACTTGCCTGCCTGGTGTGAAGGTGGTGGATATTACAGAACATCTAGATAGGATTCTAAACAGTGCTGGGGAGGAGCTGGCTGTCTTCGTACATATGCACCCCAACAGCACATCTCCTCCTCAGAGATCCTCTGTATTTGCCCCATGTTTTTTTGAATTCCGATATAGTTCTCACTCCACCACCACTACTGGCAAGCTGTTCCATATATCCACCACCCATTCCGTAAAGAAATATTTTCTCAGATTACTTCTGAGTCTACTCCCTTTCGCTGTCATATGATCCATCATTCCAAAACTATCATCTCTCCCCTCAGCTGTCTCTTTTCCAGGTTGAAGAGCCCTAACCTTTTAAGCTTCTCCTCTATAGGTTTGCTGTATTGTTTGGTACATTGAGCATCTAACAATTGAGAGTGTCTTTTGAGATATCCATCACCAAATTTGGAGTTTGACCCCTGACAAAGGCTTTTTCAGCCGAAACTTGGCATGGTCTACCTCTGCTCTTTGTTTATGTAGATTAACCAGTTAGCAGCCTTTAGTAAATAGGTCTCTAAGTGTCTGCAACAATATACCGTAACCTTTTTTTCAGTAAACAATGTAAATGTGTTCTTTTCCAGGCTAAGCAAACTGAATTTCAGCTAATGCCTGTGACTAGAGTCTTCAATATCAACTACAGGAATAGGCTTAAAGATAAGTATACTTTGGAGGAAAGGTGGGGGTGAGATGATATGATAGAGACATTTATATACCTCAGTGGAATAAATGAATAGAAGGTAGCCGTCTTCCCATTACTCAACATCACTTGTTTTTTAAAGTACCGGTTCTATTTTGTTTCTTGAGGGTACTATTTCTAGGCCAAATACACAGTGACTGTGCCCTTGGATTTGCAGTAGTCAGTGCCTCTCTTTTTTTTGGCAACAACTCCTCCTCTCAAGCACATTTATAGCCAAAATCCATTGCAGTCTGCTTGAATTAATGTTATTATTCACAAACACTAAAGTTACTAGATTTTGAGCAGGCAAATCTTGGACACTTATTCGAAGTGTGTATTGGGGGAGGGCGGGGAGGGTAGGAAGGGGCACCTTAGTTCCAGGTTTGAGAAATAAGGCATGGTGGAGGAAAGAGGAGACATTACCTTGCCCACGTCACATCCATCCCATGACAGCAACAATATCACTTCCAAGCAGACAAATTGACAGAGAATACTATGCAAAATATAAAGATAATGAATGTAAATTCTAAAATCTGGCATATGTTTATGTTTATTAAATTTAATATAACCGTCTTTCGTTATAAAATCAAGGCGGTGTACAAGCATAAAAAAAAAAATACAAAGAGACGGCCGAGGGCCTAGAAAGGAAAGGAAGTTACAATGTTGATAGGAAAGAGGAGAGAAAATCACTAAATTGAAAATAAGGGGGGGGGGGTTATCCCCTTTGTTCCCATTGGGGACAGGGGGCTGCTGAACAGCTGGGAATCAGGGACACAGCTTTAAAATAGAGGATAATCCCTGAAAATCAGGGACATCTGGTAACCTTAACCAACACTTTTTTCTGAATCAGGGAAAAGAGCATACCATGGTTCTTGCTGGCTTGTTCCCTTATTTTTATTCATGCAGTGGCCTTTTAAATTTAGACCATAGCCTAGTACCGTTGCTGTAGCCAGGCCCAACAGTGCTCGTGAGCCACTGATCGTGATTCTCTCCTTCTCCACCCTGGCCCCAGCACTCAATTGTGGCCTCTGCCCCCTCACAAACCATGAGTGGAAGCCTCTTTAAATTTCTATGGCCTTTGAATCACTTTCAGTCCTGCACCCCACCAGAGCCATAATCTGTAGCCAACAGTCTCTCCCCAGCTAAAGGCCCCAACTCTGCATCTACGAACATGGCACTTCTAATTTGGGCCTCCTTTTCCCCAGCACAGCCATGATTGTGACCATTTGTATTGCTCCAGGCCCCTCTTCCCAGCTGTCTGGGCCAGACTCTTATCTCAAACCACAGTTCTGTTTCTTTTTAAACGTATGAGGCCCGGTCAACCCCCCTGGTCCCGACACCAATTTATTTTTACTGCCTGCTCCCAAACTTCCATGGGTCACTCATCTCCAGCCTTCAGGAGCCTCCCCACAAACTCATAAATTTCCATAGGACCACAGATGATAATTTATTTACATTTTCACATCCACTTATAGTAGAACTGATAACCTTAATCGCTGCCTGACTAGTGTCATGAACTAGATGAGGTGTGGTTAATGGGATAGTTCTAAATAGACAACAAATGAAAAGGTCTTTGCTAGAGAATCATTTACTGGACAGAAATTAGGTCTCAATTTTTTGTTGATAATTGGACCATCCTATTGAAGGATATTTTGAAAAAATTAGGAGTATGGTTGAGTCAGGATAGGGTGGGTCAGGAAAAAATTGTGAAAATGGCAACACGTATTTGGTAAAAGACATTTAGTAAAACAACCGAAGGCATTTTTAGAAGAGAAGGTTTTTTTTGCTCTCTAATGCAGGTTCTTGGTGTGCTGGAGTATTGCAGCTCTTTCTATGTGTGGCTCTCAGTCAGATGGTTATGACATGAGCAGAGGCGCTTTAACCTTTCACTGTCTCATGTACAAACTTAGATTGTACTGTAAGCCCCCAGGAGGCAGGGAAATGCCTACTGTACCCGATTGTAACTCACCTTGAACTACTACTGGAAAGGCATAAACTAAACACTACTACTACTGCTAATAATAACAGCCCAAATACAGCAGTATGAATTCTAATTGGTGCCTGAAGGTGAGGATGTGTACAACCATCTTTAGCCAATTACCAAATAAGGATTTTTTTTTAAACAGAATGGTAATGACGTATAAGGTATTAAAGTATCACAAGTCTACCTTTTTCTTACAACGTTTACAGTAGTACACACCAGAGAATTATACTCTTCTTTGGGTTGTTTTGCACAGGTTCCAGTGTTGTAGGTGATTAAAAAGGTAAGATGGAGGGCAAAAATATTTTACGTTATGTGGAACAAGTTTCTTGGGGATTGTAGGCAGAGGCTAATCTGCCCACCTTCTAGAAACATTTAAAATGCACGCTCTATCCTTACAGCAGAGGAGTAGATAGTAGTAAGTTTAGCAGTATATGGGAAGGTGGGGGTTATTGTGCAGGATCTTCTGAACCTTGGGACAAATCAGGGTCTCCCCAGATCAGGTTATGCATGGGTATTGCAACCTCTCAGCTAACAGCCTACAACCAATCATTAAAACCGACCACAGCACAAGACCAAGAAGAAAAGGAACCTTGGACACCATCAGCACACCAAAGGAATTTGGCCAAAACAAATCAGGCCACATCAAGAAGGGCACTCTGGCAGCGCCCACAATATGGAACTCTCTCCTCAACCACCTAAGATCAACCAAAGAGCTCAAGGACTTCAGAAAGCTACTTAAAACAATTCTATTTACAGAATACTACAAGGACTTCACCTGAACTGACTCCTATGTGCAGTATCTACAACGCTATACAGGTCCGGATCTTAGATCACCTTTACACATGGCTCTAATCTTGTATATATGTATATTGCTCACTTTCTATATAGCTCACCGATAAAATCTGGCACCCTGCACCCCACATCACTCTTCTTGATCTCCCACTGCATGCTACTGACCACACAATTACCTCGATTGTTTGATGTGCTAAACCGCTTTGATTTAATGATAAAGCGGTATACTAAATCCGTCTAAATAAAATGCATGCCTTCCTGAATGACTGCACAATGAGTGTGGGCTAGGACCTTTTATGATAACATGATTGTTATTTTGTATTATTTATTTATAAACCACTTTGAATGACCAAGGGCCAGTTTGGTGGTATGCAAGTTTTAATAAATGAAAAGAAATGAAACAAATCGAGGAAAGAGGAAATGAAATTCCTTGCACAGTCTGATCATCTCAGTAGTAGTAGCCAAAGGTACATACTCAGGCCAGAAGGCTGACTGGTCCACACTATGTGGCGGGTTTACTAAAGTGCACTGTTAGTATACAATTGGGCCACAAATCTAACTTGGAGGCCTGCACTAACCCCAGGGGGCCTTTGCTTCTGTACTCTGCCATTAGCGCATTGCGTCTACATGACACCGCGCTCATCAGCATGCAGATACACATACTACACATTAAGGTGGCAGTGAGTGCACTTGCTAGTGTGCACCAGAGATACCTGCTCTAACCACGCTCCACCCCTAACCCACCCAATCCCCGTCTAATCACACTCTAACTGGTTAGCAGAGGATTCTAACAGCAGGGCTTCATGCTAACTTTTAGCATGGCATGCTTACCACGTGGCAATCCACCTAACAATATTTAGCACACTTTAGTCAACATGCATCTATATCTTTTATCAAAAAAATTCCCTCCCTCCATTCCTTTACAGCATCTACCTCCAGGCTGTCCTTTAAAGCTAAACTCTTCAGTTCAAAGAGTTCATTAAATTCTTCTGCAATATACTCCGATTGCTCCTGTTCTCCTGTTCTTCAACCACCACTGTGGAATGAAGAATTGCTATACAAACTTATAATAAAGAGGCATATTTGCTAAACTATGCTAAGTTAGCACATGGCAAGCCCCAAAAAATTAGCATGTGAGGAGTCATAGATCCATACTAATCGTTGGGGGCATGCTCAACATGTCCCCCTGCTGTTATGGTGAAGAGACGCACCTCACCATAGTAACAGGCCAGCACATCTCCTCAATTGAAGAGGCACTGGTGCAAGTGCAGTTAGCACATGCCAGTGACTGCCAAGCTAACTGTGGTGTGCCATCAATGACCACACACTGCCCCTAATCCACTCAGTCAACACCCCTTCCTATGCTAATGTGTAGCATGGAGTTTTTACTATGCTGCCTCCTGCTGGCAGCGTGATGTGCTTTGCATGCTGTAAGCCCTGCGCTGTTAGCACAGTTTAATAAACATGCCCCAATGTGATTTAGTTTCATTTAAAGCAATTTCAAATTGCTTCCTAATGTTTAGCTTTCTTGATCATGGACTTATTCATCCTCGTTTACAATCTACATCTCTCTAAATTCTCTTTTGGGGGTTTTCTCCCCACTTCCGTCCCAGCTATTGGAAACCACCATAACTTCTTTACCTTTGGCAAGATGCAATCTCTATAAATAAGACTAAGGATTATCCTATCTGTGTTTTGAATACGTAAACTGACTGATAAATCAGCTTCAAAAGGACACCTGCATACAAGGATTTGTTGTAATCTATGAGACCAAACTGCTGCATTAACAGTGTTGATGACTAAAAAAAGGTGTTGATAAATAGAAAGCGCAACGTTAAGCATGAGGGGTTTTTTTTTAGTTCAGTGCATCCCAAACCTTTTTACAATGCAACCTCATTTTAGCAAACAAAAAATTCACAGGACCTCACCCCTTATCTCAGTTCCAACACTGGACTGACTTCCTGCCAGGCCTATGCTACAGGCCCATCCCACCTTTGTTGAGCCATGCAGAACTACTTGTAGTGTCTGTTGCTGAAACTGTTGCAATCCTTGCCCTCCAGTTAAGCAATTTAGATTGAGTTGTAGTGTCAGCTGTTGATGCTTCTGCAGATCCCACCTCCCAATGAGCCTACACAGATCAACTTCCTTTCAGCCTGAGTGGCCCAATGATTTATTTTTTTATTTTATTTATTTAATTCTCTTATATACCGCACTATTCTGCATCAGTGCGGTTTACATTGAACAAACTGAAATTACATTGAACAGGGCATTATAACTTGGAGATAACTATTTTACAGGGAACATGGGCTATGGAGGGTTAAGTGGCTTCACCACTTGGGATCACAACCCACATTTTGTGAACTGCTATTCTAGATATTTCTTAAATTGGAGCCTCCATTTTATTCTAGAATCACCGATAACATATCCTCCATTGAGGAGATTAGGAGTATCACCTAAAGTTAAAGGAATAGTTGGATCAGAAGGAAAGCACTAGCTCACCCACAAAATTTCTTCCCCCCATTTATTTGCCAGCCTCGAAAATTAATTTATTTTGTGTCAATTAAGTTCTCACACTTTCAAAGACAAATTTGAAATTCATCTCAAATATCTTATGGTCTTGATACAAATGGTAGAAGTTGAATTTTGTTTGTACCCCATTAGTAATCTATAAACTGAATATATCTGCAATTGATCGTCAAATGCATTGAAATTGAACTGGTGAAAATACAGATTCCAGAAAAACATCATATAGTATTTTATAAAGAGGAAAGCACATATCTTTCCATAAAACACACAGAGGTCAATATTAAAAATGATTCATTTAATGAACTTTGGATTTGATACACACAGATTTTTGCTTTAAAAACTGATTCTAGCAATGCATAGCATTTTCTGTTATTTTTATGCCATTCCTTTCCAAATCCTTTAAAATTTTAGTTTGTAAACCACTTTGCCTTTAAATAGAAAGGTGGTATATAAAGTTTTAACAGACAAACATTTAGCCAGGCATCTTGATGACTGGCCAAAAATTATGTAGATAGAAGAGGGAGGAATTGGATGCTTTCTTGGGATGCGACTTAAACTTAACCAGTAATCAGCAAAATTCCATTGCTATCCATTTTAGTTTATCTATAAAAGTAGGACTACATAAATAGCTGGTCTAACATAACTTATTCACCTAAGTGTATCTATTTTTCACTGCATATTCAGCTGCGCTGTCCTATTTACATGGATAGCACAGCTGAAAATCCACATAAAGATAAACAAACAAGTCATCCATTTATAGTATGCAGACTGCCTCTTTGAATATTGACCTCATTAAAGTTCTACTTGAGACAAAATAAATGAACCAGTTAAGAACCTGCCTTCCTTCATCAAAATAGTATCATTGATGTCATCACATGCTACCATTATGTAAAAAAAATGAGAATAATTATTCCACTACTATCAATCCCTCAACTTGTTTCATCAAACTACTGTGGTGAGGATGAAAAACAAAATGATAGGGGACAAAAACATCATTATCTTTAAAAAAAAATCATGGAAGTGCATCATGATGGAGCGTTCAATTACTGTACTTGTGGTAGATTGGATACAGGTCTGTAATTCTGAGGACCTGTTTTATCTGATAATTTTTTAAGAAGAGGCCAAATGATAACCCCATTATAAGCAAAGAAAGAGCCTTCATTCAATGAAGTATTTAATAATGGATGAGAATCAGTTTAAGGAACTTTCAACAACTTCTTCATGATAGACATGGATGACTTTTATATTTAGTTGTTTTTGACTTTGCTAAGTTAGATAATAACATCATCATTCATTAACTGAAAGGTGAACCATTTTACTTCTCTTGGACTACACATAGTCTGAAAAAATATATTATTATCTAAGGTATAATGCAATTGTGCAGTTTCATCAGAAAATAAATTTGCAAAATAATCTGCTAAGAAACAAGATATTTTACATAAGCCTTCTAGTTATTAGCTGGAAAGGTCCTTTAGAATTGCTTCACTGTTAATCGATAACATTTCTATGGTCCTAATAAACTACTTGAGAAACCCATGAATCCTTCCTCCAGCATGGCTTAAAACGTCTTCCTTCAAAGGATGTATGCAGACAAGAAAAATTCAGTTCTTTTTAATTTTTTCCCATATTTTTTCCAATTTTCCAGAATTTATTCGGTTCCTTACACATGTTGGTTTTGATGGGGAATCTTTTGTGTGTGCCAAATTGATTGATTAACCCTAGAATTTGCGAGGCCGCGGGCAGGGTCCCGGCGGCCGGCATTAACCGGGCACGTGGCCCGGTGCGGGGACCCTGGGTTGGGGCGCGCAAGTGCGGAGTTTGATTTGATTGGCTCCCGTCGGTCGCAGCCGTGCGGGAGCCAATCAATGTGATTGTTGTTGGGGGTGGGGGGGTGAGTTCCCGGCCGGCAGCCTCCACGTGCTCAGTCAGAGCAGAGGCTGCTTTGGGGTGCCGGCGTCCCTTCTTCCCTCCCTGTCTTCGGACGGTTTTGGTATGGGGTGTTGCAGCGAGGGGGGGGGGGTGGGATCCCGGAGGTTTCCGTGGTCCGGAGCAGCAGGCTACACTTGGGCGGGGCGGGGTGCCCCTGACCCGGTCAAACCCTGGCCGACTTTTGCTAATAGCATGGCGAAGTCGGGGAGAGGGGCATGGCAACTTGCCGGGAGGCAAGTTATGGCATTAGCGGTGGCGGGCACTTTGCTAAGGTATGGCTGGTGCAGCCGGATTCCGCTAATGGGGGGTTATGAAGTTTGATGTTGGTTTGTTGTAATTGTTGATGGTTAATAAAGCTGCGACCAGTTGTGTTCCATGAAGTTATGGTGTGATGTCTTATGTATGGGGGGGGTGGGCTGGGTGGGGGGGTGGCTGGGTGGGGGCGGGGGAAAAGGGTAGGGCCCGAAGCACCGGGTCTGCCTGCCTCGGTTATACCAAGATTTATTTGCACACACTGAATACCGTTGGGGTCATAAATGACCCCACGACAAATTTTAATTGTTAACCATGAAAATTTTAAACTAAACAGACAAAATATTATTCCAAATTAATTATTTATTATATGAAGGTTAAATGTTTTAAAATTTAATGCTTTATAATAAAATTACATGAAGAAAAGTTGCCATGAAAGCAGTTTTTGCATGCACTTGATGAACATAGTAAAGTACTACAGTCATTTGCATGACACACAGACAATTTCTGAATGTTCTTTGCAAACATTGCGCTTGCAGGAGGTGCAAACTATGTTGCTTTTCTTGTCTTTTTCTCTGGAACAGCAGTGACACCTTCCCTTTTCTTTGGGATCCTGACATTGCAAACAGCATCAGTGGCTTCTTAAATGCTTGGAGTAGTCTCGCTGCAACTACTCTGAAGCAGCTGCTTTCCTAATTCCAAGAGGAATAGACGACGTCTGTGCTTTGACATGGACTGCAATTCTGGATTTAGTGACATCCAAACAACGAAGGCGTTCAAAGCACTGATGTCCAACATGTTGTAGAAGATTTCACTGGCCAGCGTCTTGTCATTCGTTTTGTGGTATACGTACGCAACATTTGATCTGCCGTATCTACTCCACTTTTACTAGAATTATAGTCCAAGATCATGCGTGGGTTTTTTGTCTGGACGTGTGTTATCTACTTCTTCTTGATCATGCAAACTGCTCAGAAGAACAACCACTTTTCCTTTCTTCGGGCAATAGGAAACCAGAGTGGCGTCATCGCGAAAGGCAAACAGTGAAGTGAATACCTCTCGGCCCTTTGCTGTTACAAATTCTGGAGGTAATTCTTTTCTGTTCTTTCGAATTGTCCCCAAAAGTGTCATTTCTTTTCTGGCAATTTCCGTGACAGGGAAAACTGCAGAAGAAATTGTCAACAGTTTCTGCCAGATTGCGTCAATCCTTCAGTGATTTGCAGCATAACCCTTTCACCCTGATTCTGTTCCCTGTTTTGTCCGAGTTCGCTTCCTGTATATACTTGAAGACGCAGAACATATGACGTTGAACTGTCACACAACATCCATAGCTTTATGCCATATTTCCCAGGTTTGCTGGGAATATATTGTCTGAACGGAACACGGCCACGAAATGTAAGCAGTTGCTCATCCACGGTAACATTCTCACCAGGAACAAAGGCGTCACTTAGAGTTGCTTCCCAGGTATCAAAAATGTGTCTGATTGGAGCAAGTTTATCCACACCTTATTGTTCACGTTTGTTGGTTTCTTCATCAAATCTGAGAGCAGAAGAAATTTGCTGAAAACGGTTACGGGCCATATTTTTGCCGAAAACAGAAGACCATCTTCAAGGTTCCACAACTGAACTATGCATTCATTTCATGACTTGTACACGCCTGAGAGGATCAGAAGTCCAAGAAAACGTTGAAATTCTCCATCTGTCAAATCTTTCCAGGTGTCGTCATAAATGTGTCTTCCTTGTTTGCTCGTCCACATCATGATTTCATTCAATAAGTTCTTCTTCATGAACAAGTGGAATGCTGCGAGAGGGCCATCAACATTTCGTACAGCATACCTTGTAGGACCTTGTTGTACGGGCATGACATTAGCTCTGGCGTATCTTCCAGCAGCTTGCTTTATAGGTTTCCTGTTCCATGATGTGGCATCCTTAGATACATAGCCTTCAATGGCAACATTTGTGCTTATAGTTGATGACCTCTTAGCTCCTCTATGACCACAACTAAGATTCCTCAAAGATGATACTGACACCGAGGACTCCTGCCTTCTTCCCCGTCCAGCACAGCCTCGACCTTTGCCTCGACCTGTAACTTGACTCTTTGCTGCAGGTGATGTTACCGGCTCAACATCAGTCTCACATTCACTTGGCGACCAACTGCTGTCGCCATCTGAATCATGACTGTCATCATCAGATTTATCGCCCAAACTTGGCTGATATGCTTCTTCGGTTGCTGAATATGCTGCATCATCAGACGACTCAGAGCCGTCACTGCAGCATCTCGTTGCAATATTTCTCTTACTTGAGCAGCTGAATACTTTCATTTTGACATCATAAACAATAGCCTAAAATAAATAAAGATAAAGTTGAATAAAACGCAAAGCAGTTTTACTATAGGTATACAATAATCGTGATGAAAGAGCTGAAAGCCTTTAGATTCCATTGGAAATAATGAGAGAACGTATGATATCAATTACAGAAAATGTATAATGTTCATAAAATAGGAGTACAAAAAATAAATCATGCATAATTAATGATAAATACCTTTGTCAGATTAAAAAATTCACAAAACTGCAAATTGTATCACGATCCAAACTGGACATAAGCAACTGGGGTCAAAAATGACCCCACTAGAACCCTGTGCTGCAATTCATCACTAGCGTCACCTAGCGGATGAAAATTATTACTCTCATGGTGCAATATAAAGAGAATATTGACATGTGAAAAGTCATAAAAAGATTGCATTCTTGAACAACTAATTTCCGAGATACGCGTTGTGAAACTTGCAATGGGGTCACTTTTGACCCCATTGGTACTCCCAGGGTTAAACACACTTGGCAGCAGCAGCTATTAATTATTTGGTTAGTGCATGTTAAAAACAATGAGTCCACACTAAATTTTTAAGGGTCATTAATGAACCAAATGCACATTAACAAAGACACACACCTACTTGTTTCCTTTTACAACAAGGAGACATGTTTTGTAAACCAAGGAAAAAGAGACACTTCAATTGAAATAAAATAGAGTTAAATGGGGCTGACTTGCAAAACAACATTGTATTTAATGTGGATTAATGTATGTTAGAGCAGGAAACATTTAACAGTGCATGCTAACTGCTGTATTAAACACTTGGAGCCCAATTCCATAACATTCATGTCCGGCCCAGGGACACATCTAAATCAGAAACGGGCCCCCTTTTGAAGCTAATTCCACAGCTGCGGTTCTGGACATGCCTGCGGAGCTGGAATCAGGGAGATTCTTCTTCTTACCCTCTCGGAATCATCTCTCCTTCCTTCTCATTTGGTTATCCTTGGGGACTTCCATCTACATCTCTCCTTCCTTCTCATTTGGTTATCCTTGGGGACCACCATCTACAGCTCTCCCCTGCACAGGGATAGAGCCTCCGGCAGAGAGGGCAGCAGCCGACCATCTTCCACCCAATCCGGGCGCACCGAGGACTATTTAAAGATCGCGCCATCAGGCGCGCCCGCGCCTTACGGGCCCGCGCCTGAGGGCCTCGCCAGAGGGCCCTTTGGTGTGGCCCTTAGGCGGGGACCTGGTGGAGGCCTAGGAACAAGGGATCAAGCAGGCCGCACCGAAGCACCACCTCCAACAAGCCAGCAGCCCAATCGGGGCCTTGACAACGCCAGAAAACAGCGATACCAGCGGGCCCGCACAAGTCGACCCACATTCCAATCGAACAGAAAGCTAAGTCTATCTCTCAACCAACCAATAGCTAGAGCTCCCCTGAGGTTGAGCTCGCTTAACAACAGCTCCGTACAGATCTGTCAGCTCTACTGTGCTTCCCTTATCTTGACCCCCTCTATTTTACCCTTGGAACCGAGAACGACCTTCAACTGAACCAACCACAGCAAGTATATAATTAAATGAACTAATCTCTCACTACCTACTGTACTACCCACTCTTCATGGACTGTTACCATAACTAGTTTATACTGTTGTCAGTACTCACTCATGGACTGATACCATAACTAGTCTATACTGTTGTCAGTACCCACTCATATTGCCCCTATATATATTGCTGTCAGTAATCCCTATTCCCCCCCCCCCTCAGGAAACGTAGATATCAGCTATCTATACTATTGCCTGTATCTATACTGTTGCCAGTGTCTATACGGTCACTAGTGTCTGTATTTATACTGTTGCCAGTAATTATATCTACACTGTTGCCAGTAATACTGTCCCTAGGAGATAGATATATTGTTGCCAGTGGATAAATAGACTATCACTAGTAGATAGATATACTGTTGCCAGTAATATTGTCACTAGGAGATAAATATACTGTTGTTAAGAACCAATTATACTGTTGTCAGTAGATAAAAACACTGTTGCCAGTAATCATACACTTTGTTGCCATAGCTATACAAACTATCACCAATAGATAAATATACAGCGATCAGCTAATCCTGCAGAACTCCCTCCACTCAACCCCCCCAACCCAACACCACCACACAACAGTCCTCTCGCAAAGCCACCAATAAAACCCTCCATAACTCAAAAACATAATGGCAGACCTAAAAACAAAAACATTGCAAACCTCTTTCCTACTAACTACCCTCCTACTCCAACAAATCTACACATACAAATTCAACAATCCCCCTTGCAACAGCATCCCCATAATTTATAACCCAAACCGCAATTTAGCACCCCCCCAAGACACAATAACCCATTCAACCTGCCACCACACAACAATACCCCCAAACATTCCCCTCGACTAATACAGATAACCTGCAAAAACTACACAACCAATAAAACCTCCCCAATGAAGACAATAAATTAAAGCTGATCCTAATAAACATTCGCTCAATTCGAAATAAAATACCAATTGTAAATGACATAATAAAAGACGAACAGCCTGACTTCTTTTTCATCACGGAAACATGGCTAACATCCACAGACACAATATTATTAAACCAACTCAACATATCACAATATAATATTTTCAACTGCCACCGTGACATAAAAAGAGGAGGTGGCACACTTATACTCACCAAGAAAAACTTACAATACACCCTAACAAACTCAAACAATGTTGAAGGCATGGACATAATAAACATCGAAAACAGAACACTAGCATTCTCCCTAATCTATAGGCCACCATCAGCAGATCACAAAAATCTTTCTCCTATCCTTGAACTAGCATGCACAGCATCCCAGAGAAAACCTCTTATAATACTAGGTGACCTTAACCTCCCATCCTTAAACCAATCACAAAAAAACAACTTCATAGACTCAATGACCCAAATGGGATATAACCAGATAATCAATACCCCCACACATAATAAAGGAAACTCACTAGACCTCATTTTCCTCCCTTCCCCCTTCAACCTACATCAACTACAATCTCCCCCAACAACTACAGAGGTACATTGGTCTGACCACCATCTGATAACCTTTCACCTACTAACACAAGTACCATCACAGTCCCCAAACGCAACAGCTCACCGTTCACGTTTTACCCGCTTTGACAATGACACATTCCTTGACAAGGTACTACCTAAGCTCACTACAAGCCTATCTGACATCGACCTAATGATAGAG
The DNA here is from genome assembly GCA_033557465.1 of Ichthyophis bannanicus. Lineage (NCBI taxonomy): Eukaryota > Metazoa > Chordata > Amphibia > Gymnophiona > Ichthyophiidae > Ichthyophis > Ichthyophis bannanicus. The sequence goes on along the minus strand of CM066035.1, from coordinate 159,315,073 downwards.
AACTGGAACCAAACAATCCAAGAAGCAGCTACCTCCACTCAACATCCCAGAAGAAAAAGAAAGAATCACAAAAATGGTTCACGAAAAACATTGCCCTACAAAAAAGACAACTACGTAAACAAGAAAAAACCTGGAGAAACACCAAATCACATGATAACAAAACCAAATATATAAACTTACTTAATAAATACAAAGAAACAATCAACAACTCAAAAAGAGATTACTATTCCAATCTAATAAATCTTGCTCTCAACCGACCAAGAGAACTCTTCTTAATCGTCAAAACACTAACAAAAACACATAACACCCAGAACCGAACCAGGACATTATAAACGTCCAAACCTTAGCATCACATTTTGCTGAAAAGCTAAAGGTAAAATCTTGCTCCCCAACCATCACGATAGAATATACACAGACCAGTAACTATGAATGGACAACATTCCACAAAGTTGATCGTAAACACATCCTCAACATCATAACAATGATCAACACTAGAACTTCCCCGCTTGACCCATGCCCGGGGTGTCATGGATCAAGTATACTAAGGAATCCCTTGCAGAAAACATCCAATACATAGCAAACCAATCCCTCACAAGGAACCATGCCCAACACCCTAAAGCTCTCCTCGATCCGTCCCATAATAAAAAACAATAAACTTGACCCAAAGGACCCCAACTCCTACAGACCAATTGCCAGCATACCGCTAATCGCTAAAATAATAGAAAAACTATACAACTCCAACTACAGGAATACATAGATGAGCAAAAACTTCTTGATGCGCATCAATTCGGATTCCGCCCCTTCCATGGAGTGGAAACCCTCCTAATCGCCTTGACAGACCTCCTCATCAGTGGTACTAATGAAAATAGCAAAGGTTTCCTCCTCCTCTTCATAGACCTATCTGCTGCATTTGACAGCATTAATCACAAAACACTCATCAACAGACTTGAAAACCTAAAAATAGGAGGAACCGTCCTTGAATGGTTCAAATCATACATTTCAAACAGACTCATACAGATACAATTAGGCAAAGAAACATCAGAAACCTTCCCTCAAGGCCAGGGTACCCCTCAGGGATCGGCACTCTCTGCCCTCCTCTTCAATTTATACCTCCAACCAATTACAAACATATTCAAGAAGTATGAAATTAACCATTTCATATACGCGGACGATATCATGCTCGCCATCCCCATAAACACCAACAACCCCAAATACGATAGACTACTCCAATGCATGAATGAGACCACCATATGGCTTGAGAACAACCACCTAAGCATCAATCTCAAAAAAACTGAAGCAATGTTCATAACGAGAAAACCTGACATGGACCACAACTACCCTACCACAATCACAATAAATAACACACCAATACCTATTAAAAAGGAGGTAAAATACCTTGGAATAATTCTGGACCATTCACTCACCATGATCCCACACATAAAACATACAGTAAAAATGATATTCTATAAACTCAAGACAATACAACACCTGAGACCCCTACTCAACACACATGACTTTAGATCAGTGGTCAACTCCCTCATCACCCCCCACTTTGACTACTGCAATAGCATTCTAAATGGCCTACCACTAAAAAGCATATACCTCCTCCAAAGAGCACAAAACATATGTGCCAAGATGGTCACAAAAGCTAAGCTAACAGACCACGTGACCCCAATACTACTAGATCTTCATTGGCTCCCCATAAGCAGCCGAATAAAATATAAAAATCCTCCTGACTACCTTTAAACTCCTCAATAACATCTCTCCCTCCCAACTATCTACCCTATTACAAACCCCATCAGAAACTAGAACACGAAGACAGAACGCAACCCACTCCCTCAACATAAAAACTAATTTCAGAAGGACCAGAGCAACGACAAGTGATAGAGCCTTCTCCTTTGCTGCCCCTACCCTCTGGAACGAAATCCCATTAACCCTCCGCAAAATAAAAGACCTTCACCAATTCAAAAAAGAACTAAAAACATACCTTTTCACAAAACACTTTGAGATCCCCTACCAACAAAAAACCTCTCCGATACAATCACAGAAAACACATTCACAGTTCTCAAGACAGAACAAATGATTAAACATAAGAAAGACACTTACTCTACTCTGCCTTACCCTACAGACAAAGATTTACACAAACAAATGGCTATATCTCTATTGTAAATAATACCGGTAACTCAATTATGTTGTGATGACCTGTACATAGTTTGAATAGTGTTATTCTAGTTAATGTTCAAAACATGTTCAATGTAACTAAACGTGTACATAGTTAACACAAGTTCCATGTAAAATATACAGAAGTATATTGATTTTTGTTCAATGTGAACCGCCCCTGATCTCTGGAAGGGGCGGTATATAAGAAACTGTTAAATAAATAAATAAATGTCCATCTGTCCTCTCAGGCTCGCCCCCGTGACCGGACCCTTGGTTCCCTTTTCTCTGACATCAATTGCCCAACTCACTCCTCTGGCTCTACCCTTGATCTTCTTCTTACTTCCCCCTCCTCTCCTTTTATCCCCTCCAACATCTCTTCTCTCCCCCTTCCCTGGTCAGATCATCTATGTCTGTTGTTCTCCTTCCCCTCCATCCATACTCCCGTCCCGTCCTCTCTCACAATCCCTTCTACATCTCTCAGGTGATGTATTACTCCCCTTACCCTCCAAGCCTTCCCCTCAGCCGGCTCTCTCCTCCCTCCCGACTTTTCTTCCCTCCCCACTAATCAACAGATGGATTCCTGGTCCTCCAGTCTCACTACTGCTCTGGATTCTTTGGCCCCCCTTCGTCCCGTTCCTGATCGCCCTGTGTCTCACCATCCCTGGTTCCACTCAGGTCTTCACTTACACCCGCCTTCCTTCGGCGTGCTGAACGTCGCTGGCGCAAAGCTCCCTCTGTTTATTCTTTGGCCTCCTTCCGTTCTGAACTTCGTTGTTACCGAACCATGATTACAGATGCTAAAAAGTCCTACTACTCCATTCTCATCGCATCCACGTCCAATTCCTCTCGATCCTTATACCGTGTGCTCCACTCTCTATCCTCCTCCTCGGCTTACCCCTGCTCCACTGCTCTCCCTCCAACCGCCCCAGGCCCCACCCGTCTTGCCTCCTTTTTTGTTGATAAAATCCAGACCATCCGCTCCTCCTTTCCATCCTGCCCCCCCCTCTTTCTCCCCTCCCCTCCCCCCTTATTTCCCCCCTCTCTCCTTCCTCCCCTTCTTCAGGTGTCCCCACTCATGCTTGGCACTCTTTCTGCCCCATCATCTCCGCTGAGCTTTTTCATGCCGTCTCCACGTCTCATAAAACAACCTGCCCTCTCGACCCTATCCCTTCTTCCTGGCTTCTCGACCCCTCCCTTCATTTCTCCCCTTTCATCCTATCTATGATAAATTCGAGTCTATCCACTGGTTGTTTTCCCTCCCGATGGAAGCATGCCCTGGTTCGTCCCCTTCTGAAGAAACCCACCCTGGATCCCGCCCTCCCTGCCAACTGGCGCCCCGTTTCTAATCTCCCCTTTCTTTCCAAGGTTCTTGAAAAACTAGTCTTTTCACAACTCTCTGCACATTTGGATTCCACGCTTTTCCTTCATCCTCGGCAATCTGGTTTTAGGCCCGGGCACAGTACCGAAACTATCATGCTTGCTCTTCTTAGTGATCTTCACCGCTCACATGATCAGGGTAATCTCTCTATCGCTGTTTCTCTCGACCTCTCCGCTGCTTTCGATGTTATTGACCATCATACCCTTCTCACCCGTTTATCTGATGCTGGTATCTGTGGCCCAGTACTTTGCTGGTTTCGCTCCTTTCTCTCCTCTCGTACTTTTTCCGTCCGCTCCGGTACCACTGACTCTGCTCCCTCTCCTCTTCTCTGTGGTGTTCCGCAGGGTTCTATTCTTGCCCCCCTTCTCTTCAACATCTTCCTTGCCCCACTTGCCCTTCTTATTCAACAGTCTGGTCTCTCCTGTTACTTTTATGCTGATGATATTCTTCTTGTCCACCACACTAGCTCTGTTTCTCCAGATCTTTCCCCTCTCAATTTTTGTCTCGACCTGACTGCCTCATAGTTCTCCACTAATTTCCTCAGTGTCAACCCCTCCAAATCATCGGCTATTTGGTTTTCCTTCTCAACTTCCCCTCCCACCTTGACTCCTTTAATGTTATCCCTGCCAATTCCTCTTGTATCCTGCCTTCGTTATCTTGGTGTAACCCTCGACACCTCCTTGTCTTTCCACTCCCACATCTCCTCCTTGGTCCGCAGCTGCTTCTTCCACCTTCGTCGTATCAGGTCCCTTCGTCTTTATCTTTCCTCTAGTTCTCTCACTACTTTAGTCCTCTCCCTTGTAATTTCTCGCCTTGATTACTGTAATTCCATTTTTGCTGGTCTCCCCTCCTCTCAGATACGCCGTCTCCAACTTATTCAAAATACCGCCGCCCGCCTAGTTACTTTCTCCTCTCCCCATGATCACATCACCCCTTGTCTCCTTTCCCTCCATTGGCTCCCTATTCGATACCGCTTTATCTTCAAATACCTCATTACCATTCATAAAACCCTCCACTCCGGTATCCCTCAGTATCTCTCCAATCTCATTTTTCACCAGCCTGTTCCTTGCCTTCTTCGTTCCTCCCATGGTAACCGTCTCTTTCTCCCTTCCCCTTCTCAAGCGCACCTCGAACTTACTCGCCACTCCGCTTTCTTCTTCCTTGGTCCTGCCCTGTGGAATTCCCTCCCCCTCCCCCTCCGTACTGAGCCCTCTTTTCCACAATTCAAGTCCCTCCTTAAAACACACCTCTTTACACAAGCTTTTGATCTTCCAGTTTCTCTTTGACAATATTGGCTCCCTCATTCATACTTACTGCTCCCAGTACCCTCTAATATTTCATCACCATTCATAGAATCCCTTCACTCCGGTACCCCTTACCCTCGTTTACCCCCCTCAGTCCCCTCTCTCTTGTTGTAAGTTTCTATTTGTGTCGCTCTGCCCTTTTTACTCTCTCTCCTCTTTTCTCCTTTTCTTTTCTTTCCTGTCATACCATGACGTTCTTTTCTATCTTTTCTCCCTGCAGCCCATTTACTGTACACCGCTTTGATGCCTTATGGTTTAGGCGGTTTATCAAGAAACCGAATAAAGATAAAGATAAAGATAAAGAGATAGACGTGTTCAGCAGGCATATACGAGCTAGTCGGCCCCATGCCTCGGACGCAGGTAAACATTTTGGATGTCCCCTCACCTGCTGAATTCTGAAACATTACACGTTTTGGATCCTCTCTATTCCTACAATGTACCCGCGAAAGCCACGCCCCTCAGGAAATACATGCATCTCCTAAGCTGCCCATCACAGACAGTAGTGTGCAAATGCACATTAGACATTCATACCAAAGAGAAATGACAGCTGTTGGCAACTTAGACCATATACCAGTCTCCCTCATGCCCTGAAAAGTGCTAGGTAGGTCCAGTGGACCCCAATATGGTATACAAGAATGTAAACATGAACCTGTATGTCAGGACATACCTTGCATCAAATGGTATGCGACATTAGGAACCGGCTCCAGTGAGCCCTGCTCTGGTCATCTCCACAAACACGCCTTAAAAACTGCTAGGGGTGGACCCTCACCAAGTCCACAAAACCCCATACTGCAGTTCTCCAAAGGATGCATAATATTGCTGAGCAACAAATGTATGTCCTTTCTGTGCCTCTGGCCTATAAGTGCACTCATTCTGCTGCTCTGCACTACCTTTCCCCTCTTATCTCTCCCTACAGCCCTCCCCGTGAACACCGCTCTTCTGTCAGATTGCTTCTATCTCTGCCCTCCCCTTCTACTGCCAAATCCAGACATTGCTCCCTTCAGCTTGCTGCTCCATATGCCTGGAACAAACTACCTGAGTCTCTACATCATGCTTCGTCCCTGGTCCCTCTCACATCCAGCCTGAGCACTCACCCCATCGTTGCTGCTGTTGGATCAGATCCACCTAAGCTCCATTATACTTCCTGACCATTCCCCCTGGATGTGTCCTGTCCCAGCTGCTGTGTTGTTTGTCTCGACTAGATTGTAAGCTCTGCTGTGCAGGGACCATCTGTTGCGTGTGTCTGTGCAGGCACTGCAAAAGCCTTGTGGTGCTATACAAATAATCAGTAGTAGTTGTAGTAGAGCCTTCTGGATATGGCATCTGAGGCCCACCTATCAGGGTACTGGCAATTTCTCATAGCAGCTATACCTGTCCCATCATGACGTATGTCATCTGTATACATCCGCTACCTGTGGGGCAACCCTGTCTGCCTTTCCACAGCCAGCTTTGTGGTACTACTCCCCTGGTCAGAGCTATGTGGGAATGGGAGGGGAGATCCCTGTGCCATCATACCAAGTAGCCAGACTCCAGATATGTCACCACTCTCGCAGCTCTCATTGAACCTGGCCTGGGTAGGGATGTAGGCCACATGGGACAATCCATGGAATGTTGGCACCACATCAGTCGTGTCTCCCAGTGCCAGGCACAGCAGATGTATGGCTGCCCTATCACGCCACCAATAATATCTGATATAATTAGAGTAACCTATGAAAAATAATCCAGAAGGAATCAGCATAGGTTCCCTATGGCTAAATGTCAAAACACATCCCTGTCAATAAAAGGGACCCTAAGAATAAGCATATTCAGAAGTGCAAACAGCACTAATACATGCTCAACAGCAACACTGTCGGTCCCACAACATGCTCATTATTGGCATGCATTAGTGCTGCTTTCACTATTGAGTGCCCTTATTCTGAGGGTCCATTATTGATGCAGATATGTTTTTGCATTTTGCTATAGTGAACCCTCTCTGAGTTTGACTGCCCAATCACACTGGCACCTGGTGAAGCTGCGGTCATCCATATGGTCCAGGTACTGGTCAGGCTTTTATATCCCCCTAAATTGTAGATGAGCACACTAGATCCCCCCCCCCTCCACCATGCACCCCTCAGGCCACAAACACACACGCTCTCACTTCCAGTCACAAGAACATGATTCTGCCCAAAATGTGCCCTGAACCTATACATAACAGCTATGAGATAACAATCGCATAGGGCACCAGGACTACAAATATGATCTCCGATTCTCACCCAAAAAAGGAATTCTTTCCCTGCTCACGCCCATACTATCCTTGCATCAGCAGTCCCATTTTTCTGAACATAGGAATTGTTAGGGTCCCATAGATTGGCTCCTGAATAAAGACTATTGCTCTTCTTACTATATCGGTAAGGATGTTTAGAAATATTTCATTAACTTATAACATTCCCTCACCTCTGCTCCCTGTACCTTATGACTGCATCTTGTCACACCAGTTCAAAAAACATTCTTGTCACAATCATTCTTCTCTATGGGCCGCATTGCAGAGCCCAGCGGGATATTTTCTAAGTCCTAGCCTTATACCACATTTTGGCAGGAATAATGTGGACGTTTCTGGGAAACACTTAATACATATACGGGCCTTTCCTGAATACGCTTTATATAACTCCGCGGTTGACCATGCCCCCATTCCGCTCATGTTCTGAGATCCCCGTGCTAGTGCCGTGGACATGCATGCCAGTAGTGTTTCAGAATACCGTTGGGGATATTTCGGCACATAAACGTAATTTTCATGAATCTGTTTTGCACCTATTTTATAAATTCATATGGCAGAAAATATGCCTTAAATAAAGGCGTGATCACTGAACCAGCCCTAGAACAGCTGTAAATGACTGTATCTAAATGGTTGTATTCTTATGCTTACACCATCCATGCTCCGCCCAAACTCCAGCCATGTCTATGCCCATAGGCAGAGTATGAGACATGCAAAACTATGGATATACTTTCACACTAGTCGGTATTTATAAGAAACCTCTTAAGGCATAAATGATCACTTACACATGTGACTGAAATATCAATATTTGTGTGTGTTGCTGGTGCCTAAAATTAGGTGCCTTCTTATCAAATTACCCCCTTAGGCACAAATAAAGGTCAACAAGCAATTTGTAGGCATTACCATTTTACTGAACTCACTTAATATTTTTTGACAAGCTTTCAAGAACTATACTCTCTTCATCAGATCTATGAAGGCATAATGCAGTTACACTGGATTTAAACACAACTGTGTTCTGGGTAGTTTGCCACTTCCCACTTGGTATAATTATAACTCTTTTTGGGTATGTTTTCTTGATGATATATTCTTTCTATGGACTGGGACTGAAGGAGAATTACAAGAATTTTCCTAGTGGATAAATTCTTTAAAGCCTAACATCCAGTTTATGCCAAAGTATCATTCCTCACAGATTGAATTTCTTGATTTGATTGTTTACAAACTTCTTGGCCAGTTATACACTACTTTGTACCGTAAACCTGTTCAATGCAACACACTCCTAAGATACCATAGCATTCATCCAGGCCCCCTTTGTAGAAGTTTACCATTGGGACAATTTTTGTGATTGAGGCGGCTGTGCACTTCAATTTCTGAATTCCACAATACGCTACTGATTTGGCTCTGTGCCTATTAGATAAGGGCTATCCTCAATGAATAGTTTGATTGGCGTATGAACAAACAAAATTTAATCATCCTGAATGGTGGCAATCGGACATTGATCCGGAAGGATCATTAGCCAGGTCTAAGTTTGTTGGAGTTTTGCCTTATATGAAGAATACAGCACAAATAACAAAAAATTTAAAAAAGTACTGGCATGTTCTCTCTATTCGTATGTGTTTTCAGAAGCCATTAATGATAGTTTATCAGAGAGGATGGAACATTGCTGATTTAGTAGTGCATACAACAAGCTCTCAGGATAGTTTAAGTGGATTGAACATTGAAAGGGGTCATTTTGCATGTGAAATGTGTGATTTTTGTCAACAGACCATGATTGGCCCTGACTGGATGGACACTACCACCAACCTTGTTTATAGAGCACATTATAGAACTTCCTGTTTGACTGCATTTGTGGTCTATCTCATTTTATGTCCACGTCATGAAATATATTGGAAGGATGTCTCGGCCAATGAAACTGCGACTTCAGGAACATCGCTCTAGGTTAAACTTGAAGGTCTTATCATCTCCAATAGTAGCTCACTGTGTTAATTGGGCCATACATTTTAAGAGTTGAAATGGCAAATAATAGATCATGTCCCATCAAGTCTGAGAGGTGGGGATCGTTTGGCACGGTTACAGTACAAGGAGCAATCGTGGATTTTCAAGCTACATACGGTGATACCTCAGGGATTAAATTCAGACATTGATTGGTGGAGCCTACTATAGTTGGTTACAATTGGGGGAGTAATTCATATGAACCATATATCTCATCTGATTTCATCTGTCTTCAGAGCAGAATGCAGTAATGAATGGTCTCATTCTAGGAGGTATAGGAAAATATGTAGTTGTTGTAGGAGGCTGTCCCCTTATTGAATTAACAAATGAATTAGCAATTAAATCACAATTTGCTTGATTGACTTGAGGATTGGCATCTGGTGCTTTATAAAAGAAGTACCTTGCTCATTTTGGGAATCACAACACTCAGAGGGCAGAAAAAAATAATCTGGAACAGAGCAATCCCTTGAAATTAATCAATCTGGAATTGAGAAATCGCTTGAGAAAGAGCCATGAATTTACAGCAGCTGGAAACAAGGCGCTGTGTTGCATTAGCATTCATTAATGATTTGGACTCAGTAGAGCAGTACTCAATCCTTTCTGGGGGCTACAATGGTTGAAAGAGGAGACATTTTTGTCTGCCCTGTCTCATCTGGAAGACATGGAATGACAAACTGATACCCCCATTCTACCTTTCTGGTGCCATTGGATCCCAGTGGAATCTCGGGCTCGAATTTGCAAACAGTTCTGAACACCTTTGAACCGTGGTTCAGTTACAAAAGATAAGTGATACTGAGGGCTCACCGATTGCGAGGTTCTTTGGATTTTAAGATTTAGAATTTGAGCAGTTTTGTTGCTCTTAATAAAGAGAAAAAAGAAGGATTTGCTACGAGCGAGGTTTTCCTCTCAAGGCAAATCCGACAATAAAAAACAAATTAATACAAAACCAAACATTTTTTTTTATCCTTGAGGTAGAAATTTGAGTAGGGTCATATGATATATAGGTGTTACTTTTGTAGTAATATTTTGTAGTAACCCATTTTTGTCTGTAATGTTTGAAAGTGTGGGATACAGCACGAGCTCTGTCTGATCTCAGCCAATCTGCATCAGCCATTAATGAAAGGCATAGCAGTAACCCTTTGCATTTCCATGTTTTATGTCTAGTAATGGCTGAGAAAACCAATGTCCCTATTCAGTCCTCCTGTCAGTGTTGAAATACGTGTTCATTTTAATTTCAAATGTTTTCCTTTCATGTATGTTCTTGAAGTTTCCCTTTGGGACTCTAATTGTGAGGTCGTTAAGGGAGTGAGTTTCCTTTGAGAAATGATCACCCACTTGGCTGATGTTCCACTTATGTGGAAATTCATATTAGAGAGTGGGGAAGAGGCAGGGAGTGAACTTTGAGCTTAAAACAAGCATATAATTCACAGAGGGGTGATTAACTGAACTGTGTTAGCAACATCCCCATTAGTGTGCATTAACGATTATTGCTCTGCATCATGGCTGCCTTCCCCTAAGTGTTGGGAATGTTCCCAACAGTTATCATGGAGATTTTGTAGCTACTGCAAGTTAAGGTTTTGCATGTAAAATGCATTAACTGCAAAAGCTAACACAGTTTAGTAAACTTGCAGAGAAGGAAGCATCAGGAAGACTAAACAAATTTAATTAAGAAGTGTACAGTCCATAGGAAGGGACGTAATGATGGATCAGACCATATTGGTAGGGCTTTGGATTTTAGGATTTAAGAAATGAACACCAATAAAACACCCCGAATACAAAGTTCATTGGATAACCACCAGAAGAATACCACTTTCCATGGTACTTTTTCAACCCTCTAGTGGCTGCCTTGTATCTTCTATTCAGTATTTGTGTCTGTTTTAATGACGTTTATGTGACAAAATCATCCATGTTATATTTCACTAGACAAGGAACCTGGCAATAATACCCGTGGAACAAAAGAGTGATAAACACTGATTTTCTATATCCTCAAAAGATACTTAGGGGCCCTTTTCCCTAAAGCATGTTGTAATTTTGCACCTAATGTGTCAATAGCCCATAAAACCATTGCACATTAGGTGCAATCCCGCCACATTCGCTGTCAGGGTCGTGGACAGCATGTTCCCACGAGTTCATGTGCTGCACCTTGTCCTAAGGTGGGCCAATATTAGCATGGGTGCACTTACTGCCACCTATTGTGCTGGTTGTAATTGCACCAGTGCTAATTGCAAGCACTGAAGTTAGTGTGGGCACACTGACTGCAAGGCTATCACCAAGGCCACTTTCCATCCTTAAACTGTCCACTTACGACCTCAACGTGCCATGTACAGTTAGTGTAGAAATTACCCCATGGTAACTGTGCTGCACCCACACAAAAGTTTCAGTAGACCACTGAGCCCGGTCAGGGATGGCCCAAGGGGGGTGCCGGGCCATGTGCGGAGACTCGGTGCGGGGCATCATTTGCATAAATATTTGCATAATGTTAACATGCACTAAATTTTAGTAAACATGCCTCTTAATGAGTGTATGGATAAAGAAAGACTACCAGATTTCTACATTACTATACTCCAGTGCCAACCGCCAGGCACATTAGGAAGTACTACAAACACTGCCTATTTAGAACCCATAGCAAACCTGCCGTATCATAACAGTACTACCAGGACTCATAAAGCACCAGACCCTACCTATCAAAAGGCAACACTGCAAATATTAAACCAATACATCTCAGAGAATACCAATACATGACCTACTGGGGAAAGAGAACAAGTGGCAATGTCAAATAGAAACTACATAAATAGAATACCTCAGCTCGGTTACACCATCAGAATATAGACCACCACCAAACAAAGAATAAGGGATCACAGTTTAGAAATAGGAAGACAATAATTAAACTGGGAACCCAAAAAACCAAACTTGGAATGTACAACAACAGTGCAGAAATAAAACTATAAATTAAGTTCCTCTTGTGCTAAACAAAACACAAAGACATTAATGATGCACATTTCCCAGAGCTGACATATTCTAGGTCATAAATAAAATAAAACATTTTTTTCTACCTTTTGTTGTTGTGCATTTTATTTTTCAGTTGCAATTGCTCCAGTCACTTTCTTCTGGTTTCTTCTTATCTTCTGCTAACTCTCCATTGTCTGCTGTCCATTTGTGCTTTCTTCTAGTTTTTTCCATTCTCCCTCTACATCTGCTTTAACATACTGATCTTTCCCCTTTTGCTCTTTCCTCGATCTCTTTCTTTATTGCTTTTTCATCCACTCAAATTTTAACCCTCCATCCTCAATCCCCACTTACTCTCCCAATAACTGGACAATCATAGATTTTTCTTCCCTCCCACACAAAATATTTTTTCCCCTCTCCATTTCACTCTCCCAGCCCCATCCCATTCTAGTCCTCCCCAACATCAGCTCCCTTCTAGTTCCAGCTCCACCCAGCATCTATTCCCTGCATCATCCCATTTCCAACCTTAGCCCCCCATCATCCCATATCCAGTCCTAGCTCCCCCATCAGCCCATTTCTAGTCCTATCCTAGCCCCTCCATCAGTGCATTTCAAATACAAGCCCCTCATCAGCCCATTTCCTTTCCTAGCCTCCCATCTGCCCATTTCCAAACCTAGCCCATTTCCAGTCCTATCCTAGCCCTTCCATCAGACCATTTCCAGTCCTAGCTCCCCCCAAACTCATCCCATTTCCAATCCAAGCCCCCCCCCATGAGCCCATTTTCAGTCCTTGCTCCCGATCCATTTCCAGTCCTATCCTAGCCCCTCCATCAGACCATTTCCAGTCCTCGCCCCCATCAGCCCATTTCCATTCCTTTCCTAGCCCCATCATCAGCCCATTTCCATTCCTAGCTCCCCCCCACTCAACCCCAGTCCTAGCCCCCCCCAATTTCCAGTCCAAGCCCCTCCCCCACTCAAACCATTTCCAATCCAAGCCCCCCACTCAGCCATTTCCAGTCCAAGCCTCCCTCCCTATCCGCTATTACCAGTCCTCGCTCCCCCACTCAGCCCATTTCCAGTCCTAGCCCCCCCAATTTCCAGTCCCAGCCCCTCCCCCCACTCAAACCATTTTCAATCCAAGCCCCCCACTCAGCCATTTCCAGTCCAAGCCTCCCTCCCTCCCTCCCCATCAGCTATTGCCAGTCCTCGCTCCCCCCACTCAGCCCATTTTCAATCCAAGCCCCCTCCATGAGTCCATTTCCAGTCCTAGCCCCTCCATCAGTCCATTTCCAATCCAAGCCTCCCCAAACAGCCCATTTCCAATCCTAGCCCCTCCATCAGCCCATATCCAGTCCTTGTTCCCCCCACTCAGCCCATTTCCAGTCCAAGCCCCCTCCCACTCAGCCCATGTCCAGTCCAAGAACCCCCTCCACTCAGCCAATGTCCAGTCCAAGCCCCCCCACTCAGTCCATTCCCAGTCCAAGCCGCCCTCCACAGCCCGTTTCCAGTCCTAGCTCCTCCCCCCACAGCCCATTTCCAGTCCAAGCCCCCCCCACCCCGAAGACCCGAAGAGCCCCGAGGCTATCTAAAATGCTTTAGAGGGAGCTGGAGAGGCCCCAGCTCACCTCTAACAGCTGCCAAAGTGAAGTGCGTCTTTTTCCTTCACTTCGGCAGCTGTACTGAAGTTTAGAATGCTGCCACGCTGAAGTCAAAGGGGACTTTCTGTTCCCCAGTGCTCAGCACGGCAGCGTTCTAAACTTCAGTACAGCTGCCTAAGTGGAAAAAAAAAAAAAAGGACGCACTTCACTTCGGCAGCTGTTAGAGGTGAGCTAGGGCCTCTCCTGCTCCCTCTAAAGCCGCCCTGCCTGCCAGTGTTCAATACGGGATGTTGTTGGCACAGGGTCCTCTAAAACGCGGGCCCTGTGCAAGCAACATTCTTGCTCAATGGATGGGCCGGCCCTGTTCCTGGTTAGCACAAGCTGAAACCTTTGCAACCTGCTTAGTGCCCTTTAGTAAAAGACCCCCTCATTAGCTGGAGAATCAACCCATAGAACCCTAAGTATAAGAAAACCTTTTAGACTCAAACTAAATCAAGCTATTGACCTCCAATATTTGTGGAGTCATTTAGATCTTGAGAGAAACAGAGTTAAATTCTGGTAAAAACTGGCTAAAATTAAAATCTTATACTATTATATACCTAAAGCTATGATGACATCAGAAAATTCAGCAGAAGCCCAGTAACCCCACCCATCTTGAAGTTGGTAGCAGTAGTGCAGACGCTTCAGGTAAAGACAACCTTCCTAGTGCATCTATGGGACATGGTGAACCAGCTCTGGGGCCTCCTGTGGTAAAGGACAGACTACAGGATCTAATAAAAAAGTGGGCTAACTCCCATTTAGTGGGCCATAAAGCAGAACAGAACATAATGAACTGCTATTTCTATACAAGAAACCCCGGGGGGGGGGGGGGTGCAGTTTAGTGGCATCGGCCATAATTCTTAAAGAGGCCGGCCATCGCTGCTTCAAATTTGCACTGGATATTCATTGCCAGAGCTATATCTGGGCCCCAGCATTGAATATCCAGGTTTCCCAGATTGTGGTCTTGCAATCCAGCAAGCGGCGATATTCAGCTAACTTTAGCGGGTTAATATGTGGTGCTGCCCCTGCTCCACCCCTGGAACCCCCCCTATGCTAAGTAGTTAGCGTCAGGGCATTTAGCAGTCCAAACCGGGGATATTCAATGGCACTGGGCTAATGCCACTGAATATCCCAGTAAGCAGCACTTACACAGTTTGCAGGTCTTCAAAAAGCTAGCGTTAGTTGCAACGTCCTGTGGTATCTGCAGGGAATGCTCCCAGTATTTCCCCTGAAGATACCACGGAGAAAATGCAGGGATTGTAGGGTGGCAGCTTAACAAATGCAGCTTATGCCACCCATTGAGGTGGTGTCAGGTGCATCTGTGATGGCTGCAACTTTGGAAATTACCACGCGATGGTAACGTCTACGGTAATTGCACTTGCAGGCACTCCCACTCTTAACCCACTCTCCACCGTAATCCTGCCCAAGCCTGCATCTACCATGCAAAATGCAGATATCACGGAAAAGCACCACAATGACTGCATTTTTCCTGTTAGCTGCTACCATCAGGCATTAATTCCATGTTAGCCCCACAGTAGCAGCTAACATCCTTTAGTAAATGTACCCCTTAAACTCTATAATCCCTTCTCTTCCCTTAGAGATCCTCTGTACTTATCTCATGATTTCTTGAATTCAGATACAGCTTTCATCTCCACCACCACCACCACTTGGAAGCTATTCAATGAATCCATCACCCTTTCTGCAAAATAAGTATTTCTTTAGATTATTCCTAGCCCCTTTCAACTTCACCTTATACCCCCTCATTCCAGACCTTCATTCCAATTGAAAGAGTCCCGCCTCCTGTACCATGGAAATATTTAAATATCTCTATCATATCTCCCCTCTCTTGCCTTTGAGATCTTTACTTCTCTCCCCATATGCTTAATGACAAAGACCACTGAACATTTAGCAGCTCCCCTCTGCACAGACTCCGTCCTGTTTATGTGTTTTTTGAACGTGCACTCACCAGAGGCTTAAAAAGAAGCACTACCATCATCTTTTTTGCGATGGAGTAGCCTAGTGGTTAGAACACTGGCTTGGTAACCAAGCAACCAGGGTTCGATTCCCACTAGCACTCCTTGTGGCCTTGGGCAAGTCACTTAACCTTCCATTGCCTCGGAAGAAAGGCCTGGCAATCTACTTCCGGTGACACTGCCAAGAAAACCCAGGAGCTTCTGGGTCGCCAGGAGTCAGGACTGACTTGAAGGCACACATTGCATTGCATTCCTCTCCTTATGCTTTCGCTGTCACCTTTTCTATCTGTTTGAACACATTAAGATACAATCACACCCAAGTCTCTCTCTTCTTTCATGCACAGAAGTACTTTGTCCCTATACTGTATTTTTCCTGTTTTCTTTTTGCAGCCCAAATGCATGGCTCTGCATTTTTAGCATTAAATCTTAGCTGCCAAATTCTAGACCATTCTTCATGCTGCGCTTCATCTCTTCTCATGTTATCTACACCTTCCAGGGTGTCTGCTTATTGGATTTTGGTGTTATCTGCAACGAGGCAAACCTTACTTCGCACACTTTCTGCAATATTACTTAGAAACATGTTGAAAATAACAGGTCCAAGGAACAATCCCTGCGGCACACTACTGGTAACGTCTTTGCCCTTAAAAGTGAACTCCATTTACCACAACCCTTTGCTGCTTCCCACTCGACTGGTTTCTAACCTAGTCAGTCGCTTTAGGGCCAGTCCCAAGGGTGCTTATTTTATTTGTGAGTTGAATGTGCGGAACTGTGTCAATGGTTTGCTGAAATCTAAGCGCATTACATTTAGTGATCTTCCTCGATCCAACTCTCTGGTCACTCAGTCCAAGGACTTAATTAATCGGTTTCATCTGACGAGGCCTACATGTTTCCTCAGATCCTGCAACCCCTTGGACGCCTGAAACTTCACTATTCTCTTTCAGCAGCATTTCTATTAATTTACTCATCACAAAGATCAGACTAACTCGTCTGTCTCTCCAACCTCCTTCGTTTTTTCCCACTGCTTTTCTATTTTCCCT
Organism: Ichthyophis bannanicus; assembly: GCA_033557465.1. Lineage (NCBI taxonomy): Eukaryota > Metazoa > Chordata > Amphibia > Gymnophiona > Ichthyophiidae > Ichthyophis > Ichthyophis bannanicus. The sequence goes on along the minus strand of CM066035.1, from coordinate 159,298,399 downwards.
AGGTGTTCCCATCCAGCTAACCATTTCTTGAGATATTCCCCCATGTTATAAAAGTTAGTTTTCCTGAAGCTAGGATCCTCACTTTTGAATGAATCATCTTCACTTGTGTTGTAATTTGATCCACACCATCCAGTGATCTCTAGATACCAAATGATCACCCACTATATCATCAGAAACTTTCTCAATTTGTAAGCAAAAGGTTCATCAAGGCCTCCTACTGCAGGGATTCCTTTACCAATTGTCAGATTAGTTTTCACTGTAGAGAATACAGGATCTCCCTTCTTCTAGATTATACCACAGCAGGGGTATCCCAATCAACATCAGGCATATTGAAATCACTTATCAGTAGCACTTCTCCTGTCATAGCAATATTGAGAATGTCTTTAATATTTAATCTGTCCATTTATTCTGCTTATAACACATGTCTGTATATTGAATCAATGTAAATAGATTGCTCAGTTCCCTCCTCCCTTATTAACCCATGATGCCCCTATCTTACCTCATAAGCCCTGCAGTTCTGTTGCTTTAAGATTTATTTTCTCGTATTGCACCAATTCTAGTCCCCTTCTTCCTGCCTCATTCTTCCTGAATAGATTATAGCTCGGTATCAGTCTATCCCAGTCACAGCTCTCTATGAACTACAGTGGTGTGAGTTTTGCGTTAATCGTACTTTCTAACTTTTTTTTTTTTTTAATTTTGCATTAGCCCAGCATATTCATCTTTCTACCACGTTAAAAGGGATACATTTGGCTATTAGAGTTGACTTTTTTGCATTCCTTGCTTCCAATTGAAATACTTTACAGACACTGGAAGATAGCTACTGTGATTTTTGTGGATCCTGTGTCAAAACTGGATCGAGATTATCCAATATGCACACAATCAGGAGGCTGGTTTCACTAACCAATTACAATGCAGATATCTAGCCAACAGTGCAGCTATAAAAACGTGCAGAATTTTTGAATTTCATATGCTTTCTGGATCGACCATGAAGATGACTCAGACCCTGACATTGGAGGAGCGTGTTCGTGTGTCCTTTATGAGCGAGGAAGGATTTTCAAGCTGTCAGATAGCCAGGAAAGTTGGCTGAAGTCAGAGCACTGTTGTTAAGATTGTACAGAAGAAGAAAGAAACGGGTTCAGTAGTGGACAAGCCTCGTTCAGGTTGTCCACGTGCATCAATATCATGCCAGGACCATGCACTACAATGCATTTCACTGAATAATCGCAAGTTGACCTCTCCTCAGCTACTTCAAGAGTTGTCAGACAAGAGTGAGGTCAGTGTCAGCTCATCAACAGTTCGTCACCGGTGCCTGCAGTTTGGTCTCCGGGGCTGCAAAGCACGGAATAAGCCACGGATGACTGACATCCAGAGGCGCAATCGGATCATGTGGGCGAGAAAGCACTCAACCTGGTCGACTGAAATGTGGGAAAAGGTGCTATTCAGTGACGAAAGCACCTTCTGCCTGTTTGGTAACCAGGCCCACACCTATGTGAGGAGATTTCCTGGAGAGGAATTCAAGCCTGAGTGTCTCAACCTCACTGTGAATCATTCTTTGAAGGTCATGGTCTGGGGCTGCATCGCTGCCAGTGGTGTTGCACATCTTCACATCATTGATGGAATGGTCAACGGGGCCAAGTACATCACCATACTGCAAAAGTGTATGGTGCCATCAGCACACCAGCTGTTTCCTGGCCAGTTCCAAGATGACAATGCACCCTGCCATCGCTCCAGACAGGTGATCAGCTGGAAGCAGCGGAACAACATCAAGTCAATGGACTGGCCTGCCCAGTCTCCAGATCTGAATCCAGTCAAGAAACTGTGGCACAAGGTGGCCTTGGAAATATCCAAGAGGCATCCGACATCAAAGCGTGAGCTGATTGAGTCACTCATTGCAGCTTGGAACCGCATTGTCACCAACGATCACCTTGTCAGACTGGTTCATTCAATGCCGACAAGGTGCAATCAGGTGATCGAGAACAAAGGGTGTCCCATCAAATACTGAGCCATCACTGAGACACATAAAAATGGCCTTTTTCAAGGCCACATACATTAATTTGAAGGAAACCTGGCATGCATCCATAATATTTTAAAGCATACTTACAATAATATATCGTTGGCCAACAATGTACATTATGCGATTTTCACAGAAAATCTATCAACAGGACAACTATGGGGAACAAACTCAGAAAATACGGACCAAACCAACACTAAAAGTTGGCCCTAATAGCCAAATCTTTCACTTATCATGAGATACACAGAAAAAGCCAATGGGAGGAAAAATAAAGATTTAAGATCACGAAGTTGAAAAAACGTCAAATTTACAAGTGATTCCAGACTTTTGCACCCCACTGTATGTCTCTGTGACCACAACTAAATCCCAGACAGCCTCTTCCATTATATCCTCTAGATCCAGATTCTTATTCCCCATACTACAGACATTGATAGCTTTCCAGATGCTGCCCTTTTGATTCTCATTCCTGTACAAATATTTAATGTTTTACTTACCTGTGTGATTTTATTTACCTCAGGCTTTGTTCACCTATTTCTGATGAACCATAGTTTAAAACCCTCTTCATATAAATGATGTATGTGTACCTAATGCTTGAAAATCAACTCAGATTTATGCAGTCTAAAGTAGTCAGGCATTTTTATAATTAGATGTCTTGTTGAAAATATACTTCAGCAATATCTAAGTTAGTCTTACTATATCCTAGTCATCAAATAATGTTCTATAGTCTGTGAAATGCGACCTGTTTGTTGCAACTGGTATGGCATATGTTCAAAATTGATCCCTAATTGGTTCAATATTGTCCTCTAAAAAATAAAATATTGATTGGCAATACATTATAAAATATGAAAGGTCTCAGTCTCTTGGTCACAGTTGGCTTGGAAAGTATGTCTGTCTCTGGGAATGGAAGAGATATGTACTGCCGGCTTGGTAGGATGTATTATAGTCACTAGGTTTGTCTTGTACTATATGGAAAGAATGCTCTGCTGTCTGTTCAGTAGAAGGAAACTCTTGCCGACAGTTACTTCAATAACAATATTCATCTAATTAGGATCAGATTAGACTGATCAGTTGCTTTGTGCAAATTACTTTAAAACAGATTTATAAACCATTTTGATAAACCAATTCAAAATCTGCCAATTTACTCAATTAATCTGACAAATCTCTGATAAAAACAGACACCCCTTATTGGCCTAATTCTTGATGGACCTGCAGAATGCAATACAAGTCTGAGCAAAATCCCAAGCAAATTTCAAAGTGTCAAGGATTTCCTGAGGCTTGCAGTTAAGGTTTTCACAGATATTTCCAGGAGACCCTGGGATAATCTGCAAAATTTATCAAAGTTTGACCAGGCTATCTGACCAAATCACATTTAATTTTGGAATGTTCAAGCATTCCTGCTCTATTGATGTGTGAAGTATCACATTTTCTTCTAATTCCTATAAAACAGTGTGGGGGAGGGGGTGGGAGGGGATATTCAAAGGCATGTGCATGGTTTGCAGCTGCCGAATAGCCATTGGTGTCACTGCTACATGACTTGGAATACTGGGCATTCCAAGATGGCATCCAACACCAACTTGACAGCAGTGATATTGAGCCACTGCCTGGTTAGCGACACATGGCAAAAGTTAGATGCAGGAAACGCTAGTCTAACTTTCACCACAGAAGCTAACAAGGCAGCAACTGAATATCACTGCTGCCCAGTTAACTTCACAGCATCCAGGCAACCCGGATATTCAATTCGGAGCCCAAATATGGCCACAGCATTGAATATCCAGGTTTAAAGTTTGGCGCCGGCAACTAGTCGTTATAGGAATGTTAGCCACCAGCGCTAAATATCAGCATAATCAACAAAGGCAAAACCCGAAGCAAACGGTATGCAAGCAGCGAACTACTCATGAATGAAGCAAAGTATGATCCTGTGAAAATATAGCACTGAATTAGCAGCAAAACTGATCCGCTGTTTCGGATACAAATGACAAGGCTTCAAAACAGCGATGAGACGTCATCAAGAAAGTTGTGCTTGAAGAAATCTGCAAAAGCTGAAAAAGCCAAAATGAATGACCTAAGAAACTCTGAAAATTGCTCAGAAATGCAGAGAAGCTAAAGCCAGAGGAAAAAGAGAGGCAATCATGTACCTTAACAGAAATTTCTAACATGCTGCAAGATGTGACAAAGAGAAGTATTACAATGACACATGTAAGGAAATAGAATCAGAAACTAGTAGAAGAAGAACAAGATTGGCTTTCCTAAAACTACAAGAGTTAAACAGAAAAGTCCAGCCTCAAAATGGAATGCTAAAAGACGATCAAGGATCTATGTTGAATGATGCTGAGAGGATCAAGGAAAGATAGAAAGAATGCACTGAGTCATTATACCATAAAGATCAAATGGAACAACCACCATTTCCACCTATACCTTATAATCAGCAACAGTTAGTGATGAAAGAAGTCAAAGCAGCCTTAAAAACATGCTATCAAAGAGCAAATCATTGGACACTGCTGTAATATTTCAGTGAGAATGCCATCAATCAAATGCAGCCGTTACAATACAAGGTTCCTCCCGGAAATATAGAAGACAACATCATGACCAACTGACTGAAAAAGATCTGTATTCATACCAATACTGCAGAAAGGTGATCTGACTAACCGTAAACATTATTGCACACTCACTTTAATCTCACACGTCAGCAAGGTTCTACTCAAGGTCATTCAGTGAAGGCTACAACCATACCTGGAAAGAGAACTTCCCAAAGTGCAAGTAGGATTTAGGCAAGGGCGAGGAACAAAAGACATCACTGCAGATGTGAGATGGATACTTGAAAAGACAAAAGAATACTGAAAGGATATCTACATGTGTTTCATTGACTACAACAAGGCGCATTTGATTGCATAACTCATGAAAAACTCTGGGCCACAATCAGTATAAGTTCCTACTGGATTCACTTTAGATTCCTTTATGATTTTTTGGAATAGCCGCCAAGTGGTAGAGCAACTGCCTAGTACCCAGAAGATCAAGGGTTCAATTCCCACTGGCACTCCTTGTGACCTTGGGCAAGTCACTTTACCCTCCATTGCCTCGGAAGAAAAGGCTGGCAATCTACTTCCGGTGATACATTGCCAAGAAAACCCAGAGGTAGCTGGGTTGTTATGAGTCAACACTGACTTGATGGCACTAAAATAAAAAAGATGTTTTGCTTATTATTTACGACCACATGGTGACTATCAGCACACAGTTTTAATTTTAATATATTTCATTCACATGTATTGCTGATCATTTTTGCAAAAATCGAGCACCTGCAGCCAGTCAATGCCTCAAGAGAGGAACCCAATTAATATTAATGAATTTAAATCTGCAATAAATTTATTTTGGACTATATTTAATTGTGCTTGTCTTATCATTTGCTGGTAGGTCGACATTTGTGTGTGGGGGTGTTTTGTTGTTGTTGTTTTTTTTAGAGACATGTATTAGTCTATGGATAAACATATTTTGCTAAAAATAAAATAAAGCTGTATATCAACTTTTTATTTTCAGTCTTGGTATAACTTTTCCTGCTCATGATTTTTGTCCCAGGTGTTTTTTGACCATAAGGTAATATGTATTTTTATTTTATTTTATAGAATGCATTGTTATATTCACCATCATATTATTTCATCAGTGGGAGTTTTAATTTTTTATATTTTTATATATATCTATGGATTATTATATATGCACATGGAGGGGAATTTTAGAAAGGATATCCATGTGCAATCTGAACGCCTAAGCCAGAATGCTAGAAAAAAAGACAGGCACATCTAGGTGCAGACATGCTTTCACAAACGCAGACATGCCTGATAACGGATGTCAGTGGAGGCATCTACAGAGACATCCCAGAACAGTATTTCTGAACCCAGATATCTAGGAATAGCCTAATGGTTAGAGTAGTAGGCTAGAAATAAGAAAGCTGGGGTTCAAATCCCAATGCAGCTATCATGAAAATTGTGCAGAGTATTGGGGGATGAAGGAGTGCTTTCCCCTCTACACCCTCTAGATGTTTTTCAGCCAAAACAAACACTTTTCAGATACCTGTTTATGCCTGGAGCAGGTATAAGAAGTTACATTTCTGAGATCAGGCGGGGACTTCCAGGTTCCTGGGAACACAACAGCCACTCCTCCAACACACCCTCGTTCAGACTTGGAAGCCCTCATGCATGCAGGGGACATCCACAGACTCAGCTTCTAAAATGGCTCTGGAGACATTTCTGTGCTTTGACATCTCTATGCTCATATTTGGACAGCCAAGGCATAAATAGGGCTTCCAAAATGACCTCCACAGGGTTCTTTTTGGTAGTGCTTCATGTTTATCCTTATTCTACTGTATTTATTATACATTTTTCAGAGAAGAAAAATATGTTTTCAATAATGTTTAATTTATTATTGTTACGTGACTGTTTGGTTTTTATGTTTTATATTAGAATATCCCTGATGAATCATGGACATGTAGGGTATGTACTCTTGGGAATATTAATAAAGACCACTGACTAATTCATTGTGGTTCATCTTTTCCATCTCGCTCTGTCTCCAGCTACATATGTTGCAAATGTGATCATCTTGTTTGTGTGGAAGCCAATTCTATAAAATGCTCATCTGGGCCACAAAAACGTCCAAATCAAAAATGGGCCCGATTTCACCCTGATTCCACAGTTGCGGGTATAGGTGCACCCGCCATCCAGAATTGGGGACATAGATGTTTCCGCCACAGCACGAGCAAACCACTATGGAGAAACACAGGCCCCACTGACGAGACACAGGTATATGCAGCAAACAGTTTGGATATCGCCGTGTTCACCATATTCTGAAAAAATGGACGTTTCTCATCCTGCCCGTCTCTGCTACATACCCATGGATGTTTCCAATGACCACGCCTCCTCTGTTAAAAGATGCATCTCCAAAGCTGCTCCTCTCACTGACAGTGTTGTGTTAATGCAAAGTACAGATAAACACTGAGGATATATAAATGTTGATGCAAACTAGACTAGATATACTAGACTATCGCATGCCCAGTATAGTGCAAGGTGATCTCAGTGCACCAAAAGATATAATAACAGCAGATAGAAAGTGATATGTTTGTCATCACACCTTGCATCAAAACACACATGGTAGTAGAAGAAATCCATAGTTATTCTCTCATTGGTCATCTCTAAAAACAGTCTTTACAATGCTAAGTATGGATCCTTACCAATCTCGCACAATATGGTGCTTTTGGGCATGTTTCAGTGCTGTTCGCATTGTTGAATGCTCTTATTCTGAGGGTCTCTTATTATTGAAAGGGATATATTTTGAAATTTAGAACCTTTTGTGATTTTTTTTCTGCCCTGTCACACTGGTACCTGGTGATGTTGCGGTTATCTTATGGTCTAGGTACTGGCCAGGCATTCATGCCCCCCCCCCCCTGAATTTCAGATGAGCACACTACACATACAACCCTCAAACCACACACACACACACACACTCTAATGTCAGTCACAAAAAATCATAAATCTGCCAAAAAGATACCCTGAACCTATAAACAACAGCTGGTCTAACAGAATAGCATGGAGTCACAGGACAAAAAATGTGATCTCTGTTTCTCACCCAAACAAGAATCCTTTCCATACTCACTCACATACTATTCCTACATTAAAGTCCAATTTTTCAGGACACAGGAATTAATAGGGCCCCTAGATTAGCTCCTTTAGCACAAAGAGCATGGCCAGAATAATTACTAGTGCTGCTCTTAATATTTCTTTCAGGGTAGTTAATAATGCCTCTTTAGCCTACTAGATTCCCACACCTCTGATTTCTGTACTTTATAAATGCATCTTGCAGTGTTTTTCTATACTACAATCCACCATTTCAAAACAAACTAGTCTCCACCTTTATACAAACACAGCAGAATATTTTTTAAGTACTGGCCTTATTCCATGTCTCCGGCAGGTATAACGGGCATGTTGGCAGGGACCTCCCAAAACGTCCACTGGCCTTTCCTGAATACACTTTATACGTCTCCGTGGCAAGCCATGCCTTCATTCCACCCCTCCCAGACATGTTCTGAGATCCCTGTGTTAGCAAGATAAATGTCTGCAGTTGCTATGTACGGGAATATGCTCAGAGATGTTTTTGGCAGATAAACATCCCCAATGCAAGTACAAATCCTTATTTGGTTTCTGAAATGACCTCCATAGTCTTAAAATGGGCCTGCACCTCAATATGAAGATGACAATGATCCTGAACTGACAAAATCAATAATTTCACCCTTTATGAACTGATTTTAACCTGCTTGGATTAATGATCAATAATTAAATGACACACAGTCAAGAAATCTGATGCATTACTCTAGGCAGAACAACTATGAAGGGCCTGGATACGATTTTCAAGCACAGAAATGTGTTTCTCTACACAAAGATGTGACTTGTACAAACCATGGTATTTTCAGTATTGTCATATGGATGCAAAAGTTGGACAGTTAAGGAGGAAAGCAGGAAGAAAATTGATACCTTCAAATTGCGGTGCTTGCGAAGAACACTATATGTACCATAGATTGCCTGAACAATAATTCAATTGGTACTAGAAGAAATCAAAGCTAAGCTTTCCTTAGAATCTCAAATGACAAGACTTTGACTTTCATACTTTGGACATATCAAGCAAAGAAAAAGTTCATTAGAGAAAGACATCATGCTCTATAAGGTTGAATGTCAATGCAAAAGAGGAAGGCCAGCAATAAGATTGATTGATACAATAACAGCGGCTATGGATGCCACTCTATCAACAATGAGCTTCCTAACTGAAGACCTAACAGTTTAGGACAACTATTCAAAGGGTCGCCATGAGTCAATACTGACTTAACGGCACTTAACAACAACAGCAACATTCAATGCTGGGGTCATATCTGGGCCTGGCATTGAATATTCATATTCACCACATTAACAAGCATGATCGAGCAGCGACAATATTGAGACACTGCCTGGTTAGCTAATGCAGCAAAAATTAGGCCAGGTTTTTCTGTGTCTCCCTTTTACTGCATATCACTAACTGAGCTGTGGCTCAATATGACCGTTGCCCGGTTAGCAATGGGTGCCGCCTCCACTCTACCCCAGAATGCCCCAATACGCCACAATGCTAACCAGTTAGCATCGGGGCATGTATTAGTAGCACCCATGGATATTCAGCAGCACTAACCAGTGTCACTGAATATCCCACAGCGCATCATTTACATGATTTGCAGGTCTGCAAACCATGTAAATGTCTTTGAAAATACCTCCCGCTACCTGAATGAAGACTTCTCAGTTTAGGAGCTCTTTCCACAAAGTCGCTACCAGAGCTGGCCCAATGGCATGTGATGCTCTAGACAAATCTTTAGCATGCACTCCCCATCCCGGGTTGGCTCAAGGCCCTATATCCCCCATAGTCTAACATCTCCCCCTCCCCTTTAAGAGTCCAACAACTCCTCTTCTCTTTCCCAGGTGGTCAGCAGCTCCTTCCACCTCTCCCCCCCCAAGCATCATCTCTCTCCCCTTCCCCTATAGCCTGTGCACAGATTGAGGGATGGGCGAAGAACAATTGATGGGTCTGTGGAAGCTTCTTGGCACTCTGCCTGCTCAAAGCCCCTGCATTTACCTCTGTATCCACTGGCTAATTGCGGACTGATATATCCTTGTCCTCAGCAGTTGTGTTGTTTGTCTTGACTAGACTGTAAGCTCTGATGAGCAGGGACCATCTTTTACATGTTTCTGTACAGCTCTGTGTATGCCTTGTAGCGCTATACAAATGACAGGTAATAGCAGTGTTTGCACGCTTGCTCTTGCCCAGGGCTCTCTGCAGAGTCACTGTCCCATTGATGTTGTTCTTGGCCACCTGGATGGTCCCTATGTCTGGGAAGGCAATGCAGAATAGCATGGTCATGTGCCATTCCTCTTCGGTGTCCATGGCATTGGCAACTCACTACAGTACATCTCCCCTTTTCCCCCATGATCTGCCCAATTGCTCCAGATTAACTATGTGGTAGAAAAAGGAACAAGAATCAGTTCCCCTACAGCTTACCATTTTGCCACCAAGTCTATTAAATCCAGGCTGCATGCACAGGCGTATACTTTCAGTACTCACTGACTCCTGCTGTTTGGGCAATAGAATGGTGATCCCTGCCCAGTTAACTGGATCAAGGCAACGGAGGAGGTACTCAGTACCTATTTCTCCTCCTTGCTTTCCTGTCACACTTTGGTGTTCCTTTCTAGTCTTCTCATGCAGCCATTGTTCTTTTATTGTAAACCGCTCCGAAAACATAGCCACCTGAGGTGGTATATCAAGTGCAAATAAAGATACTCAACTACCACTTTAATTAGTACATGCTCACTGGCTACAGAGACTCAACCAGTCTTTACCTGTGTTTTCAGAACTGAGGTCCTCCAGACCCACAATCCCATTCTCTGAACCCCTTTCCTCCAGGCAAGCTGAAGTCTTAAGGGGTAAGAATGATGCCTAATTACTCCTGCCTTGCTGGTGCAATAAATCAAGATGACATAAGCTAACTCAAATCTTTTTGTGGCTCCTCATTTGTAGATCAAAGAAGCAGCACTGGTCAATCAGCACCATTTTGAATTTTAGTGCTAGTGGAGCAGGAATGATTGGGTAATGTTCCTTGGGTCGATGGTCGACCGGGGTGGCCTAAGTTTTTCAAACCAGGTGGGAGGCAGTATATTAGAAATGGGAGAGATGTTTTTTCTTGGACTGAGGAGGAAGGAGATTATAACAAGAGGGCCAGAGGGGACAATAGGACAAATGAGATCTTACCACATCATTTTTGATAGACTTTTCCACTAAAACGTAAATAAATGGTCACAATATATAGGGCTGGAATAATAACTTAGAGCCTGCAGTTCTACAAATGACAATTTTATAAGACACTTTCTCTGTTGCTCAACCTGTTTTATTCTTATTTTCTCTGTATGCTTCATAAGCAGATATTATATTTAGAACATTATATTTATTCCCAAACCAAATGATTATAATCAATGTAAGTATACAGCCGCATATCATACAGAGTAATCATTCTTATTTGCATAGTTGAATGGATCTTGAAGATAATATGCAATCATGATGCTATACTATGCTTAATTTTGGATAACGTTTATACATATATTTTGGATATTCTGTGAATAATCTTTGCCTGAACAAAACAAGTTTTAGCAATGCTGTTAGCACGAATATTTTGGAACTAGCTAAAACTTACCTGTGAAAAGCACTTTTGTCTTTTAATATGTTTAACCCTATGTTGGTTGCCTTCCCAATTTCACTCAATTTGCTTGAAAACATGTCTCTAAAATTCCCCACCTGCTACCTGCCTGAGGCATTACTCATGCAAGTCAAGGGCTGCTACATTCATGAAACAAGCTAAAAATAAACAATTACAGTATGTTTATGGAGACCGATACGCAACTATTACAGAAAAAAAAAACTATTATGACAGCTTAGTAGGTGAACATTTCTCAAAAGATTACTTATCTCTCAACAATCTCATTGTCAGGGCCACTGCAAGGGTACGCATAGATGAACATTCAGCCCAGTTGACTTTCAGACCTTTAGGTCCCCCAACACTACCTATCTCAGAATAATTCTGTAAAAATTCACAACTGTTGTACATACTTCTAAACATTTAATTTTGCTTTGTATATACATACACAATGAACAGTACTTATAACACTGAACAAAGTGCAGCTTATCTTCTGCCGTCCCTGATATACTCATATAACCCCTCTTCTCAAGTCACTTCACTATCTCCCCTTCCGTTTCTGTATTCAATTCAAACTTCTCCTTCTGATCTATAAATGCATTTGTTCTACTGCTCATCACTTCCTTTCCTCTCTCATCTCTCCCTACACCCCTCCTCATGAACTCCGCTCTTCTTCTGGCTTGCTTCTCTATGCCTTTTTCTTCCACTGCCAGCTCTGATCCTTTCAACTTGCTGCTCCTTATGCCTGGAGCAAACTACCCGAGTCTGTATTCAGGCTTCATCCCTAACCCTTTTCAAATCCATGCTAAAGGTTCACCTCTGAGGCTGCTTTTGGATCCTGATCCCTTGTTTGCCTTGTGTCTCCTTACCTTTCCTTATTTGTACCCTTGTTCTCAGCTTCTATCTTGATTAGATTGTAAGCTCTGATGAGCAGGGACCCTATTTTATTTAACAAATTTTTCTATACTGTTTTTCTACAAGTCAAAATGATGTACATGGAACTGCGTTGATACAGTGAATGAGTTACAAGGAACATCAAAAACCATTTATAATGAACATGAACACGATTTAAATGTGAACAGAGAACAATGAACCTTTTGCATATATCATTACATTTGAATCAATACTTTTCTAATGAACTATGTACATAGGGGTAGGGAGGTGTGATGGTTAAAGGGGCTTTATGGGGGTAGGTTGGAGGATGAAGTGATTTTTTGTATGGAGTAGTCCTGATCTGTGGTTGTTGGATGTCTGTTGCAAAACTGTTCTAGGAACAGGTGGGTTTTAAATTGATTGTGAAAGTCTACGGTTGATTTGATATTTCAAATTGAAGGGGATAGTGAATTCCAGAGGATAGGAGCATACGGGGAGAATGCTATCATTATTGTGGTTTGTTTGGATTTGTGAATCTGTGGTGGGAGACCGAGGAAGTTTTGAGTGTTCTTTCTTCTTGGTCTGTTGGCATTCAGGTTGTGAATTAATACTTGGAGTTGCTCTGAGGATTGTTTGTCTGGGGTTTTGTGAACAAGGGTTAGAGCTTTGAATTATAATCTGGAGCTGATGGGAAGCCAGTGGAGGTATTAGAGGATAGGAATGATGTGGGTTTGTCTTGAGGCTTGGAAGATAGATCAACCAACAGTATTTTGGGTGAGTTGTAATGGGAGGAGAGCGTACTTCAGCAGACCATGATAAATGGAATTACAGTAGTCAAATAAGGGTGTGATGGTGGCTTGGCAGACTGAACGGAATGTATTGGGGGGTAAGAGGGCGCATAGGTTTTGGAGAGTTTTGAGTTTATAGTATGTAGCTTTGGTGATATTTTGAATATGGGCCTTGAAGATCAGCTGCTGGTCAAGTGTGTTATTTTATCTGGGTGCTGACTCGGCTATCATTGTTGCCGAGCCTGATGGAAGCAGGGGAGATGAAGTTAGGGTCTTTTGTGACATGGGGGAGCTCTGGGGTTTTTTGAGGATGGTGGAGAGATTGTAAAGATGGAGCCAGTTGATTACTTCTGAGAGGCAACTTGGCAGCATTGGAGGAATTAGGAACGAAGTGGAAAATGGTGCAAAGATCATGATGCCATCAGCATATATCAAGAACTCTGCTTGGAATTGTTGGAGGATGGCACTCAGTGATTAAATGTATATGTTGAACAGTAGAGAGCAGAGGGATGATCACTGTGGCACTCCCTGGTTTAGAGTGAAAGGAGCTGAGGTTTGTGTTTGTATCTTTATTTTCGAGTTTCGGCTGGAGAGATAGGAATGGAACCATTTGAGGAGGGCGCCACGGACTCCAATGTGGTGGAGTTGGTTAAGGAGGAGTTGGTGGGATACCATGTCAAAGGTGGCAGTGATGTCCAGAAAGAGCAGGATGACGTCTTGGGTGATTGTTTCAATGCCTGTGATGAGTGAATTTAGGAGGGAGGTCATAAGGGTTTCAGTACCATAGCTGGGTTGAAATCCATGTTGATGTATGTTTAGAGGTGCAAAGTGGTCTATATATCTTGGAGCTAGGTTTGTACAGCTTTTTCAATGATTTTGGAGATAAATAGTATGCTAGTTATAGGTCTGTAAGAGGAGGATGAGTGTGGATTCAGGTTTGGTTTCTTCAGGAGTGGTCTGATTGATGCTTGTTTGAGTGAGGGAGGAAGAAAACGTTTGGGCACTTTGCTATGAAGAGATACAATGATTGTTATGAAGACTTAGTTTAACAAGAAAGATCTCATTTTTGGGGACAAAAGATTAAAATTTTCCCAGATGTAGTGTGTTCTATACAGATGCATTAGACATTTTTTCTTTCTTTGAGGTTTAGGGTACTTGTTTCAGAAGGAATCTTTTTCTTAATTTTCCCATGTAAGTGTCTAAAAACTTATCAGGGAAATAGTTATGTCTTCTTTGATCTAACACACCTGGAGAAATTTCTTGCTGAGAAGGATGTTTCAAAAACAGTTGAGGGTTACATTAGAGAGGGGTATGTATGTCTAGTGAGGACCTCATCATTTAGCTGGATTAGATAGACAATTGGGTAACTTTCTCTTGGAATGCTTTTTTTCTACTTTGTATTTTTTTTCTTGTGCCTGTTTTTCTTCTAGATGTGGGCTTAGGTGCCTTTGCTGTATTTCCTCTTTTCCTTTTTATGGGATGGTTATAGCTAGTTTATTTATGCTTATTCTTTGAGATGCAACATTTCAAAATCTTAAAATACCGGTGGCGGGATCCCGGAGGTTTCCGGGGTCCGGAAGCTTATGATAAGCTTGGGACGGGGGTGGGGTACCCCCGACCCGGACAACCCCCCTGGCTGGGTTTTTGCTAATGATATGGCGAAGCCGGGGGCTAAGGGGGGGGAAGTAGGAATAAGCGGAGCCGCTATCACCTTGCTAGTGATATGGCCGGTGATGGGAGGAGTCCGCTGGTTTTGTTATGGGATGTTTTATATTCATGCATTTAAATAATGAATAAAGCTGCGACCAGTTTGTTGACCAATATGCCTTAGTGTCTGTCTATTTTGTACCCTGGGGGGGAAAAGGGGGTGAGGGGGGGGAATTACACAGAAGGGGAAAATCAAGGAAGTCGAGGAGCGGTGAGTCCGCGCTCCTTCGGTTAATGAAGGCCGCGTGGCGGAGTCCAGGCCGGCCGCCTGTAACCGGGCGGCGCGGCAAGCGACGAGGGGAGGCGCAGGGGGGGAAGAGGGGGGGGGGGTTGCTAGGGTAGCAAGCCGCGTCCTGCAAACTCATTGGCTCCCGTACTGTGGAAGCGGGAGCCAATGAGGGAAGCCTGGACGGAGAAGCGGCAGTTGAGTTCGGGGCTTCGGAGGGAGCGGTAGAGCCGGGAGCATTTTCCCGCCCGCCCTCCCTTTGTTATGCTCTAGGCGGTTCTGTTCAGAGTTGAGGGGTGTCGCAGTTGGTGGGGGAATGGGTCTGGCGGGATCCCGGAGGTTTCCGGGGTCCGGAAGCTTATGATAAGCTTGGGACGGGGGTGGGGTACCCCCGACCCGGACAACCCCCCTGGCTGGGTTTTTGCTAATGATATGGCGAAGCCGGGGGCTAAGGGGGGGGAAGTAGGAATAAGCGGAGCCGCTATCACCTTGCTAGTGATATGGCCGGTGATGGGAGGAGTCCGCTGGTTTTGTTATGGGATGTTTTATATTCATGCATTTAAATAATGAATAAAGCTGCGACCAGTTTGTTGACCAATATGCCTTAGTGTCTGTCTATTTTGTACCCTGGGAGGGAAAAGGGGGTGAGGGGGGGAATTACACAGAAGGGGAAAATCAAGGAAGTCGAGGAGCGGTGAGTCCGCGCTCCTTCGGTTACAGTTGAGGGTTACATTAGAGAGGGGTATGTATGTCTAGTGAGGACCTCATCATTTAGCTGGATTAGATAGACAATTGGGTAACTTTCTCTTGGAATGCTTTTTTTCTACTTTGTATTTTTTTTCTTGTGCCTGTTTTTCTTCTAGATGTGGGCTTAGGTGCCTTTGCTGTATTTCCTCTTTTCCTTTTTATGGGATGGTTATAGCTAGTTTATTTATGCTTATTCTTTGAGATGCAACATTTCAAAATCTTAAAATAGCTAAATAAATAAATAAATAAAAATTTTCCAACTGTTCATTTTATACCCACAGACTTTGCATCAAGTTTAAGAAAGAATGTATGCATGTGCTTTTTGAACAGAAGCTTGCCATGGTAAGATATATCAGATTTTGTACTAAAATAATGCATGTAGATTTTAATATTCAATTTATGCCTATTCCTAAATACATCCCAGGAATGCCTCCCGTAAATGCAACTCAAGGTACATGCATTGTGGAACATCCCATGGACTTCTAGCCAGATTCATTGAGGCCAATTTTTAGACAGATAATTTAAATATGCAAATTACTATTTATTCATGCAAAGGACTTTGGAAATTAGTCACATTAAATTACTTAAGGAATAGATAAACAAGGATTCTACTGCATTATCAGAGTTCTTATTTTACTGGTAATCTCTATTGTAATTGCTAATGCCAATTCACGGAGCACATTTTTGTCCTTGAGGATGAAATACAGTACAAAAAAATAAAATTAAAAAATTCCAGGTAATTAGGAATAGGATTTAATGTTGTGATACAGTGAAGCAGCCTATGCATTATTCTGATTTCATTTCATCCTAAATGTCTCACTTTGGGGCTAGAATTTTCAGATTTTCTTGTAAAAGGTTATTAGAATGTACAGCACTCATTCTACTTGTGCTGTTTCATAGTCTGTTTTCTGCAGGTTGGTGAATAATAGTTCAAAATGCACCATACACAATATGCGTCCAAAAGAATGCAAGGAAACATAACAATTTACTTTATTATTAGGTTTTCTAAAGTGACAATTTTAAGCGAGTACTCCTGAGTGAGGGATTCTGACTTTTAGATGACATTTTTCTTTGTCTTCTTAAGTGACAGTTGGTCAGCGACGAACAATTCATGACATTTATCAGGTAGCTAATTAAAATGAAGCCTCTCTTATATTACTTGCAAATGTGACCTTCATTTGTGTATTTGTGCTAGCTGGTGTGTTTAGTCAAATGTCACAAAGAACTCTCACCTAGATTTCCCGCCCTCCCCCCACAATAATATATAACAGGGTGAATGTAGTGAAAAATGTCTATTCTGTTGACTTCTTTTGTTTTTGTTCCATATCCTTATATACAGTATTCTGTAAGTTAGTCAGGGAACGTTCTGACTTATGCAGGTAGAAAGAGTATTCACGCAGATGCTGAGATTGGAAATCATCATAATGACTGCTGGGACTTGTCTTGAAATTACTCAAATCCGTTTTCAGAAACGCAATGATCATACACGCTTAAAAGGAAAGGGAAAGACTTAATGCTTTCTATGAGGTTCACACTACCTTTTTAGCTGACATAGAAGTCTATTTACTAAAGTGTGTTAACATGCATTTAAAGCCAGCATTACTATCATTATGTGCAAATGTTCCCATTAAGAAATGTTAATCAGAAAAATATTTAAATGAATTGTTAAAATTTAAAATCATGTAAAACAGCTCACTTAAATAGCACTTATGTAAACATACATATCCATATTAATGTAACCATTAATGCAAAACGGTAAAGAGTTTGCATTAAAGGAATTGCATGTTCATGAAGGGTAATTTTAAAATCCATTTTCACATATAAAACAGTGTCTTGTATGTGCTAATGAGCTCTTACAATATTAGGTAACGCCTGAAAGTAAATGTGATTGAAGTCGACATAATCTTGTACAGTAGATGCGTACAGGGGTGAAATTTGGCTAGAGCATGGGCACAGTCACAATTTACATGCATGTCTTATAAACGTTGGGCTCAATATTCATCTGGGCAAGGCTAAGTGCTGCAGCCACTTAGTCCTGCTCTCCAACCCCTTAACCCCGGGTATTCACTTTCGTGGCAATGGAAGTGAATATCTGGATCTGGCCGCACTGCCCGGTAGCTGCCGAGGCTGACCATGCTATAATAAACCCCTAGGGAATAAATACTATAACCCATACCATCTAATTCCCTATAGGGCTATAATCAAGGCTGAATGCCTCTCATTCTTCCTCATTCATTCTTATGGGGGAAGTCTTCATGACGTCAAATTGAAATAGCTCCAATGAGAAATCTTCTAGTTTACTTACAACATGCTCCACCAATCAAGTTTGAGGTTCAATCCTTGAGGACTCACTGTCTTTAAATGGAAAATCCATTTTTGCTCTAAAAGTTGCAATAGCCTGAGGAAGGGTGAGAAGCAACAGGACCTGAAACATGGCGCTGTGTAGCTGCCTAACTATGCTTTGGTTTTAAATAGAGCCAACCAGTTGCTGGTTTGTTAGAAAGGAAATCCATCAGTTTACATGAGGAGAAATGGAACTTAATACTGCAGATCGAAATTCGCGGGAAGAGGAAAGCTGCTTCCGTTCCTAATACAGACCTGTGAAATTCAGTAACCGCCTGGGAAAGATGAGTAGGCATTGTTTTATTTATTTATTTGGGATTCATAGCATGTGAAGTTCCCTATTTATTCACTGTTGGTGGTGAATTTGAGTACACTCGATAAAACGAATAAAAGGAAGGTTTGCTACTAGAGGGAGTATTCTCTCAAGGCAAACTGTCCGACAAAAATTTAGTGGAACTAATGAAATGAAAGAGGGGGGGTTCTAGAGGCTAACCATGCAGCATTGCTATTGGATGCCGCACGGTTACTGCTCAGCCGACTGCAACTCTCCCATCTGGTTCTCATCAGCTGGCTTCTCTCCTGTGGCTAACTGTTATATACCAGCCAAAGGCTTCAATATCAAGGACAGCTCAAGTGCATCTCCTCCCGCTGGAGCAACCCAGCAAGCAACACAGAAGGTAAACGCAAATTCAGCAATAGCTCACACACAAAGGAGGACACCATGCCGACTGACACGGCATCTACAAAGCCAGGGAAATGCCGGATGTTGCTTGCTGACACTCGGCCCACTCAACGAAGGAATCCATGAGTCCCATAGTAGAAACAGAGCTCAGAGGGATCGGGAGGATATTTCCGCAGTTTCCCCTTTCTCTTGGGTATTGCAAGAAAACACATCCGCAGCAGCTGCAGGCTATACGGCCATCTTGGATCTATTTGCCTTTCTTTGGAGCCTCTGAACATATCAGAGGTTTTGGAATCCTCCGATGGGAAACTAAGTTCCTGAAAAGTTGTTAAGTGCGCTTGCATTGTCATCAGGCTGTGAATAGTTGCTTTCAAAAAGCGCTCTGTCCCTTTCAAGGGGTTGTTGGTACGCATATTTCCGAATCTAGCCTGGGAATCACAGAAAAGGCACAAGGATTTTCTTTTCCTGTTGCTGGGGGTGACTCAGCTAAGGGGTTTATTGTGCCTCAAATTCCCATGCAAGTGCTTGGTGAAATTACAATCTAAGGCTTATGTCTTCTAAGATCCTAGTCAGCTGGCAGCCTTCATCAGCTCTTGCCTTACTGGTGTCTCTTAGGTTTTGTAGGCTATAATGCAATGTATTAGTATTAGCTTGCCGATTATGCAGGATGGTTGCTTACTTCTCGAATGATGTATACATTTTTCTTTTCTTTCATTTTGGATCTTGCTCCCGTTGGGTTTTTATGGGCTAGAGAGAATGGGACTGTATTTATTTTTCCTCTTTACTGGCATAAGGTGTGATTAATCTGTTTTGGATTTCTCTTTACCGGAAGGGCGCGGGGCAGGGCCCCGGCAAACAAATTTAACTGGGTGCTCGGCCCGGCGCGGGACCCTGCACGCGCTGGGGTGGGGGGGTTGAAGGGGGGATAGAGCGGCAGTGAGGATGCTCGTGCATATTTTAAACTGATTGGCTGGCGCGCACAAGTGGAGCGTGGGTGGCCAATCAGAGGCAGAGGATGGAAGGCATGTGCTCAGACGGCGGCGGAGGGCGCTGAGCACATGCGGTGGGAGCCGGAGCTTAGCAGCCCACCCACCCACCCCTTATGGGAGGTGGTGGCTTGGGGGGACTTAGGGTTGTTGCAGCTTGGGGGGGAGCAGCGGGATCTTGGAGGTGTCCGGGGTCCAGAGCCTTAGGCCAATTGGGGCGTGGGCAGGGTGCCCACAACCCGGACAACCCCTGGTAGACTTTTGCTAGTGATATGGCGAAGTCGGACAGGGGTGGTAAGAATTTGGCCAGCGGAGGTGAACGCGGCCGGTGTGGAGGCGAGGTCACTTTGCTAATAGCACGGCTGGTGGCACATCGCTCAGCGGGGGGAGGGGGGGGTTGGTTGTTGATTATTATGGTTGTTTGTTCTGGATGTTAAATTGGCAAATAAAGCTGCGACCAATTGTTACCCAAGAACAGTTGTCTATTGCATTTGTGATAAGGTGTGTGTGTGGGGGGGGGGGATGAGAATATGGAAGTAAGGGGTGTGTGAGACAGATAGCATGAGCTCCGGGTCTGACTACCCGGTTACTGTCCTCTTCTATTTCTGTACAAGTTGTTTTGCTTGGTATGTATGTTTAAAAGTTATAAATATAAAAAAAAAGGTTTAGTTGTGATTTGGACGTGCACGTGGACCCATCTCTGTAGCCATTCCACAAATGATTTCTTAGATGTCTCCAGTGCAGGGACGTCCAAGCAGGCAAAGGAATGTGGTGGAGGCGTTTCTGGGGAGTGCCAATGGACTTACACATTCCTGTCCAATCTCAAAAACATCAAACGTCTGTGGCACATCAGTGTTCATACTTGCTCCAGGCATGAACAGGCATCAGAAAAGTGTTTAAAAACATCTAGAAAGTGTAGAGAAGATGGAGAATTATGCATCTAGCCTTAGATCACAAAGGCCCACCATGCTCTTAAAGCACTACTCTAACCATTATGCTATCACAGTAGATGTCTTGGTTCTGAAATGCTATTCTGGGGATGTTTATATAGACCTTAGATACACTTGCATATCGAGCACATCCACATTTTTGAAATTGTGCCTGAACTTGCACATGCCTGCGTTTTTTTTCCAGACATTCTGGCTTTGACGTCCCAGATTGCACTTGGATGTCCCATTGTGAAATGTGCCTCTTAGTGTGGCTTTTACTGCATACTAACCATTAGTGCAGGTCTGTGGTTCTCATAACGTAAAAACCCCTGCTAAGTGCTTAGTGTGAGTTTGGGCAGAATCAGAACCGGTTATGGATAGAGAGCTGGCATAAGGGGTGGTGACAGCTAGCACACAGTACGCATGTTGTCATGACTTCTGATAGCATGGCTGCATCTAATGTCACATCAAGAGGGGAATCACTCCTGCCCCAGCCATTAGACACCAAGGAATCTCATTGGGTGAGTCCCAGGGGAGGGTCTGTAATTGACAATTGGGGGGAGGGGTTTTTGTCGGGAGGTTCCTGTTTTTGGGTGGGGGGGGTTCTTCTTTGAAGGGCATCTTCTTTAGGGGGTCCTTATCAGCAAAAGGCGCCTGGTCTCCAGAGGGTCGTCCCTGCGAGGGCCCTCTTTCCTTCTCGACACCCGACCTGGTCACCCCGGCATCGGTGTCGAAGGGCCCAACTCCCGAGTGGGAGGCCTGAATGCTGGCTTTGGAGCACAGCATTTCTGTGTTCCTCGCTGCCCAGCAGGCGCTGGTGCCTGGCCCCACTGGCACATGCCTCGAAACTGCAGGGACCTCAACCTTCACCGGAGGCCTCCATATCAGTTCGAGGTATCTTACTGGGCACTCCTTCTCCGACTCCAAAGTATGTCGAGGGGGGGCTGAGAGGCCAGGCGCGTGATCTCTCATGCTTGTCTGGTGCTCCCGGCAAAGTACTCATGGCCATCTTCTTCTTCCGCTCGTATTCAGGCGATCCCTGGTCAGAGTGCCGATGGGCCCAGGGTGGAGCCTTGGGAGACTCCAGGGGTTGCGGGGCCGAAGAGCAGGAGGCTACCGGGGATACGAGGGCTGCCTTATGGAAGAGAACATCCAGCTTCTGCTTACGACTCTGGATGGCCTCGGAGGACATCTTCTTACAGAGGGAGCATAGCTCCGGGTCATGGTCAGCTCTTAGACACCTGAGACAACAGTCATGGGTGTCCGTGAGTGACATGTTTTTTGAACACCTATTAAATTTCTGAAAACTGGAGGCCATTGCGGGATAAAGGACCCCTGCGAGGTCGAAGACCCTCGACGCAGCCAGCAGTTAAAAAGGGCGCAATGCACGGTTGAAACACAAAAAGACAAAAAGGAAAAAACCCGAGACCAGAGCCAAAGCAGAGATGCTCGAGAGGCAGGAAGAGGACCGACAAAGGCCAAAAAGCAAAAAACTGGTTGGAATAGAGAAACATTTTCCAGGGACGAGATGCACATTTGAATGGCTCTGCGGAAAAAGGGAGACTGAGTAAGATGGCACCCTTGGGCGGGAAGGGGACCACGCATGCATGGTGGCATTCCCAAAGGCTTTCTTTGAAAGCTGGGGAAATGCTCCGCGTGGGCTCCATCGTTGCCGTCACCCATATGTGAGGACTGACTTCCTGCTTATTCCTGGAGAACCTCTGTTTTATAAACTTATCTCCTAACTGCTAATATAGCAGATGGTATGGTACAGTTAACTACACTGTCAAGAGTTTTAGCTAGTTGCATTCTGCATTTAGTTATCACTGCTCTGAATTTACTGCATGACTGCCTTCCCCAAAGAGTTGAAACACCCTCTAATATAAAGGTTTTGCACTTAACTGCCAAGGTTAAGATGCAGTAACATGCATTAGTGAAAGTTAGTTAAGAGGACCCTTGGTGAACAGTTTAAGTGCACTACAACAACGTTTTAGTTCACTTTAGCACAGTCCAGCAGACAGCATAAGGACAGTGAGGAGAGCATACTATATGCAGCTTTTCTTTGACTGTTTTGAATGAAGTTTAATACTGAAAGACACACTGAATATTTTTCCAGAAATTATGCTCTATTTACCTCTCAAACCTCCAACATATTGATCAATGTGGCATGAATCAGTAATAATCATCTTTTAGAGTTGTTGCCCCCACCTTATGGAATTCCCTCCCCAAGCTATTACATTTGAACTTTCTTAAAACAATTTCAAACTTCTTTAAAAACGTTTTACAGAAGGCTTTTGTCTTTTAGGCCTATTGCTACACTCCCCATATTCAGACCATCATTGGAGGCAGTACAAGGGGTCACTGACTGAGGGTTCACAAGTTTTGCCACTGTTTTGATTTTTTTTAGACTATCAGTTCTTTTTCTATTTCTGGCTTCTCTTCTTTCCTTTGTTATGCACTTATGATTGTTTTAAATTATTTATTTTTAGATATGTTTATGCAAACCACTTAGCTATACGTTTTTTGATCTGCAGTATATCAAACCGAATAAACACACAAATACAATTAGTCCGTAATTGCTGCCATTTCCACAAGATTCCTCTTATTAAAGATTTTAGGTTTGTTTTTCCAAGTTAAAGTTATGATAATTTACCAATTAAGAAATTAGTTGACCCATCAAGGGATGATGATGCTGATTATCTGATGAAGTGAAATCTTGTCATCAAAAACCTATGGCCCAATAAACTGCTTTGTCTATAAGATGTCACCAGCCGTTTTTGTTGTCATTTCTGCTGCTAAAATAGCTACCCCTTGGGAGATTTTTATGAACATTAGTGTATATTTAAGTACAACGTGAAATGTGCTCCTTTTATCTTGCAATCCACAGCAGAATAACATACAATAGATGTTGACTAACAAGGATCTGCTTGTCTGCTCTTTCAGCCCAGATTACCTTCCTAAGTATATCAGGGGCTCGCTGGAATTTCATGTTGGTTGGTGTTGCCTTCTCTCCTTGGAGGCATGTTGCCATTATATCATTATTCTATGCATTTATACTTTTGTTATTCCTCTATTGCTTCAGAAGATTTAGCACATATGATTTTAAAAATATCTCAACACTTACTTCCCACCATTTCTTCTACCTCTGGAATACTACATGTTCTTACAGCTCTGCTCAGTGTCCATCATACATATGCTTAAATTCTGGATGAAGAACCCATCAAGAACTCAGGAAATACTACAGTGAAAAAGTAGAACATTGTACTGCTGATTGAGCATCAGTAGAAAGGGAATACTGCGATACACCTTGCAAATTAAGCCAGTGCCACTGTGAGAGGACATGATGCTGCCAGCTGAAGGACAGAAGGCCATCAAGCAAGTGAGTTTTGCATTCAGCTGCCAAATAATCCAGCTGTCTGGTGGTTCTACAATCCATTATGACTCCTTGCTGATGTCATCAAGGGGACAATTAGACAAGCCTACCTCTTTAGGGAGCTCCTTTGGGACTGATCAGTGGGTTGGAGTTTCATATTGTTAAGGGATGTTGGAAAGCAGTAATGCTGGGTGGGCAAAGAGGAATTCTGTTCACTGCTTCATTGCTTAGCCATCTTCTAGTGAGAGTAGAGTTGATTTAAGCTAGATTTCAAGATTTTTGACATATTGATATTAGAATAATGATAAATTATTGTAATATTCTTTTTTATAAACCACTTTAGGTTCTACCATGGCATTAGGAAGGCAGTCTATAAAAATTTTAATCAACATATCATAGCATTATAGTCACAAAGAAATTCGATTTTGAAAGAGGGTTTCTATCAGTTGAGTGACTGACAATGAATATTGTCTCTGTTTAAAAAAGAATTGTATTGAAACAACTTGTAATCAGTAATGAATGAGGAAATAATATAGCATCTCATAAATGAAAGAATGATAATAACAGGGACGCATCATGATTTGAAAGCAAATTAATCCTGCCAGAGCTAGGCAACAAATGTTAAAACATATACATACCCATAGGCAAATTGATTTTGAGTGAGATTCCGACAGTGACTGAAAATTAGTTAGCTGTTACTACTTTGAAGCATGTCTAATGTGACAGACAAAACAAGTAGAGTGTCATAAGAAGTGATATTAATTTTATCACTTTTACTTATAACATGTATACAAGCCAAATCCAATCTTGCTATGTTGGCAGGTGACACAAATATAAGATCAATAAGGAGGATGCAAAAAAGGCTACAGGTTGAATTGACAGACTGGTGATATATAAATAAAAATGATAAATGAGTTTCATTATAGACAAATGTAAGGTGACTGATGTACCCTGGGAATGATAATGAACTAAATGAGAACTAAATTAGTAATCAAATTACCAAAAGGGATCTCGGCATCATTGTCGATGATTGCTTTGAAAAGTTTATGCAACATCAAGTTGTAGGAAATGGCACATTAAAAGTGCTTCACTATATAAAAAGAACAATTGTACACAATTGTACTATTTTGAAAATACATTTTCTAAATAGTTTAATTCTAATAGAGGTATAAATACCTGTTAAATGCTTGTATCGCCAGACAATGAGGCACATTTTATAAAAGACATGGAGAATGAGAAAGACGTCATGGTTACCACATTTACAATTCTAGCTGTATTTTAGAGAAGACTCTGCTAAACATGGAGCCTTGATTAAAATTCCAAATACAGAAGAGTAGGAGTGCACTTATATGTGCCAATATGTGGAGTCAGAGGAGCCACTTCGCAACTGTACACTTGAGAAAAGAAATGGGAAAGCATGCATAACTTAAATGTGCAAATGGCGGCACTTACATTTGCCAAGATGGACCAATATCTCAAGGAGTCGTTAGTAGGATGGGAACAGCTGGGGGATGGAGAAAAACAGTGGGCAAAACTGAAAGGTGACATAGTATTTTTACTGTATGACCCACACTAATGGTTAGTATCCAGTAAAATACATCATAACGAAGGATACCTTCAACAGACCGAGAAGAACCAATAAAGACAACATGATCGGCACACCTGCAGGATTCCACAAGACTAAACAAACAACTTCAAAAAGAGCTCCCTCCTTACTAGTGCCCACACTTTGGAACTCCCTCCCAACAAGCCTGAGATCATTAGATGACCTAATAGACTTCCGAAAGGACCTCAAAACTTATCTCTTTATTGAAACTTATCAGCAGACAGAAAACAGTCCCCACCCAAACGGTAACGCATCTACTGACGATAATTCGATACTCACTCATCCCAAATAGGCATACAAGGTAATGACATAACACCAACTCAATACCCACTCACCCCAAACAAACATAATATAATTTTGTTAATTACCTCATACTGTCTAAATGTTAACCTTATGATAAATGTAACCCTCCAATTGTACCATCTAGATGTTGTTAAGTTCCCCTATGTTAAATGTAACCCTCCAATTGTGATGTGACTACTTTGATTGTAGGATAAGGTGGTATACAAATCTGTTTAAATAAAATAAATAAATAAATAAAAGCCACACTAAGAGGCACATTGCATAATGGGACATCAAAGGGCAACCAACCTTTTTGTTATTAAGGTAAATAAAGGTAAAAGGAAAAGGAGGCCGCTATGGTTCTCAAAAGTAGTAGCTGAAAAGGTGAAGAAAAAGGGGGAGGCCTTCATGAAATACAAGAGATCACAGAAAGAGGAAGACAGGAATCTGTATTTAGAAAAACTTAGAGAAGCTAGGAAAATGGTCAAGAAAGCAAAGATATAAGAAGTAGAAATATCCAATGCAATAAAATGAGGGGATGAGACATTTTTCAGATATGTTAGTGAGAAAAGGAAGGGCAAAAGTGGTATTGTCAGACTCAAGGCTGAAGGGGAGGAATATGTAGAAGCTGAGGAGGATAAAGTGGAATTGTTTAATAAATATTTCTGTTTTGTGTTCACAGATGAAGGGCCAGGACCTCAGAAAACACCCACAAATAGGAACAGAAGTGATGGGGATCTCGAACAAGTTTCAGAAGACTGTGTTTGTGATGAACTAGCTAAACTAAAAGTAGACAAAGCAACGGGACTGGATGAGATACATCCAAGAATACTGAAGGAACTTGGGGACATTCTAGAAGCTCCCCTGACTGACCTTTCAAATGCCTCTTTGGAGTTGAGTGTGGTGCCAGAGGACTGGAGAGAGGCTCTTGTGGTCCCTTTACACAAAAGTGAAAGTAAGGATGTGGTTGAAAACTACAAGTCAGTTAGGTTAACCTCTGTGGTTGGTAAATTATTGGATACACTGCTGAAAGATAAAATAGGGAAGTTTCTGGAGTCCAATGGATTACAGATTC
The DNA here is from genome assembly GCA_033557465.1 of Ichthyophis bannanicus. Classification (NCBI taxonomy): domain Eukaryota; kingdom Metazoa; phylum Chordata; class Amphibia; order Gymnophiona; family Ichthyophiidae; genus Ichthyophis; species Ichthyophis bannanicus. The sequence goes on along the minus strand of CM066035.1, from coordinate 159,271,530 downwards.
AGAAGGATTATGGATTCACCAGAGGCAGGTCTTGTCAGACAAATCTGATTGATTTCTTTGACGGGTGACCAGGGAGTTGGATAGAGGGAGAGCCAATAGATGTGGTGTACTTGGATTTCAGTAAATCCTTTAACACAGTTACGCACAGGTGAGTTATAAACAAACTGAGCCCCCTAGAGATGGATCCTAAAGTTAATGATTGGGTTAGAAATTGGTTGAGTGATAGGCGACAAAGAGTACAGGTAAAAGTAGCCCACTCTGAGGAAAATGAGATTATCAGTGGTGTGCCAAAGGGATCTGTCCTTGGTCAGATTTTTTTTTAACATTTTTGTTAATGATATTGTGGAAGGACTGTCAGGTAAGGTTTGCCTCTTTGCAGATAATACCAAAATCAGAGTAGACACCTAGGAAGGAGTAGATAACATGAGGAGGGATCTAGCTAAGCTTGGAGAATGGATTAGAATTTGTCAGCTGAGATTTAATGCTAAAAAATGCAGGGTCATGCATTTGGGCTGCAAATCCAAGGGAACAATACAGTATAGGGGGTGAAGTACCTCTGTCCACAAAAGAAGATTACGTCTGACGTTCTTAAAGTAGCTAAACAGGTAGAGAAGGCGTTGGCAAAAGCTAGAAGGATGCTCGGGTACATAACGAGAGGAATGGGTAGCAGAAAAAAAGAGGCGATAGTGCCTCTGTATAAATCTTTGGCATGACCTCATTTGGAGCGATGTGTGCAATTCTGAAGACCACACCTTCAAAAGGATATAAACAGGTTGGAGTCTGTGCAGAGGTTGGCTACTAAAATGGTTAGTGGTCTTCGTTATAAAGCATATGAGCATAGATTTAAGGATCTTAATATGTATACATTAGAGGAAAGGCAGGATTAGAGGAGATATGACAGAGACATTTAAATACTTCCATGGCATAAATGCACAGGAGGAAAGCCTCTTTTGATTGAAAGCAAGCTCTGCTATGAGGGGACATGGGATGAGGGTGAAAGGGGATAGACTCAGGAGTAATATGCGGAAATATGTTTTTACAGAAAGAGTGGTAGATGCATGGAATAGTCTCCCAGTGGAGGTGGTAGAGATGAGGACAGTATCTGCATTCAAAAAAGCATGGGACAAACACAGTGGATCTCAAAAGGAAAAAAGCGGACTATTGTAGTAGTTGATATGGAAGAGCAGACTAGATAAACCATGTGGTCTTTTTCTGCCTTTGTGTTTTTATCTTTCTATGTTTCTACACATGTATATTGGCATTTTACAAGCCTGTATGTGTAAATACTGTCAGTTAATTTCAGATGCCCCTATATTTATCTAATTTCAAGTTGGAGGGGGAAATAAACAGCTGGGACCCAATATTCCGCATCGGCGTCTAGCACGATTACAGCAGCTAGCCGCTGGCACTCAACATTAAACCTGAATATTCAATGCCGGGGTCATATATGGCCCCATCATTGAATATTCAGGATCGCCACACAGCCTCTAATGGCACAGAAGCTAACTGGGCAGCATCAATATTGAGCTGCTGCCCTATTAGGTCCTATGGATAAAGATAGGCGCAGCGAAAGCTGCACTATCTTTACCCACAGGTTGCTAATTGGGCAGCAGATCAATATAGACACTGTCCGGTTAGCAACTCGACCACCTCTGCTCCTCCCCTGAACGCTCCAAATACGCCCCGCTGTTAAGCAGCTAGCACCGGGGCATTTTTCGGTGTTAATCACATATATTCAATGGCACTAACCATGTTGTTGTTGTTGTTGTTAAGTGCCGTCGAGTCGGAGTCGACTCATGGCGACCCTCTGTAGGCCATACACGTGTATTCCCCATTCGGTTTAGGTCATACACAAATATTCCAAATATGAAATGGAGAATACACGTAGGATTTTCTGTGTACTCTGTGGGGATAATTTTACAAAAGTTTTTTTTTGTGGATATATCCTGTTTTATCTGTGGAAAAGCACTTTGACCCACCACTAGACATGTTCAGGCTATAATTTGGGGGAGAATAAATTATGTTGGGAAGTACATGTGTAGTTTTTAAAATGCGCACATACTGTAAGCATGTATTTTTAAAATGTGCACATACTGTAAGCATGTACTTTTACATCTTCTCCCAAGCAGGTGTAAATGCATGTGAGTACAACTTAGCTACAATTGTGGCAGTTTTTAGGAGAGTATCATATGAAGACAAATAGGCACCTATAAGGCAAATTTTAGATAGGATATGGAGATGGAAATTAAGTTGTCTAGTTTGGGGCATGTACATTACCTCTGTATTTACAAAGGCATTGCTGAATGGAGAGCCTCTTATAAAACAGAAGTAAGGATTTACAGGACGGCAAAGAAATGCCTGCCAATCGACTTCCAGTCACACAGCATTGACTCAAAAAGGCACATACACACACACGCTGGTACCTTCATTAAAAAGCTGCATGTAAAGGAAAAAAAAGTCCATGTAACTTTATGGCATATGTGCTTTACCGATAATAGGAACAGAAGCAATTCCCAGTCATTGTCCTTATTTGCCAGCCTGACCCATAGTAGCAGTACCATGAGATTACCACTAGTGATCAAAAGTGCCCTTTTGGATCCTACGGCAAGCATGAGCAGGTGTGACTAGGGATCACTTCAGCTCCTCACCAGGGACCCCGGTAAGAGCTGGGAATGAGACTATGGTATGGAGGAGGGTCTGCCAAGGGGCCATTAGGGGGCATATTTTGATGCTGGAGGGGTGGGTGTCAGGATCTTTAAGATGAGGGCGGGATTAAAATTAGAGGGGAATCAGATGCTGGGGGCGATGTTGGGTAGAGGATCAATATCAAGGAGATGATTGGAGAGGCTGATCTTGGCCTTTACACCTGCCTCATCAAGCTGGCACTTATTCATGCCTCGGGCATCGGTAAATGGTAACATCTAGATCTTTATATATGACATGAATTCCCCTCGTAGGATGGGAAATACATGTCATTCAGACCCCTCCCTCTCCATATCCTAACCATATTCCCTTGAACTCCGGATGCATTTTGATCACCATGTGTAAATAGCAACATTCTAAATTCACATTTAAGTGTTTTTAAATTTAAATATGTTAATGCTGCTATTAACACATGTGGATGCTTCTAAAATAGCCTTTATGTATCCTTATAAAATTGCTCCAAAATAGATGCCTATTTTGACTTCCTTCCTAGCAACCTGTTATAAAATTACCCTCCATGTTGATAAGTTTATATTTTATAAAGCACATCTGTATGCCCAGCACTGCCCTAGTTCTGCCCACACATGTTCCCTGAAAAACCTATCTGCCTGAAAATGCATGTACCATTGGCAACACATGCACAATGTGCACCCATGTCATTTTATAACATCCATTTGCCATGCGTAAAACATGATATACATATGGGAAATGGCCTCATTATTAACAGTTGATAAGATGCAATGATAATAAAAGATGACAACTTTCATTACAAGCCATAGATTGAAAAACTATACTTTTTTCCCTCCATACATAACAAAGGAACTGCCATACTGGGTCAGACCAAGGTCCATCAAGCCCAGTATCCTTTTTCAAACAGTAGCCAATCCAGGTCACAAGTACCTGGCAGGTTCCCAAAAACGTACATAGGTTCCACAATGCTATAGATCATGAAAACTTGCAAAACGTGCAAGACTATAAACAGAATAAAGAAGTTTGAACAGAATTGTGAATTTGCAACTATTCTAACTGCAGTCTGTGATCCTTATTAACACATTAAACCCTAAATATTAAAATTTAGTTATACACTTTATATAGCTTGTTAGCAGATGCTTTCATTATAAACATCTTTGCATTTATGTTGATTTTAATATACATTAGAGCGCTAATGAATGTCTCAACCCCTTTGAGCTACCAACCTAACATATATACAAGTAAAGGATGTTATGATTGCTACAGTAACTCAAGTAAGCTATAGAGATTTTCTTCGTGGGCAAATAAGAGAATGCCCTTTTTGAAGACGACCCATAGAATCAGTAAAAGGATGTGTTAATATGAGGTTTTGTGCTGTAGGGTCATGGTCTATTAATGAGTCATGGAAAGAAGAACATTTTATCATTAAAATGGATATTTTTTGTGCATAGGAACAGAAGAACTGACAAACTGTCAGACCAAAGGTTCATGCGAATCAGCATCTTGCCTCCCACACTGTCAGGCAGCAAATGATTAAAACGTGTTGTGCATGCACGTGAATTCCAGGATAATGTAAAATAAGAACTGGCATGAGCTGAAGAAATTTCAGTTCATATTGTGTTATAGGGATGTGCATGGGCAAGAAAAATAAGGCTAGTTTTTTTCATGAATTTTTCCTGACTTTTAGGTCTTTTTTGATTAGTTTCATGCATTCGTCTTAACACTAGATGCCCCAAAAGGAATTTTACCTAGAAACCCCAAAGTGCGTCAATTGGCGCATTATCATGACGACTGCGTTTAGCATGAAATACAGATGTGAATTAATGTGAAGTTACTTATTTGTTAAATACGTGCAGTATGTGACGCCTTTACATGATGTCATCGTGTGTTTATTGTTTGTAATGTCGGAGTAAAACTGTAAACAGTGATTGAGATGCGCCACCTACTGGGAACATAAATTTATACCTAGAGGCCCCAAAGTACATCAATTGACGCATCCAAGACAATTGAGTGCATCAATTGACGTACTTTGGGGCTTCTAGGTATAAATTCATTTTCCCGTTAGGTGGTGCATCTGTCATTAATTTTCGATGCACATACTTGAACATCTTGACCTTGCTAACAAAGCCATGGAACATGACTGACATGGTTAGAAGTTGGTATACGCGCCACCTAGATAAGGTCTTAGATAGTGCTGGGGAGGAGTCTGCTGTCTTGGTACATGTCGGTACCAATGACATAGGAAAATGTGGTAGGGAGGTTCTGGAGGCAAAATTTAGGCTTTTAGGTAGGAAGTTGAAATCCAGAACTTCCATGGTAGCATTCTCCGAAATGCTTCCTGTTCCACGCGCAGGACCCAAAAGGCAGGCAGAGCTCCGGAGTCTCAATGCGTGGATGAGACAATGGTGCAGAGATGAGGGTTTTGGATTTGTTAGGAACTGGGGAACATTCTGGGGAAAGGAGGGGCTCTTCCGAAGGGATGGCCTTCACCTTAACCGGGATGGAACCAGACTGCTGGCATTAACCTTTAAAAAGGAGATAGAGCTGCTTTTAAACTAGATATTAGGGGAAAGCCGACAGTCGCCCAAGAGCGGATGGTTCGGAAGAATGTATCCTTGAAGGATACTACCAAAAGCAGAGAGGTTCCACAAAAGAGTAAAGTAGCCCAAATGCCCTCAAGTATGGAGCAGACAGAGCTTAAAGATCCCAATTTACCCATGTCTAACAATAGCCAAATTAACATGAATAAAATACATTCTCTAAAATGCTTGTATGCAAATGCTAGAAGTCTAAAGAATAAGATGGGAGAGTTAGAATATATAGCACTAAATGAAAGGTTAGATATGATTGGAATATCAGAGACATGGTGGAAGGAGAACAACCAGTGGGACACTGTGATATATGGGTACAAACTATATCGTAATGATAGAGCTGATCAAATTGGTGGAGGGGTTGCGCTCTATGTTAGAGAGGGCATTGACTCAGAAAGGATTAAAGTTTTGCAGGAAACAAAATCTGCTGTAGAATCTATATGGATTGAAATTCCATATAAAAGGGGGAAGGCAATGGCAGTGGGGGTGTACTATCGAGCACCTGGCCAGAATGACCAAATGGATGATGAAATGCTCAAAGAAATCAAGGAAGCTAACAAAAGTTACAGCGCAGTAATAATGGGTGATTTCAATTACCCCGGTATCGACTGGGTCAGTGTCACGTCAGGACATGCTAGGGAGAAAACGTTCCTAGATGAAATAAATGACTGCTTCTTGGAGCAGCTGGTTCATGAACCGACCAGAGGGGAAGCCATATTAGACCTAGTCCTTAGTGGAACACCAGATCTAGTGCAAGAGATAAGGGTGTTGGGGCCACTTGGCAATAGTGATCATAGCATGATCGCCTTTGATTTAATTAGTGGATGAGGGATAGTAAGGAAATCCACAGTACTACCTTTTAACTTTCGAAAGGGAGACTATGATAAAATGAGGAAAACAGTTAAGAAAAAACTAAAAGGAGCAGTTGCAAAGGTTAAAGACGTACATCAGGATTGGCTGTTGAAAAATACTATCTTGGAAGCCCAGACCAGCTGTATTCCACGCTTTAAGAAAAGTGGAAGGAAGCCCAAAAAACTGCCAGCATGGTTTAAAGGTGAGGTCAGAGAGGCTGTTGTTGCCAAAAAAGCATCTTTCAGGAAATGGAAAAAAGAGCCAAACGACGAAACCTGGAAATAGCACAAGCACTGGCAAGTCAAATGCAAGGCATTAATAAGGCAGGCAAAGGGAGAATTTGAGAAGAAGCTTGCTGCGGAAGCAAAAACGCGAAGTAAAGACCTTTTCAAGTACATTCGTAGCAAAAAACCTGTGAGAGAGTCAGTTGGTCCATTAGATGATAAAGGGGTTAAAGGAGCACTAAGAGGCGACAAGGCGATAGCGGAGAGATGGAATGAATTCTTTGCTTCAGTCTTTACTGAGGAAGATGTAGGGATGTTACCCATGACTGAAGTGGCATTTAAAGGTGCGGAAGAATTGAAGGAAATATCGATACATCGGGAAGAAGTATTACAACTATTATATAAACTGAAGAGTAGCAAATCACCTGGGCCGGATGGTATACATCCAAGGGTGTTGAAAGAACTGAAATACGAGATTGCAGACCTGCTATTAGTAATCTGTGAACTATCATTAAAATCATCTCTAATTACCTGAAGATTGGTGGATCGCCAATGTAACACCAATTTTTAAAAAAGGTTCCAGGGGTGATCCTGGAAACTACAGACCGGTGAGCCTGACATCAGTACCAGGAAAAATGGTAGAAACCATCATAAAGAATAAAATTACTCAGCATGTAGATAGTCATGACCTAATGGGAGACAGTCAACATGGCTTTAGACAAGGAAGATCTTGTCTTACTAATCTGTTATGTTTCTTTGAAGGAGTGAATAATCAGGTGGACAAAGGTGAGTCAGTTGATATTGTGTATCTGGACTTTCAGAAAGCCTTTGACAAGGTCCCTCATCAGAGACTTTTGGCAAAACTAAAGAGTCATGGGGTAGGAGACAGTGTACTATTGTGGATCAGGAACTGGTTAAAAGATAGAAAGCAGAGGGTAGGGCTAAATGGCCAATTTTCCCAATGGAGAAAGGTGAATAGTGGTGTACCCCAGGGATCTGTGCTGGGTCCGCTGCTTTTTGACATATTCATAAATGACCTGGAAAGTGGAATAACGAGTGAGGTTATCAAATTTGCAGATGACACAAAACTATTTAAAGTTGTTAAAACCCAAGAGGATTGTGGAAAATTGCAAGAGGATCTTGATAAATTGGAAGACTGGGCATCAAAATGGCAGATGAAATTTAATGTGGACAAGTGCAAGGTTATGCACCTAGGGAAGAACAACCCAAACTATGGTTACACGATGCAAGGTTCCACATTAGGAACCACCACCCAGGAAAAAGATTTAGGCATCATTGTGGATAACATGTTAAAACCCTCGGCCCATTGTGCAGCGGCGGCCAAGAGAGCAAATAGAATGCTAGTTATCATAAGGAAAGGAATGGAAAATAAAACAAAAGATATTATAATGCCTCTATATCGTTCCATGGTGAGACCGCACCTTGAATATTGTGTGCAATTCTGGTCACCGTATCTTAAAAAGGATATAGCAATTTTAGAAAAGGTTCAGAGAAGAGCACCATATGGTAAAGGGGATGGAAGGATACTCCTATGAAGAAAGGCTAAAAAGGTTGGGGCTCTTTAACCTGGAAAAGAGACGGCTGAGGGGAGATATGATAGAAGTCTATAAATTAATGAACGGAGTGGAACGGGTAAACGTAGATCGATTGTTTACCTTATCAGAATATAGAAAGACTAGGAGACATGCAATAAAGCTACAGGGTAAACTATTTAAGACTAATAAAAGAAAATATTTTTTCACTCAACGTGTAATCAAACTCTGGAATTTGTTACCGGAGGATGTAGTAAAGGCTGTTAGTGTAGCTGGGTTTAAAAAAGGTTTGGACAAGTTCCTGGAGGAAAGGTCCATAAACCATTATTAAGAAGGGACCCAGGATATCAATGCTTGAACCAATACAAGCATTGTGGAACCTGTGTCCCTTGGGGAAACTGTTAGGTACGTATGACCTAGATTGGCCACTGTTGGAAACAGAATACTGGGCTTGATGGACCTTGGTCTGACCCATTATGGCATATCTTATGTTCTTATGTTCGAAGATGCATTTGCGTCAATTGACGCACTTTGGGGCTTCTAGTGTTAAAGGGAATTTTAAAGCACACTAAATTGATTGAACATGTATTAACTGATGAATTAAGGAATGCTGTGTCTATTCATGCACATTAAATGGAGTGGAGGAGTAGCCTAGTGTTTAGAGCACTGGCTTGAGAACCCAGAGACCAGGGTTCAATTCCCACTAGCACTCCTTCTGGCCATGGGCAAGTCACTTAACCCTTTATTGCCTCAGAAGAATCCATGTTATTAATGTCCCTGTTTAATGTACATTACCAAGTTTAAGTTACAATGCAAAACACTTTGACTAAAATAAGGTGGTATTAAAATCCTATTAAATTAATTTAACAAAAGTTTTTAAGGCACACTAAAGAACCAAATGCATATTACCAGATGTACATCCCCTACTGTGTTTTTTTACAACTTGTAATAACACTATTTCATTAATGAAAGTTGAATAACCACCAAAATACTGATTATGGAGCATGGAAACTTCTGTCTTTTGTATAAAGCAATGGTTCTCAACTCCAATCCTTATGACCCCCGAATTGGATTTCTACAATGAATGTGCTTGATAGATTTTGTCCCCTCTCTTGTGATGCATGAGAGATAGTGAGAGTTGGAATGGCATGCATGCTCTGTGCAGGTGAAGGCCTTGGTGATGCATGTATGATAATGGCTGGGAGAGGTACCAGTACTGTCAAAGATCAAGAATTATCCACCAGGCCACTGGTAAAAGGCCATGTGAACAGACAGAGGAAGCCAACAGTTGGAGAATTCCTCTGCAGGGGCACATTCAGTGATGTTTTATCGAGGCCTATGTGTGCTTTGGGCACTATATCTGTGGTAGATTTGGTACAGTAAAGACGGCCGTTCCCATCTGTATGCTTGTGGCTTCCTGTAGACAGAAGGCCACAGAGTAAGGGAAACTGCAAATGTGAGGGCCAGCAAGATAGCTGGCATTCTAGACGTCATCTCTGCCACGGACATTTTACAGGGCCGGCCCCAGAGTTGTTTCAAGGTACTGGTGCCCTAGACAGACCTTAAGCCTTATCCCCCCCCCCCCCCCCCCCGGCTGTCAGAATCTATTGTTTAGCTTGAAAGACTTGCTCTATGCTGCCTCTCCCCAGAAGCTGCCACCCTAGGCTAGGTTGCGTACCACCATCATCCAGCCATAAGGTTGGCATTAGGAGGAAGTATGCCAGGATTTCAGTAGTGAGAAGCCATATACTCATAGATAGGATCTGAAAAGAACATTTTTTTTTCCGTGTCTCCATCACTCCATCTGTATGGCAGGCCATGTGCAAACCACAGGCAGCATTGATGAAGGTAGCAGAAATTCTAAGGGGTATGTTTATTAAGCCAGGCTAACAGTTAACTCAGGCTATCTGTAACTAGGTCCCATGTTATTCAATGGGACCTACATGCATAAAGCCCAGGTTAAAAGTTAGACTGGCTTAGTAAACATACCCCTAAGTCTTGCCTGGTTTCTACATAAACAAATGTCAATGCACATGGGCCACAGGTAAATGTGTGTTGTGGTTGCTGAGATGGTTAAAACACATTTCTGTGGTCCTCAAGTAGCTGGGATATGTGTAGGGGGTATTGCCCTATTGTGTACAACAGTGACCAATGTTAGTATGTTGCCTTTAAAGGGAATCCCATCAAGGGGACCTGAAAGTTACTTAGCCCTGGACCCAGGGCGAAGGGGCTACAGATGACAGCTAAAGAGCGGCTGAAGTGGTATAATGGGTTTGCTAGTATAGTCACTGAATCAGATAGAGCCTCACAACATTCCAAACAATGTTTTTATTATGGGCAAACATGGTCCATATATTTGAACTTAGAAAATATATATTTAATACAAAAATAAATATCCCCTTTACAACAATACATACAACAATACTCCATAGATTTCCCAAATGGTGCCCTTCCTATCCCCCTTTGAAGTGAGCAGGACAGAGATAAATGCTATCAACTGTTGCATGACCAAGAAGATAGCATGCATCTCTGCCTTCAGCCCCTCCAGATCTACCATGAGATCCACTGAATTTGAGATATCTGCAAAGTGCAGCTGCACCTCCTATTGCCCAGACATCAGGTGCAGCAGGGCCTTTGGGACCTCACGTTCACAGAGTACTTCATGTGGGTCCATCTGATCCAGCAAGGAGACAGCCAGAACAGACTGGAAGACCAGGATATTCAGTAAATCTCCAACCTTGAACTACCACACAGGATTTATTATAGAGTGTCTCCCAGACCATGCCACTCCAACAGCATCAGCCATGCAAGCCATGCAAGGTTTTCATATGGCTGGGGCTAGCATGTTGCCATGACTGTGGTGGATGCATGGTGTGGCATGCATCCATCAGGTACATCAGCTCATTCAAAGGGACAAGGATTATGATGAGAGGCAGGTGGATTTGCTAAATGCCAAATCTCACCATCCTGAGCCTGTAGCTCATGGTGTATTCATTGCATAGCCCTGAAGCGTGTCTATATGGGGTAAAGTCATTTTAGTATCTATGTGATATGTGCATTCAAAATGGCTCCATGTAAAATTAAGCATTGTGGCATATAGATGCCTACTTTTACTGTAAGTCTTGCCAAGAGCATGATCTGGGCAGGATGCAGGATGAGTCACAAACTATCCACATTAATTATAAAATATGATAATGTACGTGCTTACTCACCTACTTTATGAACAGACATTTATGCATGCTCTCGAGCAAGCATAAATGGCTTTAACATTCATCTAAGCTCTGATGCATAAGCCTTTATATCAACAAGCATTCATTTTTTTCTTGTTTGTCTTAGTTTTATCTATAAATTGATGCTTCATTAGGGAATGTTTCCTAAAACTAGAGCAAAATCTCTTGTTCCTGTGCCTTCCTTACTTTCTGATATAGAAAACTTCAGCAGTTAATGAAGATGCAGATTTGAATGAACAATTTAGGCTTTAAAGGAAAAGGTATAGCAGGTAAGATTACTTAATTTATAACCAACTTGGAATTCTAAATTGGGGGCATGTGCCCTCTATTCACTCTGAAATTTTGTGCATGTCATTGATGATAAATATCTTTATGCCTGTGATTCTCATGCCATATTATCTTAGACTGCTTGTCCAAACAAAATTGTTTCAGGTTCATAACTGCAGGTCTTGTTTAGTTAATGGAAATCCAGATACCTATGCTGATTGTCGTATACGGCATGAAGGAAAAATAGCTCAGCAGAAGCTAGATCAGAATCAAATATCCTCATCACCTTAAGTTTCATAAGAATTTCCTATAGACTTAATTTTATGTAATTATGACTAACACGATTTTCAGAATTAATTCCGAGAATGTCAGTGAGGTTGCCATCTGCACGATCACTTTCAAAATGTTAATGAAACTTGTTCTTTATGACCCTTTGGGTGAAGCTAATTGTTGATATAATTTAGCACTGCAATGAATTTACCAAAAGTTTCTTTCTGGTAGTAAGAAACACAGAAACATGATGACAGAAAAAGGCCACATGCCTGTCTAGTCTGCCCAGTCTGTCCTTCCATATCAAGTACTACAGTAGTCCACTTTTTTCCTTTAAAGATCCACTGTGTTTCTCCCATATTTTTTTTAATTCAGATACCGTCCCCATCTCTACCACCTCCACTGGGAGACTTCCACGCATCTACCATTCTTTCTGTAAAAAAATATTTCTGTGTATTACTCCTGAGTCTATCCCCTTTCACCCTCATTCTATGTCCCCTTGTAGCAGAGCTTGCTTTCAATCGAAAGTGGCTCTCCTCCTATGCATTTATGCCACAGAGGTATTTAAACGTCTCTAACATATCTTTTTTATCCCGTCTTTTCTTTAATGTATACATATTAAGATCCTTAAGTCTGTCTTCTTATGCTTTATAACGAAGACCACTGATCATGTTAGTAGTCAACCTCTGCACGACTCCAACCTGTTTATATCCTTTTGAAGGCGTGGGCTCCAGAATTGCATATAGTACTCCAAATCAGGTCACATCAAAGACTTATACAGTGGCATTATCACCTCCTTTTTGCTGCTGACCATTCTTCTCCCTATGCACTCAAGCATCCTTATAGCTTTCACCATCGCCTTTTCTACCTGTTTAGCTATTTTAAGATCATCAGACACAATCACGCTTAGGTCCTGCTCTTCTTTTGTGAACAGAATTACTTCATCTCTACACTGTACCGCTCCTTTAGATTTTTGCAGCCCAAATACATGACCTTACATTTTTAGCATTAAATCTCAGCCATTCTTCAAGTTTAGCTAGATCCCTCCTCATGTTATCTACTCCTTCCTAGGTATCTATTGTTTTGCAGATCTTGGTATCATTTCCAAAGAGGCAAACCTTACCCGACAGCCCTTTCACACTATCACTAACAAAGATGTTTAAAAAAATCAGAACAAGGGCAGATCCCTGTGACACAACACTGGTAAACACCTCCTCCTCAGAATGAGCTCCATTTACTTGTACCCTTTGTCGCCTCCCACTCAACCAATTTTTAACCCACACAATAATATTAAAGTCCATACCTAGGGAGCATAGTTTGGGCTCTGCCTTGGTCCAACTCCCTGGTCACCCAGTGGAAAAAAATCAATCAGATTTGTCTGACAAGACTTGTCTCTGGTGAATCAATGCTGCCTCTGATCCTGTAATCCATTGGACTCCAGAAACCTTGCTATTTTCTCTTCCAGCAGCATTTCCAATAATTTACTCACCACAGAGGTTAGACTAACTGGCCTGAAGTTGTCAATCACATCCTTACTTCTGCTTTTGTGTAAAGGGACCACATGTGCCTCTATCCAGTCCTCTGGCACCACTCCCGACTCTAAAGAGGCACTGAAAGGTCAGTCAGTGGAGCTGCTAGAATGTCCAAGTTTCTTCAGTATTCTCGGATGTATCCTATCCGATCCCATCGCTTTATCTACTTTTAGTTTAGCTAATGCCACATGAACATGGTCTTCTGAAAATTGTTCAAGATTCCCATCGCTTCTGTTCCTATTCTGAGGTTTCTGAGGTCCTGCTCCTGGCCCTTCACCTGTGAACACAGAACAGTAATATTTGTCATGCAATTCTACGTTATCCTCATCAGCTTCTACATATTCCTCTCTTCACACTTGAGTCTGACAATACCACTTTTGCCCTTCCTCCTCTCACTAACATATACTGAAAAATGTCTTATCCCCCCATTTTATTGCACCATTTCTTCTTATTTTTCTATTTTTGCTTTCCTGACTACTTTGCTAGTTTTTCAAAGTTTTTCCAAATATAGATGCCTATCTTACTCTCTCTGTGATCTCTTGTATTTCATGAAGGCATCCCCCCTTTTTCTTCACCTTTTCAGTGACTTCTTTTGAGAACCATAGCAGCCTCCTTCCCCTTGTACCTTTATTTCATTTTCTAACAAAAAGGTTGGTTGCCCTTAAAATATCCCCTTTCAGTTTTGCCCACTGTTTTTCTACATCCCCCAGCTGTGCCCATCCTGCTAATGATGCTTTGAGATATTGGCCTATCTTGACAAAGTTAGCTTTCTAAAGTCTAAGATCCTCGTTTTCAGGATTCCTATTACCAATGGCAGATTTCAACTCTTTCCAAAGTTTCTCGATTGAATTGAGATCAGGACTCATTTCTGGCCAGTTTAAAACAGTCCATTTATTCTTTTTGAACCATTCTTTTGTACTTTTGAATGTTTTGGGTCACTGTCCTTCTGGAGGACCTATGACCTTTGACAGAGACCTAGCTTTCTGACAATAGGTAGAATATCTCATGCCAAAATAGCTTGGCAGTCCTTTCATGTCATGATTCCTTTAATACATTCCAGGCCTCCAGTTTCTGAAGCAGTAAAACAGCCCCACAACATTATGGAACCTCCACCATATTTAATTGTAGGAAGGGTTTGCTTTTCCTTATAAGCTTCATTTCTTTGCCTGCAAATGTATTGCTGGTCTGCATTGCCAAAGAGCTCATTTGGTTTCATCTATCCACAGAACATTTTCCCAGAAGGATTGTGGTTTCTCAAGGTGGGTTTGGGTAAACATCAGATGTGCCTTTTTGTGTCTGTCTTTGAGCAATGGGGTCCTTCTTGGCTTTCGCCTATGAAGTCCATCTTTGTTTAGCGCATGGCGTATAGCACATGTTGAAACCACATGTTGAAACTACCACTCCAGATTGCTCTAGGTCAGCTTTAAACTGTTTGGATGTTGTAGATGGTGTTTTTCCAACAGTTCACATTAACTTCTGAAAACTTCTTGGATTCATTTTTGTCTTCCCATTACATCCAGGGAGGTTCTAGACAGTTCCATGAGCTTCTTAATAACATTGCAAACTGTAGGTCTTTTGAGATAGCTTTGTACCCCTTTGAAATTTAATGTTTGGTGATAATGGCTTTTCTGATGGTCTGAGGCAGCTCTCCTGTCTTCACCATTGTGAAACTGCGACATGGAGTGAATGTGGCCATTTTAAACATTAGAGTCATCTTTCATTGGTTGATTCAAGTCATGTGAGTACTGACAATTGATCACAGGTTTGTTTAATTTTTCTGCAATGGGAATGTGGTTCTTCTGTTCAAACTGATTTGAAATGCTTATAAGGGTGCCAATCATATCATGGCAATATCCCAGTCTTTATACTATTTCCTTTTATTGGTCTTTTTTTGATTGATTCTTTTGTGTGTGAAATATGTGTGCATATGTAGTCCAAAGCCATTTCATTGTCAACTTTTTTTAAGGAGATATTGGACATTAAGGAGTTGAACTACGAAAGTGCCAATAATATTGACCACAACTGTCGCTAAGTTTATTTAGATTTTATCCTCTTGCTATAAAGGGATCTACTATGTCTCTCCTATGCCATTTTGAATTCTGTCTCTGTATTTGCCCACACTACCTTCATCAGGAGGACATTCCAAGCATCCAGCACCCTTTCATTGAAAAAGTATTTCCTGATGTTGCTTTTAAGTTTACCTCCTTTCAGCTTCATTTTATTCCCTCTAGTTTTAGAGCTTCCCTTCTTTGAAAAAGGTTTGTTCATTAATACCCTTTAAGTATGTAAACATCTGTATCATATCTCCCTGTCCCTCCTCTCTTCTAGGGTATACATATTTAGTTCTTCAAATCTCTTCTCAGACTATGTGTCTTCTGGCGCAGGCTGAAATCATTTTGGTCACCTTTCTCTGAACCGTTTCAACACTTTTTATATCATTTGTGAGATATGGTATCCAAAACTGAACACAATACTCCAAGTGTGGCCTCACCAATGACTTGTGCGGAGGTATTAATATTGCCTCCTTTCTGTTGGTTATTCCTCTCTGAATTCAACCCAGCATCCTTTTGACTTTGGCCACTGCCTCGTCACATTTCACCACCTTGAGATCCGCAAAAATGATTACTCCGAGGTCCTTCTCCTGGCCTGTGCACACCAACCTCTCGCCCTCTATTGCATACAATTCCCTTGGATTTCTGCATCCCAAGTGCATGACTGCACGCCTTTATATTAAATCTTAATTGCCAAGCATTAGACCATTCTTCCAGCTTTTGTAGTTCTTTCCTCATGTTGTCCACTCCCTCAGGAGTCCACTCTTTTGCAAATTTTCATGTCATCTGCAAAAAGGCAGACTTTCCCCTTCAATCCTTCAGCAATATCACTCACAAATACATTGAGCAGTACTGGTCCCAGAACTGATCCCTGGGGCACACCACTACTCACCTTTCTTTCTTCTGAGTGAGTTCCATTTGCGACCACCTTCTGTCATCTCTCTGTTAACCAATTTCTGATCCAGTTTACCACCTTCAGACCCATCCCCAGGCTGCTCAGTTTATTGACGAGCCTCCTAAGAAGAACAGTGTCAAAGGCTTTGCTGAAATCTAGGTAGATCACATCCATCACATGCTCTTGTTCTCTGGTCACCAAGTCAATGAACTCTATCAAACTGATTTGGCAAGATCATCCTTTGGTGAAACCATGTTGCCGCAGATCATGCAGCCTTTTTGTTTCTAGAAAATCCACTATTCTCTCTTTCAGGAGTGCCTCCATTACTTTTCCCACCACTGAGGTAAAGCTTACCAACTTATAGTTTGTCATCTCTTCCCTATTACCACTTTTGTGAAGAGGTACCACATCAGCCCTTCTATAGTCCTGCAGAACCTCTCCCATCTCCAAGAATCTATTAAAAACATTCTTTAAAGGTCCTGCCAGAACCTCTCTGAGCTCTTTCAGTATCCTGGTATGTATCCCATCCAGTCCCATGGCCTTGTCCACTTTCAGTTTTGCAAGCTGCTCAAACTCATCACATCTTCTGTGAATGGTGTAGTATCTACTCCCTTCCCATTTGTATATTTGTCCTTCTTAGGTGGCCCTTCTCCAAGATTTTCTTTAGCAAAAACAGAAGTATTTGTTTAGCATTTTCGCTTTTTCAATGTCACTTTCCATGAATCCGTCCTCAGCACGTTTGAGTCTTGCAGTTCTATTTCTGATCTTCTTTTCCTGAATGTACCTGAAGAGGTTGTCTCCATCACTTCTTCTGCCTTTGTTTTTGCTATCCTTATTTGTCTTTGTCTTTTAGCTTTATCTTGTATTCTTTTCTGTGTTCCTCTGTGATCTTCTGAATTTTATGAAAGCTGTCTTTTTTGTCTTTGTTTGTGCAGTCACTTCCTTGGAGAACCATAAAGGTTTCTTTTTCCTCTTGTTTTTATTACTTTCCTTACACATATATCTGTTGCCCCTTTTATTCTTCTCTTAGTTTAGCGCACTGCAATTGCACTTCCCTTAACTGCTCCCACCCTGCCGATTCCTCCTCCAGGAACTTTGTCATTTTACTGAAGTCAGCATTTTTGAAGTCTATGACTTTGAGTTTGCTGTGATTGATCTATGTGCCTTGGCTTTTACTTCAAATCACATGGTATGATGATCGCTGCTGCTCACATGGGCATCCATCTGGACATTCAACATACTCTCTCCATTGGTAAATAGTAAATCTAGCACTGAACTTTCCCTGTCAGTTCAATCAACATTTGTCTGAGCAATGCTTCTTGTAAGGCATCCACAAGATTTGCAGAAGGAATACTCCATTCTATATCTGGTAGAGTAAAATCACCCAATATGATCACTTCTCTCTTCATGGCTACTTTTGCAATATCAATGATCCAGTCTAATTTTTCTTCCGTTTGTTTTGGAGGCCTGTAAACTGCACCAATATGGATGATATAGCCATCTCCTCTTTCCAGCACAATCTACAGCGCTTCTTCTTTTCCCCACATCCCTGCATTTCAGCAGCTTAAATATGAGAATGTGAAGGCTAAGCCTGAGTAGGTAGATCCTTCAGGAATTGCAAACTAGATGAGCCTTATGTCCTCATTGTCCATCCTTTTCAATTACCTTTATCGACATCACAGAAAATCGAACATTTTGCATGCTTTGTAGAAGCAAACAGTTAAATGAAGAATTAAAAAAACTTTCTTCATGGAAAGTGAGATTGTTTTCTGCCTAAATTATCACAAGTTCTTTCTAGTTATGACGGCAAGCATTTCTTAGCAGCAGTAGTAGTTCAGAATCTGTCTAGCTGATTCTTCTCAGCAGCAGATCACCTTCTTTTAACCCTTTGAAGGTCTACTTTAAATTTTTAATACACATTCTGCAGCCGGGTTAATTTTTGCATATTTCAGGAAAATTGTACCCATCTTATTCAATATGTTCTAATAGTGATTTTCCTTCTGCTATGGTCATGTATTATATACCATTTGATAGGAATATTTAGTCAGAATTTTGGATCCCGAGAGTTTTGGGCTCGGCCTGGAAAGGGTTGAATACCCTCCAAGTCAAAGATTCATCAATCCATAGTTGTATATACTGATTTTGTTTCATTGCAGTTTATCACCATTCAATCATGTCATCATATAAGCCAAAGGTTGTCAGTCTTAGCTAGTTTGTATAGTTTTTCCAGAAAATTATCAGAAACTTTCTTTTCAACAGTAGTTGCATTTAGACCATTTAAAGCTGTATTTGGGTGTATGCTGACATTTGAATATTTGATGGTTGAATGAATATGGCTTTGTGAGATTGTCTGTGTGGTGATGGATAGGATGCATTTTGTTTGAGATCAGCAGGCAAGGCTGGGTCTGCCCAGTGTAGCATGGGTGCCCGGCTTTTCTTCATTCTGCTTGGATGAGGGCGATAGTAGGAGAGGAACAGTCAGTAGGTCCAGTGGGTGAGAGGGGGGTCTCCTACTTTTGCTCCTCAGCAGTTTGAACCATACAGGACTACTTCTGTGGTTTTGATTGACCTGAGTCATGGGAGAGCAAGGGTATGGTAAAGTCCTTAGGTGCAGCATATACATTTTAGAGAGTCAATTCTGTCTGTCTTCTTTATTCCCGTGGTAAGCCAGCTACCGTTCAACCCACTCTTGTGCATGCTTTTGCATATTATTTTGTGATGACAGCTAAGGAGTGGTGGGGGCAGTATCCTGAGTGGGGCTGGAATGGAGCAATGTTGATAGAACAGTCAGACTGGCTGATGGTCAATGCATGAAAGTCCTTTAGGATTATTAGGTTCAGTCACACTCCATGTGAGATGTTTGCCTCTAAGCAAGACCCCCACTTTGCTTTCTTAGAGGCAACGTAGGCTAGTGGTTACTTACAGACTGAGTGGCTTGGCAGCATGACGTCTTGCTGAGGGGTAATAAAGGACTACTAGGAAGCACTGTTCCCTCTAAGCTGTGCGCGTGTGCGCGCGCACACACCTCAACGAGCGAGCGCACATACTTTACAACAGAGCGCACAAAAATTACGGTTCTGATTCTGATAGAAAAAACACAGATGTCTTAAAATTGAAAAGTTGTGATTGTAATTGCTAGAAATTTTCCACTTCATTTAGTAATTGTCTATTTTTCATTTAATTTGATTAAAATCAATGTGGTGTACATACTGTATTCTGACGTGTAGTCAAATTTTAAAGTATATAACTCTGAGTGTCGTTATGTGGCGCACAAAAAATTAGCCTTCCTTCAGAAGCTGCACAGCTGATATTTTATGCACACACAGCCTACAGAAAATTAGAGGGAACATTGCTAGGAAGAAGTTTAAAGATTTTGATTAAACATTTTTGTGTTAATGATTAATAAATATGGGCCCTTGTGATACCCACAGACCATCTCAAATCTTGTTTATGTATGCTGTGAAATTTTCTGGTTAATGTATGGAGCATGACGGGAGAAAATGTGTGTTTGGGATATAAGAGATGAAGTTCCATATTGTAAATGTATAAATGTTGAAACCAGAGAAACTTTAATGGTGCTAGATAACCTCATGTTGTGCTATATAATCAGTTAATGGTATGCTACTTTTGTCTTCGTAGGTGGTAACAGGTCTAGTTTTAAGCATAGTCAATATAGGCAACTACCTCTGATACCAACATTTTATAGGCACCAGAGCACAGCAATCACAGCCATGCCTTCATCTGGGTCTGTCCCTGCTCCTGCAATCTTCTTCTGATGCTGGCTCAGGGAGAGTAACAGTAGCCATCTAAACTTAGAGAAAGCACTGCAGGAGCCCTCAAAGCCAGCACATAATCTCATTCCCCTTAGAAGCCCTTTTGTTGCATAGGCTTCCATGGTAGCAGGAAGGTCATGTGGAGGAGAGGAGCTACCACAGAGCTTAAAACTGCCTGCCAGTGCCAAGGGCCCGCAAACAGCTTTTTTTTTTTTAGGTTCCTGCTGCTATCCTTGAATTACCAGCAATAAAAGACTGCAGCAGAAGGGGCAGGACTGGGGGGGGGGGGGGGTATTGGTACTGGGAGCCACATTTGCCCTGTACTGATGATTTCTAGGGTAGGTGCATTTCCCTGTTATCATCTCATTAATGATTTCTGAGCGAATCAACCCCCACCCTTTGAGAACGTCTGTTGCCTATCGGTGTTCAGCTTTTAAGCCTGGGTGGTAATGGCTACCCCTTTTGGTTTCGTTGCTAATTCACTTCCTCTGTCTTTCCTTTGTCACAGAGAAGCGGTACAAAAATGTGCCTACTGCTCTACTAGGGCAATATAGATTGGGTCTTTGGCTTGATACATAGTTAGTTTTGATCTCTGGGTCACACTAGAAGTCCCCTGCTTCAGCCAAGTCAAAGAGGTTGTTGTATTTTCTAAACTGAATATTTACGTCCTTAACCATTTTCTATGGCTAGAGGATGTAACTGTTGAGAGATGAAAAATAGGGATACAGCCGAGTATAGGAAAAGGTCTCCTAAAAGTGATGCACCCCAAGGAATTCAAGCAGTATCTTATATTACAACAAATTGTTATCAATTATGAAAGTGTGTTAGAGATACTAAAGGGTATGTTTACTTAAGGGCGTTAAGGGAACCAGGGTGCCATTAACGCACATTATTGGCACACTTGCACCCTTAAAACATCTAAAACGCTGCTTTAATGTGCGTTAAAGGCTCCAGCAGCATAAAGCACCTTGTGGGCAGAGTGTGGGCATTATCGGGGCAGAGAAGAGGGCGTTAATGTATGTACGCTTAACGGGCCTTGCACAAACGTGTCCTAAACGCCTTAACGCTAGGAACCCTAACGCAAAGTAAAACCACATGGAAAGGGTGTATTTTGAGGGGAGAGAGCCTATTTTAACATCTGCAATGTGATGCACAGACAGGGGAGCTCAAGGGTGTGATAGTAGTGTTCTATTAGCAGCAACAGCATAGTGCCCAAGTATGAAAGGGCACTATGTTGATGATGCAAATGGGGCAAAGGAGGTGGCACATGGGTCATGCAGTGGGGGCTGCTGGTGCACAGGGTGGCACATAAGAATATAAGATTAGAAAATATGACAGACTGTGTCAGACCATCAAGCCCAGTATCCTGTGTCCAACAGTGGCCAATCTAGGTCACAAGTACTTAGCATTTTCCCCAAAAGACCCACAGGATCCACAATGTGTGTAATGGGGCAAGCAGTGCATATCCCGGGTCCTCTTTAACAATGGCTTATGGACCTTTCCCCAGGAACCTGTCTAAACATTTTTTAAACCCAGCTACACTAACAACAGTTACTACACCCTCCGGTAATGAACTGCAGGGTTGGATTACATGTTGAATGAAAAAATATTTTCACCTAGTAGTCTTTAATGGGTTACACTGCAACCACATTGCATGTCCCCTAGTCTTTCTACATACTGATGGCATAAACAATCAACCTACATTTATCAATAATTTATAGACCTCTATTTATAGACCTCTAAACTAAAAACATTTCTCTTTATAGAGCACTTTTCCTCCCCACCATAAATCTTCATCTCATGACCCACATGACCCACACCACTACCCAATCCACTCTAATTCTACACAAAACCGTATGCAACCAAGTTACTCAAATTTATTCAATGTAAATAGTTACCCTAATCAGTTAGCTATCCTCTACCTTCTCTATGTATTAACCCTACTACTGTTACTCTTAATTCTAAGTTTTTATACAGTTACTGTAACCTTATTTATCTACATTGTTTTAATTGTTCCATGTAAACAGTTGTAATATACTGTACTAATGTTCCATGTAAACCGTCTTGACTTGTAGAAAGACGGTATATAGAAACTGTTAAATAAATAAATAAATAAATAAACTATCATATCTCCCCTCAGCCGTCTCTTTCCCAGGTTGAAGGGCCTCAACTTTTTTAGCCTCTCCACAAAGGGGTATTCTGCCATGATGTCCATCATGATCTCACAGTGACAGCACACAGACATGCTACTGCTGCGGAAAGGAAATGTGCCACATGGGGCAATCCAAGGGTCCTGGCACCCCAGGCAGAGATTGCAGCAGCCCCCCCCCCCTTCTGCTGCTGAACCCAGCTGTGGGGGGAAGAGGCAGATATTGCCAGCAACTGTAGCCCTCCAGGTACTGTAGCTGCAACCAGGCACCTGGGGACTACCACAACAGTGGCTGCCATACTCCCTCCAAGACGTATCATTGGCAGGCAGTGATGGGGTCCCTGCAGAGGCAAATGGTTGGGGGGGGGCTGTATGGCCATCCATGTATGCCTCTGTCCCCTCCCCCAAATCTGAACCTTGCGATATAGGCACCCATCAACCCGCATGTTGGAAGGGCTGAGACTGTGCACCATCAACACGGACAGCACATGGGCATATCAGCATGGTGTGGAGGTGTTGGCAGAGGGGGCAGTGGTACCCGCCTGCAGCAGACCAAAGCCATGTCCTGGTCCTGTGCACTGTGCACATTGCAACATGTGCCAAGGTCTGTCTGATGCGAAGCATGTCAGCCCCAGGGAGTGTTGTAACCAAATGGCAGCATTGTGGCTCAGTGCACACAGGTGGTGTGTATATGAGCGGAGAGTCACAGGTTTGGGTCCTTGGCTGTGGATCATGCATTGTATGTCCCTGTGGCTAAACTTTAGCCCACAGTGCAACCCTCAATGAATGAGCCAGCAAGCGCACAGACACCCATCAGCCACATAGACAGGTTCCACTATCCACAGCTGGATGAACTTTAGCCTACCAATATGTGCAACCCCCAATGAATGAGCCAGCAAGGGTACAGACACCCATCAGCCACATAGACAGGCTCCACTATCCACAGCTGGATGAAGAGTCAGACTGATAGCACCGTCACACTGAGTGGGCATTAATATCAGAGCACGCTACTAGCTTCTGCACAATGAGCACACATTAACAATGCTCAAGCTGATATCGGGACCAAGGTGGCAGGCAGAAATGCCAACCATCCCCATTTTTGCACAGTGCATCAATATGAGTGAGTGTGTGTCTATCCATTATTTTGTGGCTTTCTGCACCTCATTGCACCTCACAGTGCCTAAGATGTTTCCAGCATTAGTCTGCAAATGTGCATGATTATTGTGGGTATGGCCTGAAACAAGGAAAATTGACCATGACGTGTCAGCATCGGGAGGTAGGATCAATGACTGAGATGTCATAGTGCTCGTCTGCCATGTGCATGGACTGGGTGGCCATAGCATGTCATGCTGGGAGCACACTATCACTCTGACCAAGCAGTGACCGTGGCACAGCTACAGTAGTGCTATATAGTGTCTGGTTCCAGTGATGTGGGTGCATTTCCTGTCCTGTGGGCCTGATCACTGAACCAAATGCTGTGTGTCCATGCTGTTTATCCCAAGCCTGGGTGCACATGTCAGGATCACCAGTCTGTAGTTTTCCAACCCTTTTTGAAAATTGGCATTGCATTGGTCATTTGCCAATCTTCAGGTATTACAGATGATTTTAATGATAGATCACAGATTACCGATAGTAGGTCTGCAATCTCATATTTCAGTTCTTTCAACACCCTTGGATGTATACCATCCAGTCAGGTGATTTGCTACTCTTTAGTTTATCAAATAGTTGTAATACATCTTCCAGGTTTATTGATATTTCTTTCAATTCTTCCAATGCATCACCTTTAAGTAGGATTTCAGGCATGGGTAACTTCCCTACTTCTTCAGTAAATGATGAAGCAAAGAATACATTCAGTCTTTCCGCTATGGCCTTCTCCCTTCTTAGTGCTTCCTTTTATCCTCTCTATCATCTAATGGTCCAACAGACTCTCTCACAGGTTTTTTGCTACAAATGTACTTGAAAAAGGTTTAATTATGCATTTCTGCTTCCACAGCCATCTTTTTTTTTCAAATTCTCTCTTTGTCTGCCTTGCATCTAACTTGCCTGTGCTTATGTCGTTTCCAGTCTTCATCATTTGTCTCCTTTTTC
Source organism: Ichthyophis bannanicus (assembly GCA_033557465.1). Lineage (NCBI taxonomy): Eukaryota > Metazoa > Chordata > Amphibia > Gymnophiona > Ichthyophiidae > Ichthyophis > Ichthyophis bannanicus. The sequence continues at coordinate 159,247,382 of CM066035.1, read as the reverse complement.
CATGTCCTGAAAGAAGTTTTTTTTGGCTACAATAGCCTCTCTAACCTCAGCTTTAAACCATGCTGGCAGTTTTTTGGTCTTCCTTCCACTTTTTTTAAAGCATGGAATACAATGAGTCTGGGCTTCCAAGATAGTATTTTTAAATAACACCCATGCTTGATTTAAATCTTTAACCTTTCCAGCTGCTCCTTTAAAATTTTTCTTAACTAGTTTCCTCATTTTATCATAGTCTCCCTTTTGGTATTTTACGCTACATATGCTTGATAATTACTTCATAAAATGACCCCCTTGGGTTATTACCTCCTTAAGGATATGCTTGAAAGTTAAAAGTAGTGCTGTGGATTTCCTTGCAGTCCTTCCTCCATTTATTTATTAAATCTAACGTGATCATGTTATGATTACTATTGCCAAGTGGCCAAAACACCCTTATCTCTTGCATCAGATCTTGTGTTCCACTAAGGACTAGGTCCAAAATTGCTTCCCCTCTTGTCGGTTCATGAACCAGTTGCTTGAAGAAACAGTCATTAATTTCATCTAGAAACTTTATTTCCCTAGCATGTCCTGCCCATGACAATGACCCAGTCAATACTAGGGTAATTTAAATCATCCATTTATTATTACTGAGTTGTAACTTTTATTAGCCTCCCTGATTTCTTTAAATATTTCATCATCCATTTGTTCATTCTGGCTATGCAGTCGGTAGTATACCACTACCGCCATCTCCTTCCCCTTTTTACATGGCATTTCAATCCTTAAAGATTCTACAGTGTATTTTGTTTCCTGCAAAACTTTAATCCTGTGTGACTCAATGCCCTCTCTAACAGAGTGCAACCCCTCCACCAATTTGATCCATTCTATCATTGTGATATAATTTGTATCCAGTTATCAGTGTCCCACTGGTTGCCCTTCTTCCACCAGGTTTCTGAGATACCAATCATATCTAACATCTCATTTAGTTCTAGATATTTTAACTCTCTCATCTTATTTTTTATACTTCTAGAATTTTCATACAAGCATTTTAGAGACTGTATTCTATTCATATTGATCTGGTTAATGGTAGGCGGGTAATTTAGAATCTTTAAGCTCTGTCTGCTCTGTACTTAAGGGCATTTGGGTTACTTTTGTCTTTATGGGAACCTCATGTCAATATCCTATAAGTTCAATATTTTGCTGGTATCTTTCAAAGATACATCATTCTGAACCATGTGCTCTTGGGTGACTGTCGGCTTTCCCCTATTATCTAGTTTAAAAGCTGCCCCCTCTCCTTTTTAAAGGTTAATGCCAGAAGCCTGTTTTCATACCAAAGGGGTGGAGCCCATCCCTTTGGAAAAGCCCCTTTTTTCCCCAGAATGCTGGCCATTTCCTAACAAATCCAAAACCCTCTTCCTTGTACCGCTATCACATCTATGCATTGGGACTCCGGAGCTCTGCCTGTCTTTTGGGTTCTGCGCGGGAAGCATTTCTGAGAATATTAGCTTGGAAGTTATGGATTTCAACTTCCTACCTAAAAGTCTAAATTTGGCCTCCAGAACCTCCCTACCACGCTTTCGTATGTGAGTGGTGCCAACAAATACCAAGCAGCAGATTCTTCCCCAGCGCTATCCTGGTGGTAGCATGCTCAGACTCCACCCACCCACCTCCTTCCCATGTGTGCTGTATAATGCCCGGTATGCAGATAGCACAGAAAATTCTCTGCATTAGCTGCTACCGCATCATGTTTTTCCTATGTTATTGCCGAGTTTACAGCTAACATCCTTTAGAAGACATACATCCAGCAAGCAATATAAAAGGGGGACTGTGCATTCATTTCTTCTGTTTCATGTTCTAAAGAAGGCAATGAGGAAACTATCTATAAAGGTTTGCAGTCTTGCAGGCGCTTTTTACCCATGAGACTGCAAGCGCATTTTCAAAGGGAAATTCCACTGGGAGTTTCCTTTAGAAAATGAGTGTCAGCACACAACATGGCTTGTGCCTGCATTAAAGCAAGTACAAATTATGCAACAAGAAAGAACACACAAATATAAAAATGCAGGGTTCTAATATTCCAAAAAGCTGAGAGGGTAATTTTATAAGGGGATGCCTAGTGCCTGCGTAGGTCCTATTTTATAAAGGCACACAGACAACAATGTGGCTTTATAAAATACTAGAGTAAGTAAAATGGATCATGCCTTTAAGGCTGGCACAGGTATTAAATATGCAAGTAAGGGCATAAATTAAGGTATTTTATAATCAACAGGTGTACCTGTAAACTTCACCCAGACTACGCCTCAGTTAGGTCTATGAGCAAAGTATGCATGATCATGCCAATGCCAGCTGGCATTTTACGCTACATATGCTTGATAATTACTTCATAAAATTACCCCCTTTGGTTATTACCTCCTAAGGATGTTCCATGTCATACCAAGATGAAGTAGGCAGGATGTTTTTCACACTGCCCCAGTTTTTAAGGTGCCAATTTCCCCCTGCTTTGACTATATCTGGCATGCTGCTTCTTCTGAATTTGAGGAAAGGGTGACTTGGCATTTTAGCTGCCAGTGTTCAACCTTTATAGATGATAGAAATGTTAATCAATTAAGGAGGAAGTAGCATGCAGACAAAGACAATGTGTGACGTTATACATTTTTTTCTGCTTTTGTGTACACGCTGGACTTCCAGAATTCAATTTGTCATAGTTTTAACTTTATATGTAATTATATTCTTTAAGTTAATAGCAGATGGTTTCTGTGTACTGAATTGTTTTTTAACCCATTATTACCTATGGTGTAGGATCACATGTTGTACAATAGCTAAACAACATCTCTTGTCTCTTCTTTTGTTTTCTTCACTTCCTTCCATCAGCCTATTTCCAGTCCCAGTAACTGTCCCCGTGTGCCAACTCCCTTCTATCCCAGTGCTCCCTCCCTGCCAGCCTCCTCCCCATTACCCAACCACCTACCAGTCCCATTCCCAACTATCAGCTCCCTCCAGTCCCACCCCCAGGTGTCAGCTTCTTTCCATCCCCTTCCTCCCTTCCCTAGTGTCATCACCCTTCCAGCCCCCCCTCCAGTACCATCCTCAGGTATCAGCTCCCTTCCAGCCATCTCCTTCCCCTCATGTCAGTTCCCTTCCACCCCCCACCTTCCCCCATGTCGCTTCCCTTCCAGGCCCCGCCTTCCTCTCTCTCAGTTCCCTTCCAGCCATCACTTTTCCCCTCCATCAGCTCCCTTCGGGTCCACTATTTCCCCTTCTGTAAGTTCTCTTCCAGCCCTCTTTCCCCCTCTGCCAGCTCCCTTCCAACCCTCTTTCTCCCTCTATCAGCTCCCTTCTAGCCATCTCTTTCCCCCTCTCCCTTCCAGCCATCTCTTTCCCCCTCTGTCAGCTCCGTTCAGCTCCCTCTCCTTCCCCCAATGTCAGCCCCATTCTGCTCCCTCTCCTTCCCCCCATGTAGCTCCGTTCAGCTCTCTCTCCTTCCCACCGTGTAGCTCCATTCTGCTCCCTCTCCTCCCCACCATGTACTTCCGTTCCACTCCCTCTCCTTCCCCCCCATGTAGCTCCATTCAGCTCTTTCCCCTGTTTAGCTCCAGTCTGTTCCCTCTCCTTCCCCCATGTAGCTCCATTCAGCTCCCTCTTCTTCCCACCATGTAGCTCTATTCAGCTCCCTCTCCTCTCCCTGTGTAGCTCCTTTCTGCTCCCCCTCCTTCCCCCCATGCAGCTCCTTTCCACTCCCTCTCCTGCTGCCCATGTCAGCTCCATTCAGCCCCCTCTCCTTCCTCTTTTATAGCTCCATTCAGCTCCCTCTCCTTCCCTCTGTGTAGCTCCGTTCTGATCCCACTCCTTATCCCCGTACAGCTCCATTCCACTCTCCATCCTGCCAACCATGCAGCTCTGTTCCACTCCCCCTCCTGCCACTTGTGTCAGCTCCTTCCCTTTCCTCAGCAGCTGTGATAGTGCTAATAATTTAAAATTAAAATGAAACCAGTGCAGAGCCTTCCGGCCCTATGGAACCCTGCTACTGTGTCCTGTCCGCAAAAGGAAGTGACGCTAGAGTGGGATGCGGCAGCAGGGCTTCCATAGTGCCGGAACCCCCTGCACCGGTTTCCTTTTCATTTTAAATTACTGCTATCACAACCGCAACAGCTTGTCCACCATTTTTTTTGTTGTTGTTAAATCTGAAGGCAGAGTGAGGCAGCTGTTTTGGGGGTATTTTTGCTGCCCCCAAAGGTTTGCCGCCTGAGGCCACCTCCTCACTCTGCCTCATTATAGAGCCACCCCTGAAAGGGCCCATAAGTGTTATAGCTATATGAAACTGATTGGTTGTTGACACTGGACAAGAGATTTTTTACTCCTTGACCATAATTTTACTGATATGATTTTGTGAGCATGCTTTACATTAGGGCGTCCCAAACTAAGGCCTCTGGGCACAGTACTTGGAACAAGTTTTTATGTACTTGTGTTCTTTTTCTGTTCCCATATCAGATACTGACCACAGAACATGTTTTTGTTTTTTTATCGACTATCACATTCTATCACACTTCATTCCTTCCCCCTTTCCTACAGATCTTTGGCCAGCAGACTGCCAGCGTCCCCAGACTTAGTCTGTAGCCCTTTCCTCTCTGTTTCTCCCTGATGATCTTTCTCACTGTTCAGGTTCTTCTGCTCCTTCTCCTTCCCTCTACTAGGAAAGTGGCAACAGCCCCAGGAACAAGGTGAGAGTGTGGCAGAGCTGGGACTAGCCACTGCCTCTGGAGCCTGGGAGTCCAGTCAACTTTTTTGATCATTGTGGTCACAGCTCAACCCTGGCTTGCACCTATCATGGGTTGGCATCATCAATACTAGGGAAGGAAATGCTTCCTATTCTAGGTGATGTAGAGCTGGGACTACTGGGAGTATTCATGGGTGCTTTAGGCTCTGAGGGCTTCGGGTCTGTTTCTTGCTCTTAGTGATGAAGGACCAGGAGGTGTGTGCGCAGTGGGGCAGCCTGCTCTCAGACTGTGGGATTGGGACAGGGGTGGAGGTGAGAAAGGGAAGAAAACAAGAGCAGGTGAGAGAGAAGAGTAAGAGGATACAGAAAGAAGGGAAGGAGAGGGGGCAAGAATGGAATGAAAAGATAGAAAGATAGAGAGAGGAGTAAGAGGAGAAGGGAGATGCTTAAAGATAGAGGATATTGAGGGAAGATTTGAATCGAATTGAGTGTGACACACACATAGCCCACACTTCCACCCACCCATCTCCCACCCCAGGTTATCTGCCTCATCCTTCGTAGCTGTGCCCCTCTGCCTCTTTCCTTCCTTAACCCTGGAAATTACTGAAGAGACCAGAAATATTCCCTCTCCACCCCTCTTACACAGCAATCTGTTCTCTGAGGAAGATCCCACCCACATTCAGCCCTCTCCATGATCTGACATGCTTTATGTAGCCCTTTGCGAGAAGGGTATGGAGACCCTTGCTCTTAGTACTCCCTTTGCTATCTTTCAGATGTTGTTAGCATCAGCAGAGCAGCTTGGCAGAGTCCACAATAGAGCATCAAATCTCCTTCATATTATAACAAACTTAATAATGTAGAAAAGGATTTACTTGGCTTTTCCCAGCTCTGCACAGTTCCTTCAGCAGGATTTTTCAAAAAGAATAATATTACATTGCTTTACCTGAGTTGGAAAAATCATTTTGCGGAAAGATTTCTAAGTTTTAGGCTGAGGTTCATGATTCTCTCTCTTCCCCAGCACAATACTGGCACAGCAAGCAAGAATTTTCCGAACATGTGGTTCAGGAGTACAAAATTGCATGTCATGAGATCAGCAAAGCCAGCCCACAAACTTTTAAAAATGTGTATTTGCAGTGCCACTATTGTTTGAACAAATATTTACGATTGCAAACTATGGATAACTTCAGTTGAATTCACACCTTGGTATGAACATAGAGTGTGTGAAGTTAAAAAAAAGTTTCTTTACCAAACCGCCTTTATCTTGTTTCCCGAGACTTACATCCAGGACCATAAGAAGCTAGAAATGTGCCTTACTATTACTACTGAATATTTGTATTGTGATAAGGAAGCTTATCATAGCTCAGGAAGGAGCTATAGAAAAGGTGAAGTGACTCTGAACAAGCAACCTGTCAGTTCTGGTAGAAATAAGAAAGCAGAATTTTCCCATAAAAGACTACCAGTTCCAGAATGCACCAGGTTTCCAACAGCCATTAGAGAAGCTGAAGTGGGGAAACGTGTGTTCAATCAGGAGGGCTATGAGGTAATCCCTAAGCACTCATCTCAAAGGGCAGGGCCTGATTCAGCACAGCTGCGCTGTGTTAGGGAGGAGCACTCATCTAAGCAGAATAAGAGTAGAGTTTATTCTACAGATGACCATCTTCATGATCACCTTGGATATCCAGAGAATGATCATCAGTTTCATCTGAAGGATCATCAGAAGCAGAAGCCAAACCGGACAGACAGAGAGGCAAGGAAACCTCTGGAAGAAAGAGGAGAAAAGCCTTTGAGAGGTCTAGAAGAGTCCAAAGCAGTACGTATACTGGGAGGTATTCCAAGGGCCAGCATACACCATTGGACTGGGGAAAGCCAGAGGAATGGTGCTGCAGAGCTAGGAATCACCAAAGGCTACCTGTGAGGGAGACGGCTGCACGTGGAAGGGACCCTAAGACCTGTGCCAGAAGGTATGTGAAGAGAGATCCAGTGTCCAGGGATCTGGATTGGAAGGCTGGACATAAGAACTGGACTACATACTGACCAGGCTATATAGAGAGGAACTCTAGCAGCAATGGAAGCTCAGGTATGAACACTGATCTATGCCCTAGCTATAACCTTGAAAGACAGCAGGGAAACAAGTATTCTCCTGAAAATGCTCCATTGAGAGATTCATCTGTGCCAATCCATGATATTGAACCCATGCTTGTTGAACAAGGGGGAATAATAGCAGATGAGGATCCTGTTTATATGGACTGCTCTCTATCTAAACTCCGTTGGTAACTTTCTGTTATAAAGTACAGCAACCATCACAAAGAAATATAAATTTGTTCTTTAATCTACTCAGAAAAGCTCCTGAAGCAGGATTTGACCCACACAGTGGAAGGCAAGCCAGCTAAGGGGTTTCAGCTGGTAACTGCTAGCAATTAAGCCTTACCTAATTGCTTGTGAGTTAGGAGAGAATCACTTCTGTATCTATGTGGGAAGTAATCAGAAGTTAACCTGAAAAGAACAGTTTGTTTCTTGCTTTGTGGCTTTTCATTTGTTGTTTTCCTGATTTTAACTTTGTTTTTCCAAGTTAACACTGAAAGCAAGTAACCTAATTTATGTGCTATCAAGCATATCTGTGTTGGGAGAAATAACCCCATAAATAAATATCTTATTGGCTTTACCCAAGAGCACAACTAAATTATTGTCAGCAGCTGTGTCTGGTGTGAATGAACTACATTGCCCACAATACCTTGCAAATCATATAGAAATATGCACTTGCCAAGAGTGTGAAGATTCTCACCCAGGCAGCCGTCTGACAGTATACGCTACAAGACGTATGCAGCGCTGCACAGACACATGTAAAAGGCGGTCCCTTCTCATCAGAGCTTACAATCTAGTTAAGACAGACAACACAGTAGCTGTAGACATGGAGTCTTGCGCCACTCATGAAGCTGGTGCCCCCCCCCCCCCCCAACACAGCCATGCACAGGAACTTGCTCTTATCAGGCTTGCTGGAAGCCCCAGTGGTGGCATCAGCCCCCCTTCCATACTTGTGCCTTGTACAGCCGAACTGCTCACACAGTCCTTGCTACAGCCCTGCTCATACCTATGTTTTTCACTTTTAAAATGCTATGATCATTTTAACTTGAAATTTAAAATAAGAATACAATAATTGACTTTTGGATGTGTTAAGACAATACTGAGAGAAATTCTGATTTCCATGGAATCTTTTACAACACGACGACTGTTAAAGCTTCATTTATAACATACCTAATTATACAAAAATATAAAGCTGAAGTTTACCTTAACACTCAATTCAAACATTTAGCGACCCCACGTTCTTAGAAAAACTGCAGCAACCTTGTGATCATCTGTGCCTTCCTACAAAAAATTGACGCATGGAGAAAATGTATTCCAATTTGTTTGAAAAGCTGTTATTTAAATCCATTATACTGTAACCCATTGCAATTCTGTCAGTCTGTAGATGTTACATTTCATAACTTTTAGTTGTAATACTGAAAATTAAGGCTGTATGTTAGTCATAAAAATAGAGTAAGAAAATTGGGTAGATTCAGGGAATCTATGCAAGCAATTATGCGTAATTGTCAAATTACCTGAAAATAATAATGTTTGTGACTCAGGCAAAATATCAGCCCATGACTCTTATGTAGCAGCTGACTTCAAACATTTTGCAATAAGAGGCATAAGAGGAAATTACCAATTCAGGTCGTTTGAAATAAAATTTGGAGGAACTTACATAAATAGAAAAGAAAACACAAACAACTCAAAATCCAAAAATGTTATACAACATATTAACCTTGGCAGAAAAAAGCAGTACAATATGTCTGCGATCAGTCCACTTTATTTGTATAGGAAAGCAAGGAATATATCAAAAATTGTTAACATTGGGGTATGTCTACTAAGCCGGGCTAACAGTTAACCCGGGGTATCTGCAACTAGGTCCTATGCTATTCAATGGCACCTAGTTGCAGATAGCCCAGGTTAACAGCCAGGCTTAGTAGACATACCCCATTAATTCAATCAAATCATATATTTCCGTTTTTAAGAATTTTCATCACTGTCCCTGTATATATTCACATCAGTTAGGTGAACATATCACATTACTTTTTTAGGTCTCAAGAAATTGTTCAGATGGATAGAATCTAAAACGGTGTAGCGGATGCCAATATAATTTATAAGATATCTGCAAAGGGAGATCAATATCATTACAATTACCTGCATCTTTTGTAGAACATCTTCCTTTACAAATAAGTAGTACATGCCATTTATCTTATCTTTTGTCTACAAAAAACAATCCTATTTAAACATAAAGGACCTGATTTTCAATTAGGAAGGCTATGCTATGCTCTGGCGCATAACCCTGCCTGCTCACCCCTAACCCCAGATAATCAATGCCACAGTGATGGCATTGAATATCTGGTTTTGGCATCCAGAGGAAACTGCTGCACAGCTTAACTGGGTAGGGGTGATATTGCACCGCTAACTTGGTTAGCATCCATGCTAAAACTAGGCGAGCCAAAAGCTGACCTAGTTTTAGCCGCAGATTGCTAACCAGATAGCAGTGTAATATCGCCGCTACCTGGATAGCGGTATGCCCCGCCTCTGCTCTGCCCCGCAACACCCCCGACATACCCCGATGCTAACCAGATAGTATCGGGTGTATAGGGAAGTTAGAAGGGGATATTCATCAGCACAAACCATGTAAGTGCCATTGAATATCCGAGCTTAAGGCATTTACACGGTTTACAGGGCTGTAAATCGTGTAAATGCCTTTCGAATATCGGGTCCCAAATTTTTTAACTGAATCAAAAGAAAAAGAAAAAAGTGAAGTGAACAAGAGGTTATGTTATCTTGCAGGGTCTCCAAAAAAGGAGTTAGTTCTAAACTGCACAGTGGTAATGATCCTTGTTCATCACCATCTTCCACTTGAACTCTACATGGAAAATAATAGACCTTGGAGATCCTGTTGCCTTCTACATTAGATAGTTTAAGGATGTTCTAGGGTCCATCCTAAATAGTTACTAAGAGGAAAGCTAGTAATGGAAAATATAGAGTCCTTAAAATCTTGACCTGAGCTACATTTTTCAGTACCTTCAGTTTAAGATGTATTAACAAGTTATTCTTTATACGTGCTGCGAAAAGATCAACTACATCCTCAGACTGGCCATTTGAGTTTCACTCTATCTTTTTGTCCTATTACCAAGTGATGACTCTCTAATTCCCTAATGCAGGACATCAGTTAACTGTTATCTCAATCAGCAAAAACTTCAATGTTCGACTGTGGCTCTTCCAAGCTGGAGATACTTCTCAAACTAAATCTCAGACATGGTAATATTATGGCGGATTCAGTCTGAGATGTAACTCCAGCTTGGAAGAGCTGCGGTCGAAAGATGAAGTTTCTGATGAACGGGATAACAGCAAAGTGATGACTATCTAGTTCCCTGATGCAGGACCCATACTCTCCTTTGTCCAAAACATAGCACTGTGTTGGGACCTTTGAATTTTGGAAGTTTATGAAATGGATGACTGTTGGATTTGTTATACTGTAGATGATACATGTAAAATTCTAAAAAGGGCTTAGGAGTCTAAAGTAAACTACGATTTTGAATATTGTGTGTCGCAAGCAAAGCTCAACACTTTTTTTTTATTGCTTCTTTGGAGGGTTTGTGGTAATTCTTGATTGCCAGGTCAGCCTTATGGAATATGATACCTGTAGCCCTAAGGGCTGAATGGAAATTTTAAAGCCTTCTGAAAGTCTAGCTTTTTAATTAGGATTTTGCTCCAAGTCTACGTGATGTGCTGTGATGCTATGTTGTATTTTTTATATTGTCTGATGTTGTGTCTTGCTTTAATGTTATTTATTATTGATGTATTTTGTACTCCATTATAGACAGTCTTCTAACTGCAGGGCCGGCCCGTCCATGCTTTCAGCTCCTGGCAGGCCCCGATGCACCTCCCTACTGCGGCTTCAGGCAGGCTCCAGCTCACCTCTTTACAGCTGCCAAAGTGCCAAGTTGACATTTTTCTTCACTTCAGCAGCTGCATTCTAATATAGGCCGCTGGCGTGCTGAGTGCCGGGGCACAGGAAATGTCATTTGACCTCCAGCATGCCAATGGCCTACATTAGAGCACAGTTGCCAAAGTGAAGAAAAACAGTACTCTCCACTTCGGCGGCTGTAAAGAGGCGAGCTGGGGCCTGCCGGGAGCACTCTAAAGCCAATTAGACAGCAGCAGGACTCTTCGGGGGTGGGGGGGAGGGGCTAGGACTAGAAATAGCTGATGGGGGGCTAGGGCTGGAAATGGGCTGAATGGGAGAGGCTTTGACTGGAAATGGGTTGAGTGGGGAGCTAGGAGTGGAAATGGGTTGATGGGGGGCCAGGATAGGACTGGAAATGGCTGATGGGGGCTAGGATAGGACTGGAAATAGCTGATGCAGGAACTGGGGCTAGTAATGAGCTGATGAGGGGCTAGGATAGGACTAGAAATGTCTGATGGGAGGCTATGATTGGAAATGGGGGCTGATGGGGGGGCTAGGACTGGAAATGGGCTGATGGGGGAGGCTACGACTGGAAATGGGCTGATGCAGGGGGATGGGAGAATGGGACTAGAAGGGAGTTCTTGTTGGGGGAGGACTAGAATGGGATGGGAATGGGAGAGTGAGGATGGAGAATGGAAAAGATATTGTGTGGGGGAGGAAAGAAAAATCTACGGGTACTGGGAGAGTAAGTGGGGATTGAGGATGGAGGTGTGAAATTTGAGTGGATGAAAAAGGAATTAAGAAAGAAATGGAGGAAAGAGCAAAAGGAGAAAGATCAGTATATTAATGCAGATGTAGACAGAGAATGGAAAAAAAATAGGAGAGAGAAAAAAGGACAAATGGACAGCAGACAATGGAGAGTTAGCAGAAGACACGAAGAAACCAGAAGAAAGTGACTGGAGCAATTGCAACTGAAAAATAAAATGCACAAACAAAAGGTTTTATAATTTTATATTTTGAATTTACTAACTGGAATATGTCAGCTCTGGAAAATGTGCATTGTTAATGTCTTTGCGTTTTTAGTACAAGAGGAAATTAATTTATAGTTTTATTTCTCCAGTGTTGTACATTGCAAGTTTGGCTTTTGAGGTTCCCAGTTGTCTTCCTATTTCTAAATTGTGATCCCTTGTTCTTTGTTTGGTGACTGTCTATGTTCTGCATGTATAACCGTGCTGAGGTATCCTGTTTATGTAGTTTCTATTTGACAGTGCCACTTGTTCTCAATCCCCAGTAGGAGTAATATTGGTATTCTCTGAGATGTACTGGTTTAATATTTGCAGTGTTGCCTTTTGATAGGTAGGGTTTGGTGCTTTGTGAGTCCTGGTAGTGCTGTTATGATACTGTGGGTTTGCTATGGGTTCTAAATGGGCAGTGTTTGTAGTACTTCCTAATGTGCCTGGCAGTTGGCATTGGAATATAATAATGCAGAAATCTGGTAGTCTTTCTTTATCTGTACACTCATTAAGAGGCATGTTTACTAAATGTTAGTACATGTTAACATTATGTAAATATTTATGCAAATGAGGCCTCACAATGAGACTCCACACATGGCTCCGCATCCACCTTGGGTCAACCCTGTCTAACTGAAGTTGGTGGGATATACATTTCCCAAATAAAGTGTAAGTGATTGAACTGACTTCAGTAAAGTTGCAGTGGATTGTTATGGTAATTCAAAGCATGCCCAAAGAATGATTGTGTATTGGGGCCTATGCACTAGAGCTTGTGCAAGAGACAGGATGTTCCCCTGTTTCACTTTTAACTTGGAGCACACTGCGGTCATGCCAGTGGCTGCAATTTAGTACAGCAGCGGAACCAAAGGAGAACGGTCCCATGGCTGTGTGGTGAATGGGTCAAACACAAGGAAGAGCAGAACCGCTCTTGCTGGGGCAATCAGGATAAACACAAGGAGCAAGAGACGTGTGGTTGTCTCAAAATTGCTTTATTAATGAACCCCAACGCGTTTCGGCAAACGCCTTCTTCAGGGGGTATGCAGTTAGTCTCTACGTGATGCTTGTCATATATATGTTTTCACTGCTGACTGATCGCAGCTATTGAAGACTTCACAGGCTTGGAGCCTCTGTTTGTTTACTTTTCCTCTCCATAACCACAGGAGACCAAATTTTACTAGCACCCAGGGTGCACAGTCACATCTCCTCATTGCATCAGTAGTATATAGGATTAACATATATATGACAAGCATCATGTAGAGACTAACTGCATACCCCCTGAAGAAGGCGTTCACCGAAACGCATTGGGGTTCATTAATAAAGCAATTTTGAGACCACCACACATCTCTTGCTCCTTGTGTTTATCCAGTGTGGTGAATGGGTGCCATGGAGAGGTCCAGTCCACCGGGAGTCAGGACGGTAAGTGGTGAATAACTGAGGGGGGAAGGCACGGAAGGACTGCTGCTTGGGGGGTGGGGAGAAGGCACAGAAGGACTCTGCTTGGGGGCAAGGACTGGAAGGGAGTTGATGCTGGGATGGGGGCTGGGACTGGAGGGGAGCTGATGCTGGGAAGAGCTGGGGCTAGAAGGGGGCTGATGCTGGTGAGACCTGGAAGTGGGTAATGCTGGGGAGCTGAAAGGGGGCATATGCTGTGAGCAGTGTGGAGAAAAAGGCTGGGACAGTGAGGATGGGGGGAGGATGACAGATTTTGCGTAAGAGGGAAGAAACACAGATATTTTGTGTAAGAGAGAAGAAACAAGGCAGATGTAGAGAGAGGGTGGAAAACAATAAGAGATGAGAGAAGAAAGGACAAATGAAGAGTCAGAATATATGAAGGAAACAAGAGAGAGAGACTGGGGCAATTGTGAGTGAAAAATAAAATGCCCAAACAAAAGGCAGAGAGAAATTTATTTTATTTTGAATTTATTAACTGGAATATGTCAGCTCTGGGAAATGTACATCACTGATGTCTTTGTGTTTGTTCAGTACAAGAGGAAATGAATTTATTTCTCCAGTGTTGTAGTACATTCCAAGTTTGGCTTTTGGGGTTCCCAGTTCACTCATTGCCTCCATATTTCTAAATTGTGATCCCTTGTTTTGTATTTGATGATGGTCTGTCTATGTTTTGCATACGTGATCGAGCTGCGGTATTCTGTTTGTGTAGCTTCTGTGTACGAATCCTACTTCGTCTCTTTTCCCAGTAGGAGATGTATTGGTTTTCTATGAGGCATGTTGGTTTTATATTTTCACTGCTGCTTTTTTTTTTTTAATAAAGTTATTTAATTAGTTACAACAACCAAATAAATCAGGTCAATCCCATAAACCTAGAAAATACGGCAAAATAAGCCCATAAACTTACAAAAACAAAGAACATTATTACAGCCAATAAGGTCATAAAGATAATGATAAAGTCCACATCATGAGATCAGACTGTTGAAAAAATAAAAGGTAAGAAAACTAAGAAAACATGAATAGAAATCTATCCACAATTGGAGATCATCCTACCTTATCCCCATCTTTGCTTAAACCCGATTTCCCAGACAGAAATCTTTCAAGATGAGAAACATCAACAAAAGAATATGAAGCACCATCATACCCAACAATACATTTACAGGGAAACCGTAAAAAGAATGTAGCACCCAGTGCCAAAACACGGGACTTAAGATTTAAAAATCGTCTCCGGCGCAACTGGGTGCTACGAGCAACGTCAGGAAAAATATTGACCTGCTGGCCACAGAACGTAACTGATTTGACCTTAAAAAAGGCCTTAAGTATATGCTGCTTAATTTCAATGGAAGGAAAAGTAACTAATAATGTGGCACGAACATTAATAATGTCCTGGGAGTCCTCTAGAAAGGCCGTCAAATTAGCCATAGGGGAAACTATCTCATCAAATTCCCCTTCAACCACATTGAGCTTTTTGACAGTTGAAGGAATATAATAAATTTGCAAGAAATCAATATTATCAGTAATGGCCAAAACTTCCTTCAAAAATCTGTTCAAGAAAATTCTGTGTGATATTAGAGGAGACTGAGGAAAATTTAAAAATCTAAATTGGATGCACGAATAGAATTCTCTAAAGACTCTAATTTAGAATGCAGCACCACAGAGTCTTTAATACTAGCCACACTAGCAGCCTGTATTGGAAGCACCTGAGACTCCAATTTAGTAACAGCCAAATCAACAGAAGTAACTTTTTCATCTAACTGCTGTAGTGAGGCAACTGCACCCTGAGAAAAGGTACTAAAAGAATTCAATGAAGAATACATTTTAGTATCTATACATTTTAAGGCAATCCAAACATCTTTCAAAGTAATATCAGAGTCAGAAGAGAGAACAGACAGCTCAAGAGAACCACTTACCTCCAGAGACGAAACTGGAGGCGGTATAGCAATCGGTTTTGACTTCCTTATCAAACCAGAAGACTCCACAGGACTATCAAATAAACTACCGGGATTAGGGCACAAAGGAGGGGATCTCCCACTGGAGCACAAAGATACCACTTCCGGAGAGGACTGCGCAATCGGAAGGGGGACAAGATGTTTGTCCAAGGAACCGACTGGCTTAACATCACCAGTCCCGGTCTCAAAGGCTTTACCCCCAACCTTGGCCTTACGTTTCCCCATACCCAAAAAAAAAAAACCAAGGCAATACCAAAAGCAAAATATTACCTTGACTGAAAAATTGACCTCAATTAACAAGGGCAACGGAAAACCATCACCCTATTTAAAGGAAAAACAAGATAAGAACCAAAATAAAAATAAAATGAACACCAATGGGCAAACTCGCAGAGCGCCGCAGAGTCGCCGAAGGGGCGCCAAAGGGGCAGAACCTGCCCCTTTGGACATGCCCCTTCGGACCACGCCCGCGACACGCTCCGCGTGGGACAAAACAAAACAACGTTATAGAAAAAAAAAAAAAAGAAAGACCCTAAACATTAAGCTGTCCCGGCTGTGCCTGCCCGATGGAAGGGGAAGGAAACAGCACCTCTCAGCAGCTCCACCACAGCGGCAGTCTCCGGGCAAGTGAACGGCTCCAAGGATCTCCTCACAGCAACAGCTAATCCACTTGAGTGAGCCTCCAGGCACAGCTTTATTCTCGGCAGGTAAGATCCCTGATTTGAGTTGTCCCGGCTGTGCCTGCCCGATGGAAGGGGAAGGAAACAGCACCTCTCTGCAGCTCCGCCGCAGCGGCAGTCTCCGGGCAAGTGAACGGCTCCAAGGATCTCCTCACAGCAACAGCTAATCCACTTGAGTGAGCCTCCAGGCACAGCTTTATTCTCGGCAGGTATGACCCCCGATTTGAGTTGTCCCGGCTGTGCCTGCCCGATGGAAGGGGAAGGAAACAGCACCTTTCAGCAGCTCCGCTGCAGCGGCAGTCTCCGGGCAAGTGAACGGCTCCAAGGATCTCCTCACAGCAACAGCTAATCCATTCTGCTTTTTTATATGGCAGGTTTGCTATGGAATCTACGCGTGAAGAGGGTTTTGTAGAACTTCCTAATGTACCTGGCACTGGAGAATGGTAATATAGTAGCCTTTCTTTATCCTCACTGTCCATGCAAATGGCATTAAGACACTCATTAAGAGGCATGTTTACTAAAGGTTAATTCATATTCACAAATGTTAAAACGCAATTAAGTGCAGCAGCATCCATTTTCTTCTATGGGTGTAGTGACATTTAATGCACATTAATGTTTACTAAACATGTCCCTAATTCATTGCTGGGACAAAAAAGAGCTCCTTTGAAAGCCTCCAAAAAATTTTCGATGGGCTGCATATAAATTTTAAAATTAAATGTTTGCAAATGAGGGGGCACCAGGTTCATAAGTCGCACAGGGCGCAGTTATAGCTTGGTATGGCCCTGTGATGCACACTAGACATAAATACCAATGAAAAATGACTGCTGCTGCAACCTAGACCATATGCCAGTCCTACCCATGCCCTGAAAAGGGCTAAATAAGCCCAGTGCACCCCAATATGCTATACGAGAACATAATAAGAACATGTATGTCAGGATATACCTTGCATCAAATGGTACATGGCATTAGGAACTGGCCATCGCTACAAACATGCTTTAAACTGCTAGGGATGGACCCTCACCAAGTGCACAAAACCCCAAACTAACATTGCAGATCCCCAAAGGATACATGAGTGGAGGAGTGGCCTAGTGGTTGGGGCAAGGTACTTCGGGCTGGAAGGTCAGGGGTTCAAATCCCACTAGAGGACAGCAACCTTGGGCCGGAAGGACTGGGGTTTCTAGTCCCACAGGTGCTCCTTGTGGTCTTGGGCAAGCCACTTAACCCTCCATAGCCCATGTTCTCTGTGTGCTGTGCTTTCCTGTCTAATCAATGTGTTTATACCTCAAAAATTTCCTGTCATGATTTGACAATTTCCAATCTGTAATCAAACCGCTGCTGATCGCTGGAAGTAGCGGTATACTAAATAAATAAATAAATAATATTGCTGAGCAACAAATGTATGCCCTTTTCATGCCTATGGCCTATAAGTGCACTCATTCTGCTGCTCTGCACTACCATTCCCTTCCTACCTCTCCCTAAACCCCTCCCTGGGAACTCCATTCTTCTGTCAGATGGCTTCTATCTGTGCCCTTATCTTCTACTGCCAAATCCAGATATCGCTCCTTTCACCTTGCTGCTCCTCATGCCTGGAACAAACTGAGTCTGTACATCAGGCTTCGTCTCTGACTCCTCTTAAATCATGGCTCAGCACTCACCTCTTTGTTGACACTGTTGGATCTGATCTGCCTAAGTTCCCCTGTGTTTTCTGACCATTCCTCCTGAATGTATCCTGTCCACAGTTGCTGTGTTGCCTGTCACAGCTAGATTTTAAGTTCTGCTGAACAGGGACCATCTTTATGTGTGTTGTGCAGTGCTGTATACGCCTTGTAAAGTTATACAAATGATCAGTAGTAGCTGTAGTAGGGCCTTCTGGCAATGGCATCTGAGGCCCACCTATCTGGGTATTAGCAATTCTCACAGCAGTTAAACCTGACCTATTGTGGCATATGTCGGTCTGTATACATCCGCTATCTGTGGGGGCAACACTGTCTGCCTTCCCACAGTTGCTCTGTGGCACCGATCCCTTGGTCAGGCCTGTGTAGGCATGGGAGGGGAAGTCCCTATGACATCACACCAAGTAGCCAGACTCCAGATATATCACCTTTTTGCAGCTCTCATTGATCCTGGCCTGGGAAAGCACGTAGGCTGCATGGTACAATCTGGGGAATGTTGGCACAATGTCAGTCATGTTTCCCAGTGCCTGGCACAGTGGTGGATGTATGGCTGCCCTATCACACTGCCAACAATATCAGATCTTATTAGAGTACCCTATGAAAAATAATCCAGAAGGAATCAGCATAGGTTCCCTATGGCTAAATGTCAAAACATATCCCTGTCAATAATAAGGGACCCTCAGAAAAAGAGCATTCAGCAGTGCAAACAGACCTAATACATGCAGAAAAACAATACCATTGGCCCACAAAATGCACATTATGGGTATGCATTAGTGCTCTCTGATTTTGACTGCCCAATCACACTGGCACCTGGTGACGCTTAAGTCATCCGTACGACCCAGGCACTGCCCAAGCTTTCATATCCCTCCTACATTACAAATGAGCATACCAGATCCCAGGCACCCCTCAAAACACACACACACCCTTTGTCACAACAACATAATTCTGTTAAACAGATGCCCTGAACCTATACATAACAGCTATGACATAACATAATAGCATGGGGTACAAGGACTAAATATATGATCTCCATTTCTCACCCAAACAAGAATCCTTTCTCTGCTCACACCAATACTATCCCTACATTAGCAGTCTCATTTAAATGTGCTGTTTGTGCTAAATTGACTCCTTTAGCACAAACAGTACATTCAAGTATAGCCAGAATAAACACTATTGTTCTTCTTAATATTTCTGAAAGGTGTTTATTAGTCCATATCTTCCAACATTCCCTCACCTCTGCTATCTGTACCTTACAACTGCCTCTTGTGTTTTTCCAGACTGCAGTCACACCAGTTCAAAACATACTTTCATAACCATTCTTCAATATGGGACGCATTGCAGAGAACAGCCTTTATTCCATGTTTCAGCCGGAATAACGTGGGAGTTTCTGGGAAACACTTAATACATACACGGGCCTTTCCTGAATACACTTTATAGGTTTCCGTGGCTGACCACGCCCCTGTTCCACCCCTTCTGGCCATGTTCTGAGATCTCCATGCTATTGCTGTGAACACACATGACAAGAGTGTTTTTACAATATGATCGGGGACATTTTCCGCACATAAACACCCCCGCCACATGTACAAACCCCTTATTCATGTTCTGGAATGTCCTCTTTAGTAAAAAGCTAATTTAATGCATAGTAGCTACAAAACCTCTGCAGTTACTAATGGGGGACATTCCCAGCATTTTTGGGAAGGCTGTCATGTAGTTAATGCAGAGTAAAGTTTATTACAGGATATCAACTTCAAAGAAGCTAACATATTTAGCTGTGCCTCCTTAGTAGGCATTTACTGCTCTATGTTATCTACCATGCTAACAGTTGACTTGTAAGGTGCAACCCACATCCATACCTCACCCATTCCCCATCCTGACATGCTGTTTCTGTGCTAGGTGTTAGCAAGTACTAACAGTTAACATGCTGCACTGTTAATATGGTGCTAAACAGTTGGTGAGCACTAAAAGCCACGTTAAACGGCTAATGCACCTTAGTGAATACTGCTCTCAGTGACTCTTCAGCCTTACAGTCCACAATAAACTTTTATAAATTATTACTGTGAATTAATAGGAATAAAAGGTCTGCATTTACTTTATATAGAAATGGAGACTATGAAGAATATTTACAAACAGAACAGAATAATAAAAACTTTGAAAGTACCACAGAATACATACCTATACCCATCCATCTTCTAACATACGTATGCTCACCCCCACATGCCTTTACCCCTTCTAACCCCTCCCATACATGCCCGTTCCCCAGCTTACATGCAAACACATTGCCCACACAAATGCACATCTCCCAACACAAGTCTCCTCCCCCAGCTCCATCCACACCCAGCTTCTACTGAGCTCTATTGGAAGGTGTTCAAGCCATGCCTCTGCCAGCTTCCCTGTTATTTTATTTTATTTTATTTGCACTTTCCAGTTCAATGCCCAAGGCACCTCAGAATCAAACAGCAGTTATAAAAGCAGAGTAAAATACACACATGGCATAGAAGTCAAAGACATCAGGACAACACTGAATCTAATGTCGCATAATAGACTAGCAAATCAAATAAAGATAGTAAGACTGACCCTAGCCTTCTAAATGTTAAAACATGACAAGGACAAAAACATACACTCTAAATTGACCTAGTGTCTGTATAAGTTAAACAACAGAAAGTACAAAAACACACCAGAGCCTATCAAATATAAGAGGACTAATCTAGTGGTTAGAATGATGGTCAAAGAAATGGAAAACTAGGATTCAAATGCTGCTTCTCCTATTGAGGCTTCTTGTGCCTTGAGAAAGTCACTTAGAGCCCTTTTTACTAGTTTGAGCTGCTGCATGGCCCATTTTATCTCTACGGGCTGTGTGGCAGATAGTTTGAGCTAAATTTTAAACAGTAATTTTATAAGGGTCATCTAGATTTATGCATGGTTTCATGTACATATTTGAAGCCTATTTTATGAAGGATGGCACACACATACTTTAGAAAATAAGGGAGTAAGTGGTAAAAACAAACATACATTAAACTAGGTGCAAGTACTTAAACCTACTCTGGCAGGTATAAATGTTCATGCCTGAATTTTAGCACTCTGCCCAAAATCCGCCCCGTACATGCCTCTGTGAAAGTACTTACAGAACACTTACAGAACAGGAACTGATTACAATAGGCACATATAGTAAGTGGCCACTTATGATTGGAAACCACCAAAATATCATGTTTTCCACTCATGAACACGTGCATAAATTTAGGAGACATCCTTAATTACCTCAGGTAAAAATGCAGATTGTTAAGCCCTACCTGATTGTACCTGCCTTGAGTTTGATTTTGAAAAGGCAAATTAATTCTAAAATCCAAATCTAAAATAAAAACCATCAGGTTTTTTATTGTTTATATCTTTTTGATGCTTCAATACATTTTAACAACTACTTCTATCACTGACAACACATACTTGCACACCAGTACCTACCCATAACCCTTCACACATACTCCACCAATTTCACACTTCATAAAGCTCCCAAATAACTGTCCTACACATCCTACCACACAATTCTACATCACTTAACACAACCCCCATGCAGTCCATGCTTACTTCCATTCTTATACCAACTTCATGTACTCCCACACACACAAAGAACCCCACAAGCCATCTACAAACATCCCATATGCATACTCACGTCCCCTGAAAGGCTTAGGGGGTATATTCAGCGGCGGCAGCTAGGCATCGCAGTTGAACGTACAACATGCATATTCAACGCTGGAAGCCATATCCGGCCACCGGCATTGAATATCGGGATCAGTGAGACAGCAGTGAACCTAATCGGGCGGCTGCTTAGGGATAACTGGGCAGTGGCTAACTATCGCTGTTGCCTGGTTATCCCAGGGTACGTCCTTCACTCCACCCCAGAACATCCTGAAGCTAACCAGCTAGTCTCGGGGCATTCAGTGGAAACACCTGGGAATATTCAGCAGCACTAATTACTGTGAATATCAGCCTCTTCAGCCCCTTAAAAATATGATGTCCAATTATACATTTTTACAACATTGTTGTTGGAAGGGTGGTGCTGAGATGATCATAATTATCAGGGGACCTAAGGCTGAATGTTTGCCTAGGGCATCCAATTCCTTGTACTGGCCAGTGGATGGCCTTGCCTCTTTTTCACACTTTACAGAGTTTATGGCATTAGGAGACACGGAGGGCATTGTATGTTTTCCCCCTGCTTCCATTCCCAAATTTCAAAGGTCCTATGATGGATAGGAATGTGCATTACAGCCTCGTTTTTGTACCTAAAAATGAAAAGTGCATGCAAAAAACTAGTGCATGTCTGTAATAAATTAACATGTAAACAACTGATTTGTACGCACAAAAAAGCTTCAGTGCATTAGAAAATGCACAATTAAGATGGATATGCACAAACGTGCAAAAATATTCTATGAAAATCACTCAAACTTCATCTGAAATCAAAACAAACCAAACTTTTTTTTTATCCTCCACATCTCTAGCAATAGGACAGCAGTGTGTGGGATTCTTTTTGAATGGGGTAAATCAACATGTCTAAGCACTGCCAGTACACCCTTTTTCAGATCTGTGATGAAATCAAGAGCAGCAGAATCACCTTTTTGGTGGGAGTGGGGGGTGGGGTAAGCAAGCCAACTGCTCCCCCTACCCACTAACTCCCTTGATGCTAATGCTGTGTGAGGCAAAATGTTTTACAGGCCACGGTTCCGGTGGCTCATTCCATTCTGCTGCCTATGACTGGAAAACATTCCCCAAATCATACTTCTGCAAGATTTCTCTTCTTATGTTTTTTTTGTAGTTTTAGGATACAGATTCCCTGTATGAATTATTAAACCAAAATGAGCTTTAGAGCAATCCTTGCTCAACATTAGAGTGAATGCTTCATTTTTGGAATGCAAAATATATTATAAACAACAGTTTTCAATATTATCATAAGCCACAGTTAAAATTGGATTGCACTGAAAAGTCTTCTATAGTCTTGTGTACTTAGGAAAAAAAAGAGTCTGTGTCAAAGTCTGTCACTTTTGCCCTTTCATGGCAAAAGTGTCAATACAAATTTTAAAAAACTCACTAAGCTAGTATTATATCGAGAAAATTGCCGTCTTTTCAAATGAATTTGCATTCTCCAGGCTAAAAAAAAACCCTCATGCACAGCTCTGCATTGTTAAATCATAATGAATGTCATACAGTACATGGTAATTGCAGAATTTAAGACGACCAAGGTTACTGTATTTTTTGAAGGGTATAATATGCCCAACTCACTGAAGTGAAAAAGGTAACATTTTGAATTAATATTTATGAAATGATTACTGGATGCAGCAATATCCTTGTGAAGCAAATCACTAGTAATGAATGCGTCAATTTATAGTTCTGTAGTAAGCAGTGGCAAAATATATTATAACATGCAGATATTGTTAAACTATGTGCACAGATTTAATTCTGAACACAGATTTAAGTTGGTAAGAGTTGACTTGCACCTGCCTGAAGCTCTGAACGTTTTATGGCATAAATTTATTCACCCCCATGGCCAAATAAAACCAATTGCATCCAGAGTTGGAAAAATGCTGCTGAAATTCTCACAAATCTCAGCGACCCCAATTAAATTCACCTTATGGCATTTTTAAGTCCTCAATTTCCCTCTGGCTCACAGTACATTATCAGTGACACTATAATATTCATGAGGTGCTTTATTCCTTTTAGGATATACAAAGTTGCTTTGCTGCTGTTAACAGTTGGAAATGGGTGTGCATAGTATATGCTAGCAACAAGACAGAGTGATCCTAGTTGAAGAAACCAAACAGAGATGTGCATTCATTAGCGCACCTTTCGTTCACTCATTCACCTCATGTAAGGTGCCTTTACAAAAGTTCACATACAGGGGGTTATTGTGAAAGTCTAATTCCTGCTTTGGGTATCTGAAAATGGACATAGAGACATTCAAAGCATGAAGACATTCCTAGAGCCATTTTTGAAAGTGTGTTTAAAGAATGAGGATATCCTAATCAGAATGGGGGCATGTCATGCGTCTGGGACATTCCTAGAAATCTGAATGTCCTCACCTGATTTCTGAAACACACTGCACATCCCAAGTGGCATCAAAGTTTATACCTGCTCCAGGCATCAATATTGTTGTTAAGTGCCATGGAATCAGTGTTGACTCATGGCGACCCTCTGGATAGTTGTCCTAAACTGTGTTCGGTCTTCAGTCAGGTGGCTCATAGTTGATAGAAGGACATCCATAGCTGCTATTATTCTATCAATCCAGCTCATTGCAGGGCTTCCTCTTTTACGTTGACCTTCAATCTTGCCAAGCATGATTTCTTTCTCTAATGATCTCTCTCTTTGCATGATGTGTCCAAAGGATGAACGTTGTAGTTTTGTCATCTGAGATTCTAAATATATTTATTTATTTTTTTATACCGTGCTCTTTAGAATCAGTGTGGTTTACATGTATACTAACAGGTACTTTTTATTCCCTTGTCCCCAAAGGGCTCACAATCTAAGTGTACCTGAGGCAATGAAGGGTTAAGTGGCTTGCCCAAGGCCACAAGGAGTGGCCATGGGACTAGAGACCCCAGTCCCTCTGGCCTGAGGTTACTTGTCCCCATATGGGAATTGAACCCCTGGCCTTCTGGCCTGAGGTAACCTATCCCAACTACTGAGCCACGCCTCCCTAAAGAAAGCTTAGGTTTGATCTTCTCTAGTACTAACTGACAAGCATGAATAGGCACTGGAAAAGTGCCAAATTTGGCAGCCAAATATCTGGAGGTTGTAGAACGTAAGATATGCCACACTGGATCAGACCAAGGGTCTATTCAAGCCCAGCATCCTGTTTCCAACCGTGGCCAATCCAGGAGATAAGGACTTGTCAGGTTCCTAAAAGGTACACATTTTCCATTTTGCTTCTCCCAGGAATCAGCAGTGGATTTCCCTGGTCCTCTTTAAATAATGGTTTATGGAATTTTACTCCAGGAACTTGTTCAAACTTTTTTTTAAACCCAGTTACATTAACAGCTTTTACCAAACTAACTGGTAACAAATTCCAGAGTTTGATTATGCATTGAGTGAACAATTTTCTCCAATTAATCTTAAGTGTGCTTCCTTGTAGTTTCATTACATGTTCCCTACTCTTTCTACTTTTTGAAGCAGTGAACAATTGATCTGCATTTACCTGTTCCACTACATTTATGATTTTATAGATCTCTATCATATCTCCCTATAGTCATCTTTTTCCAAATTGAAGACCTGTTACTGGCCAAATCCAAGGGCCTTAACTCTATCCTCATCCTTCTTGACCTTTCTGCTGCTGTTGACACTGTTGACCACCATCTTCTCCTTGATACTTTGTCCTTGCTTGGTTTTAAGAGTTCTGCTCTTTCCTGGCTTTCTTCTTATTTCTCCCACCACACTTTTAGTGCTATTTCTGGTGGATCCCCTTTTACTACTATCCTACTCTCAGTTAGTGTACCCCAAGAGTCTGTCTTGAGACCACTCCTTTTCTCTCCTATACCCAGTATCTTGGTGAACTCTTCTCCTACCATGGTTTTCAGTACCATCATTATGCTCATGAATCTGAGATCTATCTGTCTACACCTGAAATCTATATGGGAAGCCAGATCCATATCTCTGCCTGCCTACAGTATCTGACATTGCTGCCTGGATGTATCACTGCCATTTGAAACTGAACATGGCCAAAACTAAGCTTCTTATTTTCCTCCTTTCTCTATTTCTGTGGATAATGCTCCACTCCTCCCCGTTTCCTCGGCTTTTAACCTTGGGGTCATCTTTGACTCTACCCTCTCTTTCTCCACACACATCCAACCGATAGCTAAAACCTGTCATTTCTTTCTCTATAACATCAGCAAAATTTGCCCCTTCCTTTCTGAAAACACTACTAAGACACTTATCCACTCTTTAGTCACCTTCTTTCTTGACCATTGTAACCTCCTCCTTGCTAGTCTCCCTCTGAATCATCTCTCTCCCCTTCAATCTGTTCAAAAGTCAGTTGCATGACTAATCTTCCGCCAGTGTCACTATGCTCATGTCACCCCTCTTCTCAAGTCACCTCATTGTCTCTCTATCCATGTTCATATCAAGTCCAAACTTCTCCTAATGACCTGCTGCTCCTCACTACCTTTCCCTCTCTTATATCTCCCTACCCCCATCCTTGGGAACTCTGCTTTTCTGGCAGTTCACTTCTATCTGTGCCCTTCTCTTCTACTGCCAAATTCAGACTTTGATCTTTCCACCTTTCTACTCCTTATGCCTGGAACAAACTACCTGAGTTGGTACATCAGGCTTCATCTCTGGCACTTTTCAAATCCAGGCTAACTTGCCTCTGAGGGGCCGTTTTTGGATTCTACTCTACATAGTCTCCTGCTCTCCAACTATGTGTTTCTTTAACATCCCCCTATACATATCCTTGTCCTCAGCTGTTGTTATATGTTTTGAGTAGATTGTAAGCTCTGATGAGAAGTGACTGTTTCTTTCATGTCTCTCTACAGAACTACATACACCTTTTAGCACTATACAAATGATCAGGAGTAGGAGTAGCTATTTGTATAGGGAGGATATTTTAGAAGCCCTTTTCATGAGTTGGATGTCTGAAAAAGTGCACTTGGATATGTAAAGCATTGAGATTTCCCTATAGCCATTTTAGTAGCTGGGTATATAGATGTCCCAGTGCAAGACTCCATGTAGCAAGGAGGTTTGGTGGAGTTGTGGCCTAGGAGCAGCAAGGGAGATGCACATTGCGATATAATTTTAGAATGGCACAAGCATGTTGAGACATGGCTCTTTCTGGTGAGACATCCATGCCTATAGCTGCTCCTGAGCAAGAATAAAGTGATTAAAGTGCTTTCCAGGGGAAGTGCATAATGCACTTACATTGTCACAGTTATTTCCTACCTGAACAAACCAGAGCATAAATACTCCAAAAATATTAAATGCTGCCACATATCTGAGTATCTGAAATGACTGGCCAGGACATACACGTCTCATATCAGAGTTGCCCCCTTCTGAAATACCCCTTCTGGGATGTGCAAGTACCTGGTTCTGAGGTCATGCAGTTCAGGGATGTCCACATTTGTGAAATGGCCTAAACCCATGCTGGTACGCTGCCTTGCAAACTGAACAGGGCCCACTTTCATAACCAGTTACAGGGATGTTCATTTTTCTGGGTGGAGACAGAGCAATTTCAGAGGGCACTTATACATGCCTCGCTTCACCGCTGCCACTCCCCCCAATTTTTGGATGTTCTGCTCTGGACGTCCTAGATACTTACTAGACATCCTTTCTAAATTGACACAGCTTTTTCATGGTATTCTCTTGACATATTTATTGGCTGGTTTCAGCTATCTTGTGTCTGTCTCTATCTATTGTCCTGACGTACTATTTCAAAAGAGGACATAATAATCTAGTAGGAATTCCAATGGAGCCTTACGAAAATAACTACAAATGTCATTTTAAGACTGTGCTACTCTTCCACATTTTTCAGTGTGCCTCATTATCTTACTTACTACATTAGATTTATCCTATTAAAGATATTTCACTAGGCAACTCTAAGAATTTCCTAGATGAAGTAAGTCATTTTAGAATGTTTACATAACATTTCCGTGTGTAAATGAGTTTACATATGTAAATAGTTCAATGTATCTAAGTAGCAATTTTAGAAACAACAAGACTTAAAACACTATATGAGGCCAATTGTATTCTAGCCATCCAGCCCCTTTGCAGCCCAGTATCACCCAATTCTGATCCCATGGGGGCTAGATGCACCAGACAGATCAGAATTGATTCTATCGGCCTGAATGTATAGGCTGGGCCCGATTCTGATGGGCTGCATGCCCAGCAGATCCCCGGATAACTCAGCCAGGCTCCTGAATGGAGCTGCAGTGTCATGGCGTCCCATTGCCATAGCACCATGGTTCCATTCAGGAGCAGTGATCACCGACCACAACATCCAACATCCTTTCCCCACAGCCCAACCCCCGATCTGGCTTCCCATGGCCAGAGTCAAGCTGTGGGGATCCCCCTGCACCCCCGTCTATGTGGCCAACCTAAGAATTAGCCCTGTACATCCGGGGTTACAGCCCGCCCATGCCCTGCCTTTGCTCCACCTCCACACTGCCCTCTCCTGCCCCTGTCTAAGGCTCCCAGTAAAACAGGCTGTTCTAATGGGGAGCCTTTGCACCAGGAGCAGAAGGGAGATGAATAGCGGAGATGTACGTCCAGGCAGGATGTACATCCCCACTATATGAGGTGCAGAATGACCCCCTAGGACCACAGCACATGCAGTTTTGAAGAGGGCATGTTCTGTGTGTGGTTTGGATGAGCCTGGAAAATATGTGCATGTTCTTTATTTTGCAATGAAATAGTCATAATTTAAAAATGTTGGCTATAGGTATTTGCACCTGCTCAAAGTAGTGTGTATCAACTAACTGTTCATTTGGACTTGGGTTTTGAAGGAGTAATCGAAGTGGCAATTGTGGTTAATTATCTGGCAGTTAAAATATCCAACATTTGAGTTGTAGAGCTTGATTTCTTAAACCATTTTTAAGACAGTGCATATGTAGAGTCTACTTGAATATTTCACTTGGAGCAGTAGCACCATCCAATGCCCCTACTAAGTATTACCTGGAACAAAAATAAAGGTTTGGCATTTTCTAGATCGGGGTAATTTTTTCTGCTCATTGTTTCAGGAAAGGAGGAGACTTCCTTGAGAAAGAAAGTCTACTGGGTACAAAAACCTCACCCAAGGCAAATTCCTATATTGGCCCTTAGCCACTGAAACCATGATATGCTATGGTGTGGTCATCCCTTAAGGGAAAGATGCCTCGGACACTCAGCTAGAGCACTTCACCTGCTGTAAGGAGAACCTGCACTAGCCACCATGACCAGCGAAGAAAAGAAAAGTAGGCTTGGAGACACTGCCAAGGGCAGGGGAGAGCTCAGCCTGAACAAAAAAGTTCCAGAAGTGTGCCTGCAGCAGTCTCTCCAGGTTTCAATGACCAGAGGACAAGTAGAGCAGCCATGGAAAGACTGCATCTCATACCAGTTACTCATCCAGGAGGAGGAGGAGGAACCAACATAACTCATATTCAAGAGATACTCAGATGAAGAGATATGATTCCATAGAGGGCTTGGGAACTGTGAGTAATGAGCCCTGATATCCAGGTACCTTGGGGTGGAGTGAAATAAAGAGAAAGATAATCTAAGTAGAGAAATAATTGGCTGGTCAAATATTTAAGTGGTGTCTGAGTAACCTACAGGTTAAAGTGCAAAAAGCTGGAAGGAGTGGGGTAAACACCCCAACTACCATAAGTACTATTATTACTACTTGTGTATAGCACTATAAGGCATACACAGTGCTATACATATAGATGTAAGACACAATCCCTGCTCATCAGAGCTTACATTCTAATCAAGACAAAATAAAATAGAGTATGATAAGATACACATATGTAGTGAACAAGAGAGGGAGGAATAAAGGGATCCAACATCAGCCTCAAAAAGGTACATTTTCAGCCTGGATTTCAATAGGGCTAGAGAAGGAGCCTGACATACTGCTTCAGGTAGTTTGTTCCAGGCAAGCAAGGTAGAAGAAACAAAGTCTAGAGTTGGCAGTGGCAGACAAGGATACAGAGGAGCGAAGTTCCCTAGGAGGGTGTAGAGTGAGATGAGAAGAAAGATAGTGAAGAGCAGCAGAATGAGTGCACGTTTAGGTCAGTAGAAATTTGAACTGGAGATGGAAACAGATAGGGAGGCAATGAAGTAGCTTGAGAAGAGCGGTTACATGAGCATAGAGACACTAGTGGAAGATAAACCATGCAGCTGTGTTTTGAACAGACTGAAGATGCCTTCCCGGAGACAGTACAAGCATAAAACAAACGAGAGATGGTTTACTGCTGAAATAGCAACATTAAGGAAGAGACTCAGGAAACTCGAATCCACATGGAGAAGAAAAAAACCCAAGATCTTAGATTACAATATTTTGCACTGCTCATACATTATTTTTTCAATTGTGATTTTCTAATATTGTAAAACGCTTTGTTGCTATGCACAAAAGAAAATATCATCAGCTAAACTAAAACTAACCCTATATGGGAACCTTGCAAGCTTTTATCATGACTCAATGAGGTTTGCTAACAGCCTATAGTTCTATTGATTAATATGGAGATGAAGTTATGTGAATACATGAAGCAGTGGAGATAATATATGGAGAATGAAAATGTTTGTATAACCCCTTTTCTGTCTCACTGAAACAGAAAAATGGCTTCAATCAATGAACTTGAGTATCAACTTCAAAAAGACAGAAGTGTTATTTACAATGAGAAACCTTAACTTCACCCCTCTGTCAGTTATCAATATTTGGAACACCTCCATACCAGTGAAGGTCAAATATCTAGGAGTCACTCTGGACAGGGCGCTTAGCTTAACCCCTCATATAAAATGAACTGCTAAAGCTATATTCTTCAAAATAAGGACAATCCAACAGCTTCGACCGATAATAGACAGCAACGACTTCAGGACTGTGGCACAAACTCTAATAACACCACACCTAGATTACTGCAATGGCATACTTCAAGGAACCACCAAGAAAAATCTGCACACCCTACAACTGGCTCAAAACATCATGGCAAGGATGATTTTCAAAGTAAAACTAACTGACCACATTTCTCCTATTCTTTACACCCTGCATTGGCTCCCAGTGTCATGTAGAATTCACTATAAATTAATTGTCACCACATTCAAGCTCATCAATAACATAGCCCCGTCATACCTTGCAACATTAATTCATACCCCACAGGAAAGTAGGTTAAGAAGAAGAGCAAATCTACACATGTTTCTGGTCCCTGACTCCATACAAAAATCAGGGCAGAAGACAAGCAACTCTGCCTTCTTGCTCACAGCACCTACGTTGTGGAACAACCTCCCAGTTGAGATAAGAGAGATTAAGGACCGCCAATCTTTTAAAAAGGAATTAAAAACCTATTTACCCAAGAAGAGCAAATCTACACATGTTGCTGGTCCCTGACTCTATACGAAAATCAGGGCAGAAGACAAGCAACTCTGCCTTCTTGCTCACAGCACCTACGTTGTGGAACAACCTCCCAGTTGAGATAAGAGAGATTAAGGACCGCCAATCTTTTAGAAAGGAATTAAAAACCTATTTACCCAGCATTTCTACAAATTACAACATATC
This sequence comes from Ichthyophis bannanicus, assembly GCA_033557465.1. Taxonomy (NCBI): domain Eukaryota; kingdom Metazoa; phylum Chordata; class Amphibia; order Gymnophiona; family Ichthyophiidae; genus Ichthyophis; species Ichthyophis bannanicus. Next base: position 159,216,753 of record CM066035.1, on the reverse strand, counting down.
GATGTCTTGAATTCACAGATCAACTCTGACCAGCAACCATATACCGACCCTACGTAGACAAACAAACACACACACACTCACGCACAATTCCTCTACAATTCAGTCACTATAGCAAATGGTTTCATCGACTCACTCTATGTAAATAGTTTCTGCTTGTTAATAGTTTATAAGACTGTTTTGAATTCTCAGCCCAGTCTTACTAGTATATGCATTAGTTACATTGTTCTAAAAGAATGTTCATTGTAAAAATAATGTTCTGAATTGTTCTAAATTGTTCTTTATAAGGTTTTAAAAATGTTCTTTGTAAAAATAATAATATCTCATTATTATTGTCGTAACCGGGTAGCCGGACCCCACGCTCCCCATTATCCAATTCTTGACACCCCCGAACTCTCTCCTCCCTCCCCCCTTCCATTCCCTCTCCGGTCATAGGCATCCCCACTTACACTCCCAGCCCCTTCACCCAATCAAGCAACAGAGACAGTAGTTGGGCAGAAACTGGTCGCAGTTTTATTGAACATAACATCAATAACAGTTATAACAGAATAACGAATCCCTGTGCCCCGCGGCAAGATCGGCCACCCGCCATGTAATTAGCAAGGTGACTTCTCCGCCGCCCCCCGCACAGTAAAAGCACCGGCCAATGGGTAATAACCCTTCCCCGACTTGGCCGTCTCAGTAGCACAAGCCGACCCGGGTTTAACCATGTCGAGGGCCCCCGCCCTCCTGGCCTGCCGCTCCGGACCCCGGGAACCCCCGGGACCCCGCAACCCCCCCAACTGCGACAACCCATAACTGACCCCCCCACCCCGAGCCCACGGGTGGGCGGGGGGGACGCCACCGGCGTGCACCTCTCACCGCGCACGATGCAACAGGCTCAAGCGCGTGGAAGTGCACGTTGATGGATCCCCTGCCCGCGCTCCCGCGCAAGGGGATCCAATCAATTTAAACGACTCACTTTGTCCTCCAATCCCGTTTGCTCTTCTAGCCCGCTCCTGATGCCTCCCCCACCGCCCCCTTCTCTTCCCTCGCGCAGCACAAACTGTACCAGCCGGGTTCGCCTCGGGCCGGGGCACCCGGTTACTAAGCGGGCGCTGGGTACCTAGCCCGCGCCCTAGTTTTTCTGTTACCTGTAAACCACATCTGATCTCTGGAAGAAGCGGTATAAAAAAATGTACAAATAAATCATAAATAAATGAGTTTAGCCTATTTTTAATTTTTTTAATTTAATTTTTTATTTTGGTGTTCAGAGGGAAAGTTTGGATGTTCTGAATCTCTCCCAAGTGCTGGAATCTTCTAATGAGGAGGTTATGTCGAGGGCGACTCTTATGGTGGGGTTTTTACTGGAACCTGATAAAGTGTGGACCTTAAAGTTATTTTTTAGGAATTCTGATAAGCTTTTCTTTGGTCAAAAAGTTTGGGTTTTCCCTGATGTTTCATATGTGACTCAGGGGAAAAGGAAAGTGTTTATGTCCATGCGTCCTGAGGTAATTTCGTTGGGATACTCTTTCTTGTTAAGGCTTCCATGTAAATGTTTGATTAAATCTGTTTCGTCTAGATTTATTTTCTATGATCCAAATCAGTTACGTGCTTTTTTGGATGCTAGGGCTGTTCTGGACTTAGTCGCAAGTCCAGTGGAACCTGATTAGATCGACTCATTGGGAACGCTGTAATGTTTTGCGACTCTCGGTGGACTTTCTTAGGGAAATGTTTCCTGTATTATTAGATATCATCACTGCCTTTGTTAAATATTATTTCTCCCCCCTGCATTTGTGGGCTATAGTGTTAGATGTACTTAGAATATTGTTCTTATCCTTTATAAAGGTGATATGTTATATTTTGTATCTGTTTTACTTAAGTACATCTTTCCGTTTTCTTTCAAGTATGTAATCTATTGCTTGATGTAATTATTAAAACTTCAAAATAAAAAATTTTTAAAAAAAAGAGTTTAGCCTATTTTGTAAAATAGTTCTTTGTTATTGGTCATAGCTATTGTTTTGTTGTTGTTGTTGTTTTTATCAATGAACTTTAAGGTTAAGTAAGCTGTTCATTCAGAACACAGTTTCTGGCCGGGACTGCTTCCTTTATTTGAGAAGGGTTAAGTGTAAGTGTGTCAAATGCAAAGTATTTCCTGGATAATGCTAGCCCCCATCAAGAAAGAGCCCTGAACTTATTAAACTCAGGAGCTCTGAGAAATTCTGGGTAAAAGCTCTTAGGACAGTGTGCTTCCCTGTCTGCCAGTCAATTGTTATAGTAATTGGACCACACAGAAAAGGGGTTATACAAACATTTTCATTCTCCATATATTATCTCCACTGCTTCATGTATTCACATAACTTCATCTCCATATTAATCAATAGAACTACAGGCTGTTAGCAAACCTCATTGAGTCATGATAAAAGCTTGCAAGGTTCCCATATAGGATTAGTTTAGTTTAGTTGATGATATTTTCTTTTGTGCATAGCAACAAAGTGTTTTACAATATTAGAAAATCACAATTGAAAAAATAATAAAATGAGCTTTCATTAGGAAGGACATAGAAGGCAAGGGAAATAAAGTAAAATGCACATAAAATAATTCTTTAAAAATTTGGTAAAACAGGAGGAAATGGATTGAGGGGGGGGGGGGGGGTGGTAGGAAGAGAGTCTTCATCATAAACTGCAAACCTGATTGGGGCCCACCCATGCAGACTGTAGGGTTACTCAAACAGTCAAGTTTTCATGTCTGATCTAAACTTGTTCTTGTTGTTAAGTGCCATCAAGTCAATATTGACTTATGGGGGACTCTGCATTTGATCTTCAGTTAGGAGGTTAACTGTTGATTGGCTGGCATCCATAGCTGTTATTGTATTGATCCATTGCATTACTAGTCTTCCTCTTTTATGTCGACTTTCAACTATGCCAATCATGTCTTTCTCTAATGCAGTGGTTCTTAACCAGTCCTCCTTGAACCCCTAGGCCAGTCGGGTGTTCAGGATAGCCATAATGAATATGTATGAGATATATATGCATTAGAGATATCCTGACAACCTGACTGGTTTGTGGCCCTCTAGGGCTGAATTCGGAGACCCCTGCCTTACATCTCTGTCATTTAAGAATGTGAGTGGGCAAGGTGCAGATCTCCAAGATATCAAAAAGGTTAGATAGAATTTGTCACATGCCTCTTTGCTTCTCACCACCACCAAAATATTGTCTATTAGACAACATTTTGGTGGTGGTGAGAATTGAGGAGGCATGTGACACATTCTATCTACCCTTTTGATGTCTAGGACATCTGCACCTTGCCCACTCACAATCTTAAATGACAGAGATGTAAGGCAGGGGTCTCCGAATTCAGCCCTAGAGGGCCACAAACCAGTCAGGTTGTCAGAATATCTCTAATGCATATATATCTCATGCATATTCATTATGGCTATCCTAGAGGGCCACAAACCAGTCAGGTTGGCAGGATATCTCTAATGGATATATATCTCATGCATATTCATTAGGGCTATCTTGAACACCCGACTGGCCTAGGGGTTCAAGGAGGACTGGTTAAGAACCACTGCTCTAATGATCTTTCTCTTTGCATGAGGAGTCCAAAGTATGAAAGTGAAATTCTTGTCATTAGAATGTGCATAGCTGGATCTCAGGTAGAATGAAACAGAATTCCAAAGTGAGGCTGCGAAACAATTGAGCGTTCAGTGATGCGTTGTTTCCAGACACATTTTGGAAGGGATGGGAGATTTCAAATATAGGAAGGTGAATAGAGCATAAGCAATGAGCTGGATTGTATGGAATCATAAGATACTTAGGAAAATTTTGAATATCACAATGAGAATTTGTAAATCAAATTTTAAAATAGCAGAAAGCCAGTGATGATTGTCTAGGAGAGATGATACATGGTCATATTTCTGAACCTCATTTAAAAATGTAACTGCTATATTAATGGTAAGCTGGTGGGATTTAATGTTAGAAACAGAAACATCATGAAAAAGCATGACCATAATCTCGATCCAGAACCAAGGCGTGAAAATCCTTTTCATCTAGTAATTTTTATTATTTATTTTTATTTACATTCTCTTATATACTGCGCTATTCTGCATCAGTGCGGTTTACATTGAACAAACTGAAATTACATTGAACAGGGCATTATAACTTGGAGAAAACTATTTTACAAGGAACATGGGCTATGGAGGGTTAAGTGGCTTGCCCAAGACCACAAGGAGCACCTGTGGGACTAGAAACCCCAGTCCTTCTGGCCCAAGGTTGCTGTCCTCTAATGAATGAAGATGGATTTTCCACAAAAATTCAAATGACTTATTTGTAAAACTATAGATGTGAGGATTCAAGCTTAGCCATTAGTCAAAAATGTGATGTCTGTTCTTTGGAGTGTTCTTCCATTGTATTTTGCATTCTTATGTTTTAATATGAAAAGTTTGTAAACTGTTGTGATGCATTGTGAATGGTGGAACATAGGAAGGTGCATTTCACAATGGGATGTCCAAGTACAATCTGGGACGTCAAAACCAGAACATCTGGGAAAAAAAAAAAGAGCAGGCATGTGCAAGTTCAGGTATGATTTCAGAAACTTGGACATGCCCAATGTGCACGTGTATCAAACGTCTGTATATACGTCCCCAGGACAGCATTTCAGAACAAAGATGTCTAATAGCATAATGGCTAAAGTAGTGGCATAAGAGCAGAATGGTCAGAGTTCAAAATTCCAGTGTGGGCCTTTGTGATCTAAGACTAGCCACTTAATTCTCCAACTTCTCTACAGGCTCTGGATGTTTTAAGGTAAAACAAGCACTTTCCTGATGCCTATTCGTGCTTAGACCAGGTATATATATTGACATGCCTGCAAATGTCTTTGATGTTTCTGAGATATGATGGGGATGTAAGTGCATTGACACACTTCCGACCCCCCCCCCCCACCCATGCCTACTTGGACATCCCTGCACTGAAGACGTCTGTGAATGCAATTTATGGAATGGCTATGGAGACATGTCCTTGATTTTGAAGTCTACGTGCACATTTTCACATGACTAAGTCTTTTAAAATAACCCTGAAAGTCTGTAATAGGAATGAACAATATCAGTGATGCCTAAGAGAGGGCTAGTGAGTGGTCTACTAGATGAAAAGCTGAATACACATCAAGAACGGCAAGCAAAACACAGGCCAGCATACAACAGTGCACTCTCTACATGCCCATTACATCTTCAAGAAATCTGTAGAAGATAAGTCACAACGCATAGAGATACTAAAGGACTTCTTTTTTTTTTTCTCTGGTATACTGCAACAAATGTATTTCACAGTAACAAACTTACCTAAAAATCTGAATATCTTAAATTCTATAAGCTTGAGATGAATCAACTTGCAGTAATTATTCATAAATCTATCAGCTCACAGTAATTTGTTCTTAAATCTCTCAGGTATGCACTATAATTAAAATAGTGCAAATCAAAACCAACAACTGTTCTCTAAAGAACCTATTTACCAAAATGTATAAATGTACTTTGGCATGCATTAATATGCATTGTTAGTAAATAAGCCTCATTAAGCACAAAAGAGCCTATTTACTAATAACACACACACATTTTAGTAACTAAGAAGGGCATATTCAAAGTGTTTTAGCTGATTAGCAGATCTGCCAGCTGAATAAAATGTACCCAGCCCGATATTCAGACTATAGAACCTTTAGGGTTGAATTAGGAGATCAAATGGATGACCTTGATCTCAGAAGATGTGGTTGATTTCATCAGGCTGATCATATGACGGGGTGTGGCTGATGCTGTATAATATCATAACATAGTATATGATGGCAGATAAATACCAGCATGGTCCATCTAGTCTGCCAGGCAAGGTGGCAAGAGTGTCTGTCTCATGCCATTTTGAATTTTGTCACTGTATTTGCCCCCCACCACTTCCATCAGGAGGGCATTCCAAGCATCCACCACTTTTTCAGTGAAAAAAGTATTTCCTGATGTTGCTTTTCAATTTACCCTCTTGCAGCTTCATGTTATGCACTCTAGTTTTACAGCTTTCCCGTCTTTGAAAAAAGTTTGCTTTGCTTTAAGTATTTAAAGGTCTGTATCATATCTCCCCTGTCCCTCTTCTCTTCTAGCATACACATATTTAGGTCTTCAAGTCTTTTCTCATACATCTTCTGGTGCAGGCTCCAAATCATTTGGTTGCCTTCCTCTGAACCGTTTCCAGTCTTTTTATATCCTTTGTGAGATATGGTCTCCAAAACTGAACGGAATATTCCAAGTGAGGCCTCACCAGTGACTTGAATAATGGCATTAGTACCTCCTCCTTTCTGCTGGTAATTCCTCTCTGTTTGCAACCCAGATTTGGTCACCACCTTGAGATCCTCAAAAAGAATCACTCCGAGGTCCTTCTATTGGTCCATCCACACCAATCTCTTACCCCTTATCGCATACAGTTCCTTTGGATTTCTGCATCCCAAGTGCAAGACACTGCACTTCTTCACATTAAATCTTAATTGCAAAGCATTATACAATTCTTCCAGCTTTTGTAGATATTTCCTTATGTCCTTCACTCCCTCAGGGGAGTCCACTCTGTTGCAAATTTTCATGTCATCTGCAAAAAGACTTTTCCATTCAGTCCTTCAGCAATATAACTCACAAATACATTGAAAAGTACCATTCCCAGGCATACCACTAACCACCTTCTTTTCATCTGAGTGAGTTCTGTTTACCATCACCTTCTGTCGTCTGTCAGTCAACCAATTTCTGATCCAGTTCACCACCTTGGGATCCATCCCCAGGCTATTCAGTTTATTGATAAGTCTCCTATAAGGAACAGTATCAAAGGTTTTGCTGAAATCTAGGTAGATCACATCCATCGAATGGCCTTGATCTAGTTCTCTGGTCACCCAGTCAAATAACTCAATCAGATTTGTTTAGCATGATAATCCTTTGGTAAAATCATGTTGCCTCTTATCATGGAACCTATTGGTTTTGAGAAAGTCCACTATTCTTTCTTTCAGAAGCACTTCCATTACTTTTCCTACCACTGAGGTAAGGCTTACTAGCCTGAAGTTTGTCAATTCTTCCCCATTGCCACGTTTGTGAAGTACCACAAAAGTGCTTCTTCAGTCCTGTGGAACTTCTCTGAGCTCTTTTAGTTAATTGGATTTATCCCATCTGGTCCCATGGCCTTGTCCACTTTCAGTTTTGTAAGTCATTCAAAGACATCACATCTTCTGTGAATGGTGTAGTATCTACTCCATTCCCATATGTATATTTGTCAATCACAGGTGGTCCTCCTCCAGGATTTGCTTTAGTAAAAACATATCAATCAAAAAGACAACCTAGAAAATAATCACCCACGTTCTTAAATAATTTAATACCCAAAAATAGGAAATTTGTGTTTATATGTTTTTGTCGGAATGGTCAGCTAGGTGAAAAGGAAACTTCCTCTCACTATCGTGACCTCTCCATTTTAATAAGAAAAAGACTTTTTGTTTTTGACAGCATTTGTACTTAGCTGTATATCCAATGAAGGCTGTTTCTAAACATCAGAGACGGCAGTGCTCCAAACAACGACATGTCACGTTTCGGGGTTTACACATTACTCCCCCTGCTTCAGGTCTAAACTCTGCTGTATGCCCCCGAAACGTGACACGTCGTTGTTTGGAGCACTGCTGTCTCTGATGTTTAGAAACAGCCTTCATTGGATATACAGCTAAGTATAAATGCTGTCAAAAACAAAAAGTATTTTTCTTATTAAAATGGAGAGGTCACGATAGTGAGAGGAAATTTCCTTTTCACCTAGCTGACCATTCAGACAAAAACATATAAACAAAAATTTCCTATTTTTGGGTATTAAATTATTTAAGAACGTGGGTGATTATTTTCTAGGTTGTCTTTTTGATTGATATGTTTTAACCTAGTTGGGGGTATTATCCTTTCTTGAACATTTAGTAAAAACAGAAGCATTTGTTTAACCTTTTTTCTTTTTCAATGTCACTTTCCACAAATCCATTCTCTGCACTTTTGAGTCTTGAAATTCCACCTCTGATCTTCTTTTCCCGAATATACCTGAAAAACGTTTTGACACCGTGCTTTAGATCTTTAGCCAGCTTTTCTTCCACCTTTGCTTTTGCTATCCTTTTTTCTCATTTTATCTCTTTAGCTTTATCCTGTATTCTTTTCTGTGTTCCTGTTTGTGAACTTCTGAATTTTGTGAAAGCTGTGTTTTTTGCCTTTATTTGTGCAGCCACTTCTTTGGAGAGCCATATAGGTTTCCTTTTCCTCTTGTTTTTATTTACTTTCCTTACATATGTATCTGTTGTCCCATTTATTGCCTCCTTTAGTTTAGCCCACTGCAATTCCACTTCCCTTACCGTCCTCCCACCCTGCCAACTCCTCCTTCAGGCACTTGGCCATTTTACTGATGTCAGCGTTTATGAAGTCTAGGACTTGGTGCTTGCTATGATTGAATTCTGCCTTGGTTTTATCTCAAACCACACTGTGCGATGATAGCTGCTGCCAATGTGGGCACCCACCCGGACATTCACACACTATCTCTGTTGTGAGTACTAAATCCAGCATCAAACTTTCCCTGTTCGATTCTATCACTATTTCTCTAAGCACTACACCTTGGAAGGCATCCACAATTTATTTTACTTCTTTCCAGATTTGCATAAAAAAATACTCCAATCCACATCGGGTAGATTAAAGTCACCCAATATGATCACTTCCCATTTCATGGTTACCTTTGCAATATCAATAATCAAGCCTCTATCCATTTCTTCGGTTTGAGTTGGAAGTCTGTAGACTACACCAGTATGGATGATATTGCCATCTCCTCTTTCCAACACAATCCACAGTGCTTCTTCTTTTCCCAATGTCTCTTGCATTTCAGAAGCTTTAATATTGCCTTTGACATATAGGGTTTTCTCCTCCTCCTTTTCTGCCTTCTCTCTCTCTCTTCTAAATAAATTATAGCCAACTATGGCTATATTCTATTCATGCAACTTGTTAAACCATGTTTCTGTAATGGCCACAATGTCCAAGTCCATTTCCACCATTAGGACTTCCAGGTCAGGTACTTTGTTGGCTAGGCTTCGAGCATTTGTGCTCATTGTTTTCCAGCATTTGTTGACTGGCTTGCCTGTATTTTGCATGGATTTGGCTCTACATGCCTTTTCCTATTTGCCATTGATGGGTTAATAATGTGGCTGTTTCCAATATTATTATGTTTTTACTGGGAGTGACATCTTGAACTTGTCCTTCTCCATCTGTCACACCCTTCCCCAAGTTTAAATGCCTGTCCACATATTGCCTGAATTTTTCACGTAGGATCCTTTACCCCACGAAAGAGAGATGTAGTCCATCAGCACAGTATAACCATTTGTTGTTCCATCGATTTCACCAGTTGCCTATATATCTATTTAAATTCTTCTTGTTTGAACCAGTTTTGGAGCCATGTATTAAAGTTGATTATGTGATGCAACTTTTCTGTGCCCTTACCAAGAACAGGTAGAACTTCAGAGAATGCTATAGTGTTAACAATGGGTTTGAGTTTCTCTCCCAGAACCTGGAAGTCCCTTAGAACTCTAGAGGCACTGTTTCTAGCCAGGTCTTTTGTACCCAAGTGGATGATAGCATCAATTTTGGAGTGCGCATTGTCTGCACTAAACTATGCCAACAATTTGGTTCATATTCCTGCTGGCTGAAGAGACTGGGAGACATTTCATCATTTTCTCGCCTTTGGACTGTTTTCCCAAGTTGGTGCCTCTGATGATGGAATCTCCAAATAGTAGTAGTTTCCTGTTTTGTGATTTTTTCTTCATATTTGGCACATTATCAGGGCATTAACCTTCTCATTTAAGGGCACTTTAGTTTCCACCATTTGGGCACTCTTATTTTCCAAGGCAGAGAAGGCATTATGCAGGGATATCTCTTGATGGAGATGATAGAGAGGGTGTTTACCTAGCACTTTAGCCTAGCTGGTAGCGCTTTATAAATGCTTAGTAGTAGTAGTAGTAGTAGTGGTGTATACATGTTACAGGTCGCAACCTACCAGAGCCACTGTGATCCATTTGTTCCTGAGCTCTCTGATTCTTTGTGGGAGTGGTGGTGGATTTTTTTTCAATTTGTACCCTAAAGGAGGTGTGTTTAATTGCAGCTAATTCTTCCCTTAATAGAATTAATTCTTTATGTATAGCAGATAACTTGAGACATATAGGGCAAGCTCTTAGTTTCCAAATGATTCTTCTTAGAATGAAGGCACCACAGCTATTGCATTGAATACATGACATGCTGATTAAAATGGTTATAAAGCAGTTCTAGGACGAGGAGAAAAGGTGGGGGTACACCTAATTGGAGGGCAGATGGCAATCATTAAGATGTCTATATAGGCAATGCAACCCCAGGGTGGGTGGATGAGGGGTAGGGTGGATGAGAATCTAAGTGGCCCTGGCTAGTAGACCTTATATGAACTGAGGGCAAACTCAGACTTCTGATTTAAAAAGGCTATACAAGGAATGTAGGCAAGATAAAGTTTCCTAAATGTATAAGCAAACTTTAGGTAGTTTGCCACTAAACTGTAGATCAAGGTGGCCGTCAACAGATAAAAATATGATAGAGACAGAAAGATAGGAAGAGCGATGTATTTGGTTTTGTTTTTTGGTTCTTTTGTATTTGTCCTCCTCCCTTGCTGCAGTTACCTTAACACACCAAGTGCCCAAGTAGTATTATAAGAGAATAAAACAGGTAATACATAGGCAAAGAAAATTTAAAGCAAAATCCAGCTAATTAGTAAAGTTAGAAAGCTTAGCTTTGTAGAGTCTCTTGAAGATGTGATGGCAAATACCGGATTCTGTCTGTTTTTTAACTGCAGGTAGATGCCAGGATGTGGAAAGCCAATTGTTCTCAATGGCCTACAGAGTTTGTAAAGTCTTCAAATGAAAACAAGGGACCTCTGAAGTGCCATATGACATCCCTAATGCAGATAAGTTATTTCGAAACAATCATATAGTATCTGATGAAATATTGTGACTACTGCTATGTCAACTGTATGTATTATGCTGTGATTGGGCAATAGACCTGAACTGTAACGTATAGGACCTATGATGATATAAGCTGCGTCTGGCTTAATTGCCTGGATTTCCAGACTTGCTTGCCTACAGCTGTTTGTTTATGTTTTTAAGTCATAAATTACATATATATAGTTACTGCATATCACTTAAATTGAAAACTGTGCTGCTGGGGTTTTTTTTTTTTACGTTTTATAAAGGCACCATGGATATCTGCAAAATGCAGTGTGTGCCTTTGAGTCAGTCCTGACTCCTGGTGACCCAGAAGCTCCTGGGTTTTCTTGGCAGTGTCACTGGAAGTAGATTGCCAGGCCTTTCTTCTAAGGCAATGGAGGGTTAAATGACTTACCCAAGGCCACAAGGAGTGCTAGTGGGAATTGAACTCTGGTTGCTTGGTTACCAAGCCAGTGTTCTAACCACTAGGCTACTCCTCCACTCCAATGGATACTTATGTGCCTTTATAAACTAGGCCGCCGATCCAGTCATATTAGTGTACAAATGCCAACACAGACAGACTTACATCTTCCCCAAAGAAAGTGAAAATTTATGGACGTACCTGCCAATTTTATAAAATATGTGCATACATCACAACTCCTCCTCTGCTCCACCCAAACCATGCCTGGGAATGTTTATTGGCAGAGCACATAAAAGTAGGTGCATACTTTCCATGTTCATACGTTTTTTAAATTTAGTTTTTATTAGATAACACTTTTCCATTCCCCCGTCCCCCCTTAGGTAGTCCAGCAAGCACCAATAAATTGCCTCATCATAGCAACTCCACTTATCCACCCTTCCCTCCCCCCCCCCCCAGCCATTAACAATAATATTTCACTCTATCTTACAGATTTTTTTATAAATGACTCCCATATTTTTTCAAATTTCGGGAACTGATTGCATTGAATAGCAGTTTGCATTTTATTGGCAGGCACTGAAAGTACCTACTGTGACGTCTTGGTGGATTCAGTTGCATACTGTATATATCATGGAAAAGCTCTCTCGCACTGTACCGCAAGCACACACAAGTAGACCAGCCAACCACTATCACCCTGCAAACCCAATCCCCCTACCCCTAACAGCACCCCTGCCAACCATGTTCATACTTTTTATACACTCGCATCATATGTTCTTCTTCAATATTTATGGATCCACTAAAAATGGCCTCAAAACATTTCCAAGAGCCATCCCTAAACACTTTAAAAAAAAAAAAATAAATAAATAAATAAAAAAAAAAAATATATATATATATATATATATATATATCATTCATTACTAAGCATTAAGGGAACTCAACTCATGGATTTACTGGCACTGCTTTCATATGTGAAGGTTCGGCAAAGCGTTGAATGCCTGTGATTAAGCTGCTGTTATTGTGGAGAAACCATTGGTCGAGGTCTTCTTAAAAGTGGCAGTTAGCCTAATGAACTGAAGTGCACAAGAGATACCGGTCTGGCTTTAGAAGTGGCAGTCTGCAGATACAACTGAATGCAGATCAGGAATTGCAACATGTTAAAAAGTGTTGATTGAGTGGTGGAGCATTAATTGCAAAACCGAAAACTTAATGTTTAAATTGAATACATTTATATTGGAAAGTTTTAGCCACAGTGCCTTGCAATACATTCACTCAGCGTTGTATATTAATTGGGAAGCGATGATGTTATAATATCTATGGTTGGCTCACAATATGGGGCCATTAAATCCATGAGCTGAGCTCCCATATATATATTTCTTAAATATATGTTTTTCAAGTAAATACAGATTGCTCTTGGAGTTTTGAGAAAACCACATTTATGCGTGGTAAGTAAAGAAATGAACCCTTTATTGATGTAAATCGAGCCAAGTTCTCAAACTTCCTGTGATTTTTTTTTTAAAACAGACTCAGTACCCCAAAGAAATCCCTGAAGAAGGTATAGCTGAAAACACGGCCATGTCGGGTTTGGCTGTCAGATACCCCTGGTGATGATTTACCTGAATAAAGTGTTCCTTTTCTTGACTTGCCACTCATAGGCTTGGTTTTCTCGCTTGCCACACGTGGTATAGCGCTTTCTGGTTGGATCTTGGAGTTTTGAAGCCATTTTTAGTGGATCCATACATATTGAAGATTGTTCCCTTTTGGAATCCGTTTTTTGGGTGTTTTTGCATTGTTGTCACTTAATATGTTAAAAGTTCTTTTTTTATATACACAACACACAGTTTCTGCAACTAGATAAAACGATCTAAAAAAAGTTGTTTGGCACACCTTGGAAAAACTATGAAGAATTTTACAAAGTTCTGCCATGCACCAAAAAAGATAATTGAAGACATTTAGAGAAAACAGAAAGGCCAGCAAAACAAATAATCCTGCTGTTTGTTTGCTTCCCTGACCTTTCTCATACCATTCAAAAACCGCCAAGGAAGATAATTTTGATAGAACTTTGTAAAAAAACACTGTTGTTTAAATTCAACCAGCAGTTTCATTGTTTGTTCAGACAGCCTCATCTCTACTTCATTTTGTACTGTCCTGATAAAGAGAATTTAACTCTCAAAAGCTAGTCAGTAATGTACTGAATATGTCTAAACAAAAAATGCTTTGCCTTCTACTTGCTGCCTTAATTTTACGTTTATGCAAAATAACAATCAACATCATGAAAGAAAGGTATAGACAGTATGTAGTTTCACAAAAGTTAGTGGCTATTAACTGATTTGCATTACTAGAAAAACAAACAGCCACTTTAAAGTGCAATACTGATGCAAATAAAGAACTTTATCTGGTCTTGGTCACTTAAGTGTTCACTGTGGGGGCCTTTAACATCTTTGTTAGCGATATAGTGGAAGGGCTGTCGGGTAAGGTATGCCTCTTTGCGGATGATACCAAAATCTGCAATAGAGTAGACACCCAGGAAGGTGTAGATAACATGAGGAGGGATCTAGCTAAGTTTGAAGAATGGTCTAGAATTTGGCAGCTGGGATTTAATGTTAAAAAATGTAAGGTCATGCATTTGGGCTGCAGCAATCCAAGGGAACAATATAGTATAGGGGGTGAAGTACTTTTGTACACTAAAGAAGAGCGGGACCTAGGCGTGGTTGTGTCTGATGATCTTAAAGTAGCTAAACAGGTAGAAAAGGTGACAGCAAAAGCTAGAAGAATGCTTAGGTGAATACGGAAAGGAATGGCTAGCAGAAAAAAGGAGGTGGTAGTGCCTCTGTATAAGTCTTTGGTGCGACCTCATTTGGAGTATGGTGCAATTCTGGAGACCGCACCTTCAAAAGGATGTGAACAGGATGGAGTCGGTGCAGAGGGTGGCTACTAAAATGATTAGTGGTCTTCATTATAAAGCATATGAGGGCAGACTTAGGGATCTTAATATGTACACCTTAGAGGAAAGGCGGGATAGAGGTGATATGATTGAGATGTTTAAATACCTCCGTGGCATAAATGTTCAGGGGGAGAGCCTCTTTCAATTGAAAGCAAGTTCTGCTATGAGGGGACATGGGATGAGGGTGAAGGGAGATAGATTCAGGAGTGATATGCGGAAATATTTCTTTACGGAAAGAGTGGTGGATCCGTGGAATATTCTCCCAGTGGAGGTGGTAGAGATGAGGACAGTAAGTGAATTCAAAAGAGCATGGGACCAACACAGAGGATCTCTAAAGGTAAAAAGGGGACTGTTGTAGTTGATATGGAAGGACAGACTAGATAGGCCATGTGGTCTTTTTCTGTCGTCATGTTTCTATGTTTCTTTAACTAAGATGTGTTACATTTTTGCTGGTGAATGGGAATTTTAGAAAGTGTCCAAGTGCAATCAGGGACATCCAGGGCAAAAATGTGCAGAAGCATTTTGTGGATGTTCATTTTCAGCACAATTTTAGAAGTACAGACGTCCCCAATGAGGATGTCTGCAGGTCCGTCCACATAGATGTCTGGGCTACAGAATAGTGGGGTGGGGGACGTCTATTGCATGCATGGTTGGATATGAGGATGTCCCTATTCCCTGGCAGATTCTGTTGTCAACATCAGATTCGTATGGATAGGGGTTTACCTCTGGATATTTGGCAGATAAAACAAGCACTTTTCCGCTGCCTATTCATGCCCAGAGCAGTTATACACTTCAATGAGCAAAGGACATACAACGTGGTTCTACAATCAGCAGAGGATGTCCAGGTTCTTGGTAATGCCTCATACATGTCCCCGTTCAGATTTGGACATCATCACACGGGGAACCGTCCACAGAACTGGTTTCTGAAATGGCTGAAAAGATGTTTCCGCACTTTGGATATCTCTTTGCCTTTTTCAGACGTCCAAAGCATGAATAGAGGCTCTAAAATAACATTTTGAGTAAATATTAACATGCTGTAAATGCAACAGTAATGTACTAGCAGGGGCATGCTCCGCATGTTCCCATCAGTTACCGCACTGAAATATAACCTATCCATGAAACAGCAGTAGATGAGGTGGCATTAAGGGCACTCATAGTAATTGCAATATTGACAGTTAGTGTGGAATATGTACTCTCATGTTAACCACAATGTGCTCTCCACACTGACTCACCACCCCTAATCTACCCATTCATTGTCCTGTTGTACATTATTTAGCTACTGTAGAAAATAACTTACAGTTGCTATTATGTCTGCATGGTAACCGTTAGTGCAGGCTCAAGCTACCAGTTGCTGCACACAAATTCCTGTAGTAACCACTTAGTAAAAGGACCCCCTTTGTTACCATAAGGAGTGATTTTTTAACTGCACGCATGGGTGAAAAGCAGGCACATGGTTTCTTTGGGAGGACTTTGCTGGATCTTCAAAATTATCCTAGGTAAACTATGCACTTACATTTATGTCTGCTTTAGGCAGTGCACAATTTTACTGGTTTAAATTATGTACATAAGCTTTACCTTTCAAAAGCATGCATGCAAGTTAATACCCTGGTCTAACCTTATCCCAGGAAATGTCTCTACTTGCTATGAGAAAAAATTATATGTATACAGGCTGCACAGGTGAATTTTTATATGCAAACTGGGAGGGGGGCAGGGGGGTATTGGAAAAGGCACTTTTAAATCTTTTTTTTTCTGCAGCTAAAGTACTGTTTTATCCACAGAATGGCTTTGAAATTGCCCCACCCTATGTTTGTATTTTTATTTTCAGGCTGTATTTTCAGTTTTTCCTGCCTGATCTCAGATTTTTTTAACTTCTTTTTTTTCCTTTTTAACAGGGAGATCAAGAAGGTTCAGAGAAAAAGTAAGGGGTAGACTTTGAGAAAATTGTAAGTCCTCGGGTCCGCGTCCCCGTGGCTGCCGCTAACCGGGGGGGCGGCAGGCTGCCCTCGGGATTCGGCGGCGCGCATGTCGAGAGGAGGCCGCGCCGTTCGGCGGTCTCATTGGCTCCCGCTGGTTTTTCAAATGCGTGGGAGCCAATGGGAGTCCGAGGTCTGCGGGCCACGGAGGGGGGGGAGGTGCGGGGACTCGGCGCTGCTCCGGTCTTTCGGCTTGGTGGGGCTGGAGGCGCCGGACGTCTGTTTTTGAGCGGCTGAAGGTTTTTGTTGCAGCCGGGAGAGGAGAATCCTTTTTGGTGACGAGGCTGGCAGCTGGAGAGTCGGGACGGCGGCGTTCTCGTGGCAGCGCTTCTTCCTGCTGTAACACTTGTTTCTTGGCTGGGGCCCGGGTGGAAGCAGGACCTAATTTCTAAGGCAAGTGGTCCTCTTGTCTACAGGTGCTAAGTGGGTTGGTTGGCGCAGGGTACGTTCAAAAAAAAAAAAAAAGAAACGGAGCCGTGGGTCGGGTCCCTCCAGCTTATTTTTTGCTATGTCGGCAAAGGGTAAAAAAGAGGGCCCCAGGCAATTGAGAAGGTCTGTCCAGGATACACCGGGTCAGACTGGAGCCTGTGGGGCATCTTCCTTGGGGCCTGATAGACAACCGGCCCACGGGAGAAGAGGAGGGTCTAGGTCTAGTGGAGAGCCCCAAGAGCCACCTTCTCCAGTCACCCGGGGGCGGGGGGAGGCCAGGGGCAGAGCTCCTAGCTGGAGCAGAGCTTCCAAACGGGGCTCTGGCTCTTTAGGAGGCTCTGGGCTTGAAAGGCAAGTGCAAAGTGGGGGTTCTGTGGACCCTGTCGGGCGGGGTGGTCATGGTCGGTCTAGGGGGACAGCGAGAGGTGCGTCGGGGTTTAGAGGGGCTCACGGGTCCTTGGGTAGCCGGGGTGTTGCCTCAGCTCCTGTAATCGGAGGTGAAGGGTCCAGCCAGCAGGGGGGCGGTACTCCTTTTGGGTTGGCAAGCCAGGGGAGTTTATCGGCCGGTGCAGGAGGGGGTTACCCACCAGCTTGGGAGCATTGGCAGAGAGGGGGTCAAGGCTCTTCTAGTGCAGAGTGGCTAGGGGCGTGGCAGCCACCGTGGGCTATGGCAGGTGTTCCTTCACCTTTTCCTGTTTTTTCTCCACATGTACCTACCGGATGGCACTACGCGGGACATCCTTGGATGATGGCTGCTGGACAGACGGACGGCGGGATGGTGACTGCTGGTGGTAGTCCCTTGCCTGGTGGGACAGTTGGTGGAGCTGCAGCTTCTGATTCGACGCAACGGGAGACTGGAGTTGCTACCGAGGTGGTGTCAACGGCTGCAGGTGAGTTGGATACTGGCGCAGCGGCGGGTGTTGTTGGAGAGGCGGCGCAGAATGCTGGTATTGCGGTGGGGGGTGATACTCTGTTGGCCGAAAAAGGTAAGAAGCAGTCGAGGAAGAGTGGGCGGCATTCATGTCATCGGCGTCGGCGTTCGGAATCCTCCTCTTCGTCAACCTCGGACTTTTCATCCAGTTCTATCTCGGACGGATGGGGCCGGGGTCGCGAGGGTAGGGGAGATCCGGAAAGGGCCGTACCGGTTGGAGCGGCTCCTTCGGTGGTGGCTTTCTCGGAGTTATGGGAGGGAGTGCCAAAGAATCTTCGGAGGAAGATTGTTAAGCGTCGCTACTTGGATATATTCCGTTTGCTTGAGGGTCGGAAATGGTCGGGGGATAGTCGGAGGAAGAGAAAGGAGGATGAGAAGGCGGGTAGGGTTAGGAGAGTGGCGGGGAACGTCGTCAATTGGACGCGTTCCTTTCTGCATTTAGCTAGTGTATGGGGTCATGCGCATCCGGATCAGTATGGGATGCTCCTGGCGTACGCAGATTCCATCTTAGAGGCGTCACAGACTCACGAAGGTTGGGCTTGGCTCAACTATGATGAGAAGTTCCGTGATAAGATGGAAGAGAATCAACTGCTTTCCTGGGGAACGCAAGACATCAATCTTTGGCTGACGCAGGTGGCGATCAGACCTAGTGGCGGAAGTTCAGGCGGGCAAAAAGGTGGACTGTCTGGCACTACGAGGGTGGACCGGCCCTTTCGATCTGGCGTGCCCCCTGCTTTGCAGAGAACCCCAGGGGGGGGGTGCGGGTGACTTGTGCTGGCGGTTCAACAAGTCTTCCTGCCCCTTTCCGGATTGCAAATTCCGGCACGCATGCTCTATCTGTAATGGAAGCCACTCAGCAATCAAATGTGTCAAAAAGAGTGGCGGAGGAGCCGCGGCCCCCCCTCACCGGCAATAGAAGCCTGTTGAGTTTGGCTCCCACTCCGATTGAGATTGATGTTTTGGGTCCCTGGCTTAGGCGCTATCCTAAGCGACGTGTAAGCAGCATTTTAGAGAATGGTTTTAGGGATGGGTTTCCTATACCGGTGGTAGGCAGCGTAAGGGTAGCCAGGGCCAGGAATTCGCCTTCAGTTCGGCGTTTTGCGCATTTGGTCAAGGATAAGTTGGCATCTGAGATTGCTTTGGGTAGGGTAGCGGGCCCTTTCCGCAAGCAGCCTTTTGCTGAATTTGTGATATCTCCGCTGGGTATTATCCCAAAGAAGGAGCCGGGCAAGTATCGCTTGATACATAATCTGTCCTTTCCCATTGGTTCCTCGGTCAATGATCACATTCCTAAGGACTTGTGCGCGGTACGCTATGCCTCCTTTGATGATGCGGTCAAACTTGTGAGAGCCTGTGGGTCTGGGTGTTTGTTGGCAAAAGTGGATATTGAATCCGCCTTCTGGTTATTGCCCGTGCATCCGTCGTCATTTCATTTGTTGGGGTTTTGCTTTGAAGGAAAATATTATTTCGACAAATGCATGCCGATGGGTTGTTTGATTTCCTGTGCTTATTTCGAACAGTTTAGCTCCTTTTTGCATAGGGCATTTGTCGACTGGATGGGGTGTGGTGCGGTCGTGCATTACCTGGATGACTTCCTTTTCGTCGGACCGGCGCATACAGGGCAGTGTAAGGCGTTGTTGGACGGTTTTGTACAACTAGCCCAGATTTGGGGAGTTCCCTTAGCGTCAGGTAAGACTGAGGGTCCTGCGACTATCCTTACCTTTTTGGGTGTTGAGTTGGATTCAGTAGCGCGTGTCGCTCGCCTGCCAAAGGAGAAAGTTGTGAAGCTGCGAGTGTTGGTTGCGAATGCGCTGGTTTCAAGCAAGCTGACGTTGCGTGAGATGCAGTCCTTGGTTGGTTCGCTTAATTTTGCTTGCAGAGTTATCCCGATGGGGAGAGTCTTCTTGTGTCGGCTGGCAGCGGCTACTGCGGGTGTTACGAAGCCCCATCACCGGATTAGGATGTCACACAACTTGCGGGCAGACCTCAGGATCTGGGACGAATTTTTAAGTAACTTCAACGGTACCACGGTGCTGCGAGACCGGGAGGTGACTTCTGCGGAACTGCAATTGTTTACCGATGCGGCTGGGGATGTGGGCCTGGGAATTTATTTTGGGGGCTCTTGGTGTGTGGCGGGGTGGCCACAGTCCTGGCAGGATAACGGCCTTCGAATAATATTACCTTCCTTGAGTTGTTCCCCATTCTGGTGGTTATGTCATTATGGCCTGACAGACTTCGCAATCGTAGAGTTCTTTGGTGGTGCGACAATGAAGCGGTGGTGTCCGTGCTCAATAATTATTCCACAAGATGTAGACCTGTCGCCGACTTGATGCGGCAGGTTGTTTTCGCTTGTTTGCAGTTGAATTTGGTGATTAGGGCTCGGCATATTCCGGGTAGTCATAACACGATTGCTGATGCTCTTTCCCGTTTTAAGTGGGAGCTGTTTCGAACCTTGGCACCCGAGGCAGACGAGGAGGGAGCATCGGTCCCGAAGCACCTATGGCGAATTGGCCTCGTGACATGATGGAGCTGCTTCGAAATTCAGTCTCTCCGGAAACGTGGGTAGCTTATCAACGAGGCTGCAGCAGCGTGGTGTCCTACCTGGTACTTCAGGGGGGCAAGGAGGTCCAGCCTCCGATCAGCTTGTGGGTCAGTATGTGCTGGCATCGAAGGCGGCGGGACTGTCGCGTGCTGCCGTTCGGAGGAATCAGGCGGGGTTTTCTTTTTTGCATGCGCACTAGGGTGGGGGGCAGCGGGTGGGGGATTTTTAATGTGTATGCTTCTGTGTGGTTGGGAGCGGTCCTGCCCTTCGTTGGGTGATTGGCAGCGCCCTATAATGTACGAATTGCTGCGGCGTTTATGCGGCACTTTGCCTCAAGTGGTTTCATCCTCCTATGAAGGGGTGCTTTTCCGCGCAGTTTTTTCGGTAGCCTTTTTCGGCGCTTTTAGGGTGGGTGAGTTGGTTGCAGAGTCGGGTAGGAATTGCAACGGGAGGGAGGTTCAGATACATCAGGTGCAATTCCTCGGGGGCGGGGTTTGTATCCGACTTGCCCGTTCTAAGACGGAACAGGCGGGGCGGGGTGCGTGGGTGGACTTGACAGCGGTGCCAGGCTCCCCTTCATGTCCCATGGCGTTATTGCAAGCGTACTTACGTGTGCGTCTGGACACCGGCGGTAGCCTGTTTATACATCAGGATGCGCGGGTTCTTACGCGTTTCCAGTTTTCGGCGGTGCTGCGACTGTCGTTACGGCGGGTAGGCGAGGACCCCGGTGCGTTTGCCCCTCACTCCTTCAGGATTGGGGCGGCTATATCATTCCAAGGCCGTCCTGTTGGGCTCAGCGACGGTGGTCACGGGGTGTGACAAAGATTAACCGTCAAATTGGCAGATGGGTGGGTGAACAAGGGGGCTGTCAAATTCTGCACCCTTGGGTGGACATGGAGTGCTCGGGCCTTTACAGGCCGGATGGCGTGCACTTGTTCCCGGTAGGGTTGGATTTACTTCTCAACGATTGGCAGGAGGCCTTGGAAGGTATTAGGTTAAGGGTAAGGGCTGGTCGCAGCTTACCTTTGGGGGGCGGCTCCGGTCGTGGCTGACCTGAGCCGGTGGTGGGATCCCGGAGGTTTCCGGGGTCTGGAGCCGGAGGCAAGCAGGAGGGTGGGGGTAGGGTACCCCCGACCCGGTTAATCCCTCAGGTTTTTGCTAATAATATGAAGAAGCCGGAAGAGGGAGGGCGTGGAAAAAATTCTCGGGCCTGTGCCCGGGGGAAGCGGAAGCAGCGTCACCTTGCTACTAACATGGCTGGTGAGGGCTTACTCTGCTTGGCGGGGGGGGGGGGAGTTATAATGTTTTGTATTTGTATTATCTGGTTTGTTAAAAAGGTTATTAAAGCTGCGACCAGTTTTGAAATCCAAAAATGTTGTCATGTGGTTGTTAACATGTATTGGTTTAGAGGAAAATTAAGAGGGTGGTTATGAGGGGCGGAGGGTGACGTGTCCGCCTTACCCGGTTATTGTAAGGCCTCGGATCCGCGTCCCCGTGGCCGCCGCTAACCGGGGGGGCGGCAGGCTGCCCTCGCCCTCGTGATTCGGCGGCGCGCATGTCGAGAGGAGGCCGCGCCGTCCGGCGGTCTCATTGGCTCCCGCTGGTTTTTCAAATGCGCGGGAGCCAATGGGAGTCCGAGGTCTGCGGGCCGCGGAGGGGGGGAGGTGCGGGGACTCGGCGCTGCTCCGGTCTTTCGGCTTGGTGGGGCTGGAGGCGCCGGACGTCCCGCCCGCCCGCCTTTTATATGCACACTCAGGGGGTTTGGGGGGGGGGTATGGGTTGTTGCAGCTTGGGGGGGGGTTGGCGGGATCCCGGAGGTTTCCGGGGTCCGGAGCCGGAGGCAAGCAGGAGGGCGGGGGTAGGGTACCCCCGACCCGGTTAATCCCTCAGGTTTTTGCTAATAATATGGCGAAACCGGAAGAGGGAGGGCGTGGAAAAAATTCTCGGGCCTGTGCCCGGGGGAAGTGGAAGCAGCGTCACCTTGCTACTAACATGGCTGGTGAGGGCTCGCTCTGCTTGGCGGGGGAGGGGGAGTTATAATGTTTTGTATTTGTATTATCTGGTTTGTTAAAAAGGTTATTAAAGCTGTAACCAGTTTTGAAATCCAAAAATGTTGTCATGTGGTTGTTAACATGTATTGGTTTAGAGGAAAATTAAGGGGGTGGTTATGAGGGTGCCGTGTCCGCCTTACCCGGTTAGTGGCAGATAACTGGAATAACCTGTCATCAGGTGGTGGAAACCAAAACTGGTCCAACATTTAAACATACATGGAACAGATCTAGAAGGCAGTGGTAGGAGCAATGTTGAGATTCTGGTAGGCCATTAAAATAAGGAAATGTGTATTTATCTACCCGGAATGCTAGAATACCAGAATGAAGATAAGAAAACTGAATTAAGTAAAAAGCAATGTCATGTTGGCAGTAATACGTGAACAGTTTGACAGCTAGGAAATATTCTTATCTAGAAAACTATGGGCAGAAACAACCTGTGGATAGGGTAGGCCGAATGATCCTTAACTGCTCTAACATGCTGCCTTGTGCATTCAGTTGGCCCTTTCACATTTGTGGGAACTAGGCACCGAATACAGCTTATTTTAAGCTTGTTCAGACAATACAGGAACAGGGACAATAGGCAGGTCTAGAGCATTAGCTCAGTTTAACTCACTGAGTAAAAGGGCCTCTAAACGTTTACAAACATACACTATGCAGTTATCATGAGTTACGGCATGTGGCTAACTGCACACTGTGACCTGCGGTAACTGTTAGTGTGGCCCAATTTCCATGCTATGCTTCACGCATTGGGGTGGTAAGTGGGTTAGGGACAGAGGGTGTGTATGGGGAATGCCTTGTAGTCCATGCATCTGTGCTAACTGCAAGGCTTGCAATAAATGTGGGTGCAATTACTGACACTCAGTTGGTGGAGGTAAGTGCACCCATACTGATTGTAAATTGAGAAACATGACTGAAGAAAAAGACCATATGGCCTATCTAGTCTGCTTTTCCATACCAACTATTATAGCCTTTTTTCCCTTTAGAGATCCTCTGTGCTGGTCCCATGCTTTCTTGAATTCAGATACCATCCTGGTCTCTTATACTTCTTTTGTCACGTGTTAAGGCACATGTGTTAACTGATGGGAAAATGCTGTCCATGCCCGCTGACCATTAATGCAGTTGTGCTGCACCTAACGTGTTATTGTTTTGCGTGCTATTGGTGTGTTAGCTACAAAACCACAAACGCAACGTGTGCCTGAGTCAATTCTGAATCCTGGGGACCCAGCAGCTCCTGGGTATTCTTGGCAGCGTAACCAGAAGTAGATTGCCAAGCCTTTCTTCCAAGGGAATAGAGGGATAAGGCAACAGGAGTGATCATGAGAACCAAACCCTGGTCTCTTGGCTACCAAGCCAGTGCTCCAACCACCAGGCTACTCCTCTACTCCACAATGCACTGAATTTTGTACATTGCTGCAATAAGGACGATGTTATCGAAGAGCTGAATTTGAGGACTAGGATGAAATGTAACTGTGAATTTCCGTGAAGCAGAACGTGCAATATTTGAGTGGTGCAAAACATCTCTGCTATCGGAGTAGTGTGTCCCTTTGACTTATGCTGTTGTTTGGCCACTTGAGCTTAAAAATGTAACTAAATGAATCAACTTTTCAGTAGATTTTTATGTGCCAAGAAGTACTAATCCATGGTTATAAAGGTTTAAGCATTTAATAAAATAAAAAGGACCGAGTGCTGATAGATCAGGAGAGATCGGGCTTACTCAGGGTGGCATGGCTAATGTAAGCATGCATTTTTCATCATACAGACTTTATCATATTTTCAGCGTGAAATTATGTGCATATATTTGCTTTGAAAATGATTCATGGAAAACTACATAAACATTTATGTCTTCTGTTTGGTGTAGATAATTTTTCTGAGGTAGAATGTGGATATGCTTTTGCTAAGCCGAACATAGGAGTGTAATTCCAAACTCACTCCAACTCTGCCCTCGGGAACACCTCCCCAATCTGTGGGTAAAATTATACATATATAGGCTATATGTACATAACTTCAATTGCACAGAAGGACAATTTTTTAAAAGCGATTTGTACTAGTAAAACACTGCTTTACCTGCTAAAATACCTTTGAAATTTACCTTCATAATGTCTTCAAGGCAAGATTTTTCTTCAAAATTCATATCATAACAAGCTATTTCAAACTGTATCAAAATCTGCTGCATTTCTCCTCAGTATATCACAACATATCATATTAATTGTTATATCAATATTTTCATAATGGAAGGATATTCTATATAATTTAACAGTTAATGTTTAGATATAATCATAGCAAAATGTGATTAAAATATATATGAATACAGATGTACTTTTTCTAACATGATGCTGTGGACATATGTCCAATATGACTTTTAAGGTCATCTTGTAAATCGATTTTACTAATTTGTGACTTGACCTTGTTCTGAATTCTTACTATCACCAGTGTCTGCACATTTTCACATTATTCAAGAAATGCAAAGCAAGAATGGAAACAGAGCTATCAACTGGAAAGAATCTTGATTAACAGAGAGAGTTCACTGCACTTGCTTTTGAGATAAAATTACTTGCAAAGTCCAGTAATATAGAAACATTCGTAAGAAGGATAAACGCTTAGAAACTATTTCCTTATACTATGCAAGTCAAACACGTCTCCATCGTATTTGCATATCACCAATAGAAAATGTCAGATACAACAGGTATAGATGGGATAGGTCCTCCCCACTCCTCTTTGATCCACAATTATAACCAGTAGGCTGAAGCTTTATTACACAATGGTTATGGGATGGAACCCTAACGTAAATACCCAAACCTTTACAAACATATCTTAACCCACTCATCACAAAAGCATTCTCCATACATGTACCACAAAGCCTCATAGATACTATGACCTCCATGATATTACTAGCTAGGATTCCACTCCTCCAGAAGCTGCCACACCCCACCCATGCAGTGCTATCATCACATGACACTCAATGCTGCCAACCAGGCAGTTGCAGCCCCATCATTTTATTTACTTAAGAGGGTTTTTTTATACTGCTTTATCATGTCAGTCAAAGCAATTTACACTGTAACTTAAACTTGGTAATACATTCAACAGAGCATTGATAGCTTGGATTTTTCTGAGGCAGTGGAGGGGGTAAGTGACTTGCCCAAGGCCACAAGGACTGCTAGTGGGAATAAAACCTTGATCTTTTGGTTCCCAAGTTAGTGCTCTAACCATTAGGCTACTCCTCCACTCATGTCTTTGCTTCCCCACCTTAACAAAATGATACTAAAATTAGGTAAACGTCTTCAACATAAAACATGCCAATTAATTGGGATGATTGCGTGGGTGCACCTGGCACAAAAGAGAGCCAAAGATGGCTCTTTCCCTTACTTTCCTCTATCATTCCCCCTTCAGTTCAGCCTGTCAAGTGTCAGCCATTATTTAAAAAAACACCTTTAATTCTCGATTTCTCCATCTAGACCCCTTTTTCAATAATCTATGGACCAAAACTAAAACAAAAGAGGGAGAAAGGAGAGAAAAAGAATCCCCCTCTGCCATTTTTCCTAATACCCTGTTACCATTAGCAAAGAAGACTTACACCTCGCCACCTTCACATCTAAGTCTCCTGGGCGGTATATCAAGTGTAAAATAAAAATAAAGATAATACATCTTGCTGGTCAACAGAAAACATATCATTCTCATCATAAAAGTCCAAAATTTACATAGAAATGTCTGTGGTTCCAGAAGTCTATTAAGCACCAAGATTCCACTCCCTCCCCCCCCCCCTAAATTCCAGTCTCTGGGAAAACATTTAGCCAATCAGAAGCTAAGTGTCCTTTGACCTTTCAATGAATGATCTGATTTTATAGGGTTCGTTTACGCATTCTTCAAAAGTCTGCAAAATTCCCAATCTCAAATGTTTAGAGATTTGATGACAACACTGAAATTTACCTAAGCCATTGTGCAAATGTTCTAGGCTTTTACAAAAGAAAGGACGGAGAGTCAATCATTCTCTCTCATTGTTTGTTAAATAGGATAACTTCATTTTTAAAGTAAACTTAACAGCAAGAAGAGGAGTTGCTGCAGCAAGACCTCTGTCAAGTTATCCTCTGTACTTGCAGTGGAGTAAAAAAAATGGAGGAACTCATTTATACTTCGTTTTATGCTGATGCTAAAAGTACAGGTGTAGGAACAAGTATATAAGTTGTGGCATGGGGGACACCCACCGGTACTCGTATCAATGGCTTTATTTGATTGATAGATGCTAAAAGTATAGCTCTGGCCTAAACCACTCAAGAGCATTCACTGTACAACCCTCGAAGAATACCATTAGGTTAGCTCTGGATTTAAAGATCCATTTACAAGGGGCTGCAATTTGCAACCTAATTGCTTGGGATGTGCAAGGCTGCAATTATTTTGTTATTATTTTGTTTATCATCTTATTTGTTTCATTTCAGTGGGGTTTTTTGTTTGTTTTATTCAGAGATAGGAGATGATTTTAGAAGAGGTTAGGCACCATTTATATGTGTTAAAAAAACGTATTTGCATGTGGGCTACACAGGGCAGGGGCACCATGCATAAGTTTTAGATATGATTGGGGCAGACCTTTACTGTATGTATAAGGAGTATTTTAGAATGGCAATACACTTACAGCTAGGAACTCCATATACTCTGGCTTAGGAGTGAGGTTCATTACTGTTCTGGTATGCCCAAAACTAACCAATCATATAAATCCCCAAATCACCACTAAATCATGCAACAATATTGTATGTTCACTTTAAACTTATGGGGAAAAGACCTCAGAGATTGTTCTTCCTTTTA
Source organism: Ichthyophis bannanicus (assembly GCA_033557465.1). Lineage (NCBI taxonomy): Eukaryota > Metazoa > Chordata > Amphibia > Gymnophiona > Ichthyophiidae > Ichthyophis > Ichthyophis bannanicus. The sequence goes on along the minus strand of CM066035.1, from coordinate 159,189,691 downwards.
CTTTCTAAGCCACTTAGCACCCCACTAGAGTCTCAATTTGGCTAAGAGGACACAGGTTATAAAAATACCTTATTTTGCAATTTTTACTATACCATAATTTCTTTAAAAGTATTCATTCCAAAACAATAACTTATCTGATCATTTCATTAGCCAATGCACACTGGTGTACCCATGTTTATTGCACTGTGCGTTCAGATATGCAATTGTGTAAGAATGGTTGGGAAAGCATAGTTACTCACTTCTAACAGGTGATCCCGAAGAACAGCAGGAATTTAGTCTTCACATATGGGTGACGTCGGTACCGAAGGAGCCCATGTGGGAATGCTCCCCACTGTCCAATTAGAAAGCTTTTGGGAGCACTCAACTGTGCCTGTGTGACTGCCTTCCCACCTTCCCACCTTCCCAACTCCCTCTCTTCAGTTGAGTTTGTAGCTGAGAAAAGAGAGTAAATGAAACCCTATAACTCCTAGCGGAGGAGGGCAGGTTGTGAAGACTCTCCAGAAGACTTTTGCACCGTAGCTCAAGCACTGATATGTCCCCACTTCGACTACAGCAACATTATCTTTCAAGGATTTCCCAAGCAAACACTGAAACCACTACAACTAGCCCAAAACAAAGTTGTATGCAGGGGCGACCCAAGGGGGGTGCGGGGCCATGTGCGGAGACTCGGTGCGGGGCCTCATTTGCATAAATATTTGCATAATGTTACCATACACTAACTTTTAGTAAACATGCTTCTTCATGAGTGTATGGATAAAGAAAGACTAAAAGATTTCTACATTACTATAATACAGTGCCAACCGCCAGGCACATTAGGAACTACTACAAACACTGCCCATTTAAACCCATAGCAAACCTGCCGTATCCTAACAGCACTACAAGGACTCATAAAACACCATACCATACCTATCAAAAGGCAACACTGCAAATATTAAACCAATACATTTCAGAGAATAACAATACATGACCTACTGGGGAAAGAGAACAAGTGGCAATGTCAAATAGGAATTACATAAACAGAATACCTCAGCTCAGTTACACATGCAGAACATAGACCATCACCAAACAAGGAATCACAATTTAGAAACAGGAAGACAATAATTAAACTGGGAACCACAAAAGCCAAACTTGGAATGTACAACAACACTGTAGAAATAAAACTATAAATTAATTTCCTCTTGTACTAAACAAAGCACCGCCGTTAATGATGCACATTTCCCAGAGCTGACATATTCCAGTTAATAAATTCAAAATAAAGAGATATCTTTGTACCTTTTGTGCATTTTTTTTCAGTTGCAATTGTTCCAGCCACTTTCTTCTGCTTTGTGTCTTCTGCTAACTCTCCATCGTCTGCTGTCCATTTGTCCTTTCTTCACTCTTCTAGTTTTTTCCATTCTACCTCTACATCTGTTTTAACATACTAATCTTTCTCCTTTTGCTCTTTCCTCATTCCTATTTCATCCACTCAAATTTTACCCCTCCATCCTCAATCCCCACTTACTCTCCCAACACCCGGCCAATTGTAGATTTTTCTTCCCTCCCACACAAAATATTTTTCCCCTCTCCATTTCACTCTCCCAGCCCCATCCCCTTCTATTCTCCCCCAACATCAGCTCCCTTCTAGTTCCAGCCCCACCCAGTATCCGCTCCCTTCTAGTCCACCCATCAGCCCATTTCCAGTCCTAGCTCCCCCATCCATTTCCAGTCCTATATGAGTCCCTTCATCAGCTCATTTCCAATACCAGCCTCCCATCAGCCCATTTCTAGTCCTTTCCTAGCCCCACCATCAGCCCATGTCAAATCCTAGCTCCCCTCCACTCAGCCCATTTCCAATCCAAGCCCCCCATGAGCCTACTTCCAGTTCTAGCCCCTCCATGAGTCCATTTCAATCCAAGCCCCCACCACAGCCCATTTCCGATCTTAGCTCCCCCCAACACCCAATTCCCAGTCCTATCCTAGCTCCTCCATCAGCCCATTTCCTGTACTAGCTCCCTCCCATAAGAGCCCATTCCAAGCCCCGTCCCCATCAGCTATTTACAGTTCAAGCCCCCCTCCACTCAGCCCATTTCCATTCCAAGCCCGTCCCCATCAGCTATTTACAGTTCAAGCCCCCTTCCACTCAGCCCATTTCCATTCCAAGCCCCCCTCCCCATCAGCCATTTGCAGTTCAAGCCTTCCCTTCCACTCAGCCCATTTCCAGTCCTAGCAACCCCCCAACCCATTACCAGTCCTAGCCCCCATAGCCTATTACCAGTCCTAAGCCCCCATCAGCCCACTCCCAGTCCTAATCCCACCAGCCCATTTCCAGTCCTAACCCCCATCACCCAGTTTTCAGTTTAAGCCCCCCCATAGCCCATTACCAGTCCTAACCTCCCCATCAGCCCACTCCCAGTCCTAATCCCATCAGCCCATTTCTAGTCCTAACCCCCCATCACCCAATTTTCAGTTTAAGCCCTCCATAGCCCATTACCAGCCCTAATCCCATCAGCCCATATCCAGACTTAGCTCCCCCATAGCCCATCACCACTCCTAACCCCCCACCCCCCATCCCAGGGAAAATTTAAAATAAAAAAAACTGTCTGCTGCCACTGCCGGGGCTGGGGCCGAGGCCGGGGCTGCGGCCGCCGCGGCAGAATCGAGTGTGCCGCGGGGCTCCCCCTGCCAGGCAGAGCCTGCCCTCCCCTGCATCAGTTCCCTCTTTGCAGCTGCCGGCTTTCAGAGCGCGAAGGGAGAGTTTCCCTTTTGCGGCTCTGTTAAGCCCGCGGGGGCTGATGGGAACTTCCCATCAGCCCCCGCAGGCTTAACAGAGCCACGAGGGAGAAAATCTCCCCTCGCGCTCTTAAAGCCGGCGTGTGTGACTGCAGCTGCAAAGAGGGAGCTGATGCAGGGGAGGGCAGGCTCTGCCGGGCAGGGGGGGCCCTGCGGCACACTCGATTCTGGCGTGGCGGCCACAGCCCCGGCCCTGACCCCGGCAGCGGCAGCAGACAGTTTTTTTTTTAAATTTTAAATTTTACTTTTAGATCAGAATGTTTTTTGCGCGGGGCCCCCTGAAACGCGGGGCCCTGTGCAAAAAACATTCTCGCTCAATGGACGGGCCGGCCCTGGTTGCATGCACAATAATAAAAGCTGCAAGATCAAGCTATACTATATTGTCTCCGTTGGCTCCCTGTAATACAATGAATCAAATTCAAGGCTCTGATGACCACCTTCAAAACAACAAACACTGCACCCACACAGCTTAACACTCATCAAGATGCAACAAGACACAAGAAGAAGAAGAGACAACCAGAAGAATACACTAACAATACTGAGAAGATTCCAAAACACAATCCAAGCAACTACAAACAGAGCCTTCTCGCTCTTTGCTCCAATCTTATGAAATAGCATACCCAAAACCTGAGAGAAATCAAAGACTTAAAACTGTTCAGAAAACACCTTAAGACATTTCTCTTTATGGAATACTTTCAACATGAATAATCGACATAACCCACGAAACCGCGCCCTCCCTACCAACAATCAGGAATGTCCCAATTACCCCAAACTACAACTTACACATGACCCAATGTCCATATCATCTGTAAATTTCTGTATCCTACCTGCACATGCTACAACAATGTCACTCCACCTCCTTACATGTACTTAGTGATTGTTAAATTGCCCACACACTGTAAATAGTTGAGTTAAATACTTCTGTTTTCGTATTTACTTGTAAGCTGTTCACTGTTAAGTTATAAAGTGTTCATTGTAAACTGCTCTGAGCAGTCTTTGTAAATGTTCCCTGTAAACCCATTTGACAACCTAGATAAAGCATTATATAAATTAACTAACTAAATTCCTGCTGTTCCCGGTGAGTAACTACGCTATCTCCAGGAACAAGCAGGAATGTAGTCTTCACATATGAGGCTCCCTAGCACCCAGATGCCAGATGAAGTGACCTCAGAATCGGTGGAGATTTGCCTCGGAGTAGGCATGAGGAGGTCATGGATCCTACATGAATTTCTGGTATCTTCAAAGTCTGGGATGGAAGGTAGGAGTTGCATCTAAAAAGTCTGAAAAAAGGTGCTGGAGTACAGTCAGACCAAACATGGCATCCTGGAGGGAGTCCTTGTCCAGACAATAATGGACAGCAAAAGTATGGACAGAAGATCAAGTTGTTGCTTTGCAAATTTCATCAATGGCTACTGAGCTAGGTTTGCCATTGAGGTGGCCATGGCATGAAAGTTGTGAGCAGTAACATACCCCTCTAGGGAGAGTCCTGCTTTGTCATAGGCAAGATAGTGTATGCTTTAAGACAGGTAAACCCAGGTGACTAGGATCAAATAAAATAAACAACTGCAAAGCTTTACAATGAGCCTGAGTTCTTTGGAGGTAAAAAGCCAATGCACACTTGCAGTCAAGAGTGTGCGGAGTTGCTTCTGCTTGCGACACATGCAGTCTAGGAAAGAAAACTGGAAGGTAAATTGACTGGTTTGGATGGAAGGGAGATACCACCTTTGGCATCAAGTGTGGGTGAGTCCAAAGGACTACTTTGTCCTGGTGGAAGCAGGTATACAGAGGATCCGTCACGAAAGCCTGAAGCTCACTAATGTGTCTAGCTGAAGTGAGGGCAATTAGGAAGATCACTTTCCATGAGAGGAATTTAAGTGAGATTGTGGCTAACGGTTCAAAGGGCAGCCTGAGGAGCTACGCTAGAATGACTTGAGGTCCCAAGCAACCGAAGGTGGCTTGATGGAAAGTTTGGACAGGAGACAACCTCACATAAAATGCACTACTAGAAGTTGTGAGGAGATGGGCTGTCCATCAAGCTGATGAGAGGCCGCAATGACACTAAGGTGGACTCTCACCAAATTTGTCTTCAGACCTGTCAAGGACAGGTGGAAGAGATACTGAAGGAGTGACTCCACTGGAGCAGGAAAAGGATTGAGATCCTTTTGAGAACAGCAGTTAGAAAATCTATGCCACTTAAACACGTATGAACATCTGATAAAGGACTTCCTAGAAGCCAAGAGGATGTCCTTAACCTCTTGAGAAAGGTCAAAGCCCTCTAAAGCTATGCTCTCAGCAGTCAACCTGTGAGGCAGAGAGACTGTGGATTGGGATGGGGCAGTGAGATGTTGTCCTGGGAGAGGAGATTTGGTGCACATCCCAGACGTAGTAGCAGCAGAAACCACAGTTGACACGGCCAGTGAGGGGCTATGAGAATTGTGTAGGCCCTGTCGGAGTGAAGCTTGAAAAGCATCTTGGGAATAAAGGGTATGGGAAGGAACACATACAGCAGACCCTGACCCCAGTGTAAATGGAAGGCATCCACTTGGTGATTGGTGGATGTCTGAGTTCTTGTGAAGAAACAAGGAAGCTTGGCATTCTGCGGAGTCATGAACAGATCAATGTCTGGAGTCCCCCAGGTCTGGAAGATGTAGTAAGTTGTGTCTGGATATAGAGATCTTTCGTAGGGAAGAAGGATGTGACTCAATCTGTCTCCCAAGACATTGGATTCTCCTGGAAGGTACACTGCTTGGAGGTGTATCTGATGAGCAATGGCAAAGGACCAGAAGTATATTGCCTCCTTGCAGAGGGCCCAGGAACTTGCCCCCCCCCCACACTGTTTGTTCATATAGAACATGGAAACCTGATTGTCTTGTCCTGACTAGGACCTGTTGTGCTGTGAGGTGGTGTTGGAACACTCGGAGGGCACTGGAGATAGCATGAAGCTCCACGAGATTGATTTGTAGTTGCTCTTGTGTTGTCCAGAGATCTTATGTAGTCAGGTTGCCCAGATGGGCTCCCCACCCAGTTTGGATGCATCTGTCATCAAGGTGGCATCTGAAAAGGTGACCCTACAAGCAGGTTTTTTGGAGAGCACTACCACTGAAGGGATGTGTTTAGATGGGCAGTGACTTGGATCCTGTCCCTGAGAAGGCCTGAGGCCTGTTTCCACTGGGAGGCCAGAGTCCATTGGGCTGTCTGTATATGTATTTGGGCATATGGAACAACATGTACTGTAGATGCCATGTGCCTAAGGAGCTGAAGCATCTCCCGTGCTGTGTGATGATCTTGCAGGAGCATCTGAGATGCTAGTTTGACTAGACGGGTACAACAGAGTTAGGGCAGAAATGCCCTGGACTGTTGGGTGTCTAGTAGGGCTCCAATAAACTCTAGCTTTGAGTTGGAATGAGTTGGAATTTTGTGAAGTTTAGGACAAATCCCAAGTGTTGTAGTACTGTAATGGTATGATGCAAGGATAGCAGAAACTCTTGAGAGGTGTCTGCCTTTATTAGCCAGTCATCTAAGTAGGGGAAAATGAATATCTCCAGAGTTCTTAGATATGCGGCCACAACTGCCATGCACTTTGTGAAGACCCTTGGGACAGAGGCGAGTCTGAAGGAGAGGACTCTGTATTGACAGTGTTTCCCCTGAATGGTGAAGCATAGATACTTCCTGTGTCCTGGATGGATGAGGATATGTATATTAGTTTCTTTTAGATCTAGAGAACAGAGCCAGTCTTGACTCTAGAGGTAGGGAAGAAGAGTCCTGAGGGAGATCATCTTGAACTTTTCGTGGACTAGAAAATTGTTGAGATTTCTGAGGTTCAAAATTTATTTTATTTATTTATTTACGTTTCTTATATACCGCGCTATTAAGATCAGTGCGGTTTACAGCGAACAGAACGATGGTGCACTTGTGAGAACACATAGTGCTTACAATGAACAGGGCAATAACATAGTTTACAGCGAAAACAGAACGTCAAATGTAGCAAAATCATTGTGCTTAAAATGAACCATGAACGGGGTAATAACATGGGTAAGAACTTGGTTGGAACTATCTACAAAACATTTACAAAGTTCAAGCTATCTACAGATCATTTACAAAGTTCAAAATATCCTATTCAGTGGCTAGATGGGATAATAGGTTTGAGCCCAGGGAGGCATAGATTAACCATTCTCCTGTAGGGTAAAGTATTGGGGCAGTTGTGGAAGGGGGTCGTGGGGCCTATTGCATGGTTCCCTTGGTTGTCTTCTGGGTAATGTTTTTGGAATAGGTGATATTTTATGGCTTTTCTGAATGGTGTTAGGCTCGTGATAGATCTAATTTCAGAGGGGAGGGCGTTCCAGGCTGTGGGGGCATAAACTGAGAAAGCCCTATTGGATGTTATTTTTGGGCTTGAACCCTCCAGTTTTCTTTAGAATGAGAAACTAGAGAGAGTAGAAGCCCACTCCCTGCTGGGATGTTGGGACCTCTTCTATGGTGCCCTGAGACAGAAGAGAAGACACCTCGTCTTTCAGGAGAGCAGTGAGAGGGGGCTGGGTTTGATACTCCCCCATGAATGTGGAGGTGGGCAGAGTTTGCGGGTGAAGTCTATACCCCTCCTGAACTATGGTGTGTGTCCATTGTTCTGAGGTGATGAGGTGCCATCTATGGGCATAATGACACAGTCTACCTGCTATGTGAAGAGGGCGGGGTCCTCCAGAGGCAGGGTGGCAATGTTCTCTAGGCATAGGTCTGTTCCTGCAGGGCTGGTTGCGATTTAGCCACTTATGGCTTCTTCTGTTTAGGAGGCTGCTGCCTCTTCTGTGGGGGCTGAACTTGATACAGAGAAGCAGGAGCATAGGACGAGAAGAACTTCTTTTTATGATATAGACAGACATCTTTGCAGGAGCCTTTTTCTAAGCATTATCAGCTGTTACTCTGGACAACCTCTTTAGAGTAGTATTTTCTGACTCCAGTTGAGTGGCCTTATCTGGCCAGTCTTTTTGCCAAAGAGGTTTTTCCCTGTGGAAGGTATATTGCACAGGTTACCTTGTACCCATTGTTCAAGATCTGATGCCTGAAACCATGCAATACGGCATGTACCAATGCAAATTGCTGAGGCCCTGTTGGTGCACTCAAAAGCATCGAAGGAATCTCTATTGACTAACTTTGATACATTTTGGCTATGCTTAACTAGGGTGAGATAATCTGCCCATTTGTCATCCGGGAGGAGAGGGGCAAAGGCTTCAAGGTCCCTCGAGACCTTCTTCAGGAACATTCTCATATAGAGTATATAGGAGTTAATCCTCGCTGAGAGCATTAATGCTTGGAAACAAAGATGCCCAAAGGCATCAAGGGTTCTCGATTCCCTACCCAGAGGGTTAGAGGAGTAAGTCTTTATGCTTTTGATTTGGTGCATAGCTGATATGGAGTGGTGGGGAAGCTATGGCTTCTGGAAGCCAGAATAATCTGGTACATGATACATGGTATCGAGACATCTAGATTGAAGTGAGGCTGTGAGATGCGTCTCCCATGTACGTAGCATACGGTCATGAAGGATGTGGAGCACCAGTAAGATGGCTGATTCCATGGGTGCCATTGGGTATTGGAGGATCTCTAATTTCTCTGCCCTTGGCTCCTTCGATGTCACTGTGATAGAGAGACCTTTGGCTAGGTCTTGAATGAATTCCTGGAAGGAAATGTCCTCCAGCAGTGACATCTGTCATTGTTGAGGTGGGTAAGTAGTTAGTTTTTCTTTTTTTGTTTTGTTTCGTTTTGTTTTAAATAAAGAAAGAAGATAAAGAAAAGGTAATGGAACCAGCGATGGCTAAAACGGTGCCATTGTCGATGGTAATAAAATTGTGAAAATTACTCCAATCAAACAGACTTTAACAGAAAAACTCGGAGGGTTTTATACTTTTATACTTCAATAATTAATACTATTGCACGGAAGTTGTCTCAGACTAATCGGCTGAAAATAACTGGATTGAGAGAACTCATCATTAACACCAGCTCAGCCTAAGTACATCAATGACACCTTCCGGCATTTGTGAAAACTTTCCATGTACCCTCTCTCCTCCTGTGTATTAAATTTTCTGATTTTAACAGGTGCTTGCACTTGCACTTAACTTTATGTTTAACTTTATGTATCTTTTAAATAAATTTTCTTTCCAATATGCAATATAACTTGTGACTAGCACTTAGCTTCATGAGTCTTCAAATGAATCTTGTTCAAATGAGTCTTCAACTGAATCTTATTCATCCGACGCCTCACTTGCAACGTTGTGAACAGCGTTTCACTCAATGAATGAGGTTCTTCAGGGAATTTAAATGTAGTGCATACAGTCCAAACGTTAACCAGTAGGGACTTTCACTCTACTCAGCTTTCTCTAGCGGACATTATTAGATGTAATTCTTTTCAGCAGCCATCAGCTGTTACTTTCTCCTTTCAACCTAGAGAAACACTGCGCATGAGGCGTCGGATGAATAAGATTCAGTTGAAGATTCATTTGAACAAGATTCATTTGAAGACTCATGAAGCTAAGTGCTAGTCACAAGTTATATTGAATATTGGAAAGAAAATTTATTTAGAAGATACACAAAGTTAAGTGCAAGTGCAAGCACCTGTTAAAATCAGAAAATTTAATACACAGGAGGAGAGAGTACATGGAAAGTTTTCACAAATGCCGGAAGGTGTCATTGATGTACTTAGGCTGAGCTGGTGTTAATGATGAGTTCTCTCAATCCAGTTATTTTCAGCCGATTAGTCTGAGACAACTTCCGTGCAATAGTATTAATTATTGAAGTATAAAAGTATAAAACCCTCCGAGTTTTTCTGTTAAAGTCTGTTTGATTGGAGTAATTTTCACAATTTTATTAGTAATTTATTACTCTATAACATGACCCAAACTGCTTGTGAATTGTCGATGGTAAGGCAGAGGCGCTATCCACAAAAAGGAATTTTCTGCAGTGACAGGATTTGCTTCCTGCTGGCTCCGTGGAAGATGAAGAACTGAAGAGAGGAAATTGGGAAGGTAGGAAGGCAGTTGTGCAGGCACAGTGGAGTGCTCCCAAAAGTTTTCCAATTGGATGCTGGGGAGCATTCCCGCGAGAGATCTGTCGATACTGATGTCACCCATATGTGAAGACTACATTCCTGCTTGTTCCTGGAGATTTCATTGGGCATGCCTAGACAGGTAACGTATGGCAATTGCACTTACCATGTATTAGTTTTGCTGCTAATTGTGCAGTGAGTGCACACCTTTAGTAAAAGGGCCCATAAGTCTAGTCATAAGGAGATCGATTTTCAAAATCCCATACAGCAAGTAATCATTACTGGCTAATTTTATCATGTTGTCTTTATCCAGATTTTACTGAATGGCTAAATTAAAACAATCCCAGGAACACTTCTGACCTGGGCCCTTTGATTAGCTAAATCTGTATAGCATGCAACCTAAGGTTCTTAAATTTAGCCTCTAAGAAGAATTTTTGAAAATCCATTTCATGAGATCATCATTGAAGAGCTAAAATTACTTCCCCCTATGGCAGGGGTGGGCAATTCCGGTTCTGGAGGGCTGCAGACCAGTCAGGTTTTCATGATGTCCCTAATAAATATTCCATACAATGGAAGGCAGTGGATGGAAATAAATATTCCATACCATGGAAGGCAGTGGACCTATTTCCATACAATGGAAGGCAGTGGATGCAAATATATCTCATGAATATTCATTAGGGACATCATGAAAACCTGACTGGTCTGCGGCCCTCCAGGATCGGAATTGCCCACCCCTACCCTAGAGACTATTTTATACTCCCACCACAGCATTCCTAGAACAGGTTTATCTGGAGAAAGGAGCCAAGTTTGGGAACTGAAAACTAATACTTCACACGGCACATGCCGCTCCTAAGTCACTAGGCTGACCCATTGCTGCATATCTCCATTTTGATAGTCTGATTTCAATTGAACACGGCCAGACTCATCAAAACCTCTGTTGGAATTGTTCCATGACACTGGGACTCCAGCAGGAGCAAAGGGAGGGATAGCTAGGTAAATGGATGGGCATTCCCCGCTGCAGAATCGGGGCCCAACCAGCCCGTCCAAGTGTCCTGTTTTACAACCACGAGAACATATAGGTCCCACGGTTGCAGAATTGGATAATTTTGGGGCATGTCCAATTTTAGGACATTTGGAAAGCCTGTACTTTCCCTGATCTGAATTGAGCTCCACGTGAATAAGGTGTATATGAAACATAAATGAATTTTAAGTTTAGACTTGGGTCCCATCCCCAGGATATCTCATTATGTATATACAAATATCCAAATCCAAAAAACTTTGAAATCCAAAACACTGCTGGTCCCAAGAATTTCGGATAAGGGATACTCAACCTGTAATACTTTGAAGCAAAATTTATAATTTATACACATATACCCACTGCCACATTTATCTTTTATTTATTCTTCTACAAGCATTATTTCTCTGTATTTAATTAATGTCAAGATCAAATCTGTTGATTCTTGAAGCTCTGCAAGAGGAAAGATATGCTATCTTAGAGAAGGCAGGGAGATTCTGATGCAAAGGTCAAAGAGTATTGTCCTGCTCACACAGTCAACATTGTACAAAAATGCATGGCAGGAAGAAGGCTAACAATACAGGTCTTGCTCCTACCCAGAACCCAGAACTCATATTCTGGTATTAACTTTTTGTGGATACAATAAACCTAAATTTGTATAATGCTAATCATCTGTAACAGGTGTTCTCCAGGGATAGCAGGAATCAGTCCTCACATATGGGTGACGTCGGCACTGAAGGAGCCTGTGTGGAGCATTTGCCCACCTTTAAAAAAAGGCTATTGAGAATGCTACCATGCATGCATGGTCCCCTTCCTGCTAAAGGGTGCCATCTTGTTCAGTCAGATGACATAGCTTAAGCAAAAGACAAAAAGGTGAAGGAGGCAACTCCTAGAGGAGGACGGAGGGTTGTGAGGACTAATTCCTGCTATCCCTAGAGAACACCTGTCACAGGTGAGTAACTGCGCTTTATCCAGGAACAAGCAGGAAGTCAGTCCTCACATATGGGACTCTCTAGCTCCAGGCTGCCGGGACCCGAACCATGAAAGCAGCAGCAGCGACGTAAAGGAGGTCATGAGTTGCAGAAGGTGAGGAGCATCACCATAACTCCAGTAGCCTGAACATGGAAGGGTTGGAGGGCAGGCATTGCCTATACACCAAGAATGCTTCTGATCACTGCCTGGCCAAAGGCACTGTCCCTGCGGGACTCACTCTCAAAGCAGTAGTGGGCTGCGAACATATGGACTGAAGACCACATGGCAGCCTTACAGATTTCTTGCACCGGCACTGCACATAGGTTGGCCACTGATGTGTCAGTAGCCCTCACACGATGAGCAGTGATCCGGTGCTCCAGAGAGAGGCCAGCTTGCTCATAAGTGAGGGCAAGGCAGTCCACCACCCAGGTGAACAGCGTTTGCTTGAACACAGGTAGCCCCAGTCTTCTGGGGTCATAGGAGATAAAAAGCTGAGGAGTTTTTTAATGTGCCTTGGTCCTCTGTAAATAAAAGGACAGGGCCCTCTTGCAATCCAGGGAATGCAAGACGACCTCCTCCCTGCCGGTGTGCGTCCATGGGGAAAAAGGTGGGGAGAACTACCTCCTGATTGTGGTGAAAAATGGACACCACCTTTGGGAGGAATTTGGGGTGTGTACGCAACACCACCCTCTTTGTATAGAACTTGGTATAAGGTGGGTCTGACACTAGGGCCTGCAGCTTGCTTACTCTATGAGCAGACGTCAACGGCACCAAGAAGGCCACCTGCCAGGAGAGGTGTCTCAGGTGGCCAAAGACTCAAAGGTGAGCTGGGAGAGCACCGCATTGAGGTCCTATTCCAACGCCAGAGGGCGGAGAGGGGGCTTGGATAGCAAGAGGTCCCTGAGGAATCTGGAGACCAAAGGCTGTCCTTAGAGGGGCTTCCCCTCTATAGGGTGATTGTTATCCACTATGGCGCTGAGATGCACCTTCACCATGTTAGATTTCAAGCCCGAGTGTAAGAGGTGCAGCAAGTACTGCAGTATGAGCTTTACCTGACAGGAGAATGGGTTCTCATTCCTTTCTGCACATCAGACGGAGAAACTCCTCCACTTAAAGGTATAAGCCCTTCTGGTGGATGGCTTCTGGGAAGCCAGGAGGATCTCCTTGACCTCACCTGGGAGGTTGAAAGGGGCCAGTGCTACCCTTTAAGCAGCCACATTGACAGCATTAGGGGCCCCAGGTTGGGGTGTAGCAGGGAGCCCCCTCCTAGGACAGGCGGTCTGAGTCCCGGCCCAAAGGTACTGGGGTTGCCACCGACAGGGAGAGCAGCAGGGGGAACCAGGGCTGCCTGGGCCACCTGGGCACAATCAGGATTACTGAGGTGTGCTCGCTCTGGATCTTGAAAAGATACTTGGCCATCAGAGGTGTCGGTAGAAATGCATAAAGCAGGCCCTGTGACCAGATCATCAGAAAAGCATCCACCGCCACCTTCCTGTGGTGTGGCTGAGGAGAGCAGAATTTGGGCAACTGTAAGTTGCCCGGGGAGGCGAACAGGTCTAGCCAGGGTCTTCCCCAGAGGAATAAAAGTCTCTGGGTCACTTTTTGGTCCAAGTGCCACTCGTGATGTCACGCCACGCCACACCACTGAGGACCTAAGGACATACAATACTCAACTAGAAAAACACCGCCAAGCAATATCTGAAAGCATGAGGAGATACCACACTGACACTCTAAAGTGGTCCTTAAATAAACCACATGACCTGTTCACTATGGTAAAGAACCTTGCAAAAGAGCCAGTACCAAAGCAACTTAGTCAGATCCACCCCCAAGCCTTTGCCGACTACTTAAAAGCAAAGCTGTGTTAGACTAATAAGTCCCCTACACCTACCATGGCACTTGAGCTGAGATCCTCAGCCCTACTGCCCACCTTCTCTAAGCCATCTGTGAAACATATTGAGGACATAATTGTTGGAATCAACACAACGACCGCACAAACCGACCCTTGCCCAGTATCCTGGATAAAAGAGTTACGATCGACTGTCAGCCCTTTTATAGCAAAGCTAATGGATTGCTCATACACGACAGGCACCTTTCCCCAATCCCTCAAACATACCTCAATCAGGCCGCTCCTCAAAAACAATAAACTTGACCCTAAGAAGCCTGACTTGTATAGACCTATATCCAGCATTCCACTCTTAGCAAAAATCGTCGAGAAAGATGTCCAAAGACAAATTCAAGATCATATTGATGCCTCCACCTCACTTGATCCGTGTCAGCATGGCTTCAGAGCCGCACATGGTGTTGAAACTCTCCTCACCATACTCTTTACTACCATAATAGCGGGAATTGACAACATACGCCAAGGATACGTGCTCATATTCTTGGATATAGCGGCTGCCTTTGATTCTGTCTCCCACGACCTCCTCTTACACCACCTCAAGGAGAAGGGGATTTGTGACTCAGCACTTGAATGGTGCAAGTCATATCTCTCGGATAGATGGCAACACGTAAGATAAGATGATGCAACATCAGAACCTTTCCACCAGAGCCAAGGGGTCCCACAAGGATCCTCTCTCTCTGCCCTGATGTTTAATATATATATGCAACATGTCTGCGAGATCATCCAATCCTTCAAGGTGAAGTGCCTGTTATACGCAGATGATGTTCTCCTATATATGCCTTTTGCAACAGAAAACCCTGAGCTTTCACTGCTCACGTACTGTTTCAATGCAGTATCCAGATGGCTCCAATCACAAAACCTTAGAATTCAACATAAGAAAATGGAAGTCCTTTTCATTACAAGGGATCCAAAATTCATCACACCACCATGTTTGAAGGTCCAAGATGCAGAACTTCTCACCAAACCCTCTATTATATATCTGGGAGTCATACTTGATCAGAGACTAGACATGAAAATCCATATAAGCAATGTAGAAAGAGCTGTATACCATAAAATCTGATCACTTAGACACCTATGCACATTACTGGAACCGGATGACTTCCAGACAGTGTACCAAGCCTTGATCATACCGCATTTTGACTATGCAAATGCCATACTCCAGGGTCTCACGCAATCCACACTACACCCTTTACAGCTTGCAATGAACTTAGCTGCAAGAGTGCTCCAGGGCGCTTCCAAGTGGAAACACATGACACCCATCCTTAAACAGCTCCACTGGCTTCCCATAAAAGGTAGAATCACGTTCAAAACCATAATGCTGACCTTCAAGATCATAAATAGGCTAGCCCCACCAGTCCTAACGGACCTCATACAGATAACCCCCCTGAAAAGATCGAAAAGATCTCCTGCGGCCAATAAACTAATAGTCCCAAAAGAAACAACCAACAGTGAACAGGGCTTTCAAATTCTTGGCACCAAAATGCTGGAACACCCTTCCACCTAGTATATGGGCAATCACGAATTTAACCCAATTTAGGAAAGCTCTGAAATATTATCTTTTCCTTGTACATTACCCGGATGACAGCACCCCAAATGCCTCATCAGTAAACTAGCCAAGCCAAACAGATGTTCAGCCAGTTCGCTCTGTACAGTTGTAAATAGTTACCCACGTTTTCATCCAAGTTCTGTTTCCTGTTAATTGTAAACACTAATCGACGGTTTTGAAAAGTGCATTTAACTGGTTCTATGTAAACTGCACTGATGGAAAATAGCGCGGTATATAAGAGAATGTAATAAAATAAAATAAATAAAAGGACCCTGCTGAGATTGTCAGGCAGTTGTCCTGGCCCGATAAGTACATCACTCTCAGAAGGATATGGTTGTGCACCGCGAATGAGTAGAGGGCCACTGCCTCCTGACAGAAGGAGTAGGAGCCCGTACCCCACTACTTGTTCACACAGAACATGGCAACCTGATTGTCTGTCTGTATGAGGACCGGAAAGTCACTCAGGAGGCGGCAGAAGGCCTGAAGGGCCAGGAATATGGCCCTGAGCTTGAGCAGATTGAGAGGTGATGTAGGAACTGCCACCAGGTGAAGGAGGCCACCAGCTGGTGGGTGACCTTCACTCTGTCCCTCAGTATGCCTGTTGTCTGAGTCCACTGAGAATGGAGGGCACCACTGGGTTGCCCGCATATGCAGGCGGGCCAGAGGTATAACATGAACTGTCAAGGTCATGTGGCCTAACAGGCAGAGGACTAGGCAAGCTGGCACCGAACTGCAGCTCTGCACATCCCTTGCCAGCTGCATCAGGAGGTGGATTCTCTCCACAGGGAGAAAGGCCCTGACCCGCAGAGTATCCTGCTGGGCCCCTATGAATTCCAGGTCTTGGGCAGGGGAGAGGCTGGACTTGGGGTAGTTGATGAACCCCAAATGCTGCAGGAGGTGGATAGTGAGCCTTGTGGCCCGCCTGGCCTCGATAGGTGTGCTGCCTCTGATGAGCCAGTCATCCAGGTAAGGAAAGACGTGGGCTCCTTGGAGGCACACATTGGCGGCTATGACCGCCAGGCATTTTGTAAAGATCCTTGGAGAGGAGGCGAGGCCGAACAGCAGCACCCTGTACTGGTAGTGCTGCCCACCCCCACCACAAATCTCAGGTAATTCCTGTGGGAGGGGTGGATCAGGATGTGGGTGTTTGCATTCTTGAGATGCAAGGAGCAGAGTCAGTCTTCCTGGTGGAGGTAGGGCAGCAGTGTTCCAAGGGAGAGCATCTTGAACCTCTCCTGCATCAGGAACTAATTTAGCTGTATTTATATCCCGCTTTTCAACGGGTCAAAATGTCAATTGGGGGATACATTTAACACGAGGGGATATGAGACACATACGCTAATACTTACAGGGAACATGGGCAATGGAGGGTTAAGTTGTTTGCCCAAGACCACAAGGAGTGTCTATAGGACTAGAAATCCCAGTCCCTCCGGTCTGAGATTGCTGTCCACAAGTGGGACTTGAACCCCCAGCCCTCCGGCCTGAAGTACCTTGTCCTAACCACTAGACCACTCCTCCCTAACTTGCTCAAGTTGTGCAGGTTCAGGATGGGCCGGAGGCCCCCTGTACTTTTTGGGATAAGGAAATACCTTGAGTAGAACCCCTTTCCCCAGAAGTGAAGGGGTATAGGTTCCACCGCCCTGTCACTGAGCAAGCCTGCAAGTTCTGTGGCGAGCAATGCCTGGTTGAGGAGAGGATGTGGTAGCTCTCCTAGGAAGAAGTCTGGAGGGTTCTGCTGCAGAAGAAGTACCCCTCCTGCACCACCCACAGAACCCACTGGTCTATGGTGATGCTGGCCCATCTGTGGGCAAAAGAGGCCAGTCGACCCCCTGTGGGCTGAGGTGGGACTCTTGGAGGAGGGGAGGCCCAGCCCAGGGAGTCAGAAGCTTGCCCCCGGTTGGGTGGGAGCTGATGTGTAGGGCTTGGGAGCCTTGGACTTCCTAGGCCCGTGTCCCTGGCCTTTTGGCTATGAAGCCTGGTGATGCTGTCCCGAGTAAGACTGGTAGTGGCCAGCCTGAGAGTAGCCCATTTTCCCTCAGGAAAAGGCATTTTCACAGAGGATTTTTTCCTGGGGAGAGCCGAGGTCTTTTTGGACAGCCTTTGCAGGGTCACTACCTCGGCCTCAATCTCCACAATCTTATCAGACATTGGTTTCCTGAATAGGTTCTCACAATTGCAGGGGACATTGTAGTTCCATGCGCAGTTGCTGCTATTATACTGGGGGCAGTATCACCGCCCTGGTGCCGGTCCTGAACGTCGCCTGTCTGGTCGCCGGTTGCTGTACCTTAGAAAGGATATAGTGGAAGTAGAAAAGGTATGGAGAAGAGCCACCAAAATGACCTTTTGGAAAAGGCTTAAACGATTAGGGCTCTTCAACTTGGGAAAAGAGAAGGCTGAAGGGAAATATGATAGAGGTCTATAAATTAATGAATGGAGTGGAATGGGACAATGCAGATCGGTTGTTTACGGCATCCAAAGTCGAAAGACTAGAGGACACACAATGAAACCACAATGTAACCCATTTAAGACTAATAAGAGAAACATTTTACCCGCAAGGCATAATAAAAAACTGGAATTCATTACCAGAGGATGTAGTAAAAGCTGTTAGTGTAACTGTGTTTAAAAAAGGTTTGGGAAGGTCCATAAACCATTATTAAAGAGAACCTGGGAAATCCACTGCTTACCCCTAGACAAGCATAGACCTGTGGCCTTCGGGAATCGGTCAGGTCCTTGTGACCTGGATTTGCCACTGTTAGAAACAGGGTTCTGGGTTTATTGGACCCTAGTCTGACCCAGTATGACATGTCTTAAGTTTTTTAATTAATTTATAATCTCTAAAGCAAACAGAACTGTTTTTTTTTTAAATAAACAATTAAACCCAAGATCTCGCCTCTTTCCAAGCTTTAAGTCACCAAATGATCACTGACTGCCATCGGCTTTCCATCTAAAACAGTTGCAAAATTCAAATCCCTGCTGGCCCCACATTTACCATCCAGTCACGTATGTCTGTATTCTATAGATTATACATTGTCACCACCAGGGGCACTCTCCAATCCAGGTGCACTGGAAACTTCACCATCTTAACCAGCCTCTCCAGTCTTATAAATTCCACAACAGTTCAGTTCATTGATTAGTTCCAAAAAAATACTCAACCACTGTTGTGCCAGTCTCTAATATGAGTCCTCAGTGCTAAACAACACTGAGCATGGAAGTGCCCCATGCTCCTTATAACCTCCTGATAGCAGTTCCAACTGGCACAGATCATGCATTCATTCTCATGTATTCACATTCTCAAGGCAGCACTTTAAAGCCAGAAAGGCTTGAGTTTTCTTGCCACAAGTCAGCAGCAGTTTCAGTTCTCACTTAACAAAAAGAGGTATGCTCCATGCACATGCCTCCCTTTTCCAGACTGGTAACAAACTGGCTGCCTGCAATCCACTCCACAGCTTCTAGGCAGCTTCAGTAAACTCCAGCTGTTATTCTGCTTCTACACCAGGAGAGGGCAGCTCTTCCTATCCCCTCTTCACAGCAGAATGGCAAACAATCAGGTTAAGTTCACAAAACACACAAAGTTTAACCCTCGCCCAGCAATGCAAACAAATACCTCCACAGTTGCTGGCCCCGCTCCCCAGGAGGTAAGTAAAAGGAAGGATATATTCTCAAACAGTCTTTAGGATTTCCAGTCCTTACCACAAGGTAATAAGATAAAAGCTCACATGATACATAAGGAACAGTCCATGGATTCATTAGCTTCAAGAGAGGGCTCCAGTGGAACCTGTTCTACCTCCATATCTTCTTCCTCTGTCAGCTGTAGCCCACACACCAGCCACTCTTCCCAGCCACCCCAGAGGAAGTGAACTCAGCCTTTTTATCCTGGGGAAACTCGCCTCCTCTTCTAACCCATTCTCATCCTACCAGCCTGCAGGGATTAAACAGGTGTGTTCTCTTGGGAAGAGAAACCTGAAACTTAAAGGGGCCCTGACCTTTTCACCAACAACCAGGACAGGCCTTCCCCCTTCTACTGGACTCAGGTTTCTGAAGCGCCTGTGGTCTCTCCAGATCACAATACATAAGTGCATGCTCCTCCCAAGCTCCGCCCATCTGCACACCCACAGTTAAGTATGCACAATGGGCTGTGTGCACATACTTGTGGAATCGCAACCACATAATTTACTTGTATAAGTGCTCACTCACGCATGTAAATAACTAAAATACCACAATTTACATACACAAATGGCATGGAAATTATCCTTATAGTTTCCTGGCCATGTGGCAAAACCTCACATTAATTGAGACAATACAATGCACTTGAATACTCAGAGGTTGATATTCAAAAGGGTTTAGCTGGTTAAAATGACCTGCTAACCAGCTAACTCCGCTCTGCCCTATATTCAGCAGCGCTAAGCAGTTAGTGCCAATGAATATCATCATGGGCCGCCATAATGTGGTTTGTTTCAAAGAAGTCTGTGGATGGAGCTGAGGAGGTCCTGGTGACTATCCTGTTAGCAGCTATATTCATCTACTAACAGAATAGGCAAACCACATAAAGTTAGGACAAATCAATGGGTATCCTAAATTTATGTGGATTTTGCCATCCATTTAATGGCTATATATTGCAACTAACTGGACTGCAAAAGCTCTGAACAGCAAAACCAGATGATATTTACTACTAGACACTGGAAAGGCTCTGGGACTGACTATACAGTTTTAGTTTTAAAGTGTCTCACTGCCACTGCTGAAAGTGCTAATCACTGTCACTGAATAGGGACCTGCTCTTAGCTTATCTCTGAATCTAAGTACTGTCAGGCCTGGCTAACACATGGATAGATGGCCACCTTGGAATACCAGGGGTTGTAAACTCACTGCATGGAAGAAAGGCCTGGCAATCTAGTTCTGGTTGCACCTTGCCAAAAAAAAACCATGTTCCATTGAGTCAGCATTGACTTAATGACACATATTGCATTGTGTTAAGGATTTCGTCTTCCTTAGTTTACAGAAAGGAAATCAAATATTAATGGAACAAAAAAAAGCAATGCACATTAAAATAAATTCTAAACAACTCATCAGTCACTCATTTCAACTCACATGTAGCTAGGAATAACAATATCATGTTCACTAGTCTATTCAAAGCAGCATAAACAATATCTGAAACTCCCCAAGGCACATTCTGTCTGCTTCTTTTGAAGAGGTTCATCAATGTCCAGGATCCATCTTGAGAATACTTTGCTAAAACAAACTGGTTGGCTGTATTTATACAGTTACCCAAATTTTCTGGCAATAACCATTTCAGTAGGGCCAATAGTAGGGTGTTAGCTGCCCTTGGTGAACCTTCAATTTTATGGTACCATCAAATTAACTTTCAGGTCCCCCTAGTCCCCTCAAAGAAGAATTTGATCATGGGTTCAACAATTATAATAATAACCAACCAACCACCACCACCCTTCCTATAATGGACAAAACCCTAAAGCTGAAACAAAATATGGCAGGGAAATCAATCCCACCAGCAGCTACATTTAGAGCAGTATAAAGAAGACAAGGCAGCAAAGGTAGGGCAGAGTACAATCACCTGTCAGAAATATGAACATCCTAAGAAGATAAAGTAAGCAGAAAAAGAGAAAAAGAAGAGTAGTTTTCCTTCTTTATCTTTTTGTCTGTGAATTTTAAGGGCAATAGGAAAAAAGTGAGTGACAGGAGAGCAGATCATGCCAAGGTGTGTTTGTACAGTGCCACTAACAGTAATACAACAGGACAATGAACCACAAAAGCAGTGTGGGCATAGGCAGAGCCGGCAGTAAAACAGATGGCAGCAGCAACTAGAATGTCATAAGCTATAATGCAGATCAGGGGCGGCCCAAGGGGGGTGCGGGGCCATGTGCAGAGATTAATTGCGGGGCCTCATTTGCATAGGGAGCCTCATTTGCATAAATACTTGCATAATGTTAACATGCATTTTTAGTAAACATGCTTCTTAATGAGTGTCTGGATAAAGAAAGACTAATAGATTTCTACATTACTATATTCCAGTGCCAACCGCCAGGCCCATTAGGAAGTACTATAAACACTGACCTTTTAGAACTCATAGCAAATCTACCATATCATAACAGCTCTGCCAGGACTCACAAAGCACCAAACCCTACCTATCAAAAGGCAACACTGCAAATATTAAACCAATACATCTCAGAGAATACCAATGCATCTCCTACTGGGGAAAGAGAACAAGTGACACGGTCAAATAGAAACTACATGAACAGAATACCTCAGCTTGGTTAAAATGCAGAACATAGACCGTTACCAAAGAACAAGGGATCACAATTTAGAAATAGGAAGACAATAATTAAACTGGGAACCCCAAAAGCCAAACTTGGGATGTACAACAACACTGGAGAAATAAAACTATAAATTAATTTCCTCTTGTACTAAACAAAACACAAAAGATCTTAACAATGCACATTTCCCAGAGCTGATATATTCCAGTTAATAAATTCAAAATAAAAAAGTATATTTATTTTATTTTATTTATACTTTTCTTCTATACCGCTTTTTCCCAAGATCAAAGGCGGTTTACAAATAACATAATGAACAGTTTACAATTAACATAATGAACATTGTTTTACATAGAACATAGTGTTTTCTTTAAATTATGTACAATTAACTTTTTTATGAACAATAACATTAACTTTTCATGACATTAACTGAACAATAACTGAACAATAACATTAACTTTTGTTGCTTGTGCATTTTCTTTTCAGTTGCAATTGCTCCAGTCACTTTCTTCTGGTTTCTTTGTGTCTTCTGCGAGCTATCCATTTTCCTTTCTTCTCTTTTAGATTTTTTTCCAAATTTTTTCTCTATATCTTCTTTAACATACTGATCTTTCCCCTTTTGCTCTTTCCTCCATTTCTTTCCTTATTGCTTTATCATCCACTCAAATTTCACCCTTCCATTCTCAATCTACACTTACTCTTCCAATACCCGGCCCTTCGTAGACTTTTCTTCCCTCCCACACAAAATATCTTTTCCCCTCTCCATTCTCATTTCCCATCCCTTTCTAGTCCTCCCCCAAAATCAGCTCCTTTATAGTTCTAGACCCACCCAGCATCTGCCCCCTTCAAGTCCCAGTCTCCCAAGCTTCCACATCAGCCCATTTCCAGTCCTAGCCTCCCATATGCTGTTTTCCAGTTCCATTCCAGCCCCCCATCAGCCCATTTCCACTCTAAGCTCCCCATCAGCCCATTTCCAGCCCTTTTCCAACTCCCATCAGCCCACTTCCAGTCCTATTCCAGCCCCCATCAGCCCATTTCCAGTGTCCTATTCCAGCCCATCACCCATTTGCAGTCTACGTTTCCCCCATCAGCCCATTTCTAGTCCTATCCTAGCTCCTCATCAGCCCATTTCCAGTCCTAGCCCCCATATGCTCTTTTCCAGTTCCATTCCAGTCCCTCATCAGCCCATTTCCTCCACGCTCCCCCATCAGCTAATTTCCAATCCTAGCCCCCTCGTCAGCCCACTTCGCCCTATTCCAGCCCCCATCAGCCCATTTCCAGTCCTAATCCAGCTCTTCATCAGCCCATTTCCAGTCCAAGTTCCCCCCATCACAGCCCATTTTGTCCATTCCCCCCCACCATCACAGCCCATTTGCAGTCCTATCCCCCCACCATCACAGCCCAATTGTAGTCTGTTCCCCCCATCACAGCCCATTTCCAGTCTGTTCTCCCCCCCATCACCACAGCCCATTTCCAGTTTGTTTCCCCCCATCCCAGCCCCATTTGTCCGTTCCCCCATCACAGCCCATTTCCAGTCGGTTCCCCCCACATCACAGCCGTGTTCGTGTCTGTTTCGCCCCTCCCAGCCCATTTTCAGTCCATCCGTCCCCACCATCACAGCCCATTTCCAGTCCTATCCCCTCCACCATCACAGACCATTTGCAGTCCGCCCCCATCACAGCCCATTTTCTGTCCTATCCCCCCCATCTCAGACCATTTGTAGTCCTCCCCGCATCACAGCCCATTTCCAGTCATCTCCCCCCCATCACAGCCCATTTCCAGTCCATTCCCCTCCCCCATCACAGCCCATTTCCAGCCTGTTTCCCCCATCCCAGCCCCTTTTCAGTCTCCCCCCCCTCACCGCCCCTTGCCAGTCCGTTTCCCCCCCCCTCACAGCCCATTTCCAGTCCATTTCCCCACCCCCATCACAGCCCATCCAGTCCTAGCCGCCCCCCCGAAGAGCCCCGCGCCGTCTAAGGGGCTGCAGAGGGAGCCTGGGAAGCCCGCGCGAGGCCCCGGCTCCCTCTGTACAGCCCGCCAGCGTGAAGAACCTTTACCTTCCCGCTGGTGGCTGTTTCAATGAAGCCGGGAATGCCGGGAAAGGTTAAAGGCAATGCCCTTTAACCTCTCGCAGCATTCGCGGCTTCATTGAAACAGCCGCCAGCGTGAAGGTAAAGGCTCTTCACGCTGGCGGGCTGTGCAGAGGGAGCCGGGGCTTCACGCGGGCTTCCCTGGCTCCCTCTGCAGCAGTCCATTGAGCGAGAATGTGGTTCGCGCGGGGCCCCCTG
Source organism: Ichthyophis bannanicus (assembly GCA_033557465.1). Lineage (NCBI taxonomy): Eukaryota > Metazoa > Chordata > Amphibia > Gymnophiona > Ichthyophiidae > Ichthyophis > Ichthyophis bannanicus. The sequence goes on along the minus strand of CM066035.1, from coordinate 159,165,905 downwards.
AAGCGCGGGGCCCTGTGCGAACAACATTCTCGCTCAATGGACGGGACGGCCCTGATGCAGATACTGTACAACAATCAAACCCCAATAAGTCATACCGTGTGCCCAATTAAAAGCCACAATCACCCAAGCGGTCCACTTTAATAATTATATATAGATTTAACATTACTTCACTGGCTTTCCCTTCTGTTTCCGAAGCCAATGCAACTTCTCCTTCTGACCTATAAGTGTATTCATTCTATTGCTCCTCACTACCTTTCCTCTCTCCTCTCTCCCTGCACCCTTCCTCGTGAACTCCGCTCTTCCTCTGGCTTGCTTCTTTCTATGCCCTTCTCTTCAACAGCCAATTCCAGACTTCCCTCCTTTCAACTTGCTGCTCCTTATGCCTGCAACTAACTACCTGTAACTTTGCGTCAGGTTTCATCGTTCCCTCTTTTCAAATCCAAGCTGAAGTCTCACCTCTTTCAGTCCACTTTTGGATCTAACCCTTTGTTCTCCTTCTCACTACCCTTCCCTACTGTACCCTTGTTTTCATCTATTATACTGTCTGTCTTGATTAAACTGTAAGTTCTGATGAGCAGGGACCATCTTTTATGTGTGTCAGTACAGCGCTGCGTATGCCTTGTAGCACTATATAAATGATTCATAGTAATAGTAGTTAGCTGAAGCCAGCATGAAGTTCATTCACAATCTCATGAAATCATATCTCAGTTCAGACACAGCGCTGGCTTTTGAACAAAGCAAAAACGCCAAGTTCTGCTTCATAAAGTTAGAAACCTAGCGCTGTCTTGGAACCAAGATTCAACTTTGTAGGATTGTGAAGAATTTCATGTTGGCTTCTGCTAAATACTCTTTATCCTTTACTGTTATGTGATTATTGGTCCTATGCAAAGAGTTTTGCACAAAAAAAATGTTTTTGGTTATTAGTGCTAAGACTTTGAAGGGTTTCGATTGTTGAACAGTACCTAAGGAATGGTGGTCGCCCCTTGATGTTTTGCTATTTCTTTTTTGTTTTTGACAAGCTACAATACAACAGAGTAATGAATGATGAGAACAGGTCAGAGATCAAAAGGACAGGCAGGGACAAAGGTGGCAGCAAAGATAAAGGCAGCCGCAGTGACAGAGATAGTGACACTTTTGCATGTGGCCTTCCTCTTTTGCATTGACCTTCCAAGCATGATGTCTTTCTCTAATGATCTCTCTCTTCGCATGATGTGTCCAAACTATGAAAGACAAAGTCTTCTCATCTGAGCTTCTAAAGAAAGCTTTGGTTCCATCTCCTATAGTAGTGACTGATTTGTTCTTTCGGCAGTCCATGGTATACACAGTATTCTTCGCCAGCAGTATAATTCAAAGGCATCAATTTTCTTCCTATCTTTTTCACTGTCCAACTTTTGCATCCATAAGATGTTATTGAAAATACCAGGGCCTAGACAAGTCAAATCTTTGTAGGGAGAGAGACATCTCTGCTCTTGAGAATCTTGTCTAGGTCCTTTATAGCCATTCTGTCATTTTTTTTTATTGATTATTGATCCAAGCAGGTTAAAGTTGTCCACTATTTCAATTTCTTCTCCATCAATGGCAAACATACAGATTTTGTCAGTTGTCATGATCTTTGTCTTTTTACATTAAGGTGCAGGCCCAATTTAAGACTATGTTCCTGGATCTCGAGAAGCAAATGTTTCAAATCGTCTTTACTTTTAGCCAGTAATGTGGCCTCATCAGCATAGTGAAGGTTGTTGAGTCTTCCACCAGTCTCTACACCTCGGTTGTCTTCACACAGTCCTGCTTCTCTGATTTGTTCTGCATATAAATTAATCAGGTAGGGGAAAAGTATGCAGCCTTGTTATACACCTTTGCTGATTTTCAACCCTTCTGTTTCTCCTTGTTTCGTTCAAACTGTTGCTTCTTGATCAATATAAAGGTTGTGCAAGAGAATTATTAGTTGTTCTGATAAACCCACGCTTCTTAATGTAGCCCAGAGTTTCTCATGGTTTACACAATCAAAGCCTTGCTGTAGTCAATAAAACAGATATCCTTTAGGTATTCAAGGATCCATCTCACATCTCCACATGGAGTGGCCTAGTGGTTGGGGCAAGGTACTTCAGGCCAGAAGGTCAGGGGTTCAAATCCCACTAGAGGACAGCAACCTTGGGCTGGAAGGACTGGGGTTTCTAGTCCCACAGGTGCTCCTTGTGGTCTTGGGCAAGCCACTTAACCCTCCATAGCCCATGTTCCCTGTAAAATAGTTATCTCCAAGTTATAATGCCCCGTTCAATGTAATTTCAGTTTGTTCAATGTAGACCACACTGATGCAGAATAGCACAGTATATAAGAGAATGTAAATAAATAAACATCCTCAATGATGTTTCTTATTCCTCACCCTTTCCTGAACTCTGCTTGTACTTCAAGCAGTTCTCGTTCCAGATATAGTTGTAGCATCCACTGAATGATCTTGAGTAGAATCTTGCTGGCATGTGGGATCAGAGGAATTGTGTAATAATTTTCACAGTCAGTCATAAAACCTTTCTTCAGTATTCGTATGAACACAGATCTTTTCCAGTCACTCAGTTGGCCTGATGATATCTTCCAAATTTCCTGGTAGAGCCTTTTACTGTAAGTTTAGTAATAGCTGTATCCGATTTCTATAATACTTCATTACTGCCCAGTTCTTTGTTCTTTGATAATGCATTCAAAGCTGCTTCGATTCTTTCATCACCAACAGTTCCCAATTATAAGATATAGGTTAAGACAGCTGTTGGTCCATTTGATTAAGGTATAATGATTCTGTATATTCTTTTCAGCTTTTCTTGGTCTTCTCAGCATCATTCAATGGATCCTAGAGCATCTTTTAGCATTCCAATTCGAGGCTGGAATTTTCTCTAACTCACACAGCTTTAGAAAAGCCGATCTTGTTCTTCCTCTAATAATTTCTGATTCTATTTCCTTGCATTTGTCATTGTAGTACCTTTCCTCATCTCGTCTTGCAGAAGGTTGAAAATCTCTATTAAGTTCTGGGATTACCTCTTTTTCTCCTCTGGCTTTAGCTTCTCTGCATTTCTGGGCAATTTTCAGAGTTTCTTTGATCATCCATTTGAGCTGTTTTTGCTTTTTCACCTTTTGCTGAGACTTTCTGATTTCTTTGAGCACAACTTTCTTGATGTCATCCCACAGTTATTCTGGTGCTCTGTTATTTGTATCTAAAACAGCAAATCAATTTCGCAGACAGTTTTTCAATTCAAAAGTATATTCTCAGGATCATATGTTGCTACATTCGTGAGTGGCTTGCTCTTTTTCTGCTTTAGCTTAAGTTTGCATACTACTAGTGGGTGATCTGAACCACAGTCAGTTTCAGGTTTTGTCTGTTGATGTTACTGAGCTTTTCCATTGTTGACTGTCACAGAGGTGGTAAATTTGATTTTTATACAAATATATTGGGTGAGGTCCATGTGTAGAAGTTGTTTGTTTTGCTGGAAGAAGATAGGGGATGACTAGATCATTGGTCTTGCAGAATTCTATCAGTTCTTGTCCAACTTTATTTCCCTTGTCAAGTCCATATTTTCCAATCGCTTTGCCTTCTTCTTTGTTGCCAACTTTTGCATTTTAGTCACTCATGACTATCAGAATAATCTTCTCTGCATGTTCGATCAAATTCAGCTTGTACTTGTTCATAGAACTAATCAACCTCCTCTTCTGCAGCTGTTGTTGAGGCAAATGCCTGAATAATAGTTGTGTTGATAGGCATTCCTCGTAGATGAATAGAAATTAAGTGTTTCCAGATTGGACTGCATTTCATTACATTCCCTGCAAGTTTCTTTTTAATGATAAATACACCACCATTTTTTCTTTGTCTTTCATTTCCAGCCTAGTATACCATGTGATCAGATTCAAAGTTTTTTTTAGATGCAAGATGACTGGAACCCACAATTCAGCTTCTTTGCAGCAACATAAACCAATCACTTACGTAGTACAGGTGTACCAAAATGGGGAGTATTAATGAACACTTAAAGAGTATTGATAAAAAAATAAACCTCTTCCAAAGATGAGGAAGTTGTAAAACTAGAGGGTATAACATGAAGCTGCAAGAGGTAAACTGAAAGGCAATGCCAGGAACAGTGGGTACACCCCTAAACAAAGGCATGCGGAGGGGTGACCTGCAAGAAGCTGCAGGTGCACCTACTCTTGCCACCTTGCTGGGCAGACTAGAAGGGCCATACTGGTCTTTATCTGCCGTCATATACTATATTACTATGTTTGAGGCAGGGCCTCTAGTTAGCTATTTCTCTAGGTTAGGATTTTCATGTATCCCTGATTATAGATATGTCTGCAGCTGAGATGCCTATTTCTTAGCAATCTGTTGGTTTCAATCCAAACCTCTCTAAGGAGATATCCAGATCATCCAAATTATGGCTTAGAATACTCCCATGCAGTGGCTCAATGAAGTTGGTTAGTTTCATTTCCTATCCTATTACAGTCATGAGCTTCTAAGTACCGTAAACTGGGCTTAAAGAACATCATCATTGCACCCACATCCAAGTCACATTCTCTTAGACTGTGATTAGTTATGAATCCAATTAAGCCATCAAGGCTAGATTTACTAAAGTGTGCTAGCACTGTTACCACATTATTAGTAAATAGGATCCATTATGTATAATGGGATCTGTGATAAATAAGCATGCGTTAATGCTCATTAGCATGCACTAATGCAGTAATGCACTTTAGTAAATCCAGACAGTAAATTGCTGAGGCTCTGAGTTAGTAAATGTGCTCACCTCTATACAGTATAACTTCTGCGGCTAACAATTATTTATGAAGTTTCCTAGATCAAACTACGTCATCTTCTAGCAGCATTTTAATCAGTGATTTAAATTATTTTTTAAATCTTAATACTTCATTTGCAGGAAATCATTTACTAACTGTGATCATACATTTTCATTCTGCCAATAGAAGCACTTAATGAAGGACATTTGCAGAAATGCAGAATAAAGATTCTACATTCTTCTCCAGACAAAAATCAATCATGCTAATCAATTCACTACTTTGAAGGATTGATCTCTATAATTACAAGAACAGGATCAGAAGGAAAATAAGAGGAAGGAGAAAATCAGTCAACAGTATTATTTTAAATGCTTTCTTCACAGTGGGGCAACAATTAAGTATCTTTCTTTTTTCTCAGTTTAGAGTACGTGAGTCCGATTTTGGAATAATGTTGAAAAAAAAAAAGGTTGGTTTTGTTCATACTTAAAAGAAGTAATTTTAGGAGTCTGAGCATGTAGAAATGCCAGTATTTTAGTCATTTATATACCTATGTGGATACTTATGCACCTAAATGGCCTAGCATAAATGTATGTGCAATGTATCGGGCATGCACAGGATCAGAGTTTGGCCAGAGCATTGGTGGAGTCTACACATACATGGACAGGCTATAAAATTCCATAGTTTATGTGGCAGAATTTACTACTGCTGGGGTTGACCTCTAATGGTAGTATTGTGAAACTATGGCAAGGGGATCCCGGGTACCATTTTGAAACTGGCACTGATCCCAACAGGAGTGATTGGGGTCAATCCCATCTAGGCCCACTAGACTACCAGGCAGTATTAAAGCTAGGCCTTGGAAGGCCTTGGGGGTGGGGGGAGATTAAATTGGGAGGTGGAGGGCCATAAGAATTTACCACCGTTTAGTAACTACCTCCCTATTTAGGTTTTCCATTTTAAATAGGCCTGAATGCATTCTACTTTTGTAGCTTGCAATATTTTATAAGCTAAAATGATTTGAGGCATATTTATATCATTATTGTCCTAACAAAAAACAAAGGTTACTTTGCAAAGAAGAAAAAAACATATTCAAGAAGGCAATTTGACAGTCGGTGACAGCTTTCAACATAGAAAATCTCACCAAGTACAAGATGGTAAAAAATGCTGAACGCATGCCTCCTTTGAAGAAAAAGTGGAAGATAAATGAAATACACTCTGCATTGTGGTGTTTGTTTTGGTCTATTTTTTTTAAATGTGGTTTTAGATTATACAGCATTTTTTTTCATTCTTCTTTGCTTTATTGTTTGGGCCAGCACACTGCTCAAGGGAAGGAGGTTGAGGAGTGGCAACACTTCTATAATAAATAATAATAAATTACATAATCATACCAAGATATATCTACTGTCATATCATGGGATCCTATGGCTGGAAGAAATTGAACAAAACATTAAAAATAGTGAACCACTAAGACTGCATCACCTTTAAGATGTGAGGTGTGATCAAAAAGTATCGAGACTTATGCAGCTATAACACAATACGTCGCACCACGATGCTATTAAGCATGCAGTGACCTAGTTATGTGCAGAGTGTAGCGTGGCTGCAGCACACATGTACTTTTTTGAAGCACGTGATGTTTGATATTGTGTAAAAGCAGTTTGTCAGATTTATGATTGAAAAAATTGAACAGCGAATTTGCATTAAATTCTGCCAGAAACTTGGAGATTCGTGCAAAGAGACTTATGACAAGTTACAGCAAGTGGATGTTGACGAATGCAAGAGTCATGCTCGAGTTTATGACTGGTACAAATGTTTCCAAGAGGGCCACTAAAGTGTTGGCAGTGATGAACGTTCTGGAAGGCCATCCACTAGCACGAATAAAGACAAAGTTGAAGCAGTACGTTCTGCAATACGCTCAAATAATTGATTGACTATTAGGGAGCTTACTGAGCACATGGACATCAGTTTCAGGTCAGTACAGTCCATTCTTACTGTCAATTTTGGCATGAAATGTGTGTCTGCAAAATTTGTGCCAAACTCTTGTCCCCTGACCAAAAAAGAAAATAGACTGTGCAGCCAGGGAGTTATTGAAATGACTCCGATTTCATAAAAAAGATTATTACTGGTGATGAATCATGGGTTTAAGGTTATGACCTGGTAACTAAGACTCAGACTCTCCCAGACCCGGTAACTAAAACTCCAGACTCTCCCAGATCCAAGAAAGTCCATCAGGTAAGGAGCAATTTCAAGGTCATACTCACAGTTTTCTTTGATTACCAGGGCATTGTTCAGCATGAGTATGCTCCAAAAGGCAACTTGGCATCACACTGGACTCATCACTCACCTTCCACCCACATAATCTCCCTGCTCTGACGTTCATTCATTTCACTACGTCAAATCCGCGCCATTCGCCTTTTCTCTCCCCATCTTCCCTTGTCACCCTCGTACTATCACTCGTCATCTCCAGATTAGATTATTGTAACGTCGTTCTTGCAGGCCTCCCCCAGTACCAGCTCCGTCACCTTCAACTTATTCAGAACACCACAGCCTGTCTTCTTACTCACTCCTCTCTGTCCGACCATGTTACCCCCTCCTCTTGCAGCTTCACTGACTCCCAATCAAATCCCAGGTCGCACACAAGATACTCACAATCACCCACAAAGTAGTGCACACTGGTATCCCCCAATACCTTGCAGACCTTATTCACCATCAGCCATCCCCCACTCCCTTAGGTCTGTTCTTGGGAACCATCTTTTCCTCCCCTCCCCAGACCCGCCTTGAACTTACCCACCATTCCGCATTCTTTTTACTAAGCCCCACGCTCCGGAACACACTACCTCATGCCCTCTGCACAAAGGTGTCATTCCCTCAATTCAAAGCAATGCTCAAAACTCATCTCTTCCACCTCACATTTGACCTTACCTTCCCCAACCCCTAGGCTTCCCTCCTCCTCCTAGACAATACCCTATCCCACCTTCCTTTCCATGTATGTTTGGCGTACCTATTCTTTTGCTTTCTTTCTCTCCACCTATTGCTTTCCTGTCTAATCCTCTCTGTCTTTACTATTACCTGCAGCCATATTGATTGTACACTGACCTGATGTTTTGCTTGTGTGGTATATCAAGCGTTGCAATAAAGATAAATATGCTGATTCACCTATTTGGGCAAGTTTGCATCGGGATTTTGAAGAAAAAGGTTTGTTAAACTAATATAGTCAATCCATGAAAATTGTTGCAGGTTTAGTAAATTAAAGTGAAAAATTTGTGCATCATTTTTTTTCAGGGCTGACCCCAATGTTGGTTCAAGGTATTGACGCTCTAGGCAAACCTTAAGTCTTATGCCTCTCCCCCCCCCCCCCCAACTGTCAGAATCTATTGTTTAGCTTTGAATGCCTCACTCTCCACCACCCCCTCATAAACTGCCGCCCCAGGAGACCTGGTGCTTATGCCAGCCCTGCTTTTAATCCTAAGATCTCTCGAAGTATCAAGAACTGTGAAACTGTGCTGACTGGACAACCAGCATTAGGATAAAAAGAATTCCTGAATTCCGATATTAAAAAATGTGCTGTAGTTGGTAGAGAAAAACAAAGTTTTATTCATTATAATAGTTAACACTAGGAATGTGTGTGCCAGAGATTTTTAGGCTTGTTTTGGTGCATCAGAATCCACCCATTCAGTTAGTCTTTGGGATCAAACAATTCATGTTTTCATTCTATTTGTCCCCATTAAAGTCTAAAATGGAAGCTCTGTTTCAATCTGAAATTCAGGTTTGCCAACTATTTTCAATCAGAACTGCTTAAAACATGATGGCAGGCATCTGTAAATCACTATATAAGCATAAAATAGTGTCATAAACCCCCAGGGGTACAAGAAGACGGGCAAAAAATGTATACAGTGGTAAGATGACAAAGAAGAGTAAAGCAGTACAAAGAGCATAAAAAACACCTTAAGGTAGTGGAAGAGGGCAAAGCAGCATCACAATTGGTGCAAGCATGCCAGGGCACTCTGAGAAGAATAAAGCAGCAAAGAGATCAGCCCAGCACCAGATTGGCTGCAAAGCCCTAACTTATGCCAAGAGGACCGGTACAGCATAGAACCCAGTGTGCCTAGAAAGCCCTAAAACACCACAGGAGAGCCAATACAGCAGCAGAAGAGATGGCACAGGATCATGCCACAGGAGTGGGGTGAGTTCAGTTGAAGGTGCCCATAGGCATTTGGGCAGGCCTCATCTGCTCTTCTTCCCTCCCCCCCCCCCCTCCAATCGAGATCCTTAACGATCCTGAGTAGAAGCAACAGCAAAGACTCTCTTTCACAAAACTCAGCACAGGGCTAGAACTGCAATGTCCCACATTCCTCTGCTTGCATAGGCTTCCTATCACCATGATAACCCATGCGAACCGAGAACATGGCAAAGGCTCAGCACCGGAGGGCTCGCAGGCTCCATGATGAGTTTTGTGAAAGAAAGATTTTGCTGCTGCTTCTGCTTAGGATCACCCGCTGTGGCGTCAGCCTAAATTAAACATGCAGGCAGAGACAACACTCTGGCGCCTATCAAAATTTAGCACCGGAGGCAGTTGCCTTTGTTGCCTATGCCAAAATCCAGATGTGATGCCCACAAGTTAGTCCTGGCACTGAAGACGTTAATCCCAGCATAAGAACCTTCAGTGCAGGGGAAGCATTCATGGACTGCATAGATGATCTGCTGAGTGTTGTAAATAATAGTCCGAGGATACACCATGCTGAAGGCCACAAAAGCAGTGGGAGTTGGGCTGCAGCACTGGTGGCAACAACCCAGAAGAACTGAGGAAGACCAATGTAGCAGTAAGATAGACTGGAAGCCCTTATAATGAAAGACTAATAGCTGTGGCGAGAAGATCAATAGTTGACAAGTACAGTGATGGAGGATGGTGGATATGAGGGCATCTCTCCCAAAAGAAGAGGTACTATGGTCAAAGAAGCATTCATGGAATACACTCAAGTCATTCAGAACAATCTAAGGGTTCCTTAGTTGAAGATATAAGTACAAAGTTTTAGTCAACAAGTACAGTAATGTCAGATGATGGATATGTGGGCAGTCACTGCATGATAGCTAGGGTTGTTCTGGCTATCAGGCTGGCTAGGTGGATGACCCCTTCTTCTGTCAATACTCCATGTCATGCCTTAAAAATACTATTCTTTGGTCAAGGGTATAACAGTAGCTGTGCTGCCCTGATAGAACCTCCAAACAAGTGCAGTAATATAAATTTGAAAATAATAAAAGAACAAGCTCAAGACTGGTAGTGTCCCTCCACTTCACTGGCTTCAGCTTCTCCCAGACTTGGGGGGAGGGGTATATATTAACAAGCCAAAGGCGCCCACAAAGGTGCAAAGCAGTAGGACGATGAGGAGTAGCCCAGAAAAAGCCAAAGCATAATGGTTGCAGAGCCATGCAACTAGAAGGGTGATGACAAATCGTCAATACATTTAAGGAGGGTGAAAATCATATGATAACAGGCCTAAGAGGTGCACCCGCAAAGGTGAAAAGCAGGAGAATAAGGAGTGGCCCAGAAAAAACAAACTATACAGGTCACAAAACTATGCAGCTAGAAGGGTAGCATGAAGCACCCAAATTAGTAGGAGAGGGGCAAAGGACAGCAGCAAAGTAAGACAAATGCAGAAAAAATGGTTTGAATCTTTTTTTGTGCTCTGATGTAGCAAAATAAGCAAACCCCAGCCACAACTCGCTCTTTAATAGCTGAAAATCAGGCTTGTGGGTTTTTTGTATGAAAATTCTCCTTAGCCCTAGACACAGCCCTAGCCAGTAGCTACTAACCAAGTTGCTATGTCTTTATTTCTTCTCTTTTTTCCAATCCTACCCCAAACCACAGCCAAACTGCTATTTCTCCTTTGGAATGCTAATCCCGATAACACTCCTTCCTCACTCTTCGAATGTCAGAGCCAAAATAATTCTCTGGCGTTTGTGTTGGATGTGTGCTCTAGCCCTGCTGTGACCGCATCAGTCATGGGATTTGCAGAAGTCAGACAGGGAGAGGTTTCTCTGCCTGCCTGTCAAGCTTTTGAAGCATGATTGTCTCTAGTGCTTCATGCTGGCTGTTCGTGACCCCTACTTCACCTACTCTCCCTCCCAGATTGGCTCCAGTGTGCCTGGGCCAGTGGCATACCAAGGGTGGGGTGATGGAAGCAGCCCACTCCAGGTGCTGGCTGGGAGGAGTGCACCCAGGGGCGGCCCAAGGGGGGTGCGGGGCCATGTGCGGAGACTCGGTGCGGGGCCTCATTTGCATAAGGGGCCTCATTTGCATACATATTTGCATAATGTTACCATACACTAACTTTTAGTAAACATGCCTCTTCATGAGTGTATGGATAAAAAAAGACAAAGATTTCTACATTACTATAATCCAGTGCCAACCGCCAGGCACATTAGGAACTACTACAAACACTGCCCATTTAGAACCCATAGCAAACCCACCGTATCCCAACAGCACTACCAGGACTCATAAAGCACCATACACTACCTATCAAAAGGCAACACTGCAAATATTAAACCAATACATTTCAGAGAATAACAATACATGACCTACTGGGGAAAGAGAACAAGTGACAATGTCAAATAGGAATTACATAAACAGAATACCTCAGCTCAGTTACACATGCAGAACATAGACTATCACCAAACAAGGAATCACAATTTAAAAACAGGAAGACAATAATTAAACTGGGAACCCTAAAAGCCAAACTTGGAATGTACAACAACAATGTAGAAATAAAACTATAAATTAATTTCCTCTTGTACTACACAAAGCACAGACATTAATGATGCACATTTCCCAGAGCTGACATATTCCAGTTAATAAATTCAAAATAAAGAGATATCTTTGTACCTTTTGTGCAGTTTTCTTCAGTTGCAATTGTTCCAGCCACTTTCTTCTGGTTTATTTGTGTCTTCTGCTATCTCTCCATCGTCTGCTGTCCATTTGTCCTTTCTTCTCTTCTAGTTTTTTCCATTCTCTCTCTACATCTGCTTTAACATAATAATCTTTCTCCTTTTGCTCTTTCCTCATTCCTATTTCATCCACTCAAATTTTACCCCTCCATCCTCAATCCCCACTTAGTCTCCCAATACCCGGCCAATTGTACATTTTTCTTCCCTCCCACACAAAATATTTTTCCCCTCTCCATTTCATTCTCCCAGCCCCATCCCCTTCTAATCTCCCCCAACATCAGCTCCCTTTTAGTTCCAGCCCCACCCAGTATCCGCTCCCTTCTAGTCCCCACATCAGCCCATTTCCAGTCCTAGCTCCCCCATCCATTTCCAGTCCTATCCGAGTCCCTTCATCAGCTCATTTCCAATACCAGCCTCCCATCAGCCCATTTCTAGTCCTTTCCTAGCCCCACCATCAGCCCATGTTAAATCCTAGCTCCCCTCCACTCAGCCCATTTCTAAACCAAGCCCCCCATGAGCCTACTTCCAGTTCTAGCCCCTCCATGAGTCCATTTCAATCCAAGCCCCCACCAAAGCCCATTTCCAATCTTAGCTCCCCCCAACACCCAATTCTCAGTTCTATCCTAGCCCATCCATCAGCCCAGTTCCTGTCCTAGCTCCCTCCCCTAAGAGCCCATTCCAAGCCCCCCTTCCCATCAGCTATTTGCAGTTCAAGCCCCCTTCCACTCAGCCCATTTCCATTCCAAGTCCCCCTCCCCATCAGCTATTTGCAGTTCAAGCCCCCCACTTCCCCTCAGCCCATTTCCATTCCAAGCCCCGTCCCCATCAGCTATTTGCAGTTCAAGCCCCCCACTTCCCCTCAGCCCATTTCCATTCCAAGCCCCATCCCCAACAGCTATTTGCAGTTCAAGCCCCCTTCCACTCAGCCCATTTCCAGTCCTAGCAACCCCCCCAACCCATTACCAGTCCTAGCCCCCCCCCATAGCCCACTCCCAGTCCTAATCCCACCAGCCCATTTACAGTCCTAATCCCCCATCACCCAATTTTCAGTTTAAGCCCCCCCATAGCCCATTACCAGTCCTAACCTCCCCATCAGCCCACTCCCAGTCCTAATCCCCCATCACTCAATTTTTAGTTTAAGCCCTCCCATAGCCCATTACCAGTCCTAACCCCCATCAACCCACTTCCAGTCCTAATCCCACCAGCCCATTTCCAGTCCTAATCCCCCATCACCCAATTTTTAGTTTAAGCCCCCCCAGCGCCCATCACCACTCCTAACCCCTCCCCAGCGCCCATCACAACTCCTAACCCCCCCAGCGCCCATCACCACTCCTAACCCCCCCAGCCCAGCACCCATCACCACTCCTAACCCCCCCAGCCAGCCCAGTGCCCATCACCACTCCTACCCCCCCCAGCCAGCCCAGTGCCCATCACCACTCCTACCCCCCCCAGCCAGCTCAGTGCCCATCACCACTCCTAACCCCCCCCCAACCAGCCCAGTTTCCATCACCACTCCTAACCCCCCCCCAGCCAGCCCAGCCCATCCCATCACTACTCCTAACACCTCCCCCCCCAGCCCAGCCCAGCCCAGCCCATCACAACTCCTAACACCCCCCCCCCAGCCCAGCCCAGCCCAGCCCATCACTACTCCTAACACCCCCCCCCCCCCAGCCCAGCCCAGCCCATCACTACTCCTAACACCCCCCCCAGCCCAGCCCAGCCCAGCCCAGCCCAGCCCCACTTCTAACCCCCAGCCCAGCCCAGCCCAGGGAAATTGAAAAAAAAAGAAAACCTGTCTCCTGCCGCTGTCAGGGCCGCCGCGGCAGAATCGAGCCTGCCGCGGGGCCCCCCAGTACCCGGCACAGCCTCTCCTCCCTGTAGCAGCTCTCTCGTTGGAGCTGCAGTCAGACGCGCCGGCTTGCAGAGCGCGAGGGAAGAGTTTTTCCCTCGCTGCTCTGTTAAGCCCGCGGGGGCTGATGGGAAGTTCCCATCAGCCCCCGCGGGCCTAACAGAGTCGCGAAAGGGAAACTCTTCCCTTCGCGCTCTGCAAGCCGGCGCGTCTGACTGCAGCTCAGAAGAGAGAGTTGCTACAGGGAGGAGAGGCTGTGCCGGGTACAGGGGGGCCCCGCGGCACGCTCGATTCTGCCGCGGCGGCCCCGACAGCGGCAGGAGACAGGTTTTCTTTTTTTTTTCAATTTTACTTTTACAAAAGAATGTTTTTTGCGCGGGGCCCCCTGAAACGCGGGGCCCTGTGCAAAAAACATTCTCGCTCAATGGACGGGCCGGCCCTGAGTGCACCCCCCGCTGGGCCCATGGAGACAGCGTGGCAAACTTACCATAAAGCTGACTTGCCACACTGCCTTGCATTCCGTAGCCCAGCTTCTCTTATCTCCCAGCCAAAGTCTCGTGAATCACGAGACTTCAATCGGGAGAGAAGAGCAGCTGGGCCACAGCGTGTGAGGCACTGCAGCAAGCCAGCTTGTTAGTAAGATTGCCATGCTGTCTCCGTGGGCTTGGCTGATGGGGGTGCATTGCGGTGTGCAGTGCTGCACCGCATGTGGGGCACTGGCAGCACGGGATGGGGCACATATGTGCACATAACGAAAAAGAAGTTCATGAATGATGATTCATGAAAATTTGCTGAGCATGAGCCAGGACAAATCGGAAATTGTGATTTTCATTGATTTTACCATTTGCACAAAAAACTAATGCACATCCCTAGTTAACAATATTGCTTATCAGGTTGGGGGGGGGCAATTTTATAAAGGAGACACATACTCTAACCTGCAATATATGCACCTACTTTGCTGGTATTTTAGTTATTTTTGCTTGAATGTGACCACATATGCACATTAATGGCCTCCTATAAAATACCAAGCAGCGTAAAATTACGTGTGTTCACATGATGACACATACTTTACTGGTTGGCATGCACGTAGGTGGAGCTTGGGAGGACCATGGGTGGAGCCCAGAGGTGCATGCCTAGATTATGAAATGCTATAATTTATGCATGTACTAGGAAATTTTAGGTGCAGATATTGATACCAGCTCTAGAGCTGGTGTAAAATGTCCACATCTTAAATTATGGCAAAATCTCTGATACTTAAACTAGTATTTTAAAAGCACCTACTTGCCTTTATAAAGTGACTTCTCCCCATGATGGTCAGTTATACAATTACCCTCAAAATGACCAATTCATAGTTTGAGGCTTGTGATTTATCTCTCAGTGGGGGGTTTTCTTTCATATTTTTCAGAAAGCTCATCCATTAAATTTGTCTCTGTAGATGTTTATTGATTGATTTCCAATTAAACTAGGTGCTCCAATTATTCTGTATTAGTGAGGCTAGGCATTGTATTGTCTGGTGCTAACACTTGCAAATAATTTCGTAGCTGGCTGGGGAGAATCCACCAGGCAGGTCTCATCACCATTTCTGCACAGTTGGATTGATAATGGCACTTTAAGGCTTTTAGCTCTTTTCCTTAGTTGCATTTGAGGCTTTATTAAAATAAGAGTCCCATGAGTACTGTTCACCTCAGGGCAGGCTAAGTGTTTTCTCTGTATCACACTTGTAATTGTATCCTGCTGTTATATGACTTGTTGATATTAAAATGCTTTGCACATTATATATCTTGGAATGCAGTTTACCAAATGTGTCTGTGCAGTAAATCTGAGGTATTGTATTCATTTATCCATTTTCTAAAGAGCAGTGGGCTCAGTAATCAAAGACAAAGCTGCTGCACAAAGATAAGCAAATCATTTTTCTGCCTATCATTATGCCCAATATTCAGCAGCCCTATCCGTTTAGATAGGACCATTGATTATGTGGTCCTAAACTTAAATGAGGAACTTATCCACTTAAATGTATCTGAAGAGCAGCTGAATTATGCTGCTACCTGCATAAAGTTCGACCTTTCCCCTGCCACTTGAGTGGAGGAGTAGCTTTGTGGTTAGAGCAGCAGGCCAGGGAAGCCCGAGTTGCCACTGAATGGACAACTTAGAATGTCATCCCTGAACACCCTCAAATGACCTCTGTTTTGAAAAGAGTAATTTTGGCCACTGAAGAACATTTCCTCTAATGGGGAAGTCACTTACCTCCATTGCCTCAGAAGAAAGATCTAGCAAGCTACTTGCCAGGAGTCAGCATTGACTCAACAGTACACATTGCATCACACTGGCCATTTAGCACTTTGAACATACAAAGTTATCCATATAGGTGAAGTAAATTAAACATCTCTTCTTGTGCGATCTGTACCACCATTATCAACTGTGTAAGTGCTTCTGAATATTGACCTGAGTCTTTTAAGCTTCTATTCTCCTATTTATACCAGGTTTTTTTTTAAATTTTATTTTTATTAAGGATTTCAATGCATATTACATAGAAATAACAAAGAATAAAAAAAGTCAGGAAACATATTATAATACAAAATACATGCAGATGAAGCCAACATCAAGGAGACCCTCCATAAACCTAAATAAATGGACCAGATTGAGCATCTGGAAATACCAAGTTTTTTTAATCATTTCCCATAATAATCGATTTGTCCTGCTTGTCTTGAATAGATGGTAAGCTCTGCAGAGAAGGAACTCTCTTATATGTATTTGCAAAGTAGTACTGGTATCAATTTCCAAACACGCCAATTTGCATGGGTAAATGGCTCTGAAAATTGATCCCCACAGGGGGAAAGCCATTAGTAGATCAGACTGTTAAATGCACCGGCCTTTTACTTATTAATTAAAAAATAAAATAACCTGGATTTAATTATTCACTCATGTAGCTGCCTCTCTCCTTCTTTAGTCTAGCCACTGGCTTTCATTTCCCTTCAAAATAATTTCTAACCTTTCTTCACTTTCAAAGTTTCATCTCTTCTTTGACATTGCTAATATCACAGCCTTTTCTCCACTGGAGATCTTCAGAGCCCTCTTTTCTCCCCACTTACCTTATCTTCTCAGCTCACTCTCACCTCCAGGCCTTTATTCTTTATGTCCCTTAGTTCTGGAACTTGCTTCCCATTCCAGTATTCCTAGCCACTTCTTTTTATTAGCTTTATTGAATTTGTATCAGGCTTTAATCGGGAAATCCTACCTGAAGAGACATTTCAATATTTGTCATGATCTATCATCTCCTGGGGCATTTACTAGCAGTCCGTTCCTGTGACTGTCTCTCTCTTCATTATGTTATACAGTATTCTGTCTTTCCATGTTTATTGTAAGTTTGTTTGTAACAGAAGCTCCCATCTCTCTTCTAATGGGATGACGTGTATTAATCATTATGGGTCAATTTTGAAAGGAATTCCTTCTTCCAAAAGTTCCCTTGGAATTTGGTGTAGAAAAGTACCTGCTCTTTCAACAGTGTGGGTAGCTTCTCCAGTGGGGGAAAAAGGGTGAAGGTGGAGGCAATGCCAGGGTGGGCACCAGAAAAGCAAACAATTTTATTTTCAAATCCTTGGTCTGCTTCTCAGATTTAACCAGCATATTTTGTACCTGCCCCATGGCATGGGCTCACCATTGGATTCTCAAAGGGAACATTGGCTTGCAGACCAACTAGTGCAAAATAGTGGTAGTGTTGTACAGTAATTGCAAGAACTTGCTGAAACCAGTCTTTAAGCTGCTATTGCTATCTAGAAGGCACAGTATTATGTAACACCAGTGTTAAATGTAAATAAAACCAAAAGAACATACCGGGTAAGACCAAAGGTCCACTCAGTATCCCATTTTGAATAGTGACCAATCCAGGTCACAAGAATCTGTCCGATTTCCAAAAAGTAAACAGATTCCATGCTGCCTATCCCTGGATCTGCCCAGCTGACCATTTTATTTATAGAAATTGTTTTAGATTACGAAACCAAAAATAATGCAAGAAAGTGCAGCCATACAAAGAATAACCACAAATAAAAAATACAATCTACTACATCATAGCCCACATCAAGGAAACTTACATCCATCCATACACGTACAACACCAAACCAAGAATAACTATACGCAATAGGTATAATAACAGGAGACCAAATTTAATCACTAACCATATCCACCGTTAAGAGCTCTGCTTATCTAAAAGAAATTTCTCCAGATGAGAAACATCCTGGAAAACAAACGTGTTCCTCTGCAAGGTGATAATACATTTACAGAGAAACCGCAAGTAGAATGTTGCACCCAGGGCTAAAACCCAAGGTTTAAGTTCCAAGAATTGTTTCCTACACAGCTGAGTGCTGCGAGAAACATCCACAAAACTGGGCATCCTTCTTTTTAAAGTATGCTTTCAAGATACAAATTTTAACTACTTCAGATACAAAGGTGACCAGTCAAGTGGCTCATCTAGTAATAATATGCAGCTGACCATTTTAGAAGCACTGTCAGAACCGACATCCATATATCCATTTAAAGGTGCAGTCTCCAAAACTGTACCCAGTACTCCAAATGAGGTCTCAATAGACATATAAAGGCACTATGACCCCCTTTTTCCTGCTGGCCATTCCTCTCACTATACAAGCAAGCAAGCATCATTCTGACTTTGGCCATCACCTTTTCTACTTGTTTGGGCACTTTCAAATCATCTGATATAATCACTCCCAAGTCCCAGTCTTCTTTCATGCATTGAAGTACTTCACCCCTATACTGTACACTTACTTAGGTTTTTGCAGTCCAAATGCAGGACCTTGCATTTTTAGCATTAAATCTTAGCTGCCAAATCTGGAAGCTACACTAGATCCCTGCTCATGTAATTTACACTTTCCAGTGTGTCTACCCTGGGGCAGATTTTGGTATCTTCTGCGGAGAGGCATGGTTGTTTTGCAACTTACTTCTTTTTTTGAATCTTCTGATTTCCTGCACGTTAGGCAAAAAGGTTTTTGTGCCCATAATTCTACTAAAATTCTACAATAATTCATCTATTTTGCTTTTTTTTCTGCATGAAGTGGTATGAACCAACTACCTATTATGCAGTGGAAGCATTTTGTTCTTACTAGTAGGAAAAAAAATCAATCCATGCTTAGCTTCATACTATGCTCTGGTATACTACAACTCAGTCAATAAGCAGTAATCTAAATCTTATATGCAAATTCCCTTGAAAATACTAACACCCCAAAATAATTTTATATTTAAATTTTTTGTTGGACTGCTTGCCATGAAAGAGAACCCCTTTCTTGTTGCAAACATTCCTTTTTTCTCTTTATTAAAAGCTGTAACTGCTCAAATAATGAAATTAAAATCTGAGGGGAAACGTATTCAGCGAACCTCTTATGGAAAGAATGGTCTTTTCTTCTCAGACAATGAACAATTTCTCAAAGCACGGCTACTGCTGCTTCTACTGCTATAACATGCTTTGGTTTCCTTGATTTTAAACAGACGCTGAAGCCCTGATCAGTCCCACTGAAGCGTTGTTATTCTCTCCAGCCCTTGCGTCCCAGTTCTAACCAGAGGCTGAAGACCTCAGAAGTTCTACAGAAGAGTTGTTAATCTCTCCAACCGTCACATCAGTACCGAAAGCCCAGGCAAAGTCATATCAACCTGAACTCTAAACGCCGTGGCTGTTTAAAATCAAGGAAACCGAAGGCATATTATGGCAGTAGAAGCAGCAATAGTAGTGCTTTGAGAAATTGCTCAGAACATGCAAGTTGAGAAACTCTCCGATGCTGCATGTCCCTTCTCTCTCTGGGCAACAGTGCAGCCCGCAGGCCTCTCTTGAGGCTGGCTATGGCCTGCTCCTCTACCCCCCAAACATTAACCCATGCCCAGCAGCTGACCAGGTCTTTTCTAGCTTTAAAGCCAAGGATGCTTGCCTATGGGGAACCCTTGTTTTAGGCTTCCCCTGCAAATATTTGATAACATTAGATGGTAATAATTTTGTTTTTATGGATCCTCTTCAGCTAGAAAAACTATTGCTGTTAATAGTTTTTCTAGCTGAGGTGCCTTTGAATATCCCCATCTAAGGCATTTATTCTGTTTACTGGGCTTTAAACCGTGTAGATGTCTTTTGAATACTGGGCCCCACATGTCCTATCTTTTCTGCCTTTCCATAACAACTACAATAGTCCCCTTTTCCCCTTTAGAGATCTTCAACAAAACCTTTACCACAATCCCATTTAAGTGACTTATGGCCCCTTTTACTAAAGCCTAGTAACCCGTTAACATACGTTTTAATGTGTGGCAACTGGCAGACAGGAACACTAACATGGGGGGGGGGGGGAGGCATGCCTTGGGGCAACTGCCAATGGCAGTGTCTAGATTTTTTAGATTGACGTGCATTCTCCTTATTAAATGGGGAATACATTGATATTGTAGGCCTGCCCAAACTGCTCCCTTTCCGTATCCTAACCATGAAATCTGGACATGGTGTGGTTCACCATGTGTGACCAGCAGCTTTCTAAAATCACATTTACACAGGTGTTGTAATCTACACATATTAATGCTGATCTTTACAGGTGAGGATGCTTCTAAAATAACCCCCCTTATGAACAGAACATTTGGATTTGCAACACTTATCGTTAATCATTAAAGAAAAGTGTTCAGCGCACTAGTGATTCTCATATTGTCTTTCCTTTCTGCTATAAAAACCCACCTAAACTTTGTTTTACTCCATTTTCTAACGACAGCAATCTCAAAGAATTCCAAAGAGAACCGATCAAAGAAAACGTGCCCTTTCCCGCCCTTTTCTACCCTTCTTTGTCTGGATTCTATTACAGCAGTCTTGTAACAGAGTCATTTGTCTAATGTTGACAGATTACATGGCTTTTTGTCATTGAAATATATGGCAATTTTGGGAAAAATGGAAAGTGACAGAGAAGTCACAGGAAAGGGGGAAAGTAAGATGGGGTCACAAGGACAGGGGAGGGCAACCTGAGGAAAGAGGGGCAGAGGAGAGCTCAGCAGGGAGGAAGGGAAGGAAGAAGGATAGAGAAGACAATGAGAGAAAAGGGAGATTGAATACCCTAGTGATTAGAGCAGAGTATTGATTATGTAGTGCAGATAATAGCAGGAGGAGTTTCCAGAGTTTGCTAAGATGTGAGCGAGCCTAGAATGAGAAATCAGAAAACGATATGAGAGGCAGTGGTCAATTTCTAATGTTGATTAAAACACTTCAGGAAGTTACTTTAAGGCTAGCCAGAGGATCTACATTCATGAGGACACATTCAGTTTGGTTGGTTGTCTAAAACCTTAAGTGCTCTCAAATCATTAGCATGCATTTATACCTAGAAATTAATGTGCACAATCAACGTGCATGTGTATAAAAGTTCTTGTGTGCATCCACTGCACATATACAAAATATGGGAATATATATATATATATATATATCTCAAAGCATTGGGAAAATTTGGTTTAAAAATAAACAAGCAGAATTATTTTATTTATTTATTTTTTTGCTGTGCCCATCCCTACCAAAAGAGATGTTACAGTGTCATCCTGAACAATTTTATCATTCAGAGAAGCAGCTAGTCGTGAAGGCTCAGAGGATATAGTTCACTTTTCAGTACCTGGGAATGTATCTGCATGGAAACAGAAATAAAAGCACCTACATATAAAACTCTGGAATTTGTCAATAAAAACTGACTTCTTTTTATGAGTCGAGCTTTTGCCGCATCACGAATAATACTTATCTTCAGGCCGTGTTGCAGAATGCTGTCAACACCAAGGTCATGCACAGATGATATTGATTGCAAACTGAATCAAAATAGAGCTCCCTCTCCATTATTTCTCCACCTAATAAAGTAAAACATTTGATTTCTGCTATCACCATCTGTCCAGCAAAGTAATTATTGAATTATTTTTCCTGAGGCTGGGCTCAGTTAAATTGTTTCTGGATCTCAAAAACCTGGCCTCTACCCCACTGGCTCCGTGTGTATAATATCTAAACATCCCTGCCTCTACTGTGCTAACTGGAAGCCAGCACAGTCCGCAGAACATGGGCGTAAGACATTATAGGAAAATTCTTGGTAGTGAGTCTAACCGCTGTGTTCCAGTGAAGTTGCGTCCTGGAAATGCTTTTGAATTGAAGACTATGATACAAAACATTTCAAAAATTCTACCCCGAAATCACAGTAATAAAATACTGTAGACCATGAGGCACAGGAAGGGTGGCAATATCTAAGTAAGAGATGTATGGTCATTTTTTTGTGTTTATGACCTATTTGTGCCTTTTGGTTTCCTCTCCTGATGCCACTTCTGCTGTGATCTTCAGGTAAGAAGATTACACATGGTCTTAATGGTGTTTACAGGTTTTCACTACCAAAACATTGAACGTTTCACCAACCTGATTTGCCACTCTCTGTTCTGTCCAAGCAATCTTGAAAGACATATGACTAAAGAGATGCACGTTAATGAGGTGTTGCTGCAACACATAAAATACTTTCTGCAAAACAGATGGTAGCATAGTAGTGTACAGGCTGTTCACTAAAGAACATTTATATTATAAATACAGCAACGTACCAGCTTGTAAAGCAGCTAACTGCAATACTACTAAATGATCTTAAACATAACCAGCCAAGACGTAAGTATCAGATGATTATTTAAAGGTCAGAAATGATGATGTTTATTTGTAAAAAAAAAAAAAAAAATCACAAATGTCTCGGGCGCCTGTTTGCAATGATTAAATCAGAGTTTGTGAAGCATTTAAAAAGGAGAAAACAGAAAGAGATCTTCACTCTATGCCCCATAGGATGACTACCTATCCACAGCGCCTGCACAGCTCTATGGTTCCTTCCTCTCCCTCAGACGTTCTCTATGCTTCTCCCATGCTTTCTTGAATTTAGGGGTGTGCAAGCCAAAAAAAAATGTGTTTCATTTAGTTCACCATGTTTGTGGGATTCTTTTTTTTTATTTTGGGGGAATTTTATTAATAGTATGCACTGTCAACAGTGTAGACTATGAGGAAATAGTGGGTGCTATTTATGAAATGTTCAGTAGCATGTTCTATTGCTTAATGCATACTATTCATCCTTAGCACACGTTACAGTGCACACTCTTAAAGACAGATGGGAAGTGACAATATTGTGGTTTTTTACTTCCATTTCAGCTCAAAAATAGCATGAATTGATATAGGAAATGTCCTATATCCTTTCAAATGACCGCACATCCCTACTTGAACTCAGATACTTTCCTCGTCTCCACCATGTCCATTGAAAGAATGGCCCATGTTTCCATCACCCTTTCTGTAAAGACATATTTCCTTAGATTACTTCAGTGTCTACTCTTTTTCACCCTTATCTCATGACCCCTCTTTATATATCCTTCTTCCAAAGCATAGCTCTCAGAATATTTTAAACTTTCAGTTTAGGGCATAGAGTATAGATGGAGCCAAAGATGAAGAACCACCATGTATCTACGGTAATTACACTAGTTCCATCTTGCAGGTTATGGTATGGACAATACTGGAAATCGTGTAACTGCAGGCAGGTGTTTGTCTTCCTATCTCTTCTGCATCTCTGGATTTAGTGGTGCCTAAAATTGATCCATGATACAAATAAGGTGGTTCTTTGTAGAGGAAAGATAGTAAAAACTAAATGGAGATTCACCTTGCCATGAAAGAGGGATGTGAACTAGTTAGGCATGCACATCATGCTGCCGCATCTGACAGCAGCAGTATTTCAGAAGATAACAGATATGAGGTATTTATGGCAGGTGCATTGCTACTTAGAAACTAATCTCAAACATATGGCTTTTAACGTGAAATATGGATTTTAATAATCCCGGCTCTGTGAGAAATGCGAGTCTGCCTGCTGGGGATGTGATTAGGCACAGCTAGGAAGATTAATTGAGATATACAGCGGAAGATTACTTTTAGTGAACTCCAAACCAGTCTGATTATGCAAACGTCCACTTAGTTAATGCTGCATCTTCATAGATATAAAAACAGATAAATCATACCCTCTGCCATGACAGAAAAGAATATCCTCTCTCTGCTTAAGTCATTGAGCAGGTCACTTGAATAAGGCAGCCACAAAGGCTGCAGGCAGGGAGATCGGGCAGAATGCATGAACGGAGGGGTGCTACATAATTATAATGTGATTTAACATATTGCACCAACATTCTATTTTCACTTTCAAATTGATTTCAAAAACAAAACAAAAATCACAAGCTCGGAACCTTGCAACAATACTACAGATCACTAGTTAGAACATAGAAGACAATTTTCAAAGCCATTTGGGCTGGTATTTACGCATGAAACTTGGCCATCTGAAAACTGCCCTGCCTCAGTATGGTTGAAACGATAATGTATCATTTTTTGGCACTGCAGTTACTTAAAACCTGCAGGTGACAGACCCAAGACATCTTCAGGAGGCCGGAGGTTTCTGAAGCTTTAATATGCAATCCAATCCCTGCAGATTTTATTTATTTATTTAGACAGATTTGTATGCCATCTTTTCCTTCAATCAAGGTGGTCACGTCACAACACAATTGGAGGGTTACATTTAACATTAGGGTACGTGTAAACATTTAGACAGTACAGTTATGTGACCGTATTTAGACAATACAGTTGAGGTAACATATAACATAAAGGTATTTACTAAAGTGGTGTGATGAATTTGTTCGTGTGAATGGGGTGGGTGTGTGTTTAGTTGGCGGTGATGTTAGTATTGCTGTTTGGGTAAGGGATGTTGCTTGAATGCTCAGAGGTTTCTATAAATAACCAGAGTTTAAAGAACTTGTATCAGATATAGTGAGATTGGTTAATTCTAAATGAAACAGTGGGTACTGAACCCTGTGGTGTAATATACTGTGTTCAGAATAAAAAGCAAAACCTTTATCTTTACTGTTATGAACAAGAAAACAGCTCACAAAACAATACAGTAATTTACTAAGGCAGTTCTTAAAGCATTAAATAATAATATCGTCAATAACGAGTTAGCAAAAAAATGTAAAACAGTTGAATATAATGATTCGAATTTTCACAAATAAGACCTTTTTTCTAAGTCATCAACTGTAACTGAAACCCAATATTCTTTCAATGTAATGGCACAACCACTATTATATGTTCTGGTTAGATCAGGATACAGGCCCAGTCCTATCCAAAGTCCCGGATGCTTTCCTGCTAGGAAAAATCCTATTTTCTTTGTATAAGTTATGGTAAGATCTCATTGTTTGGAATGTCATTTCACTTGATCCCCAGCTGTTGCTAGGCTCAACCTGGGGGTCTTGAAATTGCAGGGCTTGAAGAAAAAATGATTAATCTTTTCCTTCTGAACTCTGACCCAGAGCTGGAGCCAGGGCTGGGCCAACCATCAGGTAAACTAAGGCTTCAGCTTCTGGGTAGTGGCACTGAAAGCTAAACAATAGATTTTGACAGCCAGGAGGATGTAGAGCTTAAGGTATGCTTAGGGCACCAACACCTTGAACAAATTCTAGGGCCGAACCTGACTGGGGCAGAACAAATCCTTGCTGTTCTTTTAAGTTTGAGTCCAAGACTGAGTCCAACTCCCAGGTTCTCTCCCAAAAACTAACAGCAATTCCTTGACATTTCTGAGTCAGAAACT
The DNA here is from genome assembly GCA_033557465.1 of Ichthyophis bannanicus. Taxonomy (NCBI): domain Eukaryota; kingdom Metazoa; phylum Chordata; class Amphibia; order Gymnophiona; family Ichthyophiidae; genus Ichthyophis; species Ichthyophis bannanicus. The sequence goes on along the minus strand of CM066035.1, from coordinate 159,140,750 downwards.
GGTCAGCAACTGACTTCCTGCAATTCAGTAGGTTTCAACCAATCGCAGACAGCTACAATCTGATACGAGTTAACCCCACTATTTTCTGGCTTTAAGCTGGTCAATATTTTAATAGAGTTCATTAACATGCATATGAGGCTACATACACATGCTAATGACTAAGATAAACCCCATCTATGTGCCTACTTAGCACCTAAAAGTATGCAGCCCTTTATGAAATGACCCCCAATAAATGTGCATTTGCATTCAGTTTATTGTGCTAACTCAAAAATGTTTAGCATACAAATGCTTGCATGCACACTTCCCTATGAATTAACGGATATACAATCAATTTACTCATGCAAAATCTTTTTACCATACATGGAAGGCACATATTTAAGACAAATGTGTGGAAAAACATGAAAAAGAAACACAAAAATTGCAAAAGATTTGTTAAAAACAAAGACTACCCATATCCATTCACATCTCTAATTGCCATAATAATCTAGAGAACAATATTTAGCAAGATAGTCAACAGGGGCGGCCCAAGGGGGGTGCGGGGCCATGTGCGGAGACTCGGTGCGGGGCCTCATTTGCATAGGGGCCTCATTTGCATAAATATTTGCATAATGTTAGCATACACTAACTTTTAATAAACATGCCTCTTAATGAGTGTATGGATAAAGAAAGACTAAAAGATTTCTACATTACTATAATCCAATGACAACTGCCAGGCACATTAGGAACTACTACAAACACTACCCATTTAGAACCCATATCAAACCTGTCGTATCATAACAGCACTACCAGGACTCACAAAGCACAAGACCCTACCTATCAAAAGGCAACACTGCAAATATTAAACCAATACATTTCAGAGAACAACAATACATGACCTACTGGGGAAAGAGAACAAGTGGCAATGTCAAATAGGAATTACATAAACAGAATACCTCAGCTCAGTTACACGTGCGAACATAGACCGTCACCAAACAAGAAATCACAATGTAGAAACAGGAAGACAATAATTAAACTGGGAACCCCAAAAGCCCAACAACACTGAAGAAATAAAGCTATAAATTAATGTCCTCTTGTACTAAACAAAGCGCAGACTTTAATGATGCACATTTCCCAGAGCTGGCATATTTCAGTTAATAAATTCAATAAAGAGATATTTTTCTACCTTTTGTGCATTTTTTTTCAGTTGCAATTGCTCCAGCCACTTTCCTCTGGTTTCTTCGTGTCTTCTGCTAATTCTCCATCGTCTGCTGTCCATTTGTCCTTTCTTCTAGTTTTTTTCCATTCTCTCTCTACATCTTGCTTTAACATACTAATCTCTCTCCTTTTGCTCTTTCCTCCTTCCTATTTCATCCACTCAAATTTTACCCCGCCATCCTCAATCCCCACTTTCTCTCCCAATATCCGGCCAATTGTAGATTTGTCTTCCCTCCCACACAAAATATTTTTTCCCTCTCCATTTCACTCTCCCAACTCCATCCCATTCTAATCCTCCCCCAACATCAGCTCCCTTCTAGTTCCAGCCCCACCCAGCATCCGCTCCCTTCTAGTCCCCGCATCAGCCCATTTCCAGTCCTAGCTCCCCCAACCGAGTCCCTCCATCAGCTCATTTCCAATCTCAGCCCCCCCATAAGCCCATTTCTAGTCCTATCCTAGCCCCACCATCAGCACAATTTCCAGTCCTAGCTCCCCCATCCGAGTCCCTCCATCAGCTCATTTCCAATCCCAGCCCCCCCAACAGCCCATTTCCAGTCCTATCCTAGCCCTCCATCAGCCCAATTCCTGTCCTAGCCCCCCCATCAGCCCCGGCGGGATTAACAGAGCCGCGAGAGGTCAGAGAAGCTCTCGCGGCTCTGAAAGCCCGCGCATTGGGAGGGACTCCAGAGCTGATGGTGAAGGGAGGCTCTGCCGGGCAGGTGGGGCTCCGCGGCAGGACATTTGATTCTGCCGCTGCCACGGCGGCAGGGCAGCAGCAGCTGTTTGTTTTTTTTAGTCTGCTTTTGCTAATGTAGAATGTTTTTTGCGTGGGGCCCCCTGAAACGCGGGGTCCTGTGCAAAAAACATTCTTGCTCAATGGACGGGCCGGCCCTGATAGTCAACTCTAAAGCTATTCAGGCATTTTATGTGGGTAATTTTATCCAGATATTCAATAGGACTTATCTGTATATGTTTATTACTGAATATATTCAGATATTGCATTTCAGTGATTTGGGGGCCCTTTAACTAAAATATGTTAAGCAGCTGGCATGTGTTTTGGCGCATTGTAGCCAGATGCTCAGGCCCAGGGTAACTGTTAGCAAGGGAGCATGACAGTTATCTTGCGCAAATTCATACACTAATTGCCATTCATATGTTGGGATGAAGAATGTGTGGGTTTGGGATGGAAAGTGGGCATGATAGGCACATTGCAGTCAGTTTAAGGGCAAAATCGTAACAAAGATCCAGTGAGGAATATTTCAGAGAGATTCCCTGTTGCCACTTGTATTTTGTATAGCGCTTAATCCAGAATAATCGCTTGGAAACAATACCTCCATTATCAATGCTGTTGTGGTGTTTTTCTTCTTTTCCACTAATGTTGGGTTTCCTCGCATCCAGTACTCTCATCAACTCTTTGGAAAACAGATTTAGCCTGAATCCTAAAGAATGGAACAACCCAGAGATAACATCCCATTTACTATTTATAGATGACCTGAAGCTCTACAGTTCCAATCAGGGTGGGCCGGTCTACTAGGCAAACTAGGGCAGCAGACCCTGGTGAGTGGCATCGCTAATCCAACCTCCTGGGAAGCAGAAGCATGTGCACACAGTTCTGGCCTACCATTCCTGCATATCCTCCAAGAAAGTGGCATTGGAGGGGGGGGCAGTAGTGGCAGGCTGAGAGCACACATATGAGCGGGCACTTTAAGGCCCAATGCAGTGCTGAAGCAGCAGTTCAGCCACTGCTGTTTCAGAATAAGGCGGGGAAGGCATGGCTGTCTGGACGGAGGCACAGTCTTTGGGGGGGCGGTGGCACAGAGGTTCTGCCTAAGGCAGCAGAAACCCTTGTGCTGCCACTGGTTCCAGTGACCAACAATTAGCAGAGCAACCCCGTGTAGTGAAAAGCTTTTCTGATGACATCCGGATGACTTCTGGCCTAGACAAATTTGCTAAGGCAACTTTTTTTTTTTTTAAAGAAAAATTGAGCAAAATAAAATACATGTCCCTGGATGAGGGCTGTGACATCAAGGAACATGAACAGGAAGGCATATATAAATAGCTTGGAGAAAAGGAAGGAACGATACTCAAGCAGAATTTACCGAGAGAAAAGATCAGTAAAGAAAACTATAGAAGATTAAAATCTGGATTAAAATCCAGGAATTTGGAATGTTCTACCTGAAAAAAACTAGAGCCATATCAGACCTTACAAGATTTTGCAAAGAATTAAAAATATTACTATTCAAAGAACACTTTGAAAATCAAACATAGCACATTAAGTATAACAAGGACCAAACAATAGCCTTACAATATCTCTGATTACTTACCCTTGTGACACAAGCAAGGACTGTGGCTAATACTCAAAAACATATAGGAAAATACACTAGGTATACAATTGTTCATCTTTACTATGTTTCAACTAAATGCATCACGGGTTACGTGAAGCACACAAATTTAATATAACCAGAGTTAATCTGTTCAAGATGTTCTTATTAATTGTTCTATGTAAAGTTTAAAAACTATTATTGTTTTATGTGAACCACTTTGATTGAAGGAAAAGCAGTCTAAAAAACCATAGGGGAGTCCTAATATTTAAATCACAATATGCTTACCTCCCAACCAGCTTTACCCTTCACCAAGCCAAACACACCACTCTGTGCTGCAAGATACCTATCCCAAAGCCAACACGCACCACATAGGTCTCTGGCTTTCCCTCCTCGGACTCCTATCTATGCTCCTGTTTGGGAGATTGCTCTTCACATACAACCATGGATCTATTCCCATCATACACAACCCACGGCATTTGAAAGACAACTATGGGTGGAACCATTTAATTGCCCCAAAATCTCACAAGCATGAATGCCTTATTGATATTATACCCACCACACAAGATGGTGGGTATAATATCACACCAAACCAATAGCTCAAGTCTTACAATCGCCCTAATTAATGCACGACTGATCCGTAACAAAACTCCTACTTTACATGACTACATTTTGGATAACAAAATCGACATCATATGCATCATTGAAACCTGGTTGCCAACACAATGTACTTTTAAACCAAACACAAGTACTCACTCTATACATAAGTGCCACAGAACTGACACCAAGGGAGGGGGTGTATCCATTCTCACCAACAAGCAGCTAAAATTTACCACCACTGAAGCTTACTCAGATCAGAAAATGAACATGCTTACAATTTCCAATACGAACTTGATAATCTGCCTAACATACAGTGCACCCTCCAGCAGCTCTGATGAGCTAGTTAACATCCTTGAAACTGTGTGTTCTCATTCTCATAAAAACAAAACATTCATATTACTTGGTGACTTCAACTTAACCTCATCTCACTATAAAGATGCAACTGCCTTCCTAGATGCTATGCATGGTCTACACTTTACACAAATTATCAACACACCCCCCCCCCCCCATAATAAAGGCGGGACCCTTGATCTAGTCTTCATCCCTAATCACCTAGCAAGTGCTCCATATCAACCACCACCAACTATTGAACAGGTCTCATGGTCGGATCATAGCATGATCAACTTTGCAATACCACAGTCAGCTAAACTCAACATATAAACGAACACAACCACTACAAACCGAAAATTCTCCCCCTTTGACGAACAAGCCTTCCTTCAAAAAGTATTACCACAGCTATCAATCAACTTCAATAATGCTCACCTGGAAAACACCATCAGATAATGGAACTCAACCATTACATCTATGGTGCTTATACCACCAGGTCTCAACAAAAAGAATCATTGTCATATTGCCTCATGGTACTCGGCATCCTTAAAAGAACAAAAGCTCGCCCTGTGTCGCATCGAGCGAAAATGGAGAAGATTGAAGAATCTACAACTTTGAATATAATATCTGGATGAACAAAGAAGATACTATGACTAGAGTCAAACATGAACACCACTCTAACCAAATCATGAGCACCATCAATAAACTGAGGCAGCTAGTCGATATAGCAAAATCTTTAACTGGTGATCACACCTACTCACCTCCTACAAACACCATCAACCATCAAGCCATGTCAGACTACCTACAAACTTAATCCTCCCATCTCACTACCATCAAAACCAGCATAACCCAGCCACATTCAAACTTATCCAACCAGAGATGTTTGACAGCATAATCTCCAACCTAAACACAACCACTTCCCCTCTGAATCCACGCCCTGTGTCATTGGATAAAAACAAGAGCTCAGCTCATACTATACATCTCAATGATACTTAACAATTCCCTGCGACAGTTATTTTTCCTCCTCACTAAAATACTTTTCAATTTGACCAATACTAAACAAACCCCACTCTGATCCTAATGCACCATCATCAAACAGGCCCATCTCTAATCTCCTATTCTTAGCGAAAATCATAGAAAAAGCCGTCAAAATATAACTACAAGATCATTTTAGTAACCATGCACCACTTGACCAACATCAGCATGGTTTCCAAAACAGCAGCAAATCATGGTGTTGAAATACTTCTAACATCCTTGTTTGACACCCTCATAACTGGTACTGAAAACATCAACCATTGACAGGCCTTCATCATGACCAAACCCGTCTGCCTAACTATCCAGTTGAATATCAACACTAACTGGATAAAACTTCATTGTGCCCCAGTAATGCCTTCAAACCTGTTTCTTTATGCAGGTAAATTGTATGCAAATGGAGAGCTTACTCACTCAGGGGAGAAATGTAAACCCTTGAAACCCATAAAGAAAACTCCAAAAGTTAGCAAAAAAAAAAATTTCAATATTGACCTTATAATAAATCACAGTGAATACAAGCCTTACAAATATAGTGATAAATAGCCTAATTGAAAAGCCTCCATACAAAGATGTCGCCCCCCCTACAATCCAGAGCATATATAAAACAAGACAACAAACTGCGAACACACACATAGGGGTATGTTTATTAAGCACGGGAAGTGGCTTCCGTATGATATTGGAGCTGTGGCCCCTCCGATATCGCAGGGAAGAGCTACCACTACTTAGTAAACATACCCCATAGTAATCTAGCTATATGGCATTCCAATCATCTGCAGCCCAAAGTAGAAAGAAAAAAGCAAGATCCATAGAAGATAGGATCCAAAACACTATCATAATTCTTTGGGATACCTGAGATATTATTAGATACATGCCCATATTTTATACGTATAGTAGTAAAATTGTATTGGGGCAGGGGGGGGGGGCATCAAAATACTCACCCAAGATTTATAATTATTCCAAGGAAACCATATGCAGTAGCTCAGGTTTCAGAAATACCGGTGCCAGATACCTAAAGTAGCACAATCAATGACTAGCCTAACAGAAAAAACAGACTTTCACCCACTTCCTGAAAACAAAAGGTAATCCTGGGAATTCCAGATGGCAGGAGCTGGTCCAGTAAAGCCCTGCTGATGAGTTTGGGATACATGTTCAGCAGATCAGAGATCAGGCAGACTCCCTGAGAAGACCTTAAAGGTCAATAAGGAGCATAAAAAGAGAGCTTAACACTGAGAAATGCTGGTCCAATTCACTGAAAACCAATTAGAGTTTAAATATGGCCCTACACAAAAGCACTAAAAGTCACTTGCAATCCCCTCACATATTGTTGTGTGATTCCGGATTAGCTGAAGCTGGTATTTATTTATTTATTTAAACAGATTTGTATACCACCTTATCCTTCAATCAAAGTGGTCACATCACAAATGAAGGGTTACATTTAACATAAGGGAACTTAACAACATCTAGACCGTAGAATTGGAGGGTTACATTTATCATAAGGGTAGCATTTGGGCATTAGGAGGTAATTACCAACGTTAAGTTGTGTTTGTTTGGGGTTAGTGTATGCCTATTTGGGATGGGTGAGTATCGAATTATCGGCGTTTGATGCATTACCGTTTAGGTGGGGACTGTATTCTGTCTGCTGATAAGTTTCAATAAAGAGGTATGTTTTGAGATCCTTTCGGAAGTCTATTAGGTCATTTAGTGCTCTCAGGCTTGTTGGGAGGGAGTTCCAGAGTGTGGGTTCTACTAAGGAAGGAGCTCTTTTTGAAGTTGTTTGTTTGGTCTTGTGGAATCCTGCAGGTGTGCTGATCATGTTGTCTTGATTGGTTCTTCTCGGTCTGTTGCAGGTATCTTTCATTATGATGTATTGGAGTGCCTCTGCTGAGAGCTGGTGGATGATTTTAAAGATGATTAGGATTATTTTGAATTTTGCTCTGGCCATCATGGGTAGCCAGTGTAGTTGCTGTAAGACTGGGGTGATGTGTTCAGATCTTGGGGTGTCTGTGATGATGCGTGCTGCAGTGTTTTGTACCATTTGGAGTGGGTGTAAGGTCTGTTGAGGGAGGCCTTGATATAATGAGTTTCTGTAGTCAAGCAGGTGTGTTATGAGTGCTTGGCATACTGTGCGGAAGTGATCCTGGTGGTGTAATAGCTTGAGTTTTCTGATGATCCTTAAACGTTGATAGGCTTTGTTTGCGGTTTTTGTGATGTGGGATTTCAGATTTAGTGCTCTGTCCATTATGATGCCCAGGTATTTAACTTCATCTTTAACTACTATATGTTTATTTAAAATGCTGATAGTTTGTGGTGGAATGAAGGTAGTGTTCCTGGTGATGAACATTGCCTCAGTTTTGTCGTAGTTGACCGTCATGTTATTGTCTGCGAACCAGGTGTTCATATCTTCAAGGCATCTGGTTATAGTTGTGATGTTGAGTGCTAGTAGGTTGACTGGTGTATACACCATGATGTCGTCAGCGTAAATGTGATATTGGAGCTTGTGGCTTTTGATGGTGTTACATATGGGTTGGATGTAAATGTTAAAGAGCATTGATGATAGTGCTGAGCCTTGTGGTATTCCCTGCGTGACGGGGAAATGTGTTGATTTCTTTTGTGCGCATCTGACTTGTTGCGTTCTATTTTCCAAGTATGAAGTAAACCATTTTAGAGTATTTTTGCGTAATCCTATCTGCTGCAGGCGTTGCAGTAGTCTGGGGTGTGACACGGTGTCGAAGGCTGCCGAGATGTCCATGAATACAAGCAGGAATCCATTCTTTATGTTGTCCATGCCTTTTAAGAGATTGTCAAATAGGGAGGTAAGTAGTGTTTCAACTCTGTGTTGGGGTTTAAAACCGTGCTGATGGACGTCCAGTGGGGCATTGATGTCAATATGGCATTGTAGTTGGAGTTGTACTGCTTTTTCAATGATTTTTGCAAGGAAAGGAAGGCTGGCAATAGGACGATATGATCTTGGTTCCGAGGGGCTGAGGTTGTTGCCTTTAAGTATTGGTCTTATCATGGCGTGCTTCAGAGTTTGTGGCATGTATCCTTGTGGGAGTGAATCTCTGACGATTTTGTGAATGTAATGGGAGAGCTGGGTTTTACAGGCTTTGATCCAAGCTACTGGGCATGGGTCTGATGGTGAGGTTGCTGTGTTGAGGCCACTCATTATGTCCTCAATCTGGTGTTTTGATGGTATGCTGAAGTCTTCCCAGGTTTGATGCTCTTCTATCGTTTCATGGTAATCTGCTTGCGTTGCGGTGGATCATGTGAGGGTGTTTTTCGATTTTATGTAGTCTGCATATTCTTGTGGGTTAAGATGGTGGGTATCTTGCTGTGTAGTGTCCTTAGTTAGTGTTTGGACAATTCTAAATAGTTCTCTTGGTTTGTTGACAGAATTCATGATTAGGATGTATGGTGATGTTTTTTACGTTCATTTATTAAGTTGTTCTATTCCATTTGTTTGTCTCTGTATTGAGTTAGGGAGTCATGTGATTTGTTTCTCCTCCATTTTCACTCCAGTTTTCGGAGGGTGCGTTTTGCATCTTTAATATCGCTTGAGTACCAGGGGGCATTGAGTCTTCTGAGTGTTTGTGCTTTTATACTTGTAGGGGCTGATGCTGCATTTGATATTATGAGGTTCCACTTCTCTATGCTTAGGTCAAGGGTTTCATAATCTTGCTGAAGTTGTGGTTCGATTTCGTCTATGAATGCTTATTTTTTGAAGGCTCTAAATCTCCTGGTTGTGGTCTTATTTTCTATGTGTTGGATGAGGTCATTTAGGGTCAATGTGAATTCAATTAGATGGTGTGATTGTTGGTGTTGTGGTCTTGCCCTGCTCCACCCAGTGCTTTGGGATAAAAACCATATCCGTGGTAGTATTTTAGTGATTCCATGGCTTTTAGGAATGATGCAGCTTCCTTGGTGGATGTGGAGGTTAGGTTGTAGTCTCCTAGTGCAATGAGTGGTTTGAGTTTTTTGCTGTGTGCACATATTGCTTCAAGTACCATAGAGAGATATTTGGTTGTGTTTCCAAGGGGTCTGTAGGTGAGGGAGATGCTAAGGTGTTTGTTGGCTATGATGATTGCGTTGGATTCTATCGTGTTTGCGGTAGAGATTGTTTTGAACCTGTATTCTTTTTTGGTTAGTATTAGCACTCCTCCTCCTCTCTTTCTGGCCCTGATGCAATTAAATGCTGTGTATCCTTCTGGGGTGATTTGATTCAATATTACCTGGTCAGAGTAATCTAGCCAGGTTTCTATTGCCAATCCACTTCATAAATCATAGCAATAATAAGATGCAAAGTTAATACAACATGGATTACTGTGAGCAAACTCATCTCCTCAAAGAGGAGGACATTTATAAAGTACTCATTTTCAGTACTTTTAGTGCTAAAAACCTAGGAGACCTTGTACTTAAGTATGCTAAGCATTTAACTCTTAAATAAGAGTACTATTAGGAACATGGCTACTAAACTGCTGTAGTCTTTTACAGTTATCGTGGTGCGATAGCTGCAAAAGGGCAACGGTAAGTCAAAAGCCTCTTTGGTATCTGCAGAGGACATTTCCAGGTTTCCCCATGCAGATACCATGGAGATTTTGGATTTACCATGGAAATCCATATTACCTGCATTGGCATGTAGCACAGGAATTTCCACAGTGCCTATCAATGCAGGTATCATGGGTCTAAACAGTAAATCCAACAGGAGGACAGGTAACGATCGGGGTGCACAGGGCTCTCACTAGCTCCTTCTTTCAATTGTTACTGTGTCCCCCAATACCCTAATTAGGCACTCCAGATCCAATAATATTGTTGGTGCAGTGGATATAAGGACCGCTTCTGCCCTCCTCAATGCTTCCCCCTAGTGTGAGGTCATTAGAGGGAAGTACTACATCATTGTGGCCATTTTGAATCAGGTCTATGACAGAGGCAGGAGTGGGGAAGAACGCTTCAGCCCCAGTGACCACTGGACTATCAGGGATTATAAGGTATGACCAAGTAGGGGATCGAAGGTAAGGAGGGGGGGTCAAGGGTAAGAGTGGGGCTGGGGGAGGCCCCTGTAGGCCAGCTGGCTAGCCTGGAATTCTCATCTTGAATGGTGGGGAGGGCAGTCATAACCCTGACCTTTTAGCTGCAGTTTTTTTAAGGACTGGGAGGGAGGGGGGTGAAGGAGCCTGACTGGCTAATTAGGCATTGATCTCAGGAGTCCTGTTTTGGCAGTCATAATGTAAAAATGTTTTGCGCAATAGCTGCCAACAATCAGAACACCTACTCTCTGTCCCAATCCGCCCAAATCCCACCTCATCACCCCTTAAATGATCAAAAGAAAGATATTACAGAAAAATGCTTGCAATATCTGCTTTTCTCGTGCATTAGCTGCTACTGGTGGGTGATAAATCTGCATTGCACTCTGGTAGCAGCTAATACCCTTTAGTAGATATGCCCCTTGGTGTATGTACACAGTAAACGTTATCACAGTGCTTGATACTTAGCAGGTGCCTCGACCTGTCTCCTCCAACCTATTTAGAAATCTTCATGCTATTGATCCCTTGGTTCTCTCTTCCACTATTTCTTCACCTCTTTCTTTCACTGATCTGTTGACGAGGCAGTAACTTCCTATAATGCTGCACTCTCCTCTGCTCTGGATGCTCTTGCTCCGCCCATGCACGTCCTGTGAGACGTTCTGCACCCCAGCCCTGGCTCTCATCCACTACCTCCTATCTACATTCCTGTGCCCGTTCTGCTGAGAGTGCTTGGCTCAAATCCCGCTCCCTTGCAGACTTTCTACTCGGGAATTCCGCTCTTCTATCAAACTGCTTCTATCTATGCCCCTGTCTTCTATTGCTAACTCCAGACTTCACTCCTTTCACCTTGCTGCACCTTACGCCTGGAACAAACTACCTGTGTCTATACACCAGGCACCTTCTCTAACCCTCTTCAAATCCAGGCTGAAAACTCACCTCTTCGCTGCTGCTTTTGGATCTTGACTCACCTGATTTTCTTTTTCTGTCCTCCTTGTTTATCCCTTCCTACACCTTCTGTGTTGTCTGTCTTGAATAGATTGTAAGCTCTGATGAGCAGGGACCGTCTCTTACATGTCTTTGCAGCACTGCGTATGACTTGTAGCACTGTACAAATGTTCAGTAGTAGTAGTAGTAGTAGGGGCATTAAAGGGAGGAGCAAAAGTGGCAACTGTCCCTAACTGGGTAGCAGCGATATTGCATGCTGCCCAGTTAGTGACTTGCATCTAAAAGATAGGCAAGGAAAATCCTCAACTATCTTAAAGGTTCAGGAGCTAACCAGGCAGCATGCAATATCGCTGCTGCCCATTTAGCTAATATGGCTTCCGGCATATGTGGCAAACCCCAGATATTCAATGCCAGGGCCGCATATGACCTCGCCATTAAATATCCAGGGTTAGGGGTCAGTGGGCATGGCTATACGCCGTAGCAGCACATAGCCTGCCTAATTGAATATCGGGCCCTTAATACACTGTAAAGGAGGAAAAACGTTGGCGAGACTACCACTAAGGAGGGATCATGGGCATCTTTTTGACCCCAGTACTGCGACAGGCAAGATTGACTGGAGAACTCTCCTGCCCAAAGAGTCCTGGACCACTAGTTACATTAAAGGAGGTCCAGTGGAGCTACAGGGCAGATTGGGGAGGTCTTGCTAAAGTAGGGGGATCTTTGTACAATTGAAGGGAGTCTCAGAAGGGGAGGTGCTCTGTGGATGATTGATAGGGGTGGAAGATGTTAAGGGGAGTGGTGTTCTAGGGGTTGGGAAGGTTTCATTTCGAGGGGGTTCAGCAAAAAGTGCTAGTTCCTTTAAAACCGCAGTCGGATGCATCAGGCCATGTGTTAGAGGCCTGATGCTCCTAGCAGAGAAATAACACTAACTTTGAGCAGGCGTTATTTTTCCATTGGAGTAGCACAACTTGCAGTGATTTACCACAATTTGCATTATTTCTTTGCCGCAGGAATCACTAACCTGAGGTACTGAGTTGGCACAGCTTAGTGACTACCGCAGTAGATTAAGCTGCAGTAAAATTCATGGGGAGGGGGGGGTGATATTCACTGGTGGCGGCGGCTAGTGCTGTTAACATGGCTAGCTGTCACTGCTGAAAACGAATCCGGGAAATTCAATGGTGGAGCCATATCTGGTCATTGGTATTGAATATCCAGGTCACCACAGACCCTGGAAGTTAACTGGGCAGCAGCAGTATTGAGCCGCTGACTTGTTAGCCACTGTGGGTAAAGTTAGGCCAGCCTTTTGCACACCTTACTTTACCCGCAGGTCACTATCCAGGTAGTGGCTCAATATTGCCGCTGCCCGGTTAGCAACAGGTGCTGCCTTCGTTCTTCCACGGAACGCCCCATTGCTCACCGCTTAGCATCAACACGTGAAGCAACAATACTTGCGGATATCCAGTGGCCCTATCCCTCTTAGTGGCATTTGCATAGTTTGCTGGTCTGCAAATCATGAAAATGCATTTGAATATCCTCCCTTCACCCCTGCCACGATTTTACCACCACTTAGTAACTAGCCCCCTATATATGGAAAACTTGCATGTCCGATTACTGGACACATATTAATATGCCAAGGGTTAGATTTAATAAAACGGCATTTGCATGTGCTAATGCAAAAATACGTTAACATATAGCGTTAGTAAATAGATCTAGCTCTAAAAATGGATGAATTAGTAGAGATTTTGAAATTTATTTTCAAAACCTAGAAATTCTATTGGCTTCGATATTCAAAAAAAGCTGAGCACCTAAATTTAGAATCCTCAGTTAGGATCCTAAATTTGTGCCCTATTTTCAACCACACTGGAGTGAAGGAGTAGCGACCAGGTTTTAAATTCCCACTAGCACTCCTTGTGGCCTTGGGCAAATCACTTAACTTTCCATTGCCTCGGAAGAAATGCCTCGTACTTCCAGTCACACTGCCAAGAAAACCCAGGAGCTGCGGGGTTGCCAGGAGTCAGCGCTGACTCGAAGGCACAAAAAAGTGTGCTGTAGTTTCTATAATGTTTCAGCCACACTAAGAGCCTAAATTTTGAGCTGAGCATTTAATTTAAGTGCCTATTGCTGAAAATCAGTGCTAAGCTCCTAACTTTTTTCTCTGTCCTAAATCTACCCCCATTGCCACATACTTTTTATGTTCCTAAATTTAGATGTTTAGAGAATTTTAAGAAAAAGTTTAGGCATTTAGCTCTAGCAAATTTTCAAAAAGGCTAATTTAGGAGCATAACTCTTAAAGTTAGGAGCATAAATTCTTTGACTATCGGGCCCTATATGTTTAACTGCACAACACACTTTAGTAAAAGAGCCCCACAGTGATTATAACTCTTTGAACTGGAATTAATTGAATAGTTTACGTGCATTTCAGTGCACATTAACCACTTCTATTGGCCCACTGTAATTGTTATTGCACAGGCGGGATACCTACCGTGCACTGAAATGAGGGTTAATTGCGCATCACATGATGAAGCGGGGTTAGGGCAGATTAGTAATGGAAAGTTGCATTGACTGCACAATGCACAGCAGCACCAGTAGTGTGGCTAATCACAATGTGGCCGTTAGCATGGGCAGGGGCGGCCCAAGGGGGGTGCGGGGCCATGTGCGGAGACTCGGTGCGGGGCCTCATTTGCATAAGGGGCCTCATTTGCATAAATATTTGCATAATGTTACCATACACGAACTTTTAGTAAACATGCCTCTTAATGAGTGTATGAATAAAGAAAGACTAAAAGACTTCTACATTACTATAATCCAATACCAACCGCCAGGCACATTAGGAACTACTACAAACACTGCCCATTTAGAACCCATAGCAAACCCGCCGTATCCTAACAGCACTACCAGGACTCATAAAACACCATACCCTAACTATCAAAAGGAAACGCTGCAAATATTAAACCAATACATTTCAGAGAACAACAATACATGACCTACTGGGGAAAGAGAACAAGTGGCAATGTCAAATAGGAATTACATAAACAGAATACCTCAGCTCAGTTACACATGCAGAACATAGACCATCACCAAACAAGGAATCACAATTTAGAAACAGGAAGACAATAATTAAACTGGGAATCCCAAAAGCCAAACTTGGAATGTACAACACTATAGAAATAAAACTATACATTAATTTGCTCTTGTACTAAACAAAGCGCAGACGTTAATGATGCACATTTCCCAGAGCTGACATATTCCAATTAATAAATTCAAAATAAAGAGATATTTTTCTACCTTTTGTGCATTTTTTTTCAGCTGCAATTGCTCCAGCCACTTTCTTCTGGTTTCTTCGTGTCTTCCGCTAATTCTTCATCGTCTGCTGTCCATTTGTCTTTTCTTCTCTCTTCTAGTTTTTTTCCATTCTCTCTCTACATCTGCTTTAACATACTAATCTTTCTCCTTTTTGCTCTTTCCTCATTCCTATTTCATCCACTCAAATTTTACCCCTCCATCCTCAATCCCCACTTACTCTCCCAATATCCGGACAATTGTAGATTTGTCTTCCCTCCCACACAAAATATTTTTTCCCTCTCCATTTCACTCTCCCAGCTCCATCCCATTCTAATCCTCCCCCAACATCAGCTCCATTCTAGTTCCAGTCCCACCCAGCATCCGCTCCCTTCTAGTCCCCGCATCAGCCCATTTCCAGTCCTAGCCCCCCATAAGCCCATTTCCAGTCCTAGCTCCCCCATCTATTTGCAGTCCCATCCAAGTCCCTCCATCAGCTCATTTCCAATCCCAGCCCCCCATGAGCCCATTTCTAGTCCTTTCCTAGCCCCACCATCAGCCCATGTCAAATCCTAGCTCCCCTCCACTCAGCCCATTTCCAATCCAAGCCCCCCATGAGCCTACTTCCAGTTCTAGCCCCTTCATGAGTCCATTTCAATCCAAACCCCCACCACAGCCCATTTCCAATCTTAGCACCCCCCAACAGCCAATTTCCAGTCCTATTCTAGCCCATCAGCCCATTTCCTGTCCTAGCCCCCCCCTCACCCATTTCCAGTCCTAGCTCCCTCCCCCTCACAACCCATTTCCATTCCAAGCCCCCGTCCCCATCAGCTATTTGCAGTTCAAGCCCTCCTTCCACTCAGCCCATTTCCAGTCCTAGCCTCCTCATAGCCCATTACTAGTCCTAACCCCCCATCAGCCCATTACGTCCTAACCCCCCATCACCCTATTTCCAGTCCTAGCCCCCCATCAGCCTATTTCCAGTCTTAGCCCCCCTCCCATAGCCAATTACCAGTCCTACCCCCCCATCAGCCCATTTCCAGTCTTAGCCCCCCATAGCCCATTACCAGTCCTAACCCCCCCATCACCCTATTTCCAGTCCTAGCCCCCCCATCAGCCTATTTCCAGTCTTAGCCCCCCCCCATAGCCAATTACCAGTCCTAGCCCCCCCCCCATCAGCCAATTTCCAGTCTTAGCCCCCCCATAGCCCATTACCAGTCCTAACCCCCCCATCAGCCCATTTCCAGTCCTACCCCCCCACTTCCAGCCTTAGCCCCCTCCCCATAGTCAATTACCAGTCCTAACCCCCCCCCCATCAGCCCATTTCCAGTCCTACCCCCCCACTTCCAGCCTTAGCCCCCTCCCCATAGCCCATTACCAGTCCAAACCCCCCCATCAGCCCTCTTAGCCCCCCCATAGCCCTTTTCCAGTCCTAACCCCCCCATCAGCCCACTTAGCCCCCCCCATAGCCCATTACCAGTCCTAACCCCCCCATCAGCCCACTTAGCCCCCCCCATAGCCCATTACCAGTCCTAACCCCCCCCCATCAGCCCACTTCCAGTCTTAGCCTCCCCCCCCCATGGCCCATTACCAGTCCTAACCACCCCACCCACCTGGCCCATTACCAGTCCTAACCACCCCACCCCCCTGGCCCATTACCAGTCCTCACCACCCCCCCCCCCATCAGCCCACTTCCAGTTTAGCCTCCCCCTCCCATCAGCCTACGTCCAGTTTAGCCTCCCCCCCCCTCCCATCGCCATTACCAGTCCTAACCACCCCCCCCCCCTATCATTCCAAATTAAAATAAAAAAAAATCCAAACCGGCTGCTTCTGCCGCGGCAGCTTCAAGAGCTCTGCCGCGGCAGCATCAAGAGCTCTGCCGCGGGGCCCCCCCCCTGCCCGGCAGAGCCTCCGTGCATCTTCAGCTCTTCACGTCCAAAACGCGGGCTTCTTTCAGAGCCGCGAGAGTTTCTTTTCTCGCGGCTCTGTTAATCCCGCCGAGGGTGATGGGAAATCCCATCAGCCCCGCGGGATTAAGAGAGCCGCGAGAAAAGAAACTCTCGCGGCTCTGAAAGAAGCCCGCGTTTTGGACGTGAAGAGCTGAAGATGCACGGAGGCTCTGCCGGGCAGGGGGGGGCCCCGCGGCAGAGCTCTTGATGCTGCCGCGGCAGAGCTCTTGAAGCTGCCGCGGCAGAAGCAGCCGGTTTTTTTTTTTTTTAACTTGGGATGCTTAAGAATGTTTTTTGCGCGGGGCCCCCTGAAACGCGGGGCCCTGTGCAAAAAACATTCTTGCTCAATGGACGGGCCGGCCCTGAGCATGGGTGCACCTACTGCCGCCTCAATAAGTAGCGAGAGGTACACTCGTAATGACCGAGGGCCGGGACAAATGCTAAGGGTTTTCTTGCGCGGTAAATGTCAGACACATGTTGGCCATGACCCAATTCCTGTGGAATCTTTGCACTTACTGCATGTTCGTTTTAGCACTAAATGAGCAGTACGTGCAAAATCCTGCCACTCTTTAGCAAAAGGGCGCTAATGTCAGTTTCCACATGTTGAAAGAAAATCACTGAATTTGACAGATGTTGACAGTTTTTTGCGCTTTTTCCCAGGACTCGATTCTTAATATGTTGGTGTTATAAGTTGTTATCTGCTTTATAAATATATAGAAAGTTACTATTAAAGGAACACTGGCACAAAGTGTAAACAGAATGATTAGCATTTGCTTTCAGTAATGATAAAGCAGCGAAAACAGGCAACTGAAGCCAGGAACTCCATTAGCAGGAGTTGCCACTGCCAGGCACTAGATCACAAGGAACTAGATATTTAATTTTCCATATATTTGTTGCTGCTTTGAGAGCGCACTGTAAAGTTAATTAAAAATGTTAGAACAGTCAAAAGATTAACAAAAAGGGAAAACACTGTGAAACAGGTGGCAGTAACACTATAAACTGATTTCCTGTTTTCTATTTCACCAATCCCATGAGGGTTTATTTAACAAATCAACCATGTATGCATACCGCAGAAACCATAGAGAAAAAGAAAAGAGAGAAAGGAAAAGGAAAACTTTGTATAGGACAACTAGGTAGCAAAACATCAATTTAGGTCCACACATTTAAAAAGTGCTATTCAATATCGGCCACTTTGGGTTTATCTGTTCATCAACATCTAAATAAAGGTAAAGGAAGCGGAATTACAAACCAAAGAAACAATAAAATACCTGGGGATTACCTTAGACCAACATCTGGACATGAAATGTCATATAAGCAACATTGTCAAAGCAGTCTATTTTAAAATCCGTTCACTCAGACATCTGCGCTCCCTACTGGAGCCAGATGATTTCCGGACCATATACCAAGCACTGATCCTGCCGCACTTTGACTTTGCCAATTCCATCCTACAAGGTCTCCCGCAATCCACACTAAACTCGCTACAACTGGCCATGAATGCTGCAGCAAGGATTCTTCATGGAGCCTCCAGAAGAGACCACGTGACTCCGATATTAAAACAGCTTCATTGGTTACCTATACACGGAAGGATTATCTTCAAAACATTAATCCTCTCATTCAAGGCAATCAAGCGCCTTTCCTCCACAGCACTTACGGATCTCATCCATACAGTGCCCCCCAACAGAGCTAGGAGGTCAACTGCCCTAAATTTATTAGCAACCCCGAAGACCTTGACAAAATGCAATAATACAACAGCAAATAGAGCCTTCAGCCTTTACGTCCCCAAATGTTGGAATGCACTCCCACCAGACATTCGAGCTATAACAGACCTGACCCAATTCAGGAAGGCAATCAAATATCACCTCTTCCTCCAATACTACCCAACCAGCGATGAATTTAGTTAGCATCACCTAAGAAACACCGCCCTTTTGCAGCCCATACTCACAAGGTCTCAAGTATTCAAAACGGATTCATCATTTATTGTGCAATTCAACAATGTTATAGGAATTTTACCTCATGTATATAGCATATTTCATGTAAATAGTTCATGTATTTAGTTCAGCCCCTGTTATCCAAGTTTATATTCCTGTTCGATGTAAAACCAAACAGAATGTGTGTATTGGTCACTTTGTTATACTGTAAACCGCGCTGATACCGAATAGTGCGGTATATAAGCAACTGTAATAAATAAATAATAAATAAAATAAATAAAATCTGCTAACTGGATAAGTGCCAGCCAGTGTTATCGGATAGTACCACTGAATATTTCCTCTGAATACCTAGACACTATAGGGTCTGTTCTGTAACAGGAGAAGCAGGGATATTCGCGCCCCCCCCCCCCCGCCATCCCCATTCAAAGTCTCCCTGTATGAACAAAGAGTTTGTACGGGGAGGCTAGATGGGGGTGGGAAGGGGGAGGAGCAGAGGCGGAGTTAGGGTAGGCAGCGGGAAGTCCCTGGAGGTGGAATAAATTCCCCTGGACTGCAGGCGTGGGGAGCGACAAAGGGTGGAGGGGGCACAGGAGAATCCCCGCAGTCTGACCCTGGCCTTGGGAAGCCAGATCGGGGGTCAGGCTGCACGGAAAGAACAAAGTCGGCGTTGACTGTGGATCGTGTGCCATGGCAATCGGACGTCATGGTGCCATGGCTCCATTCAGGAGCCTGAATTGAGTTGCACAGTAGCTTGGGGGTGTACAGATTAGAATAGGCCTCTATCTGGATAGTTCTGGGGTGGCCCATGGGAAGAGCTTGGCGGGGAAGTTCTGGGTTATCTGCTTAGTGGTGATGCTATATCAGAACAGGATAACAATCTAAATAGTGAGGACAACAAAAAGGCTGTACTAACTTTACAAGTGGTTAACTATTCACATAGCAGGCTAATATCAACACTAACCATTTCTTAACCATGCAGCTTCTTATTGTTAAGAAGAAATTCAATCATACTACTACTACTGTTTCAATTTAAAGGACCAACAGGCACACCCATGCCTGGTGGGCCCACATCTAAGGGCCATGCCAAAGGGCCCTTAGGCATGGCCCTTAGAGTGGCCTCTCAGTGCCGGTAACTCTACCCCAGTATGTGCCACAGAAACACAGAAAAATGGATAGTAGATAAAGACCATATGGCCTATCTAGTCTGCCCTTCCATATCAATGACTAAGCTTCAGTCCCTTTTTTCCCTTAAAGATCCTCTGTGTTTGTCCCACTTTTTCTTGAATTCAGATACAGTCCTCGTCTCTGTGTGTCAAGTAGACATGTCTGCCTTGTGCACTGCACATACCTTTGGGTGTGTAACCTCTTGAGTAATTTTATAAAAGCCCTTTTACGTACATAAAATAGCTTTTTATGGGCAGAAAAAATAAAATTACACCTAAAAGGACCGTTATAGAATCCCAATCAGTTTTTCCAATGGATCTCAGGAACATTCATGTTTTCTATCAAACTCAAATCAGGCAGCTTTGAGTTTTATGTCCAATTGTTCTCACATCTCTGCTGTACACGAGGGAGTCTACTTGACTGTCAGGTTACTGAAACTTCAATGTAAGAACCATAAAGCATTTTTGCTACTCAGTGTGCAGAACCGTCTACATCAGGGAGTAGAGAGGTTGTTTCCAGGGATCACTAGTAAACAATAGACTTTTTTTGTTTTGTTTTAATTTTTAAAATGCAAACTACTTTGCATTATCAAGAGTAAGCACTTGCCTGCAGGCTCATGTATATGAATTACATAGCTGGTCAGTAGAAAGCCTTGGCAACTGGCATTGATAGTAAGCCAATTTTTGACAGAAATTAGGTTATTACTATTCATTTTTACCAACTACTGAGTAATTCATGAATTGAAATTGAACTTTTATGAATCCAGTCTAGTGATTCATGCCTTGATGCTTTGGGTAAATACTTTGTAATGTTATTACTTCCATCTGGAATTTCAGAATGGCATTCCCTGTTTGACCATTTTTTATTTTCTGTTTAACTTGAAAAAGAAATTGTGTTGCTTAACTTTAAGCTTCACTGGTCAGATTTCAGGCTAGTGTTATTTTTTTCAGATTCTACTTTTAAAGTATTATGGTTAGCCTGCCCTTCCAAAGGATGAGTAAGGCATCTCACAGCATTATTAGCATTCAGGTACAATCAGTCCCAGCGTCAAAGAGTGGGTGTCTGCCGGGTCAGCCAAACTATTAGGCAAACTAGGCAGTCACCTATAGCGGCAGCTTCTGCAGGTGGCAAAGATCAGGGCATTCAAAGCTAAACATTAGATTTTGATAGCCAATGGGGAAGTAAAGCTTAAGGTTTGCTTAGCTTGGACCAACTCTGGATGTCTGAAACAAAGAAGTTGAACGACTCATTGAAAGTCACATGTCAGTGGAGGAAGTAAAATTCAAACCCTGATTTTCCAGTTCCCTGCTCTAACCATCAGAGGGCAGTGTCTTTCTTCTTTATGGGCTTAAGACATCCTTAATGACAAGTGGTAAAAACAGATTGAAAACATAATGAATGGGAATTCGATCTGATTCAGTAAGTAGGAAGAATGGAACAAAGAGAATACAAATGTGTCAGGCTGGAATATGAAATGAAAAAAAACAAGAGACCTGTTTACTAAACTGTGCTAAGCAGTTAGGGCCCGATATTCAATTGGAATGGCTATGCGCCCTAGTGGCACATTGCCATCACCGCCAACCTCTAACCCCGGATATTCGATGCTGGGGTCATATGCAGCCCTGGCATTGAATATCCGAGGTCACCGCAAACCTTCGATGCTGCAGAAGCACTCCAGGTAGTGGTGATATTGCACTGCTACCTGGTTAGCTCCCACAGGTAAAACTCAAACAGTTTTTCTTCACCTAGTTATATGCGCAGGCCGCTAACTGGGTAGCGGTGCAATATCGGCACTACCCAGTTAGCAACTGTCGCTGCCCACGACACTCTCCAGAACATCCACAACACACCTCAATGCTAAGCGGTTAGCATCGGGGCGTATAGCGGCGTTAGTTGGGGATATTCAGCAGCATTTACACAGTTTGTAGGTCAGTAAACCATGTAAATGCCTTTAGAATATTGGGCACTTCATGTGTTTTTTCACGTATGTTAACTGTGTGCAAGGGTCATGGTAAGTGTTACCAGGAGGCATGAGAGTTAACATGCACTGATTTGCATGCTAGCTGCCACTCTTGCGTTAGGGTGTTGAATGAGCAGGACAGGAGCAGAGACTAGACATGGTGAGCACATTGCAGTTAGCATGCAGAGACATAACCTGCGCTGTCGATGTTATCATTAGCATAAGTTTATCTAATGCCTCCTTGTGCCAGCGTAAGGCAAAAGACAGGACTCCACAGCCAAGAGAGGTTTTAAAGAATTTTTTTTGTTTTTATTTGGGGAACCAGCATCCAGACAACTGCCCCTAGGCATTTTTACCCAGCTGTAAGCAGTCCTTAATTACTCTCAGCAGGGCTATTCTGCTGAATAGCTGAACACTGCTCCAGCACAGACAGCACTTCCAAAACAAACTGCTCCTCAAAGTTTCCTCACTTCGGGCAGCACAGCCCAGCAAAAAGTCTCTCCAACCAAGTAGAACTCCAGGAGCAAGGCTGAGCAGACAGTAATGAGTTCAAATGCTTCCTTTGCGGATGATACCAAAATCTGCAATAGAGTAGACACCCAGGAAGGGGTAGATAACATGAGGAGGGATCTAGCTAAGCTTGAAGAATGGTCTAGAATTTGGCAGCTGGGATTTAATGTTAAAAAATGTAAGGTCATGCATTTGGGCTGCAGCAATCCAAGGGAGCAATACAGTATAGGAGGTGAAGTACTTTTGTCCACTAAAGAAGAGCGGGACCTAGGCATGGTTGTGTCTGATGATCTTAAAGTAGCTAAACAGGTAGAAAAGGCGATGGCAAAAGCTAGAAGGATGCTTGGGTGCATACGGAGAGAAATGGCTAGCAGAAAAAAGGAGGTGATAATGCCTCTGTATAAGTCTTTGGTGCGACCTCATTTGGAGTATAGTGTGCAATTCTGGAGATCGTACCTTCAAAAGGATGTGAACAGGATGGAGTCGGTGCAGAGGGTGGCTACTAAAATGATTAGTGGTCTTCATTATAAAGCATATGAGGACAGACTTAAGGATCTTAATATGTACACCTTAGAGGAAAGGCGGGATAGAGGTGATATGATTGAGATGTTTAAATACCTCCGTGGCATAAATTTTCAGGGAGAGAGCCTCTTTCAATTGAAAGCAAGTTCTGCTACGAGGGGACATGGGATGAAGGTGAAGGGAGATAGATTCAGGAGTGATATGCGGAAATATTTCTTTACGGAAAGAGTAGTGGATCCGTGGAATAGTCTCCCAGTGGAGGTGGTAGAGATGAGGCCAGTAACTGAATTCAAAAAAGCATAGGACAAACACAGAGGATCTCTAAAGGCAAAAAGGGGACTGTTGTAGTTGTTATGGAAGGACAGACTAGATAGGCCATGTGGTCTTTTTCTGTTGTCATATTTCTATGTTTCTATGTTTCCTACCTCCACAGCATGCTCTTCTTTACAGGTAAGTAGTGTTCAGGCATACTCCAGCACCTCGGGCCTCTCTCTCTTCACCCAGATCTCCTGCTTCCTGGTTTAAACCCTGGGGCCAGGCCACAACCTCTCCAGGCATTTTCTAGCCTAGTCTCTTAAAGGGACAGGGGTTTAAGTTCTTACCAGAGCAATACCTCACTGGTTCTAAGCTTAGCTGGGGAGAATCCCTGCAGGGGATGGGATGTTTCTTATACACTCCATCACACTCCTCAGAAGGCAGAGTTCAATGCACCGACATTGACAGCACTATACTTGACTCATCTGCACATTAACTGTTGGGAACATACTAGCCACAACCCCCTTTTTATTAACAAAATTGCAAAATGAGGGTAATTTTATAAGGGTCACCTAGTTTTAACACACATTGTAATGCACACATTTTGCACCTATTTTATAAGGTAATGTGCATGCACACTTTATTTTATAAAACAGGGGTGTAAGGGCCGAAAGATGTCTGTACAACTAGGTGCAGTACTTAAATCTATTCAATGGCAGGTGCAAAAATACACAGAAGTTAGAGTATTTTACAACTTATGCATGAAAATTTGCTCTGTGCCTACACTCCCCCTAGCACCACCCCTGCACACGACCCACAGTGAAAGTACACATCATTATTTATTTATGCTGCATTTCCAAGGATCAATGAAGTTTACAGAGAACCAAACATCAGCCATGCATGGAACAATATTACAAGAACTGGACCACATTAAACATGTTAGGTACAACAGAAAACAAGTAACTATATACAAAATAGAGAGACTGTGTGAGGTAGTAAATGGTAGTAACTATATACAAAATGGGGAGATTCCACGAGGTAGTAAATGGCAGTGACTATATCCAAAATGCAGAGGTAGCACGAGGTAGTAAATGG
The DNA here is from genome assembly GCA_033557465.1 of Ichthyophis bannanicus. Taxonomy (NCBI): domain Eukaryota; kingdom Metazoa; phylum Chordata; class Amphibia; order Gymnophiona; family Ichthyophiidae; genus Ichthyophis; species Ichthyophis bannanicus. The sequence continues at coordinate 159,116,648 of CM066035.1, read as the reverse complement.
TCCGGAGTATATCTTAAATTAGGGGTAGGAGTGGGGGGAAGGGTGTAAGGGGTGGGAAGGAGGGAGAGAGTTTATAGGTGGGTGAGTCAAGTGATCCCATTGAAATGTTCCATGAACAGGTGGGTCTTTATCAGCTTTCTGAAGGTTATTAGGTCGCGGGTGTCTCTGATGTAGTGTCGCAGGGCATTCCAGAGTCGAGGGGCATATATGGGGAAAGCCCTAGCACAAGTTGTCTGATTGCTTTTGGTCAGTGTGGGAGGCAGGATTAGAAAGTTTGATGTATAATTCCTTCTTTAGCAGTTTTCTGGGATCTTTGTTATGATTGATTGGTATTGGGAGGATAACTGGTGGATTATTTTGAACGTTGTTATTAGGGTTTTGCACTTGATTCTACTGAGGAGGGGTAACCAATATTAGTATGGGTGTGACGTAGTTATATCTGGATGAGCACATCAGAATTCGGGCAGCTGCATGCTGTGAAAGTTGTGGTGGATGTAATGAGCGCTTCGAAATTCCATGGAGGATGGCATTACAGAAGTTGAGGTGTGGTAGTACCATTGCTTGGAAGCCGGTCCGGAAGTCTTGAGATTCAAGAAGGGGCCGTAAATTTTGGAGTGTTCTTAACCTGCTTTAAATGCACTGAGACACTTCATTTAGATGTGGTTGGAATGTGAGGTGCTGATCTATAATAACGCTGAGGTATCTTACCTCTGACTTAACTTCTAGTTTTGAGTTGTTCATCTTTGAGATCAAGACCATCTGTGGAGATGGCTTGTGTTTGCTTGAACGACATCAGTCCCTATATGTGTATTCACAATAGTGACTGGCTACATCATGAATGTGAGTCACTAAAATATCTACATTTACTCGCCTGCACACGTGCATAAATGTAGGCGAGTGTAATTTGCAAATGCAATTTTCAAGTAGCTCGTACTAAAATGAAGTGAAACAAAATGGAATAAAATGCTAAGTTTGCTACAATTTTTCTTTTTTTAAAAATTAAATATAGTGAAACAGTATCATTGTGTTTTCCATTTTGTTTTAGAACAAATGCACATCCGTATTAAAAACTTAAGAAAATGACTGTGGTGCATTCTCATGGCACTTTGCCCTGTGAGGAGGTGGAAGGAGGGAGAAAAACCCTGTGAGCCACTGGATCCTCCTTTTGTTGAGAAGCAAAAATGGTTGGGGTGGGAGGGGGAGGGGAAAGAATTTGATGTGCCACTGGGTCTCTGTCTATATTTCAGGAAGTTAGAGATGGAATAGATAATTCCCCTGAACTGGCCCTTCTACTTGAGGACAGTTTGAATAGGATTTCAAGACATTGTGGAAGCGGAAATATAAATCCTGGTCTTAGGCAGCTAGTTTTCAGGCTTGAACAAGCCATGGAAAATAGCAGGTTTGGGGAGCATACTATGCTATTTCTTGTGGCCCGTCTTTTTTTTTTTTTGTTGCTTTGGGCCTGATACTTAAGGTCCTAAGCAGTACAAAAGTTCAATGCTGGCACTGGCACCTATCTTGATTTGTACATTCAGTGATACTATCTCTTAACTAGTGCTGCTGACTATGGGTTCCTTTTGCAAGCTCTATTCATGAGTTGGACAAATGAAAACGGGCACCTAGACATGCAAATCATGGAGATGTCATTGCAGCCATTTTAGAAAGATAGGTATATAGATATTGACATTCTTGCATTGGGGCATAGAGGCGGCATGTCCAGGAATGTTCCAGTAAAGCAATACATGCTCGCCTGATTGCAGAAACGGTGAGCATCTCTCAAGTGGTAACTTATTTATTTATTTAGCTGCACTTATATACCGCTTTTCACTGGGTCAAAACGATTTAACAAAAATAAGGAGGGGAACAATAATCAAAGTGACAGTAAAAAAGGGAGCGGGACGCGATATAAGGGGGCCAACACTGATAATCTTGACAATATAGGAGAGAGTACTAGACATTGACACAGGAACTCAAAGGGGGTTCGTCCAAATTCGTTCTTCTGGGAGGCCATCAGGGATCTTTTATCTTTATTTCAAAATTTTATATACCACTTTGGCCGAGACATAAAAGCGGTTTACAATAAATAAAAAGTCTACGCTACCTGACTAGAGAAAAGGAACGCCATGGTAAGATAGGAAAGAGGGGAAAGGACAGTGTAAGACTTACAATAGGTATACCGGACACAACTGACAGTACTCAGGGAGGGATATTAAGAGGGAGGTCAAAGGCTTGTTGGAATAGATGAGTCTTCAGTAACTCCTTAAACTTTGGATATGAGGGTTCCAGATGGAGGGAGGGTGGTAGGGCGTTCCCAAATGCGGGGCTGAGAAAAAAGAAAGCCGAATGATGGGATGGGCCATTAAAGAGAGATGTCCATCTCAGGTCTGAGGTGTTCTCAAAACAGGTAGGTTTTTAATTGTTTCCTGAATGAGAAGAGGTCTTTGTTATTTCGGATCGGGTTGAGAAAAGAATTCCACAGTGAGGGAGCATATAGTTTGAATGCTCTGTTGCAGGTATGCTTGTTGAATTTTGTCCTTTCTTGTGGGATGGTGAGTTTGTTGCTGCCGGTTTGCAGGGTTGGTCTATTAGAGATTGGCTGGGGGAGTAGAGTTCAGAGTTGATGAGTTTTCAGTTGGTGGAGTGCTTTATGGGTAAGTAGCAGAGTCTTGTATTTGATCCTTGCTTCGAAAGGTAGGATGTGGAGCTCTCTCAAGACTGGGGTAATGTGTTCATGTTTCTTGATTCTTTGGATGATTCTTGCAGTGGTGTTTAGGGCAGTCCGGAGGGGGTTGGTGTTGGTGGCTAGGAGTCCATGATAGATTGCATTACAGTAGTCCAGGCGAGGGAGCTTCATTGCCTGCATGACCATTCTGAAATCCTGAGGGTCAATGAGTAGCCTGAGTCGCTGCACCATCTTTGCTTTGAGGAATATTTTTCTAGCTGTTTTTGTGATCTGTTGCTTGAAAGAAAGTGTTTGATCAATGATGATCCCCAGGTATTTTATGTATGGTGGCACTCTTATGTGGGTTTCACCCAGATTGAGGTGAGTTGGGGGGGGGGGGTGAAGGTTTGATCCTTGCCAACAAATAGGGTTTCAGTTTTTTTAAGGTTGATGGATAGGTTGTTTTCTTGGAGCCAGTTCGAGATGTATTTAAAGCAGTTTGTTAAGTGATCATTCATTGGTTTTGTGGTTGTGATGGATGCATAAAGCATTATGTTGTTTGCATAGATATGGTAGTTGATGTTGTGAGAGCGTATTATTGAGCAAAGAGGTTGAATGTAGATATTAAAGAGCATGGTGGAGAGAACTGAGCCTTGCAGTACTCCTTGGTTCTGTCGAAATGGGGGGGGGGGGGGGAGTTGTTATGCTGGTGCAAATCAGTTGTCGTCTGCTGGTCAGGTAAAATTGGAACCGTTGTAAGACAATGTCCTTTATGCCGATCTCCTGGAGTCTGTTTAGGAGGATGCTGTGGGAGATGGTGTCAAATGCTGCAGATATGTCTAGAAAGATCATGGCATACCCAGCTTGTTTAGCCTGTATTCCTTTGGTTAGGGTGTTCAAAAGGAATATCATGAGGGTTTCAACCCAATGGGATGGGCGGAATCCATGTTGCTGTGGGTCTAGCAGATTATTTTTGTCCAGATGGTCTTGGAGTCGTCAAACTATCTTCTCAATGATTTTGGCGGTGAATGGGAGACTTGCTACTGGCCTGAATGATGCAGAGTCAAGGGGGTCTAGATTGTATTTCTTGAGGATTGGGCGGATGATAGAAGTTTTGAGGCTGGCTGGCAAGTGTCCTTGTTTGAGTGATTTGTTTGTTATGTTGGCTAGAGCTGAGCTTAAGTCTAGTTTAGTTTTCTTTATCCAGTCTACTGGGCAGGGATCTAGTGGGGAGGTAGATGTGTTCAGGCTTGAGATGGTAGATTCTATCCTTTCTTTGGTGATTATTTCAAATGTACCCCATTCAGTGTCCTTTGCTGTCCTGTAGGCTACTGTTGCCGTTGTTGGGGCAAAGTTTAAAGGTGAGATGTGTTGTTGTTGCAGCTGTTTATATTGTGCTGCCAGCTGTTCCGGTGGCATGTTCGGGAGTTGGTTTGAGCAGTTAGGTGTCTTTATTAGCTTCTTAACAATGTCAAAGAGTTCTCGTGGTCTGTTAATTGAGGTAGTTATGATTTTTGAGTGGTAGGCCCTTTTTGGATTATTTGTTTCTGTGAGGCAGTTGTCCAGTTCACTCATGTATCTTGCTCTGTCTGTTTCACTTCCTGTCTTTACCCATTTTCTTTCGGATCTTCTGAGTTGGGTTTTTAGCTTCCATAGAGAGGGGTGTACCATCGGGCTCTGGCTGAGCTAGGCCTGCTTCCAGTGTGGTTTGTTGTTGTTCAGGCTGCAGAGGTGATTAGAGTATTCCAGTTGTCGACTAGATCTTCAAGTTTGGAAGAATCTTCCCTCATCAAAGTTGTCCTCAAATGAAATTCACAGAGCCTGGGATCAATGAAAAATAGTAATTGCCATCTTGCTGGACCTCTCCACAGCTTTTGATCTGGTAGATCTTAGTCAGCTACTTACTTGCCTATACAATACTGGTCTCTGCAACTTTCTTGGTTCTTTTCCTTCCTCCAGGAATGCTTGTTTCAGGTTCAGATACGAGACTCCTCATCATCTTCACGTTGTCTTCCCTGTGGAGTATCCCGTGGGTCCACACTTTCACCTGTGCTCTTTAACATCTTCCTTAGTCCCCTTATCCCTCTTATACAAAGCCTCAGAATCTCTAGCTTTGTTTACGCAGATGACATTTTGCCACTGTTCTCAACCGATGAACTTTTGCTTGATATTTCTCTGGTTAACTCCTGCTTTGAAAGCATCACCTCATGGCTGCAAAGTAACCCACTTAAACTCAATCCAACTAAGTGCACTTGGTGAATGGGTTCTCCCAACAGCCCAGCTTTTCCCCTTATTATTGAAGGCAACCCTTCAATCCACTCAAATATCTAGGTATACCTTTGGGCTCTGAATTATCTTTCTCCCCAAGGTTGACCCACATTAAGACATCTTTCTTTGCACTCTGATATTTCCAGGCTATACAACCTTTTCTGGATCAATTGGCACAAACTAAAATTGTGCTCCACACAGTTCTGTCTCAAGTGGACTACTACAATACTGCACACCTAGGGCTTCTGCAGTATAAACTTAAACGTTTAAAGATAATGCAAAATACGGCTGTACACACCCTTGCCTGCACCTGGAGATTTGACCATGTCACATCACCACTTTAGTTTGTTTATCTTAACCAAGTTCCATGTTAATTTTACCACTTTCGTTTATGTTTAACCATGTCTAACCTTGTTTAATCTCACTTACTTTAGCCAAGTTCCATGCAAATTTTACCAGTTCAGTTTCTAACCATTTACCATGTAATTGTTTTGGTTTTCTGTACAATGCTTTGATTGATTGAAAAAGCGGTATAGAAAAAACATAAACAAACCAATCAATCACTGGCTCCCCATTACCTCGCGTATCTTGTTTAAGGTCCTGACGTATGCCTATAAGGCTATCCACGATGTGGCCCCTGAATATCTTTCTACCTTGGTCACACTTCACACCCCTGCTAGGGTTCTCCACTCCCTTCTGGGTTTTCGTTTACATATTCCAGCTCAGTCTTTAATTATGAATCCACTCGAAGACGCGCCTTCTTTACTGAAACTCCCACAAGTAGAACCAGACCTGAAGAGTTTCAAGAAAGCACTGAAAACCCATTTGTTCGAGTCATCATTCACAATGGCGTCCACTTGAGGTTTTCTTCCCTGTGTCGGGATAACCCAGTCTTCCCTGTCCCCTGATACCCCCCCCCCCCTTCTCCTCCAGATTACCTAGATCCTGCCCTATCCTCTGCTCTCTTTTCCTGTCCATAGAATTGGCATTCCTTTCCTGGCTTCTGCATTAATTTTTATTGTAAACTGCATAGCTTGTTTGCAGTCGCAGTATATCAAATTAAGGTAAACAAACATGTCTGCTCCAGGAAATGAAAAGGCATCAGAAAAACTCTTGTTCTGCCACCAAAACACCTGGAAGGAGTAGAGAAGGTATTTTTATATCCCCAATACTTGTTACAATCATAAAGAAAACTGAAGGAAAGCAAGGACTCCGGTATTCTGATCAGCACACCAAAGCACATCTCTGTTTGCAAAATAGCAGGCAGGGACATGCATGCAGCATGGGATAGATGTCCTGTTTGGGATATTGTCAGTAGCAAATAAACATATATATAAATACTCGATAGGTCCAGGGGTAATTTCTATTTCCCACTTTTCCCAAGATTCTATAGGTTTGTCTGGCAAATGAACCACATGAAATGGTTTATGGTTTATTTAAAAACTTGATATGCCACACCTTCTACCATGTGTCAGAGAGGTTTACAATAAAAATAGCAAGAATAAGAAAAGGAACGCCAATTAAATGAGTAAAGGAGTTAGATACATACAGGAGAAAATAATAGGCTTGGGAAGGTGCAGAAATCTCAATGTGAGATATCAGGGTTGGTGTGTTCTAGGTAATCTTGGGAGCAAGATTAAACGGCTGTTGAAAAAGAGGAGTTTTGAGTGCTGTTTAAATTTAAAAAAAAAGATGATTCAAGCCATAGAGTCAAGGGGAGTGAGTTCCATAACAATGGGCCCAAAAAATAGAAGGCAAACTTCTGAGTACTATCAAGATGGGCCTGTGTTGGAGATAGTAGGTGGAGTTGGTTCACATGCAGAGAACAAAGAGACCCAATTGGCACATATGGTATAATGTAAGAGGAGAGATAGGCAAATGTTCCGGAATAAAGTATCTATCTTATGAATAATAGTAAAAAGCTTGTATTGGGGGTGGTACAGTATAGGAGGCTAATGAGATTGGATGAATAATGGGGTAACATGATCGAACCACAAAGAGTGGTGGAAAAGACGGATTGCAATGTTTTGAACTGACTAAGCATTTCAATTGGTATTTTGGTAATCCGGAAAAAATAGTATTACAATAGTTGAGTTTTGAGATAACTAAGGAAAGCAAAAAAGTAACAATGGCAGAAGATGATAAATAGGAATGAATGGCATGTATTTGAAAGAGAGAAAAGAAGCATCAACAGATGTTATTAAGAAGAATGTACAGTCAAGAGTAACTCCTAAGTATTTGAGAGATGAAACTGTAGGAATAGTGATACCTTTGAGAGATGGGGATATAGAGGGAGGTGGAAATGAACCAGATAATCATAATGCAGATGTCTTCATGGGATTGAGATAAAGGAACCAATTCTGTATTTATATATAAATTAGACTTTATTGCTGATAGAAAAAAATGGTGCATATATAGAATAAATTAGAAGTATGAGGTAACAAGGTATGTAGCCCTATGATTACAATTACTAAGATCATAAATAATGTATTTATTTATTTAGCATTTCTTATATACCTCCTTTCATGATATCAAGGTGGTTTACATTGAACAAACTGAAATTACATTGAACGGGGCATTATAACTTGGAGATAACTATTTATAGGGAACATGGGCAATGGAGGGTTAAGTGGCTTGCCCAAGACCACAAGGAGCACCTGTGGGACTAGAAACCCCAGTCCTTCCAGCCTGAGGTTGCTGTTCTCTAGTGGGATTTGAACTCCTGATCTTCCGGCCTGAGGTAAAATGCCCCAACCACTAGGACACTCATCCTTTCTGCATCTTGATGATTGCTTGTCTCTGTTCCCTGGATGATTTGGCATACTCTTCTAGCTCCCTCACACTGAGTCCCATAGATTCACTTACTTCTGTGATTTCGTCTGGTGGGATCTGGTCCCTGCCTTGGGCTGATCATTCACTTTTTTCATTTATTTTGACTGTGTCAATTAAATTTACCTCGACAGAGACTGCTGTAAAATAGATGAGTTTTACTGCTGATCTTCCTTCTTGGTCAGTAGCAGATCAGGATGTTTTATGCAATGCCACTATCTGGGAGGCATTAGACAAAGTTGCCCCTCTCTAGAAAGTAGTTCCTCATCGGAAACACAATGCCTAGATTTCCTCCAGGCAGAATGCTTGTGGAGGAAATCTAGGTCAGGTGAGGCACTCATGGTGTTCATGGAAAGACTGACCTCATACCAGCATGGTCTCCAGGAGGCTAAATTTGCTTACTTCTCCAAAACAGATTCAGGAGTGTAGACTCTCAACAAAAGAAATGGTTTCATATAGCTACAGAGTTTTTTGATCCTGTGGTGGGAATCTTCATAGGGACTCCAATCTCCCACCAGAAAAACTAGCAGATGCTGAGTTTGCATGATATGTTTACAGGACCTCTGCCACCTCTCCCCCCAGGACTCTGGAGGATAAGACACAGCCACTTGGCTCATAAATAGAGATTCAACTGGTTTGGTCCTCCTTCACCCTGTTAAATACTTTTGCACTGGGGAAAATTCTCCAAGGGACAAATCCAATGTTTTTCTCTTTGGACTTCCTTTTTTGAGTTTTCATAAAGAACGCCTTGCTAGAGCATCACATCATTTCATGTACAGTGGTCAACTCCAGTGTAAACTCAGAGCAAATATGGAGATTAGGAAGCAAGCTATAGTTCAGCGGGATCTGTCCCTTCCAGAGAGTTATAGGCCTGTCTCAAATTTGGCCTTTATGGCCAAATTACTGGAAAAGGTGTTTTTTCTCCAGCTTAGAGATTTTTTGGCCAAAAATAAAATTTTGCAACTGAGTCAATCAGGCTTTTGATTTAGTGACACATAATTTATTAGTGACACAACTTGCAGAAATAGGAGTTAAAGGAATGGTCAGTGAAGGTCCATAAAGAGGTAAACTAGTGAAGAGTTTACCTCCTTCCTGCATAATCACATTTTTATGCTTTTTTAAAAGATAGGCACCTTGAATACTGCAGAGTTCAGTTTTATCCCCAGTCTTGTTCAATCTGTTTCTAACCCCTTTAGCAGTATTAAAGCAGTCATTAGGGATAAGTGGTTATTATTTTGCAGATGACATGCAGTTTTTGGCCTCTGTGGATTCCTTTTGCCCCAGATCATTCTTCCATTGATACCTGTTTGGGGGCAGTTGACTCATGGTTGATGATTAACCAACTGAAACTGAACCATCACAAAGAACAAAAACTTCTCCCCTCCATCTATCTTGAAGGTAAGAGATGCAGAGCTCCCAAGCAAGCCTTCCATATGTTACCTGGGTGTTACGCTGGACCAACAGCTGGACCTCAGGGAGCACATAAAAAACACAACCAGGACCATATACAATAAAATCAGAACACTAAGGCACCTAAGACCCATGTTACCCCCTGATGATTTCCGAACCGTATTCCAGGCGCTGATAACGCCACACTTTGACTATGCAAACCTCATTCTACATGGACTCCCCAAGAATACCCTCAACCCATTACAACTTGCGATGAACGCAGCTGCCCATGTTCTCTGTGGACTATCTAGAAGAGACCACATCACTCCCATCCTCAAGGAACTTCATTGGCTACCGATAATCTGCAGGATCACATACAAGGCTCTACTCCTCACCTATAAGATCATCAATAAATTAACTCCCTCGTCACTCACGGTCCTCCTCACCCCCACCCCCAACAACAGATCGAGAAGGACAGTAGCAGACAACACGCTGATTATCCCCAAGGAATCCATAAAATGTACTCAAACAACTAGGAATGGAGCATTCTCCTTCTACGCCCGAAAGTGCTGTAATAACCTCCCACCGAAAATAAGATCGATCAGAGACCTCACACAATTCAGGAAAGCAATCAAGCATCACCTATTCCTCCTATACTTCTCGCAACCAAACAACCCCTCCCCACTTAACACACCCCTATCCTGTCAAGCAGTGCTTGGCACTAAACAAACAAATTAGGACAGACTTAATAGCAGAACTATCCATTGGTATGCGCAACAATACCAATCTGAGGCGTATATATTAGATCAACGATGGAATACCATGTTTTGTGTCTAATATATAAATTGTTTACCCAGTTAATGCTCCAAGTTACCTATCCTGTTAAAATGTAAGCACAAGACAGTTTTGACTGAATTGAGCAATAATTGTTAATTGTAAACCGCACTGATAATAAAGAGTGCGGTATATAAAAGCTGTTAAATAAATAAATAAATTACAGAAATTCAAAGCCATGTGGGTGTCCAACAGGTTACAGCTGTTGTTGTTGTTGTTAAGTGCCATCGAGTCGGTGTCGATTCATGGCAACTCTCTGGATAGTTGTCCTAAACTGTGTTCAGCATTCAGTCAAGCAGCTCATAGTTGACAAAGTGGCACCCACAGCTGCTGTTATTGTATTGATTCATCTCATTGCTGGCCTTCCCCTTTTGCACTGACATTCTACCTTACCAAACATTGTGTCTTTCTCCAATGATCTCTCTCTTCGCATGATATGTCCAAAGTATGAAAGTCAAAGTCTTGTCATCTGAGCTTCTAAAGATAGTTTTGGTTTGATCTCCTCTAGTATTGACTGGTTTGTTCTTTGGGCAGTCCATGGTATACACAGTATTCGTCACCAGCACCATAATTCAAAGGCATCAATTTTCTTCCTATCTTTTTCACTGTCCAACTTTTGCATCCATATGACATTATTGAAAATATCATGGCTTGAATGAGTCGAATCTTTGTATCGAGAGAGACATCTCTGCTCTTGAGAATCTTGTCTAGGTCCTTCATAGCCATTCTGCCAAGAGCAATGCGTCGTCAGATTTCTTGACTGCTTGTTGTTTCTTTATTGATAGTTGATCCAAGTAGGTTAAAGTTGTCCTCTATTTCAATTTCCTCTCCATCAATGATGAACTTACTGATTTTGCCAGTTGTCAGGATCTTTCAAGGAGAGATTGACCTCATACCTGCGTGGTCTCTAGGAGGCTAAGTGATTTCTATGTCAGCAGACATGGCATTAACCAAGGTCTAAAAACTCTTAGGAGTAGTTTTTGATGCTCAGCACATTTTTGGACACAAATATCTTCAGTTATAAGAGCTACATTGTTAAACACAATAGGATTGTGAAATATTTAAGACAATATTTGGAAACTGGGAGATTTAAGAAAAATCAATCATACTGCAGTTAAAAAATGCAAGGTTCCACATTAGGAATGACCACCCAGAAAAAGAATCTGGGTGTCATCATGGATAATACATTGAAACCCTCTGCTCCATGTGCAGTGGCAGCCAAAAAAGAAAAGGTTAGAGCTCTTCAGCTTGGAAAAGAGACGACTGAGGGGAGATATGATAGAGGTCTATAAAAAATGAGTGGACTGGACTGGAACGGAACATAGATTAGTTGTTTATTCCTTCAAGAAGTAGAAAGACTAGGGACATGAAATAAAGCTACACTGTAGCACATTTAAGACTAATTGGAGAAAATATATTTTTTTACTCAACGTGTAATCAAATTCTGGAATTTGTTGCCAGAGGATGCAATAAAAGCTGTTAATGTAGCTGGGTTTAAAGGTGTTTTGGACAGGTTCCTGGAGGAAACAACCATAAACCATTATTAAAGTGGACTGTAGAAATTCACTTTAACATTTACCATTTACCATTACCATTGGGATACGCAGCATGGAATCTGGCTATTTTGGGACCCTGACACGTACCTGTGATCTGGATTGGCCATTATTATAAACAAGATACTGGGACGGATGGACTTTTGGTCTAACCCAGTATGGCATATTTTATGTCTTAATTCATCCCTACTCAGATACGATATAGTAACAGTATATGACAGCAGATAGAGACTAGTATGGCCCATCTAGTCTGCTCAGTAAAGTGGTTAGAGTGATTCTAACTGCCATTCTGTGCAGGTCACCCCCTCTAAGCCTGAGTTTAGGGTTGTACCCACTGTTCCATGCAGGTCAGCCCCCCCCCCCCTCTATTTCCTGAACTATAAAAAAGATAATTTGCTTTGACTGCATTATTTTGCTATAAAGGGATCCACTGTGTCTGTCCCATGCCATTTTGAATTCAGTCATTGTATTTGCCCCCACCACCTTCATCAGGAGCGCATCCCAAGCATCCACCACCCTTTCAGTGAAAAAGTATTTCCTGATGTTGCTTTTAAGTTTACCGTTTTGCAACTTCATCATATGCCCTCTAATTTTACAGCTTCCCCTTCTTTGAAAAAGGTTTATTAGTTCATTAATACCCTTTAAGTATTTAAAGGTCTATATCATATCTACCCTGCATCTCCTCTCCTCTAGGGTTTACATAATTAGGTCCACTCTGTTGCAAATTTTCATGTCATCTACAAAAAGGCAGACTTTTTCATTTAAGACATCACTGTATACCCTTGATTCATGCAACAGTAATATCTTGTTTGGACTACTGTAATGCATACATTGTCTTTGATTGGCACAGAATACCACCTCCAAAATTACTTACTTTCTCACGCAAATTTGATCAGGCTAATCCCTTGTTAAAAAGAGCATCATTGGCTTCCTATAGGTTCTGATGCTAGCTCATAAAGCACATCATACCAGCCTCCCGCTCTACCTATCCCACCTCCTTAGCATGTATGCTTTTATGAGGGCACTCAGATCAGACTCTGCCGGTTATACAAATTGTGGTTAAGACTTGTCTGATTCAAACCAATGGTCAGCCTTCTACTGTCTGGCACCAATATTTATATAATATTTATTTATCCATCCAGATTTGTATACCACTTTTTCCTTCAATCAAAGTGGTTGGTTACACAAGTTGGGTCTACATTGAACAGGGGCGACATAACGTACAAATAGACTATAGTGGATGGGATTATCTTTACATGCAAGCATGGATAATGGGGTCTTTAGGCTGCTTGGTCATAGAATTATAGAAAACTCTCCCCCACAGTCACTCAGAGTGGAATCTTCATTTGCTAAATTCAGGAAAGTTTTGAGAGCGTATTACTTTTCCTCAGCTTTCCCTAGCTCATGACTGGGCTATTGTTGGAGTTGAGGTTGACAGACATGCTGCGATCTAAACTATTCTCTTACTTTCTTCTGTTGCTTTCTTTCTTCCTGTATTTTGTTGTTTACCTATTTTTATTCTGGAGCATCTGCATTAACTTTTGTAATGCAAGCTGCTCGGACATTTCTTTATGAAGGTCAGGGTATCAAGTACATAATAAACTAATAAACAATCAATCAACCTCAATCTGTTAATCTCTCCAACTTTGTCTTTCTCCAAATTCTGAAGCATGATCACCAAGGATAGAGTTGGGATCATTTACAATTAGGCTCAGTAGGAACATTCTTAGGGATACATTTGCTAGATAGCATGTCATAGGTTAAGATGTATAAGGAGAGTTTATTTTTTCCCCGCCTTGCTGGTTGCTTTATATCTGGACTGGTCCTGCCTGTTCTAGCTATGGACAATACTATGAAACAAGATACCGTTGAGACCCTCAGTGATATGTTTTACATTATTTTTTGTCGGACATAAATCGTGAAGGGAAGGCACTGTGAACCATCCCCCAATCACGATACATATCCCTTTTATTCAACCAAAGAGGTTTAAAACTGACTCAAAAACAAGATAGTTTCATCAACAATAAAGAAACCACACTTATCTGAAAACACGCGCAGAAATATTTCTTTATGGAAAAAGTGATAGATGCATGAAATAGTCTCCCAGTGGAGGTGGTAGAGATGAGGACAGTATCTGAATTCAAAAAAGCATGGGACAAACACAGAGGATCAAAAGGAAAAAAGAGGTCTATTGTAGTAGTTGATATGGAAGGGCAGACTAGATAAGTCATGTGGTCTTTTTCTGCCATCATGTTTCTATGTTTCTAGATCTAAATAGTGTCAGAATGGGAGGGGGAACTAATTGCTCATTGTTTTGCAAATGTTTTATAGAAGTCTATTAATATTAATATTTCTATTTTATGCAAATTTGACAATTCTTTGCAGCTAAACAGTTATAAGGTCAATATCAGCACTCCAATATTTATATTCAACCAGTCTCTCAAATAATTAAACGATTCAAAATCAATTATGCCATCTATGCAGATGACATAAAGCTGTTCATGCCCTTTAACATATATTTACCCAACTTTGACCCTATAACATCTTGTTTCAAGAAAATCACAATATGGCTCAAAAGCCATAATATCAACTACAAAAAAGGCCTAAATATCAATTACAAAAAAAAAACAAAGTCTTAATAATTACTAGGAACCAAACCTATATCTCACCACAGTCCATAACAATTGATGATGTTTTACTTGAAGTTAAAGATGAGGTCAAATATTTACGGGTTACTTTAGATAAACACTTATCTTTCCATACCCACATCAAGAATACTATTAAAGCAATATTTTACAAAATCCATCTACTGCAACATATAAAACCCTTAATACAGCCATCAGACTTCAGAACGATAATGCAGGCAATGATAACCACATACATAGACTATTGTAATAGTCGACTGCATGGTCTACCGAAGATATACCTGCATCCACTTAAGATGGCACAACACGCTGCTGCTCGAATCATTCACAATACATGTCAAATTGACCATATTACACCGATCTTGAATGACCTACACTGGCTACCCATCCATAGCCGTATAAAATACAAGTGACTTATGATCACTTTCAAAGTCATTAGAAAACTATCACCCCTACCCCTCTCGCAATTAGTCAAAGTCAAACCTAACAACCGACAAAGACGAGAGCAATTGAATAACAGCCTGGTTACTCTATCTGAATTCCATAAAACTAAAAAATGGACAAGCAATAGAGCTTTTGAATATGTCTCCCCTATGCTCTGGAATACTTTACCAGCTAGTCTTCGAAACATCACAGATCTCGCCACCTTTCGTTCCTACCTCAAAACTCACTTCTTTACTGAACATTTTGGTCAAAACTCACCACAATTCAACACGGACCCTACATAAATAACTACTCACTCCCTACTATTCAAACTATACAAAACCATATATAGCATTAAATGAGAGGTTAGATATGATTGCACTCTCAGAGACATGGTGGAAGGAGGATAACCAGTGGGACACTGTGATACCTGGATACAAACTATATCGTAATGATAGAGCTGAACAAATTGGTGGAGGGGTTGCGCTCTATGTTAGAGAGGGCATTGAGTCAGAAAGGATTAAAGTTTTGCAGGGAACAAAATATGCTGTAGAATCTCTATGGATTGAAATTCCATTTATGAAGGGGAAGGTGATGGCAGTGGGAGTATACTATCGACCACCTGGCCAGAATGAACAAATGGATGATGAAATGCTCAAAGAAATCAAGGAAGCTAACAAAAGCCACAACAGAGTAGTAATAATGGGTGATTTCAATTACCCCGGTATCGACTGGGACAGTGTCACAGCAGGACAAGCTAAAGAGATAAAGTTTCTAGATGAAATAAATGACTGCTTCTTGGAGCAGCTGGTTCATGAACCGACCAGAGGGGAAGCCATACTGGACCTAGTCCTTAGTGGAACGCCAGATCTGGTGCAAGAAATAAGGGTGTTGGGACCACTTGGCAATAGTGATCATAGTATGATCATGTTTGATTTAATCAGTGGAGGACAGATAGTAAAGGAATCCACAGTACTACCTTTTAACTTTCAAAAGGGTGACTATGATAGAATGAGGAATATAGTTCGGAAAAAACTAAAAGGAGCAGTTCCAAAGGTTAAAGACTTACAGCAAGCTTGGGTGTTATTTAAAAATACTATCCTCGAAGCCCAGACCAGCTGTATTCCACGCATTAAGAAAAGTGGAAGAAAGTCCAAAAAGCTGCCAGCATGGTTTAAAGGTGAGGTCAGAGAGGCTGTTGCTGCCAAAAGAGCAACCTTCAGAAAATGGAAAAAAGAGCCAAATGATGAAAACTGGAAACAGCACAAGCACTGGCAAGTTAAATGCAAAGCATTGATAAGGCAGGCAAAGCGGGAATTTGAGAAGAAACTTGCTACGGAAGCAAAAACACGAAATAAAGACTTTTTCAAGTACATTCGTAGCAAAAGGCCTGTGAGAGAGTCAATTGGACCATTAGATGATAGAGGGGTAAAAGGGGCAGTAAGAGGAGACAAGGCTATAGCAGAGAGACTGAATGAATTCTTTGCTTCGGTCTTTACTGAGGAAGATGTAGGGGTGTTACCCAAGACTGAAGTGGTATTTAAAGGTGATACTGCAGAGGAATTGAGAGAAATATCGCTACACACCGGGAAGATATATTACAACTATTTGATAAACTGAATAGTAGCAAATCACCTGGACCGGATGGTATACATCCCAGAGTGTTGAAAGAACTGAAATATGAGATTGCAGACCTGTTATTGGTAATCTGTGAACTTTCATTAAAATCATCTGTAATACCTGAAGATTGGAGGGTCGCCAACATAACACCAATTTTTAAAAAGGGTTCCAGGGGTGACCCGGGAAATTACAGACCGGTGAGCCTGACGTCAGTACCAGGGAAAATGGTAGAAGCCATCATAAAGAACAAAATTACACAGCATGTAGATAGTCATGGCCTAATGGGAGACAGCCAACATGGCTTTAGACAAGGAAGATCTTGTCTTACTAATCTGATCTGTTTTTTTTGAAGGTGTGCATAAACAGGTAGACAAAGGTGAGTCGGTTGATATAGTGTATCTGGACTTTCAGAAAGCTTTTGACAAGGTCCCCCATCAGAGACTTTTGGCGAAGCTAAAAAGTCATGGGATAGGAGGCAGTGTACTATTGTGGATCAGGAACTGGTTAAAAGATAGAAAGCAGAGGGTAGGGCTAAATGGCCAATATTCCCAATGGAAAAAGGTGAATAGTGGAGTACCCCAGGGATCTGTACTGGGTCCGCTGCTTTTTGACATATTCATAAATGACCTGGAAAAGGGAATAACTAGTGAGGTAATCAAATTTGCAGATGACACAAAACTGTTTAAAGTTGTTAAAACCCAAGAGGATTGTGGAAAACTGCAGGAGGATCTGGATAAATTGGAAGACTGGGCATCCAAATGGCAGATGAAATTTAATGTGGACAAGTGCAAAGTTATGCACCTAGGAAAGAACAACCCACACTATAGTTACAAGATGCAAGGCTCCACATTAGAAACCACCACCCAGGAAAAAGATTTAGGAGTCATCGTGGATAACATGTTAAAACCCTCCGCCCAGTGTGCAGCGGCGGCCAAGAAAGCAAATAGAATGCTAGGTATCCTAAGGAAAGGGATGGAGAATAAAACAAAGGATATTATAATGCCTCTGTATCGCTCCATGGTACGACCGCACCTTGAATATTGTGTGCAATTCTGGTCACCGTATCTTAAAAGGACATAGAGTTATTAGAAAAAGTACAGAGAAGAGCCACCAAATTGGTGAAGGGGATGGAAGGCTTCTCCTATGAAGAGAGGCTAAAAAGGTTAGGGCTCTTTAACCTAGAAAAGAGGCGGCTGAGGGGAGATATGATAGAGGTGTATAAATTAATGAATGGAGTGGAACGGATAAACGTGGATAAATTGTTTACGCTATCAGAATATAGAAGGACTAGGGGGCATGTAATGAAGCTACAGGGTAAACTATTTAAGACAAATAGGAGAAAATATTTCTTCTCTCAACGTGTAATCAAACTCTGGAATCTGTTACCGGAGGATGTAGTAAGGGCTGTTAGTATAGCTGGGTTTAAAAAAGGTTTGGACAAGTTCCTGGAGGAAAGGTCCATAAACCACTATTAAAAAGGGACCCAGGATATCAATGCTTGGCCTAGTACAAGCACTGCAGAACCTGTGTCTTTTGGGGAAACTGCTAGGTACGTATGACCTAGATTGGCCACTGTTGGAAACAGGATACTGGGCTTGATGGACCTCGGTCTGACCCAGTATGGCATTTCTTATGTTCTTATGTTCTTATGTTCATAATATAATAATCTACCCCACCAGCACCCCCTGAACTTACCCTTTTGCATCATAACATTTCTTGTATATTAATTGTAAATAAGATATTTTTCTCCTGAATCATGTGAATTATTGATTGCAGAACAAGTTATTTTGGTCTATGTACTTGTTCAATTGTAAACCCCTATGATTACCTGATATAGCGGTATAGAAAACACTCAAATAAATAAATTACAGAATCCTGCAAGAAACTTACAGGATTAAAACACTTTGTACCAGACGTCTGCAAGCTAGTTTTCAAAGAGAAAAATTCTTGAGTAGCCAATACTTGACTCTTGCAGGGGCAAGGTGAAATGAAATCCCTGGGTGTACTTTTATACCCACTTCTCAGTCTCTAATCCAGTATCTATGACCTTCCAGCATGAGGAACACCACGTGCACTGCCATTTAGCCCACATGCATTTGCTGCATCTGCAGAAGGTAATATTCAAACTCCATTTTTACATAGGCAACCATTTTCCACCCCTCAAAAAATGTAAATTTACAAATACATAAATAATTCAAACAAAATTAAACCACCCAACCAGTATACACTTTTATAGGAACAAGACATCAAGCACACTAGCTGATATCATTGTATGAAAATCTTTATAGGAAGACAAAGGAGCAGGTAAGTAAACTGGCAGACAAAACAGGTTTTTATTAGGCCCCAACGCGTTTCGGCCAAGAAGGCCTTCTTCAGGGGATAACAAACCTCAAAAATGCAATAAAATATTAAATAAATAATTAAAAATATAAAAGATTACATATATATAAAATTATTAAGCATACACGTATAAAATGGATAAGTTGGAGGCCTCGGGGCAAAGTCCTGTGAGGGCCGCAGTAACCGGGCCGCACGGACGCGCGCTGTCCTCATGGTGATGGCGCGGGGTCGCGCGCGCAAGCCCAGGGGTGGGGGCAGAGGGGAGTTTGAAAAGATTGGTCCTGCGGCTCGGGGTGAGCTGCGGGAACCAATCAAGAAACTCCCTCACAACGAGCGGGTGCCTTCGGCGTCGGGGGGGGGGGGTGGAGGAAGGCAGTTGCGTCCGGCATTGGAGGAGATCGGATGCGGCTGCTGTTGGAGCGGCGGTTAGAAGTGCGGGCCGGACAGAGTGACAGCCCTCAGCCTTAGAGATATACAGCTACAAGGCTATAATTGTAGAAGAGAAGAGGCGGACGCCAGCCGGTGTGCGGCAGGAGGTGCGAGGGCGGACCTTCTTCAGGGCTGCGGGGCCCGGCAGCACGTGGTGATTCCCGATTGCTGAGGCAGCAGAAACGGGACAGCGGATGGTGGGACCATGCCGCGGAGAATGCAAATGGCGAGTATGAGTGGGGGAAGTGCTGCAAGGACCGGGTGTGGTAGAGCTCGTACCAGCAGCAGCAGAGTGGAGGAGGAATCGCGTGGGGGGGCTGGAAGGGCTCCTAGGAGTAGGGAAGACGGGCTATTAAGAGGAGGGGCGAGACCTGGGGGGAGAAATAGACCCGGGAATGGGGGGGAGTCCAGAGGGAGGGTTTTTTTGGAGTGCATCAGGGGTGCGGGTGGGGTGGAAATGCCAAGAGGTAAGGGCAGAGGGAAACGGGGGGCCCGGGGAAGGGGGGGTAGGGTAGCAGCTCCCCAGGGCTCAGAGGTTGGGGTTACTGGAGCAGGGCAGGCTGGGGGTGTGGATGGGCAGCACGAGTTAGCACCGGGCATGGAGCCCTCGGGGCAATTGCAAGGGCATTGGCCTGGGGCAGGGGGTATGAGGAGTCAGTGAGTTGGAGCTTACGGGGGGGGTTGGGGGGATGCAGGGTTCAGAGGGGGGCATCGGGGGAGTGCAGCATTTGGGGGGGTTTAAGCGGGGCTGAGGCTTGGGAGCATTGGCAGGATGGGGGGCAGGGATCTTCACGCGGGGATTGGGTGGGTGCCTGGCGGCCGGCCTGGCAGCCGTTTCTCTCCCCTCCTGTGTTTTCCTATTTGCCCCTTCAGGGTACAGCCACTGCAGAAAGTGAAAGAGCGCCCGGACGGATGCCAACGTTGGAAAGGAGTGCGGAGACCAGGGAGGTGGTCCGGTGCCAGACTGAAGGAGGGGATGCGGAGCCTGTGCAAGACCGGCGGCAGCGGGGAGTGGCATCGGGCAGCCAAGAAAGGGTGGTGAGAGACCAAGACCCTGAGGCCAGCATGCCAGAGAGTGGAGTCACCATAGTAGGTGAGTCACAGTCTGGGCTCCGGGAGCAGGGAAGTTTGGAAAAAAAGTCTCGCAGGAAACGTAAGTATTCCCGTAAACGGCGGAGGAATTCGAGTTCTTCCTCCTCGTCATCTGGGGACTCTGTGTCCTCGAGTTCGGGGGCAGAGGGTGGGGGGAGGTCTCCGGCTGTCGGGGGAGGTTTGGGGGAGGCGGCTGCGGGTTCGGTGGCCGCAACAGCTTCCTATTCTGAATTGTGGGAGGGAGTGCCACGGAAGCTTCGCAGGAAGATCCGTAAGAGACGCTACATTGATATATTCCACTTGTTGCAAGGTAGACGGCGATCTGGGGAGAGTAAAAAGAAGAGGAAGGAGGACGAGAAGGCGGGCCGGGTTAAGAAAGTCTCTAGAAATGTAGTGAATTGGGCAAGGGCCTTTTTACGTCTAGCAAGTGTGTGGGGGCAGAAGCATCCTTCCCATTACGGGATGTTATTGGCGTATGCGGATTCCATATTGGAGGCTTCGCAGACGCATGAGGGATGGGCGTGGCTGAACTACGATGAAAAGTTCAGAGATAAGATGGAGGAGAGTAAATCCTTGTCCTGGGGCACGCAGGACATTAACCTGTGGTTAACACAAATGTCGGTTAAGAGCAGTGGTGGGGGTTTTGGGGGGTCCAGGGGCGGGGCGACTCTCGCCTCAGGCGGGGGCGGTCCTTTCGTGCCGGTGGGAGTGCGCAGCAAAAGAGTCCAGGGGCCGGGGACGTGTGTTGGCGTTACAACAAGTTATCATGCCCGTTCCCAGATTGCAAATTTTGCCACGCCTGTTCGGTGTGTAATGGGGCCCATGCAGCAGTCAAATGCGTTAAAAAAGGCCCTTCCCCCGCGGGGGGACAGCCGGGGAAGTTGTGATCAGCCCCTGGCGGTGGCAGCAACGCCTATAAAGCTGGAGGCGTTGCTGCCATGGTTGCGGCGGTATCCCAGGCGAAGGGTTAGGAAGGTGCTCGAGGACGGCTTTGCGTCGGGATTCCGTATACCAGTCCGGGGTGAGGTGGTGGGGGTTAGGGCGAAGAACTCGCAATTGGTGCATCGCTTTGCAAGTGTTGTGTGGGACAAACTACGATCTGAAGTAGAACTTGGCAGGATTGCTGGCCCATTTGTGGACGTTCCCCTTGAGAATTTGGTGATCTCCCCTTTGGGCGTCATCCCTAAGAAGGAGCCCGGGAAGTTTAGATTGATTCACAATCTCTCCTTCCCGGAGGGGTTGTCGGTAAATGATCATATCCCCAGGGAGTCCTGCTCAGTTCGTTACACCTCCTTTGATTCGGCGGTCTCTCTTATACGGAGATGTGGCGAGGGGAGCCTATTGGCTAAGGCCAACATTGAGTCGGCTTTTCGATTATTACCGGTGCACCCTTCGTCCTTCCATTTATTGGGCTTTGCATTCGAGGGGCACGTCTATTACGATAAATGTATGCCCATGGGTTGCTCGGTGTCCTGTGCCTACTTCGAAATGTTTAGTGCGTTCTTGCACTGGGGGCTGGTGGAGAGGGTGGGCTGCGCGAATGTCGTCCACTATTTGGACGATTTTTTGTTTGTAGGAGAGGCTGGGTCCTTACAGTGTACCGAGTTGTTGGCCGGTTTTGCGGATCTGTCTAGGGAATGGGGGGTGCCCCTAGCGGCTCATAAAACCGAGGGCCCCACCACCACGCTTACCTTTTTGGGGATAGAGTTGGACACGGCGCAGATGGTGGCTCGTTTGCCAGAGAGTAAGGTGGAGCAATTGCAGGTGCTAGTGGCTAATGCGGTAGCGTCCCGAAAGCTGACTTTGAGGGAGATGCAGTCCTTATTAGGATCCTTAAATTTTGCATGCAGAGTGATCCCGATGGGGCGGGTGTTTTCACGGCGGTTGGCTCTTGCCACGGCGGGGACGAGCAAGCCACATCATAGAATTCGTGTTTCGCAAGCCATGAGGGATGACCTGATAGTGTGGGACACTTTTTTGAAAGAGTTTAATGGGGTTGTGGTGCTCCGGGAGGATGAGGTTGCGAGCGAGGATCTGGAACTATTCACGGATGCGGCGGGTGGGGTCGGAATGGGTATATACTTTGGGGGGGCTTGGTGCGCAGGAGCATGGCCCCAGGAGTGGAGGGATAGGGGTCTCACTAGCAACATTGCATTTTTGGAATTGTTTCCCTTGCTAGTGGTACTGGAGCTTTGGTCGGAGAGATTGAGGCATCGGAAAGTGCTGTGGTCTTGCGATAATGCCGCGGTGGTAAGTGTGATCAATAATTACTCTCCGCGCTGTTTGCAATTGACGGCGCTGATGCGGGAGGTGGTGCTGGCTTGTTTGAGGGGTAATGTGTTTGTTAGGGCTAAGCATATTCCAGGTCGCTCTAACCAGATTGCGGATGCTCTCTCTCGTTTTAAGTGGGACCAGTTCCGGACCTTGGCACCAGCGGCGGACGACGTGGGACGAACCGTTCCCGAGAGATTGTGGCTGGTTGGCCTGAAGGAATGCTGAGCCTTTTGAGGAGTTCGGTGGCAGCGTCGACGTGGGCAGCCTACCAGCGTGGTTGGCATAGTGTGATGGCTTTTCTGCGGACGGCGGGATGGCAGGCGGGGGGAGTTTTGGACCAGCTTTTGGGGCAGTATGTAGTGTATGCCAAAGAGGCCGGGGTGTCAAGAGCATCAGTTTGATCTCATTTAGCGGGGTTCACCTTTTTTGCCAAGGCCTTGGGATGGGAGCCTGCAGGCTGCGGTTTCTTGACGCGACGGCTCTTGCAAGGGTGGGACCGTGCTTGCCCAACCCCGGGGGATAATAGGCGGCCGATTGATCAGGGATTGCTGGCCAGTATGATCGAGGTGTTGCCAGCGGTAACTGATTCTGTTTTCGAGACAGTGCTGTTTCGGGCTGTTTTTGTGGTGGCCTTTTTTGGTGCTTTTCGGGTGGGGGAGTTGGTAGCTGACTCTTCCAGGGTTGAGTCCAAGGGGAGATTGTTGTTTACGCATGTCCAGGTGAAGGCGGGGCGGCTCTGTATTTGGCTACCACGTTCCAAAACAGATCAGCTGGGTAGAGGCTGTTGGATAACCTTGGCGGTGGTTAAGGGCTCGCCAATATGCCCGGTGGCAGCCGCAGAGGCGTATTTGCGGAACCGCCCGTGGGGTGGGGGGCGTATTTTCCTGCATGAGAATTCGCTGCCTCTGTCCCGCTATCAGTTTACAGCGGTGTTGCGTATGGCGTTGGCTCATCTGGGGGGAACCCACTACACTTTGCCCCGCATTCATTCCGGATTGGTGCGGCTACGAGTGCAGCCGGGGCGGGTCTGGGGAGCAAGGAGATTCAAAAAATCGGCCGATGGAGGTCACAAGCCTTTCAGGGGTATGTTCGGTTCTAAAAAAAAAAAAACAAACAAACAAAAAAAAAAACCCCCAAAATCCTGCATAGGGCATGGGGGCGTTGGGGTGCTGGAGCGATTGGTGGCCTAACTGTATTATTCTTTTTCAGATGTGGAGCAGGGCCCAAGGCATTGCTGGGTCATCGGGCACTCCTTCGTGTTTTGGGCAGGGCAGCGAGCAGCGCAGGGTCCAGTGGGGCCCAATCTCGGCGTCGGCATGGACGAGGTGACCGTCCTATGGCGGGACGAGAGGGGGCTGCAATGGCCCCAGCTTTTGCCTTTACTTCGGCATCTCGGGAGAACAAAGGACGCCCCGGCGCTGATATTGCTGCATTTAGGTGGAAACGATTTGACTTCCTGGACTTGCAAGCAGTTAATCCGAGCAGCCATTAGGGATTTAACGGAGGGGCTGCAAATGTTTCCGGGTGTTGTGCTGTTGTGGTCGGACATTATTTCAAGGCCTGTCTGTCAAGCACAGCGGCGGTGGTCCAGGGGTTTAACTAAGATAAACAGGCAGATCGGCCGATGGGTGTGTGAGCATGGAGGTTTTCAGATCATGCACCCATGGGTCGATGTTAACTGTGCAGGGTTGTTTCACCAAGACGGGGTACATTTATTCCCGGTGGGAATGGACCTTCTGCTGAATGATTGGCAAGAGGCGCTGGAATGTGCCCTGGCGCAGGGAAGCAACCGGTCGCAGCTGACTTAGGGGGCGGCAGGGCGACTGACGTCTCCCTTGCCGGTGGCGGGAACCCGGTGGGTCCGGGGTCCGGAGCCGGAAATGATAATGGGGCGGGGGTGAGGGGCCCCCGTCCAGGCAGCCCCGTTGGGCTTTTGCTAATCATATGGCTGAGCCGGGTAAGGGGCGGTGGGGTGAAGCTAGCCGTGGGGCTTGTCCTCGGCGGCGGCGGAGTGGTGGCTCACCTTGCTAATCACATGGCTGGTGTGGCCGGATTTCGCCAGAATGATATTTATGTTAATGGCATTGGTTAATGTTCAAGTTAAATAAAGCTGCGACCGGTTTCAATTCCCAATTAGTTGTCTGACTGTTTCTTTGTGGTGAAATTTGGGGGGCATTGTGGGGGGGGAGAGGGGCTGGGGTAAGTAGTGGGGGGTGTGGTTGATTGATGAGCGCGGTCCGGTGTGCCTCGGTTAGTTGGAGGCCTCGGGGCAAAGTCCCGCGAGGGCCGCGGTAACCGGGCCGCGCGAACGCGCGCTGTCCTCATGGTGATGGCGCGGGGTCGCGCGCGCAAGCCCAGGGGCGGGCGGCAGAGGGGAGTTTGAAAAGATTGGTCCTGCAGCTCGGGGTGAGCCGCGGGAACCAATCAAGAAACTCCCTCGCAACGAGCGGGTGCCTTTGGCGTCGGGGGGGGGGGAGTGGAGGAAGGCAGTTGCGTCCGGCATTGGAGGAGATCGGACGCGGCTGCTGTCCCGCCCTGCCCACCCTGACAATGAGGAGCATTGGGAGCGCGTGGGTTGTTGCAGCTGGGGGTGGCGGGAACCCGGTGGGTTCGGGGTCCGGAGCCGGAAATGATAATGGTGCGGGGGTGAGGGGCCCCCATCCGGGCAGCCCCGTTGGGCTTTTGCTAATCATATGGCTGAGACGGGTAAGGGGCGGTGGGGTGAAGCTAGCCGTGGGGCTTGTCCTCGGCGGCGGCGGAGTGGTGGCTCACCTTGCTAATCACATGGCTGGTGTGACCGGATTTCGCCAGAATGATATTTATGTTAATGGCATTGGTTAATGTTCAAGTTAAATAAAGCTGCGACCAGTTTCAATTCCCAATTAGTTGTCTGACTGTTTCTTTGTGGTGAAATTTGGGGGGCGTTGTGGGGGGGAGAGAGGGGCTGGGGTAAGTAGCGGGGTGTGTGGTTGAAGGATAAGCGCGGTCCGGCGTGCCTCGGTTAATACATGTGCACTGTAGAACAAATATATATACGTGTTAAAAACTAATTAAAAACATATATGAATAAAATCAAAGTGTATACAAATAAATGAAGTAGTTGATTTGATGCTTAAAAACCTGATAGAATGTCTTACATAAGGGAAGCTAACAGACAGTGAAAGTGATGGGAGGACAAACAGACTATATCGGCAAACCATTAGTGCCACGAGACTAAAGAGATGAGGACCACCAATGTAAATGTAAAATGGTCAAAACAATATATAAATACACCCAACATGAAAAGTGGAAAGAAGCAGGTAAATAAATACCTGTATGTGACACCACTTAAAAATTTTAAGAATAGAAAAAACTTCACCAATTCAGACCAATAAAAGCACTGTAAAACAAAAGAAAAATCATGAAGTATCTGATGCAACTTACATATTAATGTGACATTAAAGCTAGATATAGATCTTACCTGACAAATGGCAAAAGCTACTCACTGTTTTAAGAGCAAGAAGCTGTAGAAAGATGGCAGTGCACTTTTAAAACACCCGACTGAAATTCTCACCAAAGGAAGAGGGTCAAGGATCAGGAGAAAATCGTGAGCAATAAAAATTGAATAATAAAACATAAAAAATAAAAACATGCAGTTTTGATTACCATGGGAAAAGGATTATGAGTGTAACCATACAAAAATGTAACCCTTTAAAAGGGGGGGAACCCCATCAAGAGTTATTCACGGACGTGGCTGAACTGCACTGTGAAACTAAAACGCAACCATACAGAATGGTGGTGAATACGGTATCTGATGTCTATAAGAATGCAAAATCAACGGGCAAAAGTGAAAAAATGAATGCTGAAAGATGATGCAACTTGCACAGAGAGAATTCTTATTGTGCCAATATAGTCTGCTTGTCCTCCCATCATTTTTGAGGTTTGTTAGCCCCTGAAGAAGGCCTTCTTGGCCGAAAAGTGTTGGGGCCTAATAAAGACTCATTTTGACTGCTAGTTCGTGTACCTGCTCCTTTGTTCTCCAGTACTGTGCTGCAGGTACCCGTGCTATGCTTTTGTTGAAAATCCTTATAGAACATTAAATTATGATATCATGAGCTGTGCAAGAGTGATCCATTAACAACAGAGAATAGTTTTATCAGTTCTATACTGAAAACTAAGTATATATGTATACTGATTTGGAGGGCTTGTTTATTCATGGAAAAGTTCTATATAGATTAACTGATTGATTTAATATAATTGAAATACAGAAGAAAAAAGGTTTAAAGCATACAAAAAAGTGTGTTTCTATAATTTTCTATATCTCAACAAATAAAAGGAAGGATGGATTTCGAGGGAATAATTAATTCCATAGTACAGCTGGTTAAAAGGGCCTGATATAGTAAGCCTTTCACTAAACAAGTATACACTGAATTACATTCCGATCTGTTAATGCTGTAGGAAATAAATATATAGAAAATGAAAGGCAAAATGATATTTGCATGGCAACATTAAAAAAGCTCAAAACATAGGAAAGTATTAAAAATGAATTTAATTAAAGCAACCTAAACTTGAGGAGTTGTATGAAAATCTAATTTCATGTTGACACTTCCCAGATAACCCTTGTTTCTTTAGCAATATAACTTCAAAAACATTAAAAAGAGACCTAACAGTACTGTTGACGCTACAGTGACTTAAAGCATAAAAATGCCATACTGGGTTAGACCATAGTTCCATCAAGTCCAATACCCTGTATCGAGAAGTCCAGATCATAAGTACCCAAAAGGATCTTATAGGGCATGCTTTATTGGAATGCACTATGATATTTATGGGACAGATGCATTAATATGCAATGTACTCATGCAAATTATCAATCAGCCCACCCACAGCAGAGAGAACACCCTCAACATGATCTTCCTGCCACAAAATCTACTCAATGCACACCAAATACATACTCCTACAACCATCAACATCCCCTAGTCAGACCACAGAATAATCACAAACAACACAACCCCTTAACCTATGCAAGCTTGAGCAACACATCACCAAACACACCACACACAGATTTCACCAGCTGGAAAAAGAAGATTTTCTCGCAAACATACTATCAAAACTGAAAGACTCCCCTGATGACAAACCCTGGTCTAGTGGTTAGGACAAGGTACTTTAGGCCGGAGGGCCGGGGGTTCAAGTCCCACCTGGGGACAGCAATCTCAGACCGGAGGGACTGGGATTTCTAGTCCTATAGGCACTCCTTGTGGTCTTGGGCAAGCCACTTAACCCTCCATTGCCCATGTTCCCTGTAAGTATTAGCGTATGTGTCTCATATCCCCTCGTGTTAAATGTATCCCCCAATTGACCGCTTTGACCCGGTGAAAAGCGGGATATAAATACAGCTAAATAAATAAATAATACAAACCTGGAATAAAACCATCACAGATGTTGCAACAAGACCACTGACATCCAACCACTTGGCAAGACAAAGAGCAGCTACCTGGTATATGCCTCAACTGAAAGACATGAAGCAAAAACTACACATTGCAGAAAGGAAATGGAGAAACACCAGAACAGGCGACAACCTTCACACTTACAGACACAAACTACAGACAAGCCAAGTAACCACATCTCAAGCAGAGAAGGAATACTGTACAAAACTAATCCAAAGCTTTCTCAACTGCCCGCAAGAGCTCTTTGACACTGTGGAATCCCTAAGCAAAGATACAACACAACAAACTGAAAAGAACGTCATCTTTTCTCAAACAATGGCAAACTACTTCCAAACCCTGACTTCAGTTCATACTAACAGCACCAACTCATTCATCACCAATTTAGAATAACAAGTAATCACATATGCAACCACATGGAGCTCATTCAGTACCATCACGTCTGACTACTTGGAGAAAACCATCACAAGCATCAATACAACCACTTGACTCCTGCCCAGTCAGCTGGATCAAGCTAGATGGATATGTACCCCCTGATCTCAAAACTGCCTCCATCCACTCTCTAAGAAAAGCGACCACAAATGACATCAACCATCAAACCTCAGAAGCCTATAGCCAGACTTCCCTTCATGGCCAAAATTCTGGAAAAAGGTTGTCTTCCAGCAGCTCCATGACCACATAGAAGCACATCACCACTCGGCTCCCAGCAATACGGTTTCAGACCATACTATGGAGTTGAATCCCTCATGACTGCTCTTCTTGACAATCTACTCAAAGGCACCGACAAACTTAGATCTAGCTTCATATTCATCTTTCTTGACATTAAAGCAGCATTGGACTCCATACTGCACAACCTACTCATCCAGTGACTACAAGTTCTTGGACTCTCGGCACAACCCTTGCCTGGTTTAGGTCATACCTAACTAGCTGGCAACTACACATAAGATCAAACTCTGCAAAATCCACACTATACATCCAATCTCAAGGAGTCCCACAAGGCTCCACTCTCTCGTCCCTATTATTCAACATCTTCCTCCAACCAATCTGCAATGTGATAAACAGATTTGGCATCTTATACCATTTCTATGCTGACAAAAGTGATGTTCTACACAGCTATCAAAACATCAAACACTGATATCACACCCATAACGGAATGCTTCTCCTCGGTCAGCCAATGGCTCAGAAAAAACAATCTGACCATAAACTTCAAGACAGCTGAGGCCATGTACATTTCCAGAGAGAACAGTTTTAAACCACCAAACTATATCACTCTTGACGGGACATAAGTTGTAAAATAAGACATACACTGCCTTGGAATTACACTTGATCAACACCTCACCTTCACAGGCCACATACGAAACACAAGAAGTGTCTACTTCAAACTCAAAACTATCAAGCACCTTAAACCTTGTAAAAGGGGGTGCTTGTTATGAAGGTACCATCACCTTGGCAAGTATGTAAATTAACTGTCTTGCAAAGGATTGTGGTTATTGAAGTCCATTCACACAAAGCTTGCCTTTTAAATAAATGAAGAAACTTGTAGCTGGTCGAGTGTAAGGCAAAAATTAGAGTTTATTTATGGGGTGAATATTCCACACACAGATATACTTGGTAACACCATCCAGATAACTTCTCCAGGGTTTATTCAACATAAACAAGGCAACTGAAAAGCTTATGTAAATAAGTATCAAAGTCAATTATGGAACAGAAAGGCTTTCTTACAGCCACTGCTATCTAACTTTGTAGCAGTGCTGAGGTGGAAACAAACCAAAAAGGAAAA
The DNA here is from genome assembly GCA_033557465.1 of Ichthyophis bannanicus. Lineage (NCBI taxonomy): Eukaryota > Metazoa > Chordata > Amphibia > Gymnophiona > Ichthyophiidae > Ichthyophis > Ichthyophis bannanicus. Next base: position 159,087,090 of record CM066035.1, on the reverse strand, counting down.
ACTTCTTTATACAAAAAAAAAACAGCTCTCTTTATCCACACAGAAAAGAACTCTTACATTCCACGTGTGCTCGGCTTGTGCTGTGCTCTGCTCTAGCAACAGGTGACAATCCAAATGCAATTAACAGCTTGTTCTCAGCACATGGGCAAACTTCCCCAAAAGCTTTCTCTCTCTAAGAAAACTTTCTGGGGAGCCAATAATTAGAATGTTTCCTTTTGATGTTTGCTCTTATTTGGAGGATTTTTCTAAACTAACAACCTACACAAGGAACAGTCCATACAAGCATTCTCTTCATCAGACATTAAACCTTGCTCCTGGAATTGCATGGGTTCAATTTCACGGTCTGACTCAGAGGGATTTATTAACTGACCTCTATATGGAGAGAAACTGTTTCCCTGCTGTTTGCAATGCTCAGAGCTAGAAAAACGTTCACAGTTCATACCTGAATCCAGGCTGGCATCAGGCTGATTCCTTTGGTATTCTGGCCAGTATGCAACAGAGCTTTGGTGTCCTGTCCTCCAGTTGATATCTCTGGACCTCAGGGCCTTTTCTCCATACATCCTCCAGGAGGTATTTGGGCTCCTTTTATTTATTTATTTATTTATTTACATTCTCTTATATACCGTGCTATTCTGCATCAGTGCGGTTTACATTGAACAAACTGAAATTACATTGAACGGGGTATTATAACTTGGAGATAACTATTTTACAGGGAACATGGGCAATGGAGGGTTAAGTGGCTTGCCCAAGACCACAAGGAGCACCTATGGGACTAGAAACCCCAGTCCTTCCGGCCCAAGGTTGCTGTCCTCTAGTGGGATTTGAACCCCCGACCTTCCGGCCTGAAGTACCTTGCCCCAACCACTAGGCTACTCCTCCACTCCTTTTCTCCTTAGCTGCAGCAGTACTCCTTCTAGGTGCTGCTTGAGGGTCCCTGGCTGTGGATCTCCAGACCTCTGGCTTTCTCCAGTCCTCTGAAGGTTGTTTCCCCCAGGAATCTCTCCAGGCATACGTACTTCTTTGAGCTCCTCTCTTGGACCATCTGTTTCCTCGTCCTTGTTCCTTCGGATTCCGGTTGTTCCTGTTCCTCCTGCTCCCGTCCTGGTTCTTCTCCTTGTCCTTCTTCTGGTTCTCCCTTCCTGAAGATTCCCTTCTAGTTTTAAAGGGCTTAGATTGCAACTCCTCCCTTGCATACTTCAGGTGTTGTGGATTAAGCTCTCTCCTAGAAGGTGTTTGATTAGGGATGACATAATGGTTTCTCTGATTAGACTCTTGCTTTTCCACTTTAGCTCCTCTAGGGGCTTTCTGCAAACTGGTGCATCCTGGAACATGTAGTCTTTTAGAGAAGCAAGCTGTCTTATTTTTCTGACCTAGTCTGAGACGTGGACAGCAGTAGGAAGACCTTCTTTATTAATTAATCAAAAAGCCTATGGCCCGACACAGGCCGTGTTTCGTTGCCTTCTTCAGGGGCAGGCTACACAATATGATAAAATGATAAAAACAATAAGTAAATCATAATTGCAACTTAAGGACCTAAAGGATGAATATCAAAAATATTAATAAATATTAAAACCATAAAAAGATAAAACTTAAAATCAAAACATAAAAACATAAAATCAGCACAGCAAAACAACACAGACTAATCTGTCTGTGATAAGGCAACATATATCAAATAAAATTACTAACTTTGCACATGTATATTAATAAAACCACGAAAATATAATCATATAAATATGTTAACATTCATAAGATTATCATAACACATAACAATTAAAAAATTAATATGCATAAATAACAAATAAAACATAAAAACCACCACCACATCTTAGTATTATACCAAAACTTAGTGTCAAACATACCTTTATCAGTTATCTAACCTTCCATAATACTGCATTCTCTAAAGGAGGGACGAGGAAGAGAAAACAATAATGAGTAATGTGTGTTTTACACACCCATGTCATCAATTTCCATTTATGACCCTTGGTCACCTTTAATTTGGATCATTGGCCCCACGGGGCATGGACGTAATTGGTGCACATATCCGTGCTGTTTTCTCTTCCTCGTAGATTCGTGCTCATTTTGTTGGTACTTATTTCTCTGACCTGCCAGCACAGGTCCCTTGATCAGAGTAAATTCCCCTCTTTTGTCCTTACTCCCTGAGCTTTGATAAGCTTCCTTATCACAACCTCTTTTAACTAACCATGACTTTTGCTCAATCCTCCAGGCAACCATCTTCCCGCATTTTGACTACTGCATCATCATCTTCCAAGGCCTTCCAAAAGCAACTCTCCACCCGTTTCAACTTGCACTCAACAATGCAGCATGAACCCTTTCCAACTTAAGCAAAACAGACCACATAACACCCTTGCTCAAACAACTCCACAGGCTACCTATAACACAGTGCATAAGATACAAGGCTATCCTCATGACCATCAAGATCCTCAACAATTATTCTGCACCATTCTTGCAGTCCCTATTACAAATCATACCTGATAACAAAAAGAGAAGAACTGGCTCTCATAAAATGCTATATACACCAGCACTAATCATGAAAACCAGCTCCACCACCATGAAGAGAGCCTTTTCACTCCATACCTGAGATACTTCGGACCACAACAGACACAACGACATTCAGGAGATCCTCTCCAACAACCTCACCCAATCAGTCACCAACTCAACTACAGAACCCCCCTCCCTCTTCCAACCCAAATTTACACCTCTCCCTACTCTTAGCTCCCCTGACCACCATTATGTCTATAATGGCCCCCTAAACTGTATAAATAGTTAAATGTTACTTCCAAGTTAACTTCTCTGTTTAATGTAAATCGCTCTGATCGTAGGATAAAGCGATATAGAAATACTGTTAAATAAAAATAAATAAATACTCTTCTTTTGCCACCAACATCTTAGAAGTTCACAAGATTCAACTATGGGCCCGACTGAATGTGCATAGCTATCCCCGCCAACTTCTAACCATGGATGTTCAATGCTGGGGTCATATGCGGCCCCAGCATTGAATATACAGTATAGGCTGCACATATGGAGCCGCAGAAGCTAACTGGGTAGCAGCAATATTGCATTGCTACCCGATTAGCTGCCACAGGGAAAACTAGGCCAGCTTTTGCTTCACCTAGTTTTACCTGCAGGTCGCTAACCAAGCAGTGGTGTAATATCGCTGCTACATGGTTAGCGACTGTCACCGTCTCTACTCTGCCGCGAGGCTAAGCGGTTAGCATCGGGGCTTGTAGGGAAGATAATTGGGGATATTCAGTGGCACTAACCATATTAGTGCCACTGAATATCCCGTTCAGCAGCATTTACACAGTTTACAGGTTTGTAAACCGTGTAAATGCCTTTTGAATAATTGGGCCTTATATTTATAGCTGCTAGTATATTGACATAACATCTCAAATAATATTAATATTAAATCAATATTAACATTGCTTCTAGAGTGCATTCAATGCAGTATGTGTCCTTATGGATAATACCTGGCACGTGGCTGCATAAGAATGTTAGGACAGTAGTAGTATTACGTCAATTAAATAAAAAGCGCTTGATACAGCTCTTTTAAATCTTAACACCCTATTTTCAAGCACTGAAGTTAAACTTCCATTATAGCATAAATGTTTTTTGGGAATAAAGAAAACAAATGTGGCATAAAACCAGGCACAAGCATGTAATGTAAGCATACATTTGAACTTTTAAGTATGTGCTCAAACAAGTCACATCTACATTAAAATAGCAAAACTGCAAAGAGCTTGTAACAGTTAGCTGACTACACAGATCCAATGGCTATAAAATGTTACACCTGGCAAAGTTCTTCAACTGGCCATTTTTCTGCAATGATTTGTGCTTAGGCCTTTTCACTGTTCTTCTACAATATGGGTTTTTTTAACTTGAGGTTTGACTTACTAGGGTCTCCCCCCCCCCCTCCCCGTTCCCCCGACATAGAATAGTAAAAATATCCTTAGGAAATCAGCCTCTTAAGCTTTATAGAATATGTTTACACATGTAAAGTGTGTTTATATGCAAACCCTCATTACTACTGACTGAAGCACCAGACCCAAGAGGAGACGCACCACAGACACCATCACAATCCCCAGTGCCTTCACCAAAATGAAGCAATCTACATCAGGGACAGCAATATCTCTACCTGCTCCCCCTCTATGGAACTCACTCACAGACTGCCTAAGAACCACTGGGGACATTAAAGACTTTCGTAAGTTGCTTAAAACCACACTCTATATAGAATACTTTGGTGACATCACATGACCCAACCACTGGACACAATTATCTGCATTGTAATTGCTCCCATCCTTACCCACCCCTCTTCCCCTTACCTCTTACTGCCCCCCTCCCTCCCCACCCCGATCCCATAACCTCATCTAACCCATCAGATGAACCAACATTTCCTTCTTGTATATAGCTCATTTTGTATATAGCGTACCTTGTACATAGTTATACTACAATATTACCTACTTGACCACATTGTAACATCCCATTGCATGCCTCCACACTGGTTCTATGCAACACGTTTGGTTGAATTGTGAACCACTTTGATTTAAGGATAAAGTGGTATAAAAATCCTTTTAAATAAATAAATAAATATGTAGAAAATGGTGCTTATAAATCTGCATAGTGGAATCTGCAGGTATAACTATATGCACTGAAAAAATGGTGTTTAGGCATTCCAAAGCAGATAGAGCCCTATTATTACAGTGCACTGGGGTTTTGCAACTAATATGTGTTTAATTTAATTTAATTTAATTACATTTCTTTTAATCCACTTTTACTATCAAAAGGTGTACAAAACGTGAGGGAGGAGTGGCTCAGTGGTCGGGACAGGTTACCTCATGCCGGAAGGCTGGGGGTTCAATTCACGTATGGGGACAAGCAACTTCAGGCTGGAGGGACTGGGGTCTCTAGTCCCATGGCTACTCCTTGTGACCTTGGGCAAGCCACTTAATCCTCCTTTGCCTCAGGTACACAGATTGTGAGCCCTTTGCGGACAAGGGAATAAAAGTACCTGTTAGCATACATGTAAACCACACTGATTCTAAAGAGCATGGTATAAAAAAAAAATACATAAATATAATAAGACAAAAAGAGATCAAATCTAAAGCACAGTAGTTGCAACCGCTGTGTGCTAACTAATGGGGGCAGGTGTCCAATATCTCCTGGCAATTAACACACTAAATGGTATGCTAATGTGTCACAGCAGTATGCACAATTACTCTGAGTGTACTTAAGTCCATATATTGAGCAAATAGAATGCTAGGTATAATAAGGAAAGGAATGGAAAATAAAACAAAACATATTATAATGCCTCTATATCGTTCCATGGTGAGACCGCACCTTGAATATTGTGTGCAATTCTGGTCGCCGTATCTTAAAAACAATATAGTGTTATTAGAAAGGTTTCAGAGAAGAGCCACCAAAATGGTAAAGGGGATGGAAGGATACTCCTATGAAGAAAGGCTAAAAAGGTTAGGGCTCTTTAACCTGGAAAAGAGACGGCTGAGGGGAGATATGATAGAAGTCTATAAATTCAGGGCCGTGGAGCTAGTGCACGCGGCCCCTTGGTAACCGGGGGGGCGGCGAGGACGCGATCCCCCCCCCCGGGGGGCCGTGACGTCGGCGGGGAAAGGGGGGCGAGCCGGTGCGGTGCTGGGAGCCCCATTGGCTCCTGTGGGCTGCCGGGAGGCAGGGGGAGCCAATGGGGCGTATAGGAGGGCGGGACCAGCCGGAGCGAGTGCGGGGACGCGCCGTGGCTCCGGCCTTTTCCAGGTTGGAGCCAGGCGCGTCGGGTTCCCGCCCGCCCACCCTAGCGTGGGAGTGGGGGGGGACTGGGGTCTCGGTTCTGGGTTGTTGCAGCTGGGGGGGGGTGGCGGGATCCCGGAGGCTTCCGGGTTCCGGAGCCGGAGGCAAGCGTGTGGGCGGGGGTGGGGGACCCCCGCCCGGATAACCCCTCAGGTTTTTGCTAGTAGCATGGCGAAGCCGGATGAGGGAGGGCTAGGCTGTTTAGCCGGGGCCCGGACTCAGTAGAAGCGGAAGCGACGTCATCTTGCTACTCACATGGCGGGTGAGGGGTCGTGCTTCGAAAAGGGGGGGGGGAAATGTTATGATGTTGAATTGTTATTGCGTTATTGTTAATGGTAATAAAGCTGCGACCAGTTTTAAGCCCAAAATTGTGTGTTGGTCTTTTATCAAAGGGTGTGTGTGGAGGGGGGGGAGGGGCGACGAGTCCGCCTTACCCGGTTAATTAATGAACGGAGTGGAACGGGTAAACATAGATTGATTGTTTACCTTATATAGAAAGACTAGGGGACATGCAATGAAGCTACAGGGTAAACTATTTAAGACTAATAAAAGAAAATATTTTTTCACTCAACGTTTAATCAAACTCTGGAATTTGTTACCGGAGGATGTACTAAAGGCTATTAGATTGGCCACTGTTGGAAACAGGATAATGGGCTTGATGGACCTTGGTCTGACCCAGTATGGCATATCTTATGTTCTTAAGTTCTTATGGTGTTAGGTGAACCCGCACTAACTGCAAGGGTTCCATTTAGTGTGCAGTGTTTACCTCTGAGCTGTGCCGTGTTCACAACGCCCATTCTCTGCTCATAACCTGCCCCCAGTTAGCATGGAAGTTTGCCCACAGTAATTGTGTTGGCCCCATGCTAACAGGTACTGTGGGCCTCAGCGTGCACTTAGTAAAAGGGCCCCATGGTTTGGGCAGAGCAGGGTAGAGTTGTGCATCTGTGTTAAGGGTCACTGTAGAAAGGCACATAGGGACCAATGTTGCCTTTATAAAATAGATGCCTTTTTTGGCTTCTCACATAGGTGTCTATATTACCAAGATTGTTGATGCAAACATCAATTGAGGAGGGAGGGGGTTTAATTTATTCTACTACAGCCCCTTTAAATGATAGCAGGGCACACTTTCTTTATTTTGCTATAACCAGGAATGTATGATGATGCTGGATGCAGCAATGCAAATTTATTTTTAATTGTGAGAGTTACTAACCTATGCTATTGATATAGGTATGATATTGATATATATATTTTTTTACGTTTAATTACACAATTGAAGACATCTGCCCTCGAGTCTCTATAAGTAGAAGGCGAAGTTCTCTATCTCGCATGTGCGGCATTACCTACATTGAGTGTTCTAACTTAGAGGCTTCCACATACAAGGTAGAAGAAGATGAACATTGTATCGAAGTAACGCCGACAGCATCATTTGAGCAGGTTCTTATGCATACCATCGTAATTTTGAGGCAGAGGAAGCAACAGGCTATGAGTATGTTCACACATTTTTTTATTCTTATCTCTCTAGTTTTAAAGGGACTATTCCCTGAAGAAACAACCGCTGTGAAACGTTTGGGGTGCCTAGCTGTGAGCGTCGGAATTGCCCTGCTCAACAGTACAAAATAAGCTAAGTGCAATATATTGTCACTAGGTTTCTGGTTTAAGCCTGATATCCGATATTTGAAAAAGTCAAAGTGCAGTATATTGTTTGATGAGAAGAAAGTCATCTGCTACTAGAAAATAAAATAAAAAAAACCTTACTAAAAAATAAGTTTAACATGGCAATGGGTCATTGATGTGAAACAAGCACATTCAACGGGCTATTAGCCCTTGGTTAAAGTGCCATTGAGTTTTCACTGAGACCTTCTGCCGAGAGTGAAGCATTAATCAGTAAATGATCAAGTGATAGAAGTAAGCCCTTAAGTTGCGGGGTGAGTCATTAAACGGCATTTGTTAAGTTTTGCCTGGATTGATATACCACAGGCTAGTAACACTGGCAGTAATTATTGCTGTGGTAAAATGTGATATTTTACCACAACTTAGTAACTACTCCTTTAAGTTTGTTCTAAAATGTATTAAGTAACCAATGCTATTTTTAAGAAAATAAAGAGATGTAACATGTACATTTAGTTTATCATTTTTAGAACCGAATCATTATTGCTTAGAATAGATGCATTGGATGAGACGGTATAGAATTACTATATATTTTATTTAACAATTTTATATACCACCCTCTCATAATGTTAAGGTGGTTTACAAGGAACAATTATAACTTAACTTTACATGGGACAATTTGAACTTGGCTGAACTTGACTAGTATACATGAATAGAGTATGTTAATGCTGGAATGGTAACATTAGTAGTGAACAGCAAAATACAGCAATGATAGGGTTAGAGTTCAACATCTGTTGATCTAATGTGATATGTGGGTGAGATAGGGAGGTGAAAATGATGGGGAGGGTAGGTTTTGGATTACGTGAAGGCATCCCTGAAGTGTTCCTTAAATAGAATTGTCTTCAATTTTCCCCCAAAGTCTCCAAGGTCTCTTTTGGATACATATACATACTAATTAATGCACAATCAATGTGTGCACTTAAACAATTCTTGTGTGCATACAACATGCCTAAAAACAAAGAGGTGAAACAAAAAAATGCCACAAAAATGGGAAAAAGTTTTTAAACCACTACCAACCTATTTTTTTTGGCCATGCACCCGCTAGTAGAATTATTCTCATGCTAATAAATCTTTTCATTTTATGACAGTTATGGGACATGTCAGCAGGAAGCACGCATGCATGGAATAATTTTTTTTGTAAACATGCATGCCACCACCAACTTCACGCCAGTGTGGCAAACATTTAAACATACAACCAATAAAGCTTATTGTATTTCACATAGCGCTATTTTACCATGCATGCTAAATGCTACCATTCCCATACTAAAAGATATTATTGCATAGATTCCATATTATCCATCTGTCATTATGCATCTGAAAATTCAGAACATTTTTTCATGTCTATAATTTTCTTGATCTTTTGTAGGGACCCAAGAGGGTCATTTTAGAAGCTCTGCTCATCATTTGGGTGTCCAAAAACAGATATGCAAATTACAAAGATATCCCAGAGCCATTTTAGAAAACAGGATATAGAGATATCCAAATCACAAGGGGGCATGTTGCAGGCATGACATGGGAGGTGCTATAGAGATGCATGTCGCTACGCGATTTGAAAATGGTCCAAGTATGTCTGGCCCAGGATGTTGATGGCTCCTTACCTATATCTGCTCCTGGCCATGAATAAGTTGCAAAAAACGTCTTGTTTCATGGCAGTAGCACTTTCATGGGGAAGAGCAAAATGTGCTCTCACTGCTACAGTAAAAAACCCCAAACAAACCCTTGCATATTAATTAACAGTAAATTCATTTTACTGTCCTGTCATTGCATGTCTTCAGAGCTGAAGTGGCTGGCAGGAGAATGCATTTATCACAGCATAGATGCTTCTCTTATGAATTACCTCAGGTGGCCTCTTTCTCCTGCTTCTGCGGTTGTGCATTTTGGGTGTCCAGATTTCTAAAATGGCCTGCAATTGTGCACGTATCTAGCCTTGCTATATGCACAGGCCCATCTCCAGACCCAATTGCAGAAAACTGCATACTGTGGGCCAGAGACAACAAGATTTCAGAAGGCATCTGCATATTTTTCCGTTCACTGCTGCCACTCACCAGTTATTTTGGACATGGTACCCTGAATGTCCCACATTAACAGCTAGCACAGCTTAGTCAACATGTCCCTAAGTAAGAATACTGCATGCTTTTCATAACAACCCTCCCCACCCCCTCACACAATTTTCTGGTTTTCTTCTATCATTTCTTTTTTAAATTGATATCAAAAAGACATAGGAAATGCAAAGTGACATCTCTTTTTGAATTACTGCATACCCCTGACCATAGGCAGTAGAATGGGTTGAGACACAGGCAAATGGCCCCACTAATATATTGCCCAACACAGCATCAGCTTGCAGGTGGCGCTGTCCCTGCCAAGACCCTGCCCCAAGGTAGAAAGAGGTTTGCTGATTAGCTGAAACTATCCTAGTGCATGTGGCAATAAGATGCATGTGAAGTCAGCTGCATAAATAGGGGTTTGGGAGAGTCTCGCTTTACTGACAGAAATGCCTCTGCATATGTCAGGGTTATAGGAGAGAGAGAGAGAGAGAGAGTGACTACTCCAGCAGCAACACTATCCACTGTGGCTGGCCCAGCCAGGACTTACTTGGAGCAGCACATCTAGACAGACTCGCACTGTTGAGTCCTTCAACCTACTGTGCTAAAAAACATTTCGTTTTAATAGAGTATATTTACAGTATTTTAATTAAGGTGTTGTTCTCATGCCTTATTTTAGTGATCTTTTGAGATTTTATTGGCTGTATAATAAATTGCTATTCTTTATGGTCCCAATATATAAAAAAAAAAGTGATCCCCTAAATTTGTGCTGTGTTGGCCCCGTTTTAAGTCACACTTAGGGGCCTAAGGTTTCAGCAGAAAATTCATTTTAACGTAGGAGCTTACATTTAGGCTCCTGAACTTAGGCCTGCTATTTATTTGCCTAGATTTAACAGTCTAATTTAGGTGCCTAGTGCTGAAAATCAGTGCTAACTTTTCCCCCATCCTAAATCTGCCCCCATTGGAACCTACTTTTTATGCTCCTAAATTTAGTAATCTTAAGGCACATTTACAAAGGATGTCCATGTGCAATCTGGGACGTCAAAGCCAGAATGTCTGGCAAAAAATATCGGGCACACGCCAGCGCAGGCAGGACTTTACAAAGGAGGAAGTGCTCGATATGGACGTCTGCGGAGACGTCCTCATAGATATCTAATATCAAGATATAGATATCTTGTTATTAGATATCTATATCTATTAGATATAGATATCTAATAGATATCTTGTTATTAGATATCTATATCTATTAGATATAGATATCTAATAACAAGATCAAAAACAAGCACTTTCCTGATGCCTATCTGTGCCTGGAGCAGGTCTAAATGTGGAGACATGTAAGTCCATTGCACCGCCCCAGACACGCCTTCGCCCATCCCCTTCCTACTTGGACATCGCCGCACTGGTCCCGTCTTTAAAAGTCATTTGTGAAATGGCTCCGGAGACGTCTCTGTGATTTGGATGTGCACTTTGCACATCTTCAGACGTCCACATCATGGCTAGAACTTTTAAAATGAACCCCTTTGTGAAATTTTAATACAATATAGGCACTCAAACCCAGTATATTTTAAAAAAGACCAAGTTAAGAGCATAACTCTCAAAGTTAGGGACCTAAATTTCATTTATTTAGCTGTAATTATAGCCTGCTTTTCACTGGGTCAAAGTGGTCAATTGGGGGATACATTTAACATGAGGGGATATGAGACACATATGCTAATACTTACAGGGAACATGGGCAATGGAGGGTTAAGTGGCTTGCCCAAGACCACGAGGAGTGCCTACAGGACTAGAAATCCCAGTCCCTCCGGCCTGAGATTGCTGTCCCCAGGTGGGACTTGAACCCCTGGCCCTCTGGCCTGAAGTACCTTGTCCTAACCACTAGACCACTCCTCATTTTTTTTTTTTTTTACTGTGAGACACACTGATTTTTTATTTTGTTGTTTTACAGTATATAACTATATTAAAATGAAATGAAATGTTAACTCGGCTTAAAGTAAACCATAGATTTAAAAACAATAGTGAAAATTAGTAATAGATATGGTGAGGTGCTAATATGTTGTCATTCATATACTTCACTGTTTCCTGGCCCTGATTCCTTTTATCTTCTTTGACACATTTAAGACCTCTTTCCCTGCTGTTCTACCGTTTTTTCCCCTCTGTCCTACCCACTTCCTGCTGATGCTTTAAATCTTCCCAATTGTCTATTCTGCTTCATGGAGACAGACAACCTGCGGCCTGATTAAATGTGCTTGCCAGGAAAGAAATTACTGCAAAGAAAGTTAAAAGTGCAAGACCTTTGCAGAAAGCAGTGTGGCTTTTTTATGTGTGTGCTCTTCAGATAGTGATACTTCCCTTGGAGATGGAGCTATTCCCCTTTCGGGGGAGAAGGTTGAAAGAGCAGAAGTATTTTAATCTGTGCAGACTTAGTGACCACAGAAAAATAACTCCAGGCAAGCCTTTGTATTAGCTTATGCCCGTTATCTTTGAAATCTAAGGCGGCTTCATAAGACATCCAGTAGGAATGCTGCAGGCTGTGTGTGGTTTAAAGAAGTGTTAACAATCTCAGTATCTAACTCATTTTTAAATAATGTTATTTCCCTAGTTCGGGTCATATCAGCATCAAATCTCAACAGGCAGAACAGAACAGACAACTTTCCTTCACACAGCTGTTTTTCACCTTCAGTAGCATGAACACATGAAACTACAATGCATATTGTCATCTATTTTCCAAACTAGACTATCACAGGCTACACAGGTCTGGCAAACTGGCACCAGTCATAAGAACATAAGATATGCCATACTGGGTCAGACCAAGGTCCATCGAGACAGAATCCTGTTTCCAACAGTTGCCAATCCAGGTCATAAGTACCTAGCAGTTTCACCAAGGACACAGGTTCCACAATGCTTGTATTGGGTCAAGCAGTGGATTTCCTGGGTCCCCTTTAATAATGGTTTATGCACCTTTCCTCCAGGAACTTGTCCAAACCTTTTTTAAACCTAGCTACACTAACAGCTTTTACTACATCTTCCAGTAACAAATTCCAGAGTTTGGTTACAAGTTGAGCGAAAAAATATTTTCTCTTATTAGTCTTAAATAGGTTACCCTGTAGCTTCATTGCATGTCCCCTAGTCTTTCCATATTTTGATGGTTTAAACAATCGATCTACGTTTACCCGTTACACTCCATTCATTAATTTATAGACCTCTATCATATCATTTTTAGAAAGAAACCACAGACAGAAAATGAGCTGGTATGCCTTCTTCTCGATATTTCCAGACTTCAGAGGGCCCTGTCTCTGAGATACCAATCATATCTAACCTCTCATTTAATGCTATATATTCTAACTCTCCCATCTTATTTTTCAGACTTCTAGCATTTGCATACAAGCATTTTAGAGACTGTATTTTATTCATATTAATCTGGCTATCGGTAGGCAGGGGTAATTTGGAAGCTTTAAGTTCTGTCTGCTCCGTAGTCAAGGGCATTTGGGTTTCTTTTGTCTTTATTGGAAGCTCTGTCGATATGCCCCTAACTTCACACTCTTCCTAATATACTTCAGGATACCTCCTTCCGAACCATGTGCTCTTGGATGGCTGTCAACTTTCCCCTATTATCTAGTTCAAAAACTGCTCTCTCCCCTTTTTAAAGGTTAATGGCACTAGCACTGCTTGTATGCTTCAACAAGTCGCTTAACCTCCATTGCCTTGGAAGAAAGGTCTGGAAATCTACTTCCGGTTACAGTGACAAGAAACCCTAGGAGTCAGCACTGACTCAAATACACACATTGCATTTTGCAAAATAAACTTCTCCAGGTTCTAATGCAAGTGCTGGCTGCCCCCATATATACTGTAGGCTATTCCAGGCTTACAACATTTCTTCTTGATTGTTTTACTTCCCATATTTAAATTGGTGTTCGTGCTGTGCTCATGTAATTATCCAAACGTTAGGTAACCTCCATGTCATCATCAAAACCTAGGAAGGTCTGCAAGCTCCATACAATTAAAAAAGAACCCCCTTAAATGGTTATGGTTATAAGTTGAGGACTTTCACTACAAACCCTGTACAAAGATGCTTAAGAAACACAAAGCATACTGTCTGAAAGAAGGGAAGGGAGCAATATGATTAAAATATTCATATATTTAGCAGAAAATAACATTTTTCTTAGGAAAAGATTCTTACGAAAAAAGGTTATAATAAGAAACTAGAAGGAATGACCAAAAAATACTTCTTTATGAAGAGGGTGATGAATATCTAACTAATAGAGGTGGCAATAACCATAATTGTGAAAGAAATGAAGCATGCTTGGAATGACTGCAATTGTTCATGTCGGGTCATTTCACATCCTGGAATATCACATTTTGAATAAACCATTATTTGGACTCCGTTTAGGCCCTTTGTCTACCTCCATTCATGCTTATCTTGGTTTTCATGTCAAGATTTATGCCTGCTCCCTGGTACAGGAGGGTTTATGGGGGTTATCCTTCTTAATCTCCTGTAATTTATTTTCCCCTTGTAAGTTAAATTAGATATAAATGCCACCAACAGATGCCATTATCGCTATGTGCAGGCTTGCAAAATTGCCACCACACATGTGCAAGTATGAGCTCATACATGTATAAATCATGAGATCCAACATTTACACATGTATGGTGGCCATGTTTACCATATTGTTTTTTTTTCTACGTATGGATTTGCAAGATGGTCCTTCCTGCACCTCCTTATTCAGTATTTTAGGAAAGACTCCACAGTTAGCACAACCTTTTAAAAATACTCTTGGAACTGTGAATGTCACCACCTTGACATCTCAAATGCAATCTTCATGTGTTTTCTAAAATGTACCTTCACACTTACTAGCACTGCTGCATGAAAATCCATGAAAGATGTAGCGAGATGAACCAGCATGGGGTGACAGTATCACCGAGGTACATTTTGGTAGGATAACTTGACTATATTTTAAAAAAAAAATAGAAAAAATTATAATGAAAGATTTTCTGTAGCTCGTTAAGCTTGCATGCCTGACTGCAGGGAGATCTCCTTAGGAAGTGATATAACCAGGAACAACTGGGCAAACTAAGGGGGTTAGTTACCCTGCAGTCCTCCCAAAATCAACACAGACACCTCCAGTGCTCTCAAGAAGATCAGACCCTTCTAAGGAGATCAACCTGCCAGAACCACCCCTCTGCAGATCTTCCCTTAGCCTCTCCCCCACCAGGTATAGCTTTTCTAATCAATGGTGGCCAGGTTTTCGTGGTGCAAGAGTGATCCCCAGTCACTCTTGGCCCCTCTGGCAGGGCATTCCAAATGGTGCTGCTTTAATTCTAGGGGTAGTCTTGCGCTACAAACTGCTAGGGGGTCAAGCTGCATATAGGAGCATTTTACCTAGATATGGCAGCTTGATTTCCTAGCAGTAGTAGAGCGAGACTACCACTAGGGTTCAAATTGTGCCATGTTGATCATAGCACCAGAAGAGGCAGGAACAACTAGGGATCACTCCTTCCCCTAAAACCTTGGCTACCATTTTTAACTCTCTAATTAATGATCGCCCAGGGTTTTGGGAGCAGGAGGGATCCCTAGTTGTTCCTGCCTCTTTTGGCACCACGATTACAATGGCACTATCTGGGGAGCCGAGGGGAGGAAGCTTACAAGGTTATTCTAGGGAGTGATCTTGGGGGGGGGGTGATGGGGGGGGGGGTCATCACCATACCCGCACTGGCATGGTGGCTGGGATCATCAGTTCAGAAGAGAGCATACACTCTCGCAGCAACAAACCAAACACAAGCAGAAGAGAGGTGAAGAATGCAAAAAAACTTTATTTGTCATACCAGACATGGCCGGAGAAACCGGAGCCCACTGTGATACGGTTTTATATGGGTATCACTGCCCAAAGTGTCCACTCAAAGTATTGGATGTGAATGATACTTGCATCTTTACATGTGTCACTTGGCAAATATTGTGTGTTATTCCCTTAATACACTTTTGTAACTATCCCCCTAAGTGAAGCAAATGTTTTTTGTCTGCCAAAATCTATTAGGCTTCGAGGGGAGACATTTTCAAAGGGATTTGCCCTTGGAAGGAATGCTTTGAAATTTGGTCCCTCCTGTGTGTGAGAACAAGTGCAGTAATTGTTCACAACCCATATAGAGACATGTCTACTGAAGAGTGTTAGCTGCTAATGCAGTGACAATGTGTAATTATCACATGGTGGTAGCAGTTAACGTGGCAAAAAATGCAGACATTGTGGACATTTTCCACAATGTCTGCATTTCATGTGTGGATGGGATTTGGGAGGAGAGTAGGTGCGCCTGCAGCAAGCGATTACCGCGAATACTAGCATCATGCGGCAATTGCCCAGAATTGCAGTTTACATGGAAGCAGCTAATGCCGCCTCAGAGGGTGGTGATAACTGGATCTGCGAAGACAGCCAACCATGATCCCTGCATTAACTCTGTGGTATCCACAGGGGAAACGCTGGGAACACCCCCTGAGAATACCAGGGTACTTTCTTCGCTAACATAAGCTTTTTGCAGCTAACGTCGGCATTAGCTCAAAAGCCTAACGCGGTTTAGTAGACATACCTCTTACTTTTCTCTGTTGGAAAAAGGGAGGCAAAGAGCTAGGCCAAGTCTGGCAGACTACTTGAGGGAACTGTGGATACAATCTTTACCCTGTAAAGTATGATGGGTCAAGAATCACTCTAGCACTGGCCTGTCATGGGATTTTCCAAAAGTCAACTCAAGTGATGTCACCCTTTACAAATTGGCTTGTTGGCTGTGAACAAAAAATAAAACCCTTTGTCGCAGCTTGAATAAAAGCACATATTTTTACATTTTCAGTTCATATTCTCTAGGTTTTAACACAGATGAAATTGCACTACCCTTAAGTTTTACTTTAATTACAGTTTGAAATCTGATATAATGACATTTCAGAAGTAATCAGTGTTCAAAGGATGGATGAAAAATGGGGAACCATTCATCTGAGTCATGCAACCAGTGTTCCAGCATGGTGTTAGGGACAAAATGTTAAAGGAAGGTGAGATATTAAACAAAAGTTCTGTGTACTTTGTTGAAATGTTAATTTCCACATTGCAGGTAGTTGTCAATGCAGATTGTGTAATGTAACCTGACCAATTTTTCCCTGCAGAAACAGTCCAATTAGTTTCAGGAAAACCTTGACATTGAATATATCATTAATCACAAACTTTGAATCTACTCAGTACTTCTCCATTTTACAGAAACATAGAAAATCTATTATATTCACTCAAAAAAGGAATGATTTTGCTGCATACTTTGCCTCAAAATTAAGGGGTATGTTTACTAAACCATGGTAAACGATGCACCTGAACCCTTAGCACGTCCAGAAAGCCACTTTAGCGTGCGCTAACGGTACCAGTAGCATAAAGCGCCCTGTGACTGGAGAGAAGGCATGCACGGGGTGGAGAGTGGGGATCAATGGGCAGGGAGTGGGCGGGTACAAGGCTTGCTCCCTTAATGCAGGTACCTTAATGGCAGGAACCCTAATGCAACTCAAAAACTTGCGGAAAGGGTGTTTTTTGAGGAGAGAGTGCCTATTTAACATCTGCAATGTGATGCACAGACAGGGGGAGCCCAAGAGAGTGATAGTAATGCTCCATTAGCACCAACAACATAGTGCCCAAGTATGAAAGGGCGCTATGTTGATGGTGCAACTGGGGCATGCAGTCGGTGCTTACCAATGGGAAAAGTGTTTCTGATGTCATAGTGGGAGATCATCTCACATCCAGTTATCACCAGATGGTGTGGTTCAGTATTAGGGCATTCATGAGTGGCTTGCTCTTTTTCAACTTTAGCTTGAGATTGCATACTAGTAGTTGGTGATCTGTATCACAGTCAGTTCCAGGTTTTATCTTTGTTGATGTTATCAAGCTTTTCCATCATTGTTTTCCACAGATGTAGTCAATTTGATTTCTGTACAATCCATTGGATGAAGCTCACGTGTACAGTCGGCACTTGTGTTGCTGGAAGAAGGTGTTTGAGATGAATAGATCATTGGCCTTGCAGAATTCTATCAGTCTTTCTCCAGCTTTGTTTCTGTTGCCAAGTGCATATTTTCCAACCACTTTGCCTTCTTCATTGCTGCCAACATTTACGTTCCAGTCAACCATAACTATCAGGATATCCTGTTTGCATGTTCTGTCAATTTCATCTCCTCCAAATCTCATTCTCAATTTCAATCTCAAAAACATCCTCAGAACACACCAACCTTAACCTGGGACAAAAAGAATGAGATTTGGAGGAGGCTTTGACCTATGATGTGAGCGTCAGCTATTTCCTATAGTGATATTCTCACTATATGTAGGGTGTTAGCCATCCTGAGGTCATTTTGTGCCTTGATTGAATTTTGTTAAAGACTTTTTATTGATATTGTTATTATATTTGAGTTGAGCATTGCTTGAGAGTTGTTTTTTTTTCCATTGTTGTTCTTAATTGCTCTCATACAGCTTTTTTGTGGTGTTTAGTATGATAGGGCAGCCATACATCCACTGTGCCTGGCACTGGGAGACATGACTGATGTAGTGCCAACATTCCCCGGATGGCTCAATGGGGTCCACATCCCTACCCAAGCCAGGATCAATGAGAGCTGCAAGAGTGACGATATATTTGGAGTCTTGCTACTTTGTGTGATGGCATAGGGACCTCCCCTCCCATGCCCACACAGCCCTGACCAGGGGTGGCCAAAGGGGGTGCAGGGCCATGTGTGGAGACATGGCACAGGGCCTCATTTACATAAGGGCCTCATTTGCATAAATATTTGCATAATGTTGCCATACACTAACTTTTAGTAAACATGCCTCTTAATGAGTGTATGGATAAAGAAAGACTAAAAGATTTCTACATTACTATACTCCAGTGCCAACCTCCAGGCACATTAAGAACTGCTACAAACACTGCCCATTTAGAACCCATAGCAAACCCGCCGTATCGTAACAGCACTACCAGGACTCACAAAGCACCAGACCCTACCTATCAAAAGGTAACACTGCAAATATTAAACCAATACATTTCAGAGAATAACAATACATCACCTACTGGGTAAAGAGAACAAGTGGCAATGTCAAATAGGAATTACATAAAAAGAATACCTCAGCTCAGTTACACATGCAGAACAGATCATCACCAAACAAGGAATCACAATTTAGAAACAGGAAGACTATAATTAAACTTGGAACCCCCAAATCCAAACTTGAAATGTACAACAACACTGTAGAAATAAAACTATAAATTAATTTCCTCTTATACTAAACAAAGCGCAGACGTTAATGATGCACATTTCCCAGAGCTGACATATTTCAGTTAATAAATTCAAAATAAAGAGATATCTTTTTACCTTTTGTGAATTGTTTTCAGTTGTAATTGCTCCAGCTACTTTATTCTGGTTTCTTTGTGTCTTCTACTAACTCTCCATCGTCTGCTGTCCATTTGTCCTTTCTTCTCTCTTCTAGTTTTTTTTTTCCATTCTCTCTCTACATCTGCTTTAACATACTAATCTTTCTCCTTTTGCTCTTTCCTCATTCCTATTTCATCCACTCACATTTTACCCCTCCATCCTCAATCCCCACTTACTCTCCCAATACCCAATTGTCGATTTTTCTTCCCTCCCACACAAAATATGTCACTCCTCTCCCTCCCAGCCCCATCCCATTCAAATCCTCCCCCAACATCAGCTCCCTTCTAGTTCCAGCCCCACCCAGCATCTGCTCCATTCTAGTCCCCGCATCAGCCCATTTCCAGTCCTAGCCCCCATCAGCCCATTTCCAGTCCTAGCAACCCCATCCATTTCCAGTCCTATCTGAGTCCCTCCATCAGCTCATTTCCAATCCCAGCCCCCTATCAGCCCATTTCTAGTCCTTTCCTAGCCCCACCATCAGCCCATGTCAAATCCTAGCTCCCCTCCACTCAGCCCATTTCCAATCCAAGCCCCCATGAGCCTACTTCCAGTTCTAACCCCTCCATGAGTCTATTTCAATCCAAGCCCCCACCACAGCCCATTTCCAATCTTAGCTCCCCAAAAGCCCATTTCCAGTCCTATCCTAGCCCCTCCATCAGCCTATTTCCTGTCCTAGCTCCCCCCCCCACTCAGCCCATTTCCAGTCCTAGCTCCCTCCCCTCACAGCCCATTTCCAATCCAAGCCCCCCTCCTCATCAGCTATTTCCAGTTCAAGCCCCTCCTTCCACTCAGCCCATTTCCATTCCAATCCCCCCTCCCCATGAGCTATTTGCAGTTCAAGCCCCCCTTTCACTCAGCCCATTTCCATTTCCATTCCAAGCCCATGTCCACATCAGCTATTTTCAGTTCAAGCCTCCCCTTCCACTCAGCCCATTACCAGTCCTAGCAACTCCCCCAACCCATTACCAGTCCTAACCCCCCATCAGCCCACTTCCAGTCCTAACCCCCCATCAGCCCATTTCCAGTCTTAGCCCCCCCCATAGTCCATTACCAGTCCTAACCCTCCCATCAGCCCACAGCCCATTACCAGTCCTAATCCCATCAGCCCATCTCAAGCCCTAACCCCCCCATCAGCCCATTACCAGTCCTAACCCCCCCCATCAGCCCACAGCCCATTACCAGTCCTAACCCCCCTCCCCCCATCAGCCCAGGGAAAGTTTAAAATAAAAAAAAAGCTGGCTGCTGCCCCTGCCACCACAGCAGTGGCAGAATCAACTGCCCCCCGCCCGGCAGAACCATCCCTCCCTGCATCAGTCCCTTCTGCGCGGCTTTCAGAGCTGTGAAGGGAGAGTTTCTCCCTCGTGGCTCTGTTAAGCCCACCCGGGCTGATGGGAAACGGGCATTTCCTGTTTCCCATCAGCCAGGGCAGGCTTAACAGAGCCGCAAAAGAGAAACTCTCCCTTTGCTGAAAGCCACGCCGAAGGGACTGATACAGGGAGGTAGGGCTCTGCTGGGCAGGGGGGGCTGCGGGGCACTCGATTCTGTTGCTGCTGCGGCAGCAGCCAGCTTTTTTTTTTTTTTTTAACTTACTTTTAAATCAGAATGTTTTTTGCGCTGGGCCCCCTGAAACGTGGGTCCCTGTGCAAAAAACATTCTCGCTCAATTGACGGGCCAGCTCTGGCCCTGACCAGGAGAGCAGTGCCAGAAAGCTGGCTTTCTGAAGGCAGACAGGCTTGCCCTACAAGTAGCAGATATATACAGACCAGCACACGCCACGATGAGTCAGGTGTAGCTGCTGTGAGACATGCCAATACCTAGATGGGTGGGCCTCAGATGCCATTGCCAAAAGGCCCGACTACAACTACTATTAATCATTTGTGTAGCACTACAAGGCATATACAGTGCTGCACAGACAAATGTAAAAGATGGTCCCTGTTCAGCGGAGCTTACAATCTAGTCTAGACAAACACAGCAGCTATAGACAGGATACATCCAGGGGGAATGGTCAGGAAACACAAGGGAGCTTAGGTGGACCATATCCAATAGCGGCAATGATGAACACTCAGCCTGAATTTGAGAGGGGCCAGGGACGAAGCCTGACATACAGACTCAGGTAGTTTTTTCCAGGCATAAGGAGCAGCAAGGTGGAAGGAGCGATGTCTGGATTAGCAGTAGAAGAGAAGGGCACAGATAGAAACAATCTGCCAGAAGAGCAGAGATCCCAGGGAGGGGTGTAGGGAGAGATAAGAGGGGAATAGTAGTGCAGAACAGCAGAATGAGTGCACTTAAAGGCCAGAGGCATGAAACGAGCATACATTTGTTGCTCAGCAATATTATGCATCCTTTGGGGACCTGCAAGTTCAGAGTTTTGTGCACTTGGTGAGGGTCCATCCCTAGCAGTTTAAGGCATGTTTGTAGAGATTAGCAGGGCAAGAGTCACTGGGGCTGGTTCCTAATGCCACATATCATTTGATGCAAGATATGTCCTAACATACATGTTCACATGTACATGCTAGTATACCATATTGGGGTGCACTGGGTTTACCTAGCACTTTTGAGGGCATGACGGGGACTGGTATATGGCCTAGGTTGCAGCAGCTCTCATTTCTCATTGGTATTTATGTCTAGTGTACATCAGCAACCTACTGTCTGATGTGCAGCTTAGGAGATGCATGCTATTCCTGAAAGGCGTGGTGTCCGTGGGTACATCATGGGGATGAGCAGGATCCAAAATGTGTAACATTTCAGAATATGGTAGGCACGGGGCTGTATGTGACTGGCTGAATATCATTTCCACGTGCCCGCCTAACACATCTATCACTCTGATTCCAGACCTGCGGATGCAGAGTTATGTTCAAAGGGGGCCTGTTTTTGATTTAGACATGTCCGTGGGTCAGACGTGCACATTATAGAATCACACTCTTTATAAAATAGTCACCAAATACATGCAAGGCATTAACTGCAGAGGTTTATGAACTACCCTGCTCATTTTAATGCCCTGTTGAGGCTTTTTATTAATGTCATCCCCAGCCAGGTACCTAGTAAAGGGATGTCTTGCTTCTTGTTTGCTATTTTTGGAGCTCACTGAAGAAAGTTTGGAAAAAACAGATGGTATAGTAAATCAGGCACAAAAAGATGTTCTCACTTAACAGGGAAAACCTTTCCCATCTGCAGCTCAATAGCGGCCTTCCCACTCGAGTGCTTGGAGTCTTCATTCTAATAAAGTCACTGACAATAAACACCTATTAAGCAAACCTAAACCCTGGAAAGGAGTTGTCTGCATGTTCGATAAGTGACCTCTAATAGCATCAAACTGAATTCAACACGGAGCTCCTTGAAAGCTGCTAAGTTACCCAGTTCCAGGAGGGAGACGTTTTGGCCAATCTTGGTTTTGAACTTGCGTTCTCAAAGCAGGGTGGCATTTGTAGTCTCAGATTCTACCCATTGAAATCACTGATGCAGCCCCCATATTGCATCAGGATAGTGTTGTCTCTGTCTTATATTTACATTTTAAAGCAGCGTGGTATTTATAGTCCCTGATTATACCCACTGAAATCAGTACTATACATCCCATAATGCATCATGATGGTCCTGTCAGAAATCTAGGACTGGCTTAAAATCTTCCTTTTGGAACTGGATAGCTTGTCAGCTCTGACAAACTCCCAGAGTTCATCAGTAACAAAACCTTTCACTTACTGAATTCTTAGAGTTATAATAAAAGCTTGAGACTTAGGTTACATTTTTGTAATTCTAATTATAGGTTCTCTCTCTGGGGCTCTTCCAAAAGAGGAGACCTTAAGCCTAGGAATAAAGTTTGGCTTTTACTCCCTTCATGAAGCAGAGTTTCCGCATTGCCCAGTTCCAGAATGGAGATTTTCGAGCTGTTCCTAGATTTCTGGCAACACCATCCTGGTGCATTATGCGATCTGCAGCACCGAGTCCAATGGGTGCAATCAGCGACTTCACCCATCTAAGTTTAAAACCAAGACTGATCAGAGTCTTCCTCCTAGAACTGGGTAGCTTGGTAGCTCTGCATGAAGTAATTTTCACCGTAGGCCTCATTCTTGTCCTTAGTTGCAACACAACTTCTCTCTCTTTAGTCTCCTTGCAACAGCTGAAACCCTCTGCAGTGGAACCAGTCTCAGATCTTATGCCCAAGAGATGTCAGAGCTTATTTATTTAGCTAGTTCTATGCACTGCTTTTACTAATATTCAAACCAGTTGACATGTCAGCTGAAATGTTTAAACTTTACATAATAACATGGGTACAGGAGCAAAAATGTTTTAACTTAACATAAAGCTGAGGTTCTCGATGCAGTCCTCGGGACTCACCTAGCCAGTCAGGTTTTCAGGAAAACCACAATGAATATGCATGAGAGAGATTTGTATACGTTGCAGGCAGTTCATGCAAATCTATCTCATGCATATTCATCGTGATTATCCTAAAAGCCTGACTGGCAGGTGTGTCCTGAGGACTGCAGTGAGAACCAGTGGCTTAAAGATACAAGCTAAATTATACCAATTAACAGACCAACACCACACAGGCTGTTTTCTGTGCTAGAGATTTGGAGGCAAAAGTAAAGACTACTCACGTAAAAAGTTAAACAACATTCAAGTTGAAGTTAACCATTATATGGAATTGTAGGGCAGCAAGTTATTCTGCTCTCAAAGCTGTGAATGTAACTCCAAAACTACACTGCTAAAATGTTGAAGATTTAGGGCACTGTCATGGGTAGCCCTATCTAGTATTTCACAAATATTAAGTCAGTAATAAGCTAGTTGCTGGCAGACAAGGCTGTCAGGGTACAAAGTTGCCCCAGAGCAGATGATTTCAAAACTTGTCATACATTACATGGAATAACCCCAAGATTATTGCATCTGCCAGTGTAAAAAAGCGACAAGCAGGAGAGATTTCCAAGGGGAAGGAGAAAAGATGGGGGGGGGGGGGGCTTAAGGTCTCCTCTTTTGTTGCCTTACCCCACACATCCAGGTCCAGCTGGCTCCCCACGCTGCCTGCCCTTACCCCGCCGATGCTTTTTGTGTTTCCTTGGCGGAGGCGGTGGTGGTGGTGGTAACAGCAGAACGGACATAAGATTGAAGAAAAAAAAAAAAGCTGGTCTTTTCGATTTCCTGCTAGCATGCAGGTCTGATCTCTCCCGCCTCTGATGTATGCCCACGTCAAAGGAGGGAGGGACTGCAGCAGACCAGCCATTCACGCGCAGAGTTGCAAAGACCTGCATTTGATTGGCTAGTGTGCTAGCAGGAATTCAGAAAGACCTGTGTTTTTTTTTTTTTAATTTGCTGTCCACTCCGCTGCTGTCGCAGATGCCAAGGAAACGTAAAAAGCGGTGGTGGAACAACTGCAGCAGTGTGGAGGGGAGCCGAAGCCAGCAAATGCGCCCCTATTTCTTTGCGCCATGTGCAGCCGCACTGCTTGCACAGAGCTAGGTATGGTGCTGACCATTAGATTGTCATGACTGATGAAAGTCTGAGAGCTGCTGCTGCTCTAAGCAAAACCGACTGGCTTAGATTGCAGGCTCTTGGAAAATGAACCTGAGAATCAATCTGCTTGTCTAAAGAACCTTAGGATGGTCTAATACAGAGAAAAAAACAAAGTGGCCAATGTAAACTTTCTGAAATATGATTGGACAGTATTGGAATGTCTAGCTACATTGTTTGGATAGGCAAGAACGAAGAAGCTGGGTACTTATCTGAAAAGGTGCTGATTCTTTTTTGGATGGGTTTGGAGAACATTACCTAAAGTACCATTTCTCAAGCCTTTCCAGTGTATCCACTAACCAATCTGATTTTCAGAATACCCACAATGAATTTGCATGTGATAGATATGCATGCACTTCCTCTATTGCATGCAAACCTATTTCATGCATATTCATTGCGAATATCCAAAACCAGACTGGCTAGATGGTAGGTACTTAAAATGTTTAATAAATGGTTTGATATTTATGAAAAGCTATCGTCATTACTTTTGAGTATGTGGATGAACAAAAGGGCGTCCTTCTTCCTTTCTTGGTGTATTCTAATAAGACCAGCCCCTTGGCATGAACGGCAAGAATGTCTTTTCATTTACAAAGAACATCTAAACAACAAAAACGCATCTTTATTAGCTTCAATCCAAAATGAAAAAAAAACCAAACAAACAAACAATATATCACTTTGTTTGTTTTACTTTTTAATGAAGACTAAAACAAAAGAAATTAAATAACCCCTCCCCCAAATAAATAAAAATGAAAATTAAGAGGTGTGTTTACTAAATCAAGTTAGCGTATGTTAAGTACCACTGCAGTATAGAAATAAAAGGTTCTAGACACTTAACACATGACAATATCATGAATGCATGTTAAATCCTTAAGTAAACATGCCCCTAAATATTTTACTGTGTTTTAATGTGTACTGTTACATGCACGGTTTAATTAGACTGATTTACATACATGGAACCTTTTGGGAAATACCTAGCAGGTTTCGGTTTAAATCATATGTTGCTGGTGGCATGTACAGTAGGAATAGCCATTTTACAAAGAAACACATTAAAAGGAAAACTGTATCAACTGGGCCTTTGAACATGTAAGTAGCAGCACTTAAATATGTAAGCGGCCGATTTTGCAGCCTTTGCATGTAAGTGCCACCGCTTACACATCTAAGTGCTGGTTTTCGCAAAATGGGATGGCCACGTGGAGCAAATTAGGGAGCCAAACTATAAGGGGCTCAGTTATTAAAGTATGTTAGTTTCTACGCTAATCACACATGAGGTACAAAAACTTAACATACATTAAGTGCAAAGCCTTCACAGTAACTGTTGGGGGCATGACCAGCATGCCTAATGCATGGCGCAAGTATTGTGGGTATACCTAACTCTATCTATTACAGTGGCAATAGAGGCACCCGCATTAATTGCGATATGTCCCCCTGCGACAATTGCAATGTGCTCTCCATGCCCACTCCATGCCTCTATCCCATCCATTCAGTACCCCAATGTGCAAGTGGCAGTTAGCGTGTGAATCAGTGTGCAGTAACTGACATGCCCCCTGCTCTAACAGTTACCACAGGCCGGAGCAAGCAGTTACCCGTGCACAAAAACGTTCATGAACTGCTTAGCACACCTCAGTAAAAGGGCCCCTAAGGCTTGGAATTTTAGGCATTTATCAGCAAAAATATCAACATAATGGCCCTTTCAATAACTCTCCTCTAAAAGCTAAAGCCAAAGGAGCAGTTATCTGGAATTTATGCATGAGTCGAAGAAATATAGATCATTGATCGGCATTTTGTAACACATGCAAGTATTGCCATTGCAAAAGGAAATATTCATAGACTTTTCTGGCCTACCCAAACCATAGCCAGAAGATGCCTCCTTCAATCCTGCGTGCACTGAAGATATATAGATATAAGTAGTGGCTTTTCTACAATGGCTACCTACATGCACTGGCCCTGGGGTATAAAATTTAAAATACCGATCTTGATACATAAGATCTTAGGAGGTATAGCTCCAATATACTTTAATATTGTGCTGTGGGCCCATAAGCCTATTTGTTTGTTCAGCTCAATGAATACTCAGCAGTTTGATGCCCCTACTTTGTGTTATGTACACTTGTATGAATATTGGAATAGGATGTTTTCGATAGCTGGCCCATCTCAATAGAGTAGGCTTCCGGTGTCACTTCATTTGATGATTTGCACCAATTCCTTTCAAAAGCACTTCATTTACAGCAGGCCTTTTGTTAGATTTGGTACTGTTTTTCAATAGCTATTTGTTCTACTGGTATTTGTTTTTATTGTGCATATTATGTATGTTGAAATATAATACACCTAGAATATTGTATAGGCGAGAGATACCGCCTATATTAAAAAAAGGTATATCAAAGAAACAAACTGCAAATATATATTATATATCTCCGCTGTTTACAGGCAATTGTACAGCAGCATATTTTAGTGTATAGGTCTCTTTGTTCTTAATGTTAGTGAATGCCATTTGGTATCCTTTCATTGCGGCTGCCCATTCATCCAAGTCTTTTTGCTTGCCCACTTGAATTCCAGACACAACAAGTCTTACCTGCTAGTTCAAGAATCCTACTGATCATGACCTTCTCACTGCAGTTTTGCTGCCTGCTATTAGTAGCATGTACCTATCATCCTTGTTATGATTGTCTGCATGCACTGATTATGCCTAGACCATTCTCGCTGTCCTAGAGGAAGTAAAGGTCAGCAAGATTTATGACCAATTATTTTCTCTACAGCGCTGCAGCTTTTATGGCCCAGTTCTGCTGAACTGCTACAATCTCCATACTCATGTTCCCATAATTACACAAAATATAGAAATAAGGGTTAATAAATAAAATAAAAAACAAAGAAAATAAGGTGATACCTTTTTATTGGATTAATTCACCTGAGGGAGGGAGTTTGACCTTACAAAAGCTTGCCAAAAATGTGTTATGTTAATACAATAAAAAGGCATCATCTTCTATTCTTTTCTTTTAATTCATTAACCTTTATTTTTCTACTTTCAGGTGGATTAACACGGCAACCACACTACGTTATCCACAGAACTTGGGGTGTAGATAAAATCCTTTTTCAACCTTAAGCTTTAATAACGTTGAATGTACCCATGGCCAATACTATATTCATGAACTGGAAATTCATGAACACTAATACATAAAAAACTGCAAGAATTAAGCTTTTATATGCCATTTACGGTGTGTTTCTATCTTGTGGACATTCAACATTATTAAAGTTGTAGAATAGATGTGATTTTAGAAGACGTTGTTGTTTAGACGCGTAATAAGTTAATTAGCACATCTTAATCGACATACATATTTAAAGAGCAATTTAAGCAAAGGTACTATTTCCAGATGTATGCCACAATTTAAAGGGGCCTAGTTTACGTGGACCTCGAAGATATACATGTATGCAATATTTTGCAATGCCAATATACATGTACCTCAAAACATTTCATTGATGAGATTTAATCTGCTCCAAGTCTTGAATAACCCCTCATTTGGACTTGTGGTTTGGAGGAGTGATTGGAATGGGGGAATGGCGTTTACATCCCTTGTCAATCTCACATCAAAATGAGCTCGATTCCTTAACGGGCTCCATTCAGTAAGGTTACCAGATGACTCCAATTTTAGGGTTATGTCCCTTATTCCCACGTATTTGGTAGCCTCCTGTCCCCGATTTCAGCAATGTGGACAGAGGTGGTAGAAAAAAGAATTCATTTTCAATTTAGGGATTTAAATATAGCAGTTTTTAGAACTGACATCCGTTATCTTTATATTTTGCACAGTATTGAGAAAATGCATCGCTGTTTGTATTTCTCTGGTGGATTTGTGTGCTTGGAAGTGATATTCTAGCTGTCGTGGGATGAATGGGGAGGGGTGCAAGTCAAAAAGCTCCACGTCCGTCCTTTCATGTCTTGTTGCTCAAACTTGGAACTAAGATACCATTTGCTCTCTCCCCTCTCTTACACACAAACATACATACCTCGGATAAATGACCCAGATTTGCCTGTATTAAATTTGGGAATACCTGTGCTTCCTGCCAAGGCAGGGAATGTAGGCCTGTTGTTCAAGTGCAGAGAAAGGACAAGTGGTTGCAGCTACAACTGATCAAACTCCCCCTTGTGCAGCCCCAGCACCCCCCCCCAACAACCTTCCCCACTGGTAACCCCCCCATTCGATCCCGCTCTACCCAATCTAGGACACCCCCCCCCCCCTTCCCGATCTAACCCCTTTCTGCAAGGGAGTTCTGATTGGGGTTGGGGTTTTGATCTGGAAGGGGGTTTGGGTTGGGCAGGGGGCTGGATCTGAGGAGAGAGTTGAGTAGTGGGGAAGTTTGCTTGGTGGCAGGGGGTCATGGGAAAGGGTGCCCCAACATGGCTTGCCTTTCTGACCCTGCCAGTATCAGCAGAGGCTGCCCTTGAGGTGGTCCATGGCTTGCTAATTAGATAGCACAGATTTAACACTGTGCTGTTAAGCCTGCGTTAACAGTTACTTCACTTTTGTAAACATGCCCCTTAGACTCAATTTTCAAATCTATGCATATTGATTTAACGAAAAGAGTATCCACAAAAATAAGGTGGAAATGTTATGTCCACAGCATGTTAAAAAAAAAAAAAACACCACATCTTTTCTACTTTCTCTTTGACATGTAGTCTTATTTGTCTAGGTAAAAATTATCTTTTGGCTTTTTCCCTATATGGACAGTTTAAACATGGTCCACTGATTAAGGAGTGAGCAGCAATCATATAACCAGAAAGAGAAAAAAGACAACACAATTATCTTCCAGTACTTGAAGAGAAGGTTGTAAACAGATACTTGATTAAAGAAGAAAAACCTCTCTCTGTTTATTACCTTTAAACACCGATTTCCTCATTATTAGATCCACAACACTTCACAAACACAAGAAAATGTGCATATACAATGTGAAATATAACAGAATATAAATAAGCGATACAAACAGAATGCAAAATCTACAATTAAACTCCCCAGCATACAATCAAACCACATTTCCACTGTTCTGCTTAAACGCTGAATAAAATATATAACACACTGAATGCAGATAGATGTCTGACACTGAGGACATCATATTTTCCAGAAATACAGAATTTAAGAAATTAATGAATTCAAACAGCTAATATCATTTTACTGAATCAATTTTGAATAAGAAAGTATCAAATTAGTGGAGTTATTACTGTGTTAACTGCCCTTGTGTTGTGATAATTAAAACTCGTTTATCTTTCCAAGACAGTTGTAGACTAATGCATATCAAGAGGGGTCATGCAATGGGTTACTCTACATGTGACCAGAAGCACAGAACACAGATTCCAGCGTGACATACCCAAGAAAATCAAGGACCTACTTCCGTGTGATGCTGGCAGCTGAAGGATGGAAGTGTTTTAGAATTCCTGCTCAGATACTCCAGTTGGATGGGACATTTCAGAACAGACTGGGTTTTCAGGAGAACCACAATGAATATGCATGAGAGATGTGTATGCACTGTAAGCAAATCTCTCTCATGAATATTTATTGTGGTTCTCCTGAAAACCTGACTGGCTAGGTGAGTCCCGAGGACTGGGTGGAGAACCTCTGCTATATAGCATCCCCACTTATGTGACTAAGGGTCCCTTTCACTAAAGTCTGGTAAAGTTGTGCACTTAGGGCCTCATTCCGTTCAGGAAGTCCAGGCCCTTGGGCACCCGATCAGAATCGGATGCATAGGGACAGACGCGATTCTGATCCCGCAGGGCATGTCTAGCCCTACATGATCAGAATCGTGACCACGTTTGTGTGTGCAGGCCGGGACCCAATTCTGGTTGGCCTGCACATACAGGCCTCTACCAGGCCATGGCACCATGGCTCCATTCAGGAGCCGTGATCCCCGGCCGCTGACCTCTTCTCTCATTCCCTGCAGCCCGACCCCGATCTGGCCTCCCAAGGCCAAGGTCAGGCTGCGGGGAATCATCTGCACCCCTTCCAACCCCTTCCGCCACCTGGGCCTGCCATCCCCCGCTGTCTAGGGGAACTTATCCACCCAAGAGGTGGAAGTACAGGACCCACATCAGAATTGGCCCTGTACATCCGGGGCCATGGACCGCCCACTGCCCACCCTAACTCTGCCCCCTTCCGTTGTTCTTATGGGGAAGTTAGTTGGGGATGCGAAGGGGGCCATCCATCTCCGCTATTTGTGGCTTGGAATGACCCCGTTAGTGTGTATTACGAATGCAGGTTAAGCGCAAAGCCTTCACGCTAGCTGTTGGGGCACGATCAGCATGTTCCCAAGTACAACATCATGTGGCACAATTAATGCTGGTGCACCAAATGATACCCATTCTGGTATTGTGAGGTGTGCCCGCGCTAATTTCCATGTTACCTTGCTTTTGCATGCTAATGTGCTCTCCACATCCACAGCCGGCCTCTTAACCACCCACTCTCCACACTAGTGCATGAGGCCAGTTAATATGTGCACAGGCAGTCTGTAACTGGCATCCCGCATGCTGCACTATAATGCACGTTAATTGGTTAGTGCTGCTTAGTATAAGGGCTCCTAAGTTGGCTAACTATCTGGTTAAAATTAATAGGATAATGTATCTACTTAATATTGGTCTCATTTTGTTCATCTTTGAACCCGGTTCAGATTTGGGCTTAGATGGTTTTATTCAAATTAAGTTTTTTTTTTTCATATGAATATTTGATTTGACTATTTTGGAATTAAAAGCAGATATTTATCTGGGACTTTCATGTCCATGGTTCAAGTCATTTCAAACATCGGAAGACAACATCCTGACCCTGAAAGGAGATACAGTGTAACACCTGTTCATCTGTGCTGAACTGATCC
This sequence comes from Ichthyophis bannanicus, assembly GCA_033557465.1. NCBI lineage: Eukaryota > Metazoa > Chordata > Amphibia > Gymnophiona > Ichthyophiidae > Ichthyophis > Ichthyophis bannanicus. Next base: position 159,055,794 of record CM066035.1, on the reverse strand, counting down.
AGGAGAGCGGGCAGGAAATTGAAATCCAGGGAAATAATTTTCAGTGGTGGGTCACATAGTCCTTGTCTCTCACACATAAACACCAAGAGAAGTCAGTGAACAGGGACAGAAAGTAGCAAGTCTGCCCACTTCCACGCTCCCAATCTTCCTAATTTCTACTCCTCCTCCGCCCATTCTCTCTACCTTCTTTGTGCTCTCTCCTTTGCTCTCCCCGCCATCCTCCTCAGTCCCTCCTTGTATTCACTCCCTTTCCTATTCCCATCAAACTCATTCCTTTTCCCTCTCTCCCCCTTAGATTGCCATCCTTTACTTTCCCACCCCTTCTACTTTTCCGCTCCTCTCACTGCTGATTTCTCTGCTAATGCCACAGCAGGCCCTCTCCTCAGGTAGTGAGGTTTGGTATCCCAAAATTGCTGCATTTCTTTACCTCTGCTATTAGCAGGCCTTTCCTTCTCATGCAACAGGGTTTTTCATTGAATATTTTAATCATGCTGGCCACATTTTGAAAAACTAGATTTGACTGGGTTCCCCCTAAGGATTAGGCACTACCTATTAAAAAAACACACTCCTCTTTCCCTCCCTCTTAGCTATTTGAATATGAAAAAAATTCATCCAAGCCTCTCAGATGGAACCCCTTGTATCCCCTCTCCATCTTCTCTTTTAAAAAAATGTCCCCATGCTGGAACATTTGTTCTAATTAAAAGAATGGAGCAGTGTGCAAAGTAAGGTGTACAGAATATAGGGCCTTGTTTTTCCATTTAGCAAAACTACTGTGTGTTAGGAACAAAGTGCAGCCTCCTTGTGCTATCAGTAAAGTCACTTACCGTGCATTAAGATCATTCACTGCAAGTGCACTGAATGTCCCCTACTGAGGTGGCGTTAAATGCGCTCACACTAAATTGCAACGTTTGACAGTGCACAGACCTTCCAGTGCACTAACTGCAGTATGCAAGCCATGCCCACTCTCTGCCCTAACCTGCCCATTCTCCACCCTGTCGCACAATGAGCGGTTCATGTGGGAATTAGCACATGATAACTGCTGTGCCAGAATAGTAATATGGTGACCACATTGCAAAGACTATGTGATTGTGTACTCACTATAACACCCTATGGTGTTGTTCCCATGTAGAGTAGTCTGGAGCAATATATTCTAACTATAAGATAAATGACAAAGCAAAATTGTAATAATTCCAATAAATAATGCATAATAAAACAATATTGTATGAAAGTCCTGGCTGCGCCGCAGGGCCCCCAGTCCCGCGGCCGGCCCAGTAACCGGGTTCCTGGGGCCCGACCATGTGGCGGGCCTCTTTCACTGTGGGGGGGGGGGGGGCTGCGGCTGGGCAGCAGGTGGGGCATCCACGCCGGGGCTCCACGCTAGTGGTGTGGAGCCTGGCGATTGGACCGCGCAGGCGGCCGTGGGGGTGGGGCAGCGTGAGCAAGGGGGGATTGCCGGCTGGCAGTCTCCCTCTTCCTGCTTGCTCGCGCTGCGTGGAGGTTTGTTGGCTGGGGGGCTCCTGTTCGGGCGCGCGGGTGGGTAGGCCTTGCTCCGGGCGACCGGGGGTTTCGGCTGTTGGGTTGGGTCCCGGTTATTCTCCGCTTGTAGGAGAGCCAAAAAACAAACAAACAAAAAAAACCCGAAACCCTTGTTGAGCCGGCGGCATGACTCGCCGTGTGTGTGCTGGCCTCTGTGCACATGGTGGGGGGGGGAGGGGGCTTGCCTTGCCGTTGCTTCCCTCGGCATAGGGCATAGTGGTGTCTCCCGGTTTCGGCAGGTCCCGCGTGCTGGGGTTGGTGTTGGGCATGGCGTGGGGGGGGGCGAATAGGGGACGGTGGGACTGTGTGCTTTTTTACAAATAAAAAGAAGAAAAACTAATAATAAAACAAACCAACTGCTCAGACTTACCAGGTTTTCAGTGCTTGGCAGTGCTGGGGCCAGGGGTGTTTCATGGTTCGGCGTATTATTGGGCGGGGTACGGGAAAAGGGCCGCGGGGCGCTGCCCGGGGGCAGGGAGCCACGAGGCGTGGGCTCACGCCCACGGGCCGAGGTAGGGCAGCACGCGGGGCCCGGCAAGGGCACAGGCGCGCCAGGTCCAAAGGGGCCCAGGGCAGGGGGGCCGCTGGCGTGCCTCCTGCACCCGGGTATGTGGCCGAGGGCGCAGGACAAGGAGTGCCGGGTCCTCACCTGGGGGTTTTGGGTGGTGATGGCGTGCCTGTGGTGCTTGGGGGCAGTGAGGCTCCTGGTTACCCGGGTGTAGGTGGGGCTGGGTCCCTGGGGGTGCCGGCTGTTGGCCTGTTAGTGGAGGTGGTGGCTGGCAGGCCTTCTGGCTTGTCACCTCCCTCGTTTAAGGGGTGCCGGTCCCCCACCACCCCCGGTTTCTTTGGTCCTACGGGCCCGTGGGCATATGGGGCTGTCCCGTGGGGGGGCTTGGGGCAGTGGGGGGGGGGCTGGGGTGGCTGGTTCGGCGATGGGTGGGGGGGGGCTGGGAGCGCCGCTGCGTGGGATGCCGGTGGTCTAGGGTCTTCGGCATGTGGTTGGGGGGCCGGGCCGAGTGTGGCGCCTAGTACTCCTGGGGCTTTGGCTGCTGGTTTTTCTCCTTTCCCTTCGCAGGTCCCGCGGAACTCGACGCCTTCGACGTCCATGGCTGATTCTGCTAGGCTGGCTGGCGCAGGTCCTTCGAGTCCCGTGAATGAGTTGGTCGCTGCGGCGCCTGGGATGTCACCTGGGAGTGTCCCGGCGGCCTCCTCCGGTGGTGTTGGTGAGTATGCGGGGGTCTCTGGCGGGGCTGCGGGAGGGGCCCTTGATTCCGTTTCGGGTTCCGTTGGGGCGACGAAAGCAAAGGCCAAGTGTAGGCGGGGGTGTCGTTGTCGGCGGGCGTCTTCCTCTTCCTCTTCCTCGACGTCGTCGTCGTCATCGCGCGGCTCTGCTCCTGCAGTGGGCGAAAGCGGGGCGGGCGTGGGGACCTCCATCGTACGCTGCGCGGAGTTGTGGGAATGTGTTCCGCGGAAGCTGTGCCATCGGATTAAGCGTCGCAAGTACATTAATATTTTCCATCTGCTCGACGGCCGGAAGCGTTCCGGTGAGAGCAAGAAGAAGCGCAAGGAGGATGAAAAGGCGGGCAGGGTGCACAAGGTCTCTTGCAATACCCTTAATTGGACCCGTGCCTTTTTGCGCTTAGCGAGCGTCTGGGGTCACTATTTCCTGGATCAGTACGGGGCCTTGTTGGCTTATGCCGATAACATTTTGGCGGCGTCCCAGGCGCATGAGGGGTGGGCCTGGTTGAATTATGACGAGGAGTTTCGGGACCGGATGGAGGAGAATAGTCACTTGTTGTGGGGGACGAAGGACATCAATATTTGGTTGACCCAGATGGCCGTGAAGGGTCGGGTTGGGGGAGCGGGTGCTGCGGTCGGGAAGGCGGGGTCGTCTCCGGTGCCGGCGGGGGGGCGTTCCTTTCGGGCCTCAGTCCCTGCCCTGCCCTAGTCCAGAGGGGGTGCCGTTGGGGGGGATGTTTGCTGGCGCTTTAACAAGGCGTCGTGCCCGTTCCCCGACTGCAAATTCAAGCATGCCTGCTCCTTGTGTGGGAGTGGGCATGCGGCCACAAAGTGTAGCAGGAAGGGAGTTGCAGGAGCCCCTGCGGGGGGTAAGTGAGGTGGCGTGCGGGGCGTTGGCCCCTACCCCCGTGAGGGTCGATGTGATGCGCCCGTGGTTGGTGGAGTATGGGCGGTCCCGTCGCGGGGGGCGGCGGGTTTGCTCTTAAGAGGGTTTTCGGGAGGCTTTCGAATCCCTGTTCAGGGTGCGTCCGCGCGGGGGGGGGGGGCTCCGCAACACTGGTTCCGTGCAGGAGCATGGGGATTTCATGTGGAGGAAGATCGCGGAGGAGTGTGCGCTGGGTAGGGTGGCAGGGCCCTTTCCGGCGCCCCCCTTTTCCCCATTCACAGTTTCACCTTTGGGAGTGGTTCCCAAGAAGGAGCCGGGCAAGTTTCGGTTGATACACAACCTCTCTTGCCCTCCAGGCGATTCTGTCAACGATCGCATACCTCGCGAGCTCTGCACGGTGCATTATGCTTCCTTTGACGCAGCCGTTTCCCTTGTGCGCCAATGTGGGCCCGGTGCCCTGCTCGCTAAAGTGGACATCGAATCGGCGTTTCGGTTCTTGCCGGTACATCCTTCGGCGTTCCCTTTGCTGGGTTTTCGTTTTGAGTCGCAGTTCTGCTTCGATAAGTGCATGCCTATGGGCTGTGCGATCTCTTGCGCTTATTTCGAGGCTTTTAGTACCTTCTTGCATTGGGTTGTGGAGCGGCAGTCGGGGGTCTCGAGCATTCTGCACTACCTCGATGATTTCCTGTTTGTCGGGCCGGAGCGGACCTCTACCTGTCCCACTCTCTTGGGGACTTTCCTGGGCTTGGCCGTTGACTTTGGCATTCCCATTGCGGCCAATAAAACCGTGGGTCTGCTTACCCACCTCACCTTTTTAGGCATTGAGATTGATACGGAGGCTATGGTCGTGTGCTTGCCTGCGCCGAAGATCCAGCAGCTCCAGGAGCTGGTGGCGTTTGTTGGCTCCACCACTAAGATCTCCCTCCGGGTCCTTCAGTCGTTGGTCGGGCATCTCAACTTCGCTTGCCGTGTCCTGCCCATGGGGCGCCCCTTTGCGTGGCGCATATCTTTGGCTATGGCGGGAGTGCGCCTTCCTCATCATAGGATTCGGGTATCTGCGGGGATGCGTGAGGACTTGCAGGTCTGAGATGCATTCATGGCCGGTTTTGACGGTTGCTCCGTGCTCCAGTTGCCTGAGCTCTCGAATCTCGACCTGCATTTGTTTACGGATGCAGCTGGCAGTTCCGGTTTTGGTGCCTACTGTCACGGTGCCTGGTGCGCGGAGCCTTGGCCCGCGGATTGGGTGTGATCCGGCTTGACCCGGAACATCACCTTTTTGGAGCTTTTCCCGATAGTTGTGGCCTTTTGGGTATGGCTGGACCGGCTGCGTGATCGGCGGGTTGTGTTCTGGTGTGATAATGCCGCGGTGGTCGAGGTCATTAACCGGCATGCGCCTCGGTGTCAGAGGGTAGCTTCATTGATGAGGGTGTTTGTGTTGGCCTGCCTGCGTCTGAATGTCACCGCCCGGGCCCGGCATGTGCCGGGCTCCCAGAATTCCATTGCTGACGCTTTATCCCGTTTTCAGTGGGCGCTGTTCCGGCGATTGGCTCCGGGGGTGGACGAGCTGGCCTCATGGGTCCCGGAGCATCTCTGGAAGGTTGGGATCCTGATGCAATGTCCTTGCTGGCCGTGTCGGTGGCACGCAGTACTTGGGCGATGTACCGTCGAGGATATTCACAGGTGAGTGCGTTTGTAAGTGTGCTGGGGTGGTCTGGGAGGCAGTACCCGATGGATTGGTTGGCCGGTTCGTGTTGTGGGCTAAGGAGGGCTGGGCTCGGTCGGCGGTCATGGGGGCGCTTGTGGGATTTTCCTTCTTTTGTAAGGCCGCTGGCTGGGGCAACCCTCTTGTATCTTTTTTGGTCCGGCGGCTGCTCGCTGGCTGGGCCAGGGTGCAACCTGGGTTGCGGGATTGGAGGCTCCTGGTGTCTCACGAGCTTTTGCTGCAGATCTGCGAGGTATTACCGCGCGTGGCGGCCTCTGGTTTCGAGTCGGTCCTGTTTCATGTGCTGTTTACGACGGCTTTTTTCAGTGCGTTCTGGGTGTCCGAGCTCGTCCCTAGGTCCGCGAGATGGTGGGGCTTTTGGTGGGCTCGGTGTTGAGCAGGTCCGGGTAGATTTGGCGCAGGTGCGGATCTTCTTACCGCGCTCCAAGATGGATCAGTCGGGTAAAGATGGCTGGGTCCTCTTATGCGCCATCTCTCCCTTGTTATCCTGCCCAGTACGTGCCTTGTACAACTATTTTCAGCGGCGGCCGGCGGCACATGGCTATTTTTTCATTCACGCCGGTGACTCAGTTTCAGTTTACGGCTGTGCTGCATCTGGTGTTGCAGTCCTTGGGTTGTGATGACCGGTGTTACGCTTCGCACTCGTTCCGGATTGGGGCGGCTACTAGTGCGGCAGCAGCGGGCCTGGATGCGCGGGTTATTCAGCGCATTGGCAGGTGGCGTTCGGGGGCCTATGAAGGGTATGTTCTCCCATCGGCTCCCAGCGGCGCAGAGTAGGGCCGAGTGGTGCGTATGGCTGCTGTGGTCCGCTTCTGGGGGGGGGGGGCTCGGGGGTACTAATATCTTCCCTTCCTATTTCAGAGTTGCCTGCTGGTGGCAGTCCGCTTTTCTACTTTCAGATGGCGTGTGCTCCGGAGACTGGTGGATCATTGGGCACTCCTTTGTCTACTGGGTGGAGCGTCGGGCGGCAGTTCGGCCATTGGGTGCCCACCTCGGTCTGGCCATGTCTGGAGTGCGGTTGTGCTGGATGGGTCAACGTGGCATGCATTGGGGGCAGCTCTTAGCCCGCGTTCAGGCGGAGATCGGACTGCGGCTCTGGCCGGTTTCCACCTGGGCGGCAATGACTTGGCGAGTTGGTCTTGCCGGCAAATTATCAGAACTGTGCAGGGAGACATTGCTCAATTGCGGGAGGTCCTCCTGGGGGCGGCCATTATTTGTTCAGACATTATTCCACGTCCTGCTTGCTGGACTCAGCGGCATTGGTCGAGGGGTCTGGTCAAGATCAACCGGCAGATTGGGCGCTGGGTCCAGCAGACAGGCGGGTTTCAGGTCCTGCACCCTTGGGCGGATGTTACTTGTGCCGGTCTGTATCGGCTCGATGGGGTTCACCTTGCCCCGGTGGGGCAGGACTTACTATTTAATGACTGTCAGGAGGCATTGGAGTTTTGGTGCTGGTCGCAGCTTTCGGTGGTGGAGGCGGTGCAAGGGTAGTGGTCTACCTTGCGCCGGTGGCGGGGTGGCGAGCTGGTGCTCGCTGACCCGGTGGGGCATTTCAGGTTGATGCCGCTTTCCACGGGAGCAGCACTGCTCCTTAGGTTGGGGGAGACATCCCGGCTGGGGTCTCTGCCCGGTAAATGGCAACCTTGAGCCGGCCTTTGCTAATAACATGGCGAGGCGAGTGGTAGGGGGGAATGGGGGGGGTGGATGATGCACCACTTTGCTAGAAACGGCTGGTGGGGGGCATCATCCGGATGACGGGGTGGGGGGGGTCTTTTTGTTATTGTTGTGATTGCTGAGTTGGCCCATGTTGGGCCGGTATTCTAATACCATTAAATAAAGCTGTGACCAAGCAATTTTTGCACCAATACCCGATGTCGGCGTGCTTTGTCAAGGTTGTAGGGGTTGGTGGGGGGTAGACGTTGTGGGGGGGTTCAAGCCAGGGTTGGGCATCCAGATACCTTGGTTAGTCCTGGCTGCGCCACAGGTCCCCGGTCCCGTGGCCGGCCCAGTAACTAGGTTCCCGGGGCCCGACCATGTGGTGGGCCTCTTTCGCTGTGGGGGGGGGGGCCTGCGGCTGGGCAGCAGGCAGGGCATCCGCGTCGGGGCTGCACACTAGTGATGTGGAGCCCGGCGATTGGACCGCGCAGGCGGCCGTGGGGGTGGGGCAGCGCGAGCAAGGGGGGATCACCGGCTGGCGGTCTCCCTCTTCCTGCTTGCTCATGCTGCGTGGAGGTTTCCCCCCTCCCTCCCTTGTCTTTAGGCTGGTGGGGGGGGGGGAGGGCGTTGCAGCTGGTGGGGGGGGGGGCATTGATCAGGGCCAGGTGTGCGGGGTGGTGAGCTGGTGCTCGCTGACCCGGCGGGACATTTCAGGTTGATGCCGCTTTCCACGGGAGTGGCACTGCTCCTTAGGTTGGGGGAGATGTCCCGGCTGGGGTCTCTGCCTAGTAAATTGCAACCTTGAGCCAGCCTTTGCTAATAACATGACGAGGCGGGCGGTAGGGGGGAATGGGGGGGTGGATGATGCACCACTTTGCTAGAAATGGCTGGTGGGGGGCATCATCCGGATGACGGGGTGGGGGGGGTCTTTTTGTTATTGTTGTGATTGCTGAGTTGGCCCATGTTGGGCCGGTGTTCTAATACTGTTAAATAAAGCTGCAACCAAGCAATTTTTGGACCAATACCCGATGTCGGCGTGCTTTGTCAAGGTTGTAGGGGTTGGTGGGGGGTAGACGTTGTGGGGGGGTTCAAGCCAGGGTTGGGCATCCGGATACCTCGGTTACATAAAATCATTAAAAAACACCTATAGCAGTATATAGAAGGAGGGGGGATTATCCTAGTGTAACAAATATCAGGGTTACCTATTCTTAAAAAGGAATGAATCACATAGTCTTTGCAAAGTGGTCACCATATTGTCTCCCCACATATACACAATTTTATTTACTGTTTTTATAATTTTGTCACTCATAGCCTCTATGTTCTTGTCTTTTACCTGCCCTGCGTTTTTGAAGTTTTTAATGTTTTTAATTGTCCTTTAATTGTCCTTTAATTGTCCATAAGAAATGCAAGGCTGGAGTGAAGACTTGGCTTTGTACCCAGATTTTTGCCTGAGGAAAACTGACATTATTGTTCTGCCAATAAGGATTTGGTTAGACGATGTTGCTCCCCTTCCCTTTTTCTATAGTTATGTGTCAGTTGTTTAGGAAAAGATTGTTTATGCATATTCCCTCCCCTTATGGTTTGATCGAAGCTTGAATTTTTATGTTAAGGCTATGTGAATTTTGCCTGAGCCCGATATCATATTTAAAAAAGAGGTATATCAAATCCAATTAAATAAATTAAAGTAAAAAAAAAAATTAAGCAAACAATACATTTAAGGCACAGTAGCAAACTGAACATGCATTAATAAATGCTTGTTCTTTTTATCAATAACTCAAAAAAAACAGTACCCAATTATCTACAAAATAAAAACTCTCAGAAACCACCTCCCACTAATCACATTTCCTTATATTCACAATATAACAGGGGAGCTCCACCCAGCGCTTCCCCTGCCCAGCCCCCCAATCCTTGTTCCTACCCTTCCAACTTCCAATAAACTTCACACCACACATAATTTGGATAAACAACAGGTCACAGCTTTATTGCCCATTAACATTTTACATTTGTAACATGAACAACCACCCAACAGCCAAACCCCCAGCAGAGGGTTTCCTCACCCGCTGTACAATTAGCAAGGTGACCACCCTTCCGCTCCAGCACCGGTCAAACCACCGGTCAAGTTACTACCACCCCTGCCCAACTTCGCCATATCACTAGCAAAAGTCTGCTAGGGGTTATCCGGGTCGTGGGCACCCTGCCCCCGCCCCCAGTAGCCTACGGCTCTGGACCCCGGAAACCTCCGGGATCCCGCCACCCAATTCTTCCCCCCCCCCCACTGTGACACCCCCAACCCCTCACCACCTCAAACTAAAGGGTGGGAGGGCGGGACACCGGTAGCTCGCCCTCACAACACCATGTGCTCTGCGAGCGTCCCCGCCGCCAGAACACATGGCCTGCCTTGCATCCGATTGGCTCCTGCCACGCACGTCCTCGCAGTGGAGCCAATCCATTCAAATGACGCACCCCGCGTTGTCACAGCACTCCCCCCCACCTCACTCCTCATGGCCTTTCACACAGGCAGGGTCCTGCGCCGGGGCGCGCCCCCGGTTACCCGCAGCCGCCGGGACCCTGCCCGCGTTCTTCTACTTAAGAGGAGAAAAGAGCTTACTTAGTAAAACAACCTCTCCCTTTATACTGAAGAAAATTACTTGCCTGAAGGGGATGCATGATACTATACCATCACAGGTCTAAAAAACTTCTCAATCGAAAATTACTTCACCAACAACCATCAGTACTCAAACTCATTCACATTATAACTTAAAGTCATTATACTACTAACAAAATGTTATAGCCAGCACCTCAAAACGCCATGTTCCAAGGTGACATCCACCTCTCCACCTGAAAATAGAGCAAGTGAGACAACCTCAGTAACAAAACATTACATGTAGTGAACTTCTAATGCTTTTTACTTAACTTATAGTTACTGAGGTGACTTCTTTGAAGGCTGAACAAGCTCTCCCAAAGCAGAAGCCTTTTCTGAAAGAATCTCTACACTCTTCACCTTACGAAGACCTTCATTTCGCGGGAACTCCACTTCGTTGGGGGTTAACTTAACAACTTCTTCATCCATCCTGGTAGGTGTTCTTTATTTTGTAGTGTTCTTTTTATCATACTTTGTATGCTATTTTTCTGAAACCAAAACCCTTACTTTATGCATTATGACTTAAATGGAAGATGTTTGACTGCCTTATCCTGATCATATCCAGTTTACTTTGATTCAGTTGATTAAATCTGTCTTGATATAGTTGGAGCTTTGGGAGGACCACCACAACAAAAATGTCAATAGACTCTGGAATACCCTTATTTCCTTTTTCTCCTCAAGAAGTTAAAAAGCAAAAACTGTAAGATGAGCAAGAACATAGGCAATAGTAGGGGTTCGCATTCATGAGTGCATATTCACTTCAACTACGTATCTAAAAATTTTAATGTATATAGTCACTTGTATGCACTCGTATATACCAACCAAACAATGCAAGTACAATTGACTGCATACATTTTCAAGTTCTTGTGCACCCAAAAAAAGGAATGAGTCAAATGAATGTAGAGACTACTTGAAAGGTGCACTAAGAGCAGCAACACCATTCAGTATTCCTACTAAATATTACAGGAAATAGATAGAAAATCCAACATTTTCCAGTACAGGGGAGGTTCTTAATGCCAGTCATTTCATGTTGGAAGGAGATTGCTCAGAGAGCGAAAATTCCCTCTTAATATATAAACCACTCTCAAAGGCTGTCTTTGGTAGCCAGCCATTGCACCAAAGTAATCTGTCATTATGGGGCCCGTGTCTCTGGCCCCGAATCCATGCACCCTAAGGAAGAAAGGGAGTCTTTTGAATCTTGCCACATTTTAGAGCGTGCAAACAGGCTTAGAACAGTTGCAAGGAAGAGATCAGAGTTGATGTCTGTGCAAACCCTGCCAGCACCCCACTGTCCCACAAGGGGGGAAGTTGAACCTGTAAAGAGGTTGCAAGAGCTGTACCAGCAGCCACACCTTCAAGTTTGCCAGAGCCAGGATCCTTGCAAAGCTGTTCCAGGGACCTGTATCTACAGAGACCACCAGCTCTCAGGAAGAAAGCAATCGTCCCATACCAGTGACACCAGATCCAAGTGCAACATCCAAGCACAGCATCAGGGAACTGTGTTCGCCTCCCATAAAGATTAAGGAACATTGGGGTAAAAGTACTATAGAGAGGTGTGAGGGAGTTCCACTTAGGAAAGAACAACTTAAATACTAAGGGGTATGTTTACTAAACCGCGCACACGTGCGCGGCGCACAAGAGCGGGCGCTAATGATGCATTTAAGAGCTCTTAAGCGCCGCGCACGTGTGCGCGTCACATTAACGGGCCGGCACACGTGTGCGGAGCGCTCATGTGCGATAGAGGCGGGGAAACGCTTACGGAGGGTGGAGGAAGGCTCCCGAGGGGCGGGGGACAGGGTCAATGGGTGGAGAGTGGGAGGGGAGAGGCTCCCCGCACAAGAGCAGGGCTGAATTTCGGCATGAAAAACACCGCGAGTGAAACCCTCGCATTAGAGCTGATTTAAAGGGAAGAGAAACCATTTCCGTCAGCAACGTACAGCAAAACCGGGGAAACCTGCAAAACGTGAGCAGTGTGATATATGTGCACAGAACAAAATAGCAAATATAAATTAAATATGACCACAACAAATGTCAAAGAAATTATAATCAAGCTGGGCAACAGTGATATTAATGGGCAACCATAAAAAACACTCCCAGGAAAGCTCCAAGAAAAAGAAATGATATTTGGAAGGGTCTACGCTCCGTAGACCCTTTCAAAAATCACTGCATGTCAATGGAGCTTTCCTGGGAGTGTTTTTCATGTTGCCCATTGATATCACTGTTGCCCAGCTTGGCTTTGGTTTTTTCCTCTTCTTTCGGAGGCCATTTATGAGGTTTAATTGCACTCCTGTCCCCATACAAGGTAAACGAGCCCACAGTAAAATTGTGCAGAGCAGGGTGTCTGACTCGTGCGGCCAGGTTTCCTATCTCCAGAAACTGCACTGTCTCTGTGGCCACAGTGTGGTGCAGCGGACACAGCCAGTGCCTGTAAAACCAGAGGGTCACAGGTTCAAACCCCAGCTGGCACTCCTGCCAACCCATCCCCATAGTTTTACACACCACTAAACAGTGATAGTACAGACACTCCTGTATGGCAGAGAACATAAGCATGGTTCCAACACCTATATTTTACCCTACACCGCACACAAACCATAACAATGGGCATTACCGATAGCCGAGTCCCCCAACTTCAGTGCCACAACTCAATCAGGTCATATGCTGTTTTCCAGATAGGGACATGTCTGCATGTTGGCGAAGGGTACAGGTGGTGGAGGGGGCAGTGGCTGAAAACCACAGCAGACAGTGGCCTAGGCCTGTGCAGGCTGGCACCGTCCACCGTAACAGACAGGCTCTGTCGGATGTACAGTCATGGACTCCCCAGGAAGCACAGCACATCTGTGGCAACACGGTGGTGCAGGGCACACAGACAGCGTGTGCAGGAACAGAAAGTCACAGGTTCAAAGCCCAGCTGGGGCTACTGCCAATCCAGTCCACATATTTTTCCTACAACTAAACCGTGATAGTAGGGAGAAACCTTTATTGCTGAGAACATACGCATGGTTCACACGCCTATATTTTACCACACCACACACAGACACCATAAACAGCCGCATTACCCAGAGCAGAGTCTCCCAAATGCAGTCCTGGAGGGCCCCACACCATTCAGGATCCATGCTGCCTCTACTAAAGATGCCTGTGCTGCATATCTATGCACCACCCCCATGGTATGCTGATGTAGCTCATGCATATTCATGAGGGACAGCATGAAAACCCGAACAGTGGTTGGAACACCAGGACTGGAGTTGGGACACTCTGCCGTAAAGAAGCAGCCAACAGGGCCAGACAACCCCCCCCCCCAGGCCCCATTGGCCAATGCCTCCTAGAGAGGCAGGACATTGGGCCCTGCCTGTATCCTCCAATACTAGCAGTTGTATACCTTAGCACTGCCACCTTACACCTGGGTATATGGTACACAGCTACCAAACGTTGCCCATGATAACTGGCAGATATCAATTCCTACGTTAAGCACATGTTGCTCATTGATCTCCACCATAACAATCAATGTGATGTCTGCGGTGTGCGCTGCAGGTCTGGTCTCTGACAGTGTTTACCACCCTGGGGAGTGACCCCCAACAGTAGTGTGTACCATATCCATGCCTGTACTGTGCCCAGGACTGGTGTGGTGTCTTTGGAGCATTTTGAGAAGTTTCAGGCTCCCGCTGAAAGCGCGGGAGCGGCGGCCATTTTGTCCACGCCAGCCGCGTTTGCAGAACCACCGGCTAAGCTGGCTAAGAAAAAGGCCAAATCGCAGCATGTTGTGGTGGAGCAGGAAAAGCCTCTGATATCTGCTCTCCCTGAAGTGCTGGATCCTCTTCTTAGTCCCGAATTCATTTTGGCCTTTCACAAAGCGTACCTGCTCAAACAATCGCGGGCTGCTATGCCTGTTGGGACAGGATCTCTCCTGCAGTCTCAGGCTGGGGTTTCTAGTTGTGCAGAACCCGGAGAGGGGGTTCCTGCCTTACTTACCCTTACAGCGTCTAGGGGGGATGGTTTTTCTCTGGCTACAGAGGCTCTGGGGCCAGAGGACGGAGAACTCCAGGACGAATCATGCTTGGACCCCTGGCCTGCTGATTTAGAGGAAGGTGAATTAGGGCCAGGGGAGGATCCTAATATGTTTAGGGTTTTTAGGAAGGAAGAGTTGTCTGCCCTGATTGCGCAGTCCCTGCTGGCGCTCAATATTGTTCCTCCGGTGGTACAACATGAGCCTTTGGAGGATCCCTTGTTACAGGGGTTTAAGTCCGAACAGAAATGTTTTCCCTTCCTCAGAGTCATCAAACAGATGATAGAGTCTGAGTGGGAGTTTCCAGAGGCCTCCTTGAGAGGGGCGCGGAACATGGCTCGCTTGTATCCGGTGCCCCAGGAGGAGTTGGAGCTCTTGCGCATGCCGAAGGTGGATGCGCTAGTTTCGGCGGTCACCAAGAAGACCACCATTCCGGTGGAGGGTGCTACTGCCCTGAAGTATGTGCAGGATCGTCGCTTGCAGGGGCTCTTGAAGCAGGCCTTTGATGCAAGTGCCCTGGTGCTGCAGACATCTGTCTGTGGAGCGTTCGTCTCTCGAGCTTCTATTCGGTGGAGTCAGCTGGCGTCCAGTTCCGAGGGGGAATCTTCTGCTACTGAAGGAGCTAAGCTGGAATCTGTGGCAGCTTACCTGGCGGATGCCTTCTATGATTTGATTCGCATTACCGCGAAGGCGATGGCTTCCGTGATTGCCGCCCGTCGGTTTCTCTGGTTGCGTAATTGGGCGGCGGATGCCTCTTCCAAGGCGCGGCTTAGCAAGCTGCCGTATAAGGGTAAGCTTCTGTTTGGTGAAGCGCTGGAAAAGATTGTCAAGGATTTGGGTGACTCCAAAGGGGGTTGCCTTCCGGAGGACCGTCCTAAGGGGGGTAAGCCAGGTTCCTTCTCTAGAGGTCAAGGGCGTGAGTTTTGCTGCTTTCGGGGGGCTCGTTTTAACCCATATCAGCGCGGTCGTTTTCCGTCTCGGGGTCATTCCTTTCGGGGAGCTAGAGGTTCCGGAAGAGGCTATTTTGGAGCCTCTTCGGCGGCCGCCAAGAAACCCCAATGAAACGAGGCAGGTCCAAGCGGAGCTTCCGGTAGGAGGTCGTTTGCAGGAGTTTGTTTCCGCTTGGGCCGCCATTACCACTGATCGCTGGGTGCTGCAGATTATCAGAGAGGGTTATGCGCTCAAATTCGCTTCTCCTCTGTTGGATGCGTTCCTTTTTTCTCCCTGCGGTCCGCCTGTCAAACGGCAGGCCGTTCACGACACGTTGCAGCGTTTGCTGCAGCTCCGGGCCGTGGTTCCAGTTCCTCGAGACCAGTGCGGTTTCGGTCGATACTCGATTTATTTTGTGGTTCCCAACAAGGGAGACTCCTTCCGGCCAATTTTGGATTTGAAGCACGTCAACCGCTGTCTGCGGGTCTCACATTTCTGAATGGAAACGTTGAGATCGGTGATCCGGTCCGTGCGTCCGGGAGAGTTTCTGTCTTCCATCGATTTGACGGAGGCTTACCTCCACATCCCGATCTATCCGGCTCATCAGCGCTTCCTTCGGTTTGCGGTTCCCATGGGTCATTTTCAGTTTCGGGCCTTGCCCTTCGGGCTGGCGACGGCGCCCCGCACGTTCACCAAAGTGATGGTGGTGGTGGTGGCGGCGCTGCGCAAGGAGGGCGTTCAGGTGCATCCCAACTGCTGGACCTCTCTATAGTAGCACAATGCTGGCATAGGTGTGGGGGTGGCTGTCTGCCTATCCAGTGTGTGGTGGCTGCAAACACCTTCCACAGCTCACACTGCCAGCAATGTTGCCAGTATTGGACTGCCAATGTGCATAATGAGGAGCAAGGTACCATGGGTATAGGCCGGACAGGGTGGCCTGGCCAGGGTGCATCTGCACAGGGCATAGGGCACTGACTGGGACATATTAGTGCCCGGCCACCACCTACACAGACAGGGTGACCTCAGTATGTCCTGCTGAGAGATCACTCTCACCCTGACTGTGCAGTGACCACAGCATGGCTAGGCACCCCCATTGTGCTATATAGTATTTCTCTCATGTGATAGATATGGGTTTCTTTTTGGGGCCCAGTCACTGATTTAACTGCTTGCTGTGTATGCTGACATCCCAGTTCTGGGTGCATGCATCTCCACTGGGAACATGCACTGTGGACTAACTAGCACACTGTTTGCAGCTGGTATGTGTCTTGATGGAGCAGCTTGTGGGGTGCAGTGGCTGATGACCTGCTGCAGGAGAATATCAGATAGTGGTGGGGTGCAGCTTAGCATATCCAGGCCTAATGTCTGTCTGCTATTGTGTTATGGATGTGTACAGAGCTGCATTGACTGCCCTGTAGGGTGTCTGTTCCCATGCAGGACTGGGGTTGGTGGTCCCCTCTACTGCCACCTTTTCAGGGAGGTGGAATGTGGATCTATTGATGGGAGACCCTGTTTGCTATCCTTGGTCCTGGAGGGGGGGGGGGAGGGAGAGGAGGGGGGGTGGTGGTGCATGGCCCACCTGGGGGTCCATGGGGACTACACCTGACTGAAACAGAGATATCCAAAGTGTTTGTGCAGAAACTAACTATCTCACACATTAACACTGCTTTGGACCTCCGGCATGGCCATTTTCAGCCATGGAAGGTGTTGTGGACCTGGTCCTGGGCGCCTCATTGCACCCTCAGGGTGAGCACAGTACCCGCACAATGTGATGGTGTGTAGCTACTCTGTGCCAGTAAAACACACGGTCAGTACCCCCTACCAGGCTGAGGTGGTGTGTGGGTGCACATGGTCACTTCCCTCTACCGGGTAGAGGTGCTGTGTGGGTGCATTGCACATCTTGTGTTAATCTGTGGACAGCTGATTTGCATGTGCAGTGCATCATGGGTATGGTTAGGCTAACCCTATCCTGGTGACCACAGCAGACTGTCTGTGTGGTGACATGCATGCCCTCTGCAGCCAGCCAGGGGCTTGCTAGCTGCTATAGAGCTGTAGCCCAATGGTTACTGCACTGCCTCTGAAGCCAGAGGTCATGGGTTCAAACCCACAGTGGGGTTATTTGATAGGGTTGTCCAATGCATTATCTTTTTTTAATGTACATATTTTGATGCCAGCAAAAACACCCTCAGCGTACTGTACCCATAAGGTGCCTCTGAGGGTGCTTTATAGGGCGCCCTATAGGGCACCTTATGGTTCCCGTCCATATAAGATGCACTATACATTCTCCTGTGACGCAACCTATAGGGTGCCCTATAGGGGACATTTTAGGGTGCTGTGGCAGACAGTGCAATTTATAATGTGCCCTATGGAGTGCCTTATAGGGTGCCTTATATGGCACCTTCAATTACGGCACATGAGGGCGTGTTTGCTGGCAGCAATTAATAACATAAATATAAAGTGCTGCAGGCCAAAATATGTACAATGCAAAGCTGATGCCACAGTCAGCCTTACGTATTAGGCACACTGGGGAGCAAACCCATGACCCCTGTATCAGCAGTCAGTGCCTTAACCATTGTGCTCCACTGCTGCTCCTCCTTGCCTGTCAGTGCACCTACATATGCTTTTCATTCCTTAAACTGCACAGTGCTGCCATAAAACAGACCTTGCGGTACCTCATACGGCACCCTCTAAAGTGCCCTATAAGCAACATTCTAGGGTGCCTTGGCTGACAGTGCACTTTAAAATGTGCCTTATAGGGCACCTGATGTTAACACGCTTTGGGAGTGCATTTGCTAGTAGTGGCAATTAAAATATGACTAAAATGCCTCCTAAAGCAATCTGACCCATAATATGTTATGCCTCTGCCAGCCTTGTTCATTGGGCACTTTGGGGGATTGAACCCCTAATCCCTGCACCATTGGTCAGTGTCTTAACCATTGTGCTGTGGTTCTGTTCCTGTGATTACACATCAGTGCGCCGCCTTATGCCTCCCAATATTAACATGCCTCCTAAAGCATTGGCGCCCCGCCTTGTGCCCATCAGCGCGCCGCCTTATGCCGCCCATCATTTATATGCCTCCTAAAATAATGCATCAGCCAGCTGGGGCACTGTGGGGGATTGAACCCCTCATCCCTGCATCGTTGGTCAGTGTCTTAACCATTGTGCTGTGGCTCTGCTCTTCTGCTTGCCCATCAGCGTACCACATATGCCTCCCGCGCAGCCATCTGATGCGCTAAGGTGCGGGGCGTACAAGGGCGCCGCGCACCTTAGCGCATATTTAAATTCCGGCTTTTCTTTTTCAGGACGGAACGCCCACTCCTTATATGGCACCCGCACACTACCGGGGCCCGCACCTTACCGGGGTTTTAGTAAACATACCCCTAAAAGTGTATGAGTGGCAAATAAGTAAAATTCACGAACTGAGATGCAAGACTAATAAAGTAATAATTGACTGCTCAGCTTAAGATAAAGAATTGGTGGCAAGGTGATAACCCTTCCAAACGGAGAAGAGAAAGGAATCATTTGCTTGCAACCAATTTTGGATAAAAAGATCTGCTTGCAATATAGTTCTCATTTATTGTTCCTGCCACTTATTACTGTTGGATTTTTACAGTGACACTAAATTTTAAGTAAACCCTTGGTTTAAAACATGTTCTGACCCAGACTCATTTATTTGAGACGGGAATGGTGTGGGACTCTCAGACATTAAAGGCCTCCTGGCTTTTGCCAGTCCCTACTAAAAGAACCCTGATACATAATGTAAGCTCCACCCACCCTCACGCTAGGGCAAGACAGAATTGGCTTCCCCTTGTGTAGGGTGCTGGTATCCCTATCTAACCCACTTTGGGTGTGGTGGGGGGTACCTTAACATTCTCCAGACTGGACTATCCACAAGGGGCACACTGTCTGGAAAATAAATCAGAACTAAAAGGGATAAAGACAAAGGAAAATTTTAGATGTGAAATATGGGATTTACCAGGTAAATATTTTTGGTTAGTATGCTAACTGAAATTCAGAGATTTCCTGACTCTGGTACTGAGTGGTAAGAAAATTACAATGTTTAATTAAATTACAAATGATAAATAAAACAAGGTTTATCTTTTCTTTTACAAGTCTCAATTTCCTTTTACAGATAACTTTGTTTCTATAACTCTGTTCTTAAATGCTATTTGAGCTCAAATAAACATGCGTGTACACAAGTGTGCCAGTACTTATCCTTTCTCTCTCTCTCTCTCTCACTGGGGCCTCCAATTGTAGAATTCCTTCTCTCTCTCTTCCCCCTCTCACTTGAAAATTGCTGGACTGCTTGTTGGTGAAGCAAAGTGCTCTGGGATGTCTCTGTTTTTCTCTCTCTGGATGTCTTCGGCTCCTCAGGAAAATAAATGGTGCTGAAATCCTTAACTGATCCTAACTTACTTCTAATATAATTTCTTTCCCTAACAAAAATCTAAAAAACTAAGCAATATGCGTAAGCTTGCTTTTCTTCTTGAAAAACCTCTGGGCCACTTCCCTACTTCACACAATGATATACTTCCCATTGCACCTCTCACAACACTTTTAGTTCTCATCATAATCCACACTTCCACACTGAGAAATCACTTTCTCTTAGCGCTCGCCTGTTTCTCAGTTTTTAGTGTGCTTTACACTTACTCTCCACTGCTATTTTACTCTAGGATTTCTCAACTAAATTAATTCTATTCTTCCCTTCAAATGAGATCCTCACCTGTTTCTCTCTTATTCTCATACCAACCCTTCAGGTTCTCTGTACCCCTTTTCCTACCTTAGTTCGCTAAACTGAAAAAAAAAATCCACTTGTAAACTTTTTTTCTCACACCCACTTTCCTTTTTTATCTTCTCTTCTTCTCTGCCTAACCTCTTTCTCTCAAGTTCCTTCAATACCCTTTCTATCGGTTAAAAATCTTCACAAACAGCTTTCTTCATTCAAATTCTCTGCAGAAACGCTTTTTCTCTTGCTGACATCATCAAAAGGTTCCCCATCTGTAAAAATAAAAACTTTATTTCTCTTTTCTCCCCATTTCACCTATTTTCCTATCTATTTGAGTCATACCAGGATTTTCCATGCTCTTCACTTAAGAGCACAAGGTATCCACTCTCTCATTTTTAACCACCTAGTTACAATAAAAAG
The DNA here is from genome assembly GCA_033557465.1 of Ichthyophis bannanicus. Classification (NCBI taxonomy): domain Eukaryota; kingdom Metazoa; phylum Chordata; class Amphibia; order Gymnophiona; family Ichthyophiidae; genus Ichthyophis; species Ichthyophis bannanicus. The sequence goes on along the minus strand of CM066035.1, from coordinate 159,036,040 downwards.
CCATGATCTACAGATTGAGTAAAAAGCTCATAGGACTGGTGTGTTCCCTTGTCTGCCAAACAAGGGTGGCTCAAGACAATCAGCTGCCTGAGGTGCAAGATGAGTTGCCCCCCACCCCCCAGCAGTCAAAATGGAGGAACCTCCTCAGAGCTCTAGTCAGGCAACAAAGGTCCCCTCACTCAGGACACCGGTAAGGTGGTTGCTCCAATTATAAAGAAAGCAACATTTTCCCAGCTTATATAACTTTTGTAAAACTTTGCAATGTGCATATTCAGCAAACATTGTAGCAGTTTAATTATATAGCCTGGGACTCTAATATAGAATATATTGACTCCTTACACTACGTACTGCACTGTCATTGTATTTAGTGTAAATATATATTCTGCAAAGACAAAGGAGATGCAAGGTGATCACATACCAAAGAGCAAAAAGAAAAAGCGAGAATCACACACAGTCTATGACACCAAAATAAATTATAATTAATTTTATTTTGATGCTTTAAACTGTGCTGTGGTTTTTGCTTTTAATTATAATATTCTGCATCCAAAAGAAACCTCTCTCCCAAACAATAGGTGCAGAGCAGAACTAGGACATTTCAATCAGAACACAACATACCAAAAGTAATTTTTGATTCTAGAGTCATCTCAGTAACAGAAATATAAACCCTCATCAGTATTGGGCATATTGGGAAGTAATTCAAAACCTTACAAAAATTACTCGACACCTATAGAAATAATCTATCATACCATAACTGCATCAACTTCAAAAACTCACACAAGTGGGGGAGTACTGGACATTGATGGAGACTGCGCTTACCGATTCTGGAGGAGCTTGTCCCGCAGCACTCGCTATCATCTTTCCACTCTCCTCCCCCCTCCGTGCTCATCATCTCCCCTCTTTTCATCCCCATATCCAGCATTATTCTCTCTCTCTTCCTCCCCATCCAACATCTTGCCTACCTCCCCTTCATGCTCAGCATCTGCCCTCCACCCCCATGTCCAGCATCTACATTTTCTTCCCTATCACCCCCTTAGCCCTGCATCTTTCATCTCCCAATCTCTGTCCTATGCTGAGAATCTATCCTTTCCCCCCTAACCACCCCATACCCAGCATCTCCCATTTCTCCTCCCATGCTCAGCATCTGCTCTCCATCCCCCTATGCCCATGTCTAGAATTTGTTCTCTACCCTTATCCCATATCCAACATCTGTTCTCTCCTTCTCCCACTCTGTGGCTACCATTTGGTCTCTGTTCCCCTACCTGTGACCATCTTCCCTTTGCCCCCTCACCCCCTTGGCCAGCATCTTTCCCCCACCCTATCCCATGTTCAACATATGACCTTGCCCTCCATGCCCCCTGCTAACATCCAGCATCTACTTTCTAATTCCATCTCATATACACCATCTGTCCTCCACCTACCCTACCCCCTACTCTGTGGCCACCATCTGCCCTTCCCATCAGGGCCATCCCATCCACTAGGCAGGCTAGGTGGTCACCTAGGGTGGCAGACCTCTGTGGGTGGCACTGCACCCATGGCAGGCCATATGCTATGGCACACATGACCTGCCACTTCTGACCCCCTTCCAACACGAAGTTGTGTCAGAGGGGGTCAGAAGTAGCAGGCCATATGTGCCAAAGCACATGATATGCCAGAGGCTGCTGCTGCTGTTCCACACTGTGCCAGCCCTCCCCCAACTGATTGTCAGCAGGGGTGAGGCAGCTCAGCACAGGGGGGCAGCATGCCATGGCCAGGGCTTCTGCTCGGGCCAGAAGAAATCCTTGGCCTGGCCCTGCCTATCACCCTTGGCCAGCCTCTGTCCCCCAACCCAATCCCTGTCCAGCATCTTTCCTCCAACTCCACACACACCCTGCCATCATCCAGCATCTTCCCTCTACTCCATCCTATATCCTCCATCTGTTCTCCACCACCCCCACTTTGTGTCCAGCATCTGCCCTCTACCCATTCCCCACTGTTGCCTCCATCTCCCCTCTACCCCATCATCACATGGTCAACAACTGTTCCCCAGTCTATCCCATGTCCAGAACCTGCCCTTCATGCCCTGCCCCCCCCCCAACATTCAGTATCTCCTCTTCCCTTTTAACATTCCACCAACGCTACCAGGCTGCCGCTGCTACCACTCAACCTCTGTGGCAGTGACGTGGCAAATAAAGAAATGAAATCATGGGATCTTCCTGACTCCTGCATATTTGGAAGGCCCCACCTATCCTACCCCTTCTTAGACAAAGCATGCGTCAGAAGGGGGTGGGACCAGTAGGGCTTTCTAAACATGCCAGAGTCATGAAGATTCCGTGCTTTTGTTTTGGGGTTTCTTTGGGTTTTTTGCAAACTTGTTGCCTGCTGCTGCCACTGCTTCTTGCCGGTCTGACACCGTGGTGATGGCAGTGGGAAGAGGGTGCCATTCTGCACCTGCCACAGACTTTATAGAAATGGTGGTGACAGCAGCTGGAATACTTTTTTTTTTTTTTTTTTTACAGAAGGCAGAGTGAGGCAGTCGCCATTGGGGTGTTTCGGGAGCCTTTTTTTGCAGCTCCAAAATTTTGCTGCCTGAGATGGCCACCTCACTCTGCCTAATGGTACAACCGCCCCTGCTGCCAAGCAGTTGGTGAAGTAACTGTGAAGACCATATGGAAAGGGGGTTACATGAACATAAAAAAAATGCCCCAAAATGGAAAGTTTTTGTTTGAAATGAGCACGGACTGTATGCAATAAATCTTTCCACTGCTTCAGTACCACCTCAGAACTAGTTAGCACACAAGTCCTTTACTAGCAAGAAATTCAGCAGTGCCTCAATCCGTCAACTCCAGTCACAGAACATACAGCAAGAGCCAAGTGCAATGCTTAAGATGCAGAATTACACCCAGAGAACCATTGTTGAGTGATTTGTTTCTTTGCAAAATGATCATAAGCAGGTTGTTACTGTTCCTTAATTGTCCTGTTTCTCCACTTTGCCTTCAATCCTCCCCTAAGAGGTCTGTTTTCAGCCAGTCACAGTGAACATGTTTCAGGGTCCAGGCTTGTAGGCCTGTGCATTTTGGGCTCATTTGGGCATTTGTTTAGGTACCTATGAATTAAAAGTGCATACAAATTGCTTGTGAGCACGTGAACTTACAAATGAATGAATGAATGTATAACCGATTTGTGTGTGCAGAAAAAGCTGTAGTATGCATAAAAGGAACACAATTACAGCAAAAATTAAAATTAAGATTTTTTTGGCCCAACACATGCCTAAAGGTTTGTGTGCACTGTTTTACAACAACTTGTACTACATTTTACTCTGCAATTCTCAGCTTTATTTATTTGAACTAGACGTATTCTCTGAATGATGAATCCTATATTTAATATTACTACTTTAAATGATTTGAAAATAAACACAGGCTAAACAGACATCTCAGCTCTCCTGGGTCAATGCATGCAAATTACTTTGAAAAACAAAAAAAACAAGCAAAATTTTCCAGCTGCAGTTACTTGAGAAAATTAAGGAATACGACTTGAATCTACTAAATAAGTAATTAATTGGATATACTACAGTAAATGGTTTTCTCATTTTGTGGCCTATGCAACAAAGACCTAAACTGAAAACATTTTAGCATGCAAACTGGTAAATATTTAGGGGCCTGTTTACTAAAGCATGGTAAGTAATTACTGAAGGAGGTAGGACATGCTAATAGTGACCCAGGGCTGGCTCAAAGATTTGAGGTGCCCTAGGCTGGTCCTCCATCCTGTTGCCACTGCCACTCTCATTGCTGCCAGGGCCTGCAACAGGCCCCTAAATATTTATTATGCATTATTTTTGGATGTGCATTCTTTTTACGTGCATGCGTTGATGTGCACGTCTTGGTTCTTGACATCTGCCGTTTTTTCGGCATTATTTCTAATGTTTTTCTTCTTTTTTTCTGGTCTGCCTGTTCAGCCCGGTTGCAGCCGCTTGCTTTTGGAATCCTTGATGTCAACCTGTTTGTTCTTTATCACATATGCTTGGCATTGCTTTTGTTTTTGGTCTCGCTGATATCAGCTGTGTGTGGGGAATCCCTGAAGTCAGCTGGTTTCTGCCTCCTTTTTTTACCGCACATGCACAGCGATTTTTCTGTTCTCCTGTGCTGTGTTCCAGCGACGTGTGCAGCGGGTGTGGGGGCAGCTTTCTTTTAGTGCTCCTGAGAAGTAAGTCTCCTTCTATTGCTTTAGCTTCATTATGTTAGTTTCTCTCTCATTTTTTCCATTTTTGTTTTTTTCTTTTGTAGTTCATGAGATTATTGTTTCCTTTTTCTTTTTTGTTTGCTTTAGCAGTTTTCCTTTTGTCTGTGGAATGGCTATGCAATGTTCTTTATGAAGAGCTCCCTGATGAAGCCGTATGGGTGAAACACCTGGTGTCGGAGCTTCACTGCAACTATTGCCTTGTTCCTCTTGGACTTAATGTTTTGCTGCTGCTGTCTTTCCAAGGACTTTTTGGCTGCTATTGCTTAACTATTTTGCTGACCGCTACTATTACTGCTAGGAGTGGCTCACCATATGTTTTTTGGATTGTTGGGGTTTTGTACTCTGGGCCCAACTTCCTTTCTTGCTAGAAGTTTTTTTCTGACCACTGATGTCATCTCGAGTACAGTTCATGATTTGAGCTTTGCTGTGGCAGGATTTCTGTCTTGGTCTTGCCATATGACTGGCTCATCCTTTCTGCTAATTCTGAAAGAAGGGGTGGCTGAGGTCTTTTTTTTCTCTAACACAGTGTTGTCTGTTGTAATAGGCTCCTTGTCAGTTTGGGTTTGCGGTGTTCTTTTCTCGTGCTTTTTTGTTTTGTTGTTTTGAGAGTACGGTTGGGAGTTTTTCCTAGTATTTTTTGAATCTGTGGCTCCCTGAGGATATTTCTTTTTGATAGTGTAATTTCAAACAAACATCTCACAATATGCTTATCATACAGATTGCCAACAACAAACACTGAGGAATTCTCTGCGCTATTGGAACCAATCTACAGATATACCCACCAGTACAAACAGCTTATATTGTTCGGAGACTTTAATCTTAATGCACTCTCCAAAAAGCAGGCTAACTGATTCCTAGGAGGCCATGAATGCTTTAGAATATTAACAAGTAGTTGACAAACCCACACATATAAAAGGAAACATCCCTGATTAAATCTTCAACTCCACACAGCCCACCAACAACTATTTCACAGAGCCTCAACAACAGCCAGTCCCATGGTCAGACCACTACATACTAAACGTCACTATGCCAAATAAGAACATAAAAACATAAGAACATAAGAAATGTAATCCTGAGTCATCCAAGGTCCATCAAGCCCAGTATCCTCTTTCCAAAAGTAGCCAATCCAGGTCACAAGTACCTAGCAGGTACCAAAAGTCCACAGCTTCCACAATTCTTGTCTTGAGGTAATGGTTTAATAATGGTTTATGGACTTTTCCTCCAAACTTGTCCAAACCTTTATTAAACCCAACTACACTAGCAGCTTTTGCTACATCCTCCGCTAACGAATTCCAGAGTTTGATTACGCATTGAGTGAAAATATATTTTTTCTTATTAGTCTTAAATGGGTTACATTGCAGCTTCATTGCATGTCCTCTAGTCTTTCTACTTTTTCATGGTGTAAACAACCGATCTACGTTAATCTGTTCCACTGTATTCATTAATTTATAGACTTCTATCATATCTCTCTTCAGCCTCCTCTTTTCCAAGTTGAAGAGCCCTAACCTTTTAAGCCTTTCCTCATAGGGGTATCTTCCATCCCCTTTACCATTTTGGTTGCTCTTCTCTGTACCTTTTCTAATTCTGCTATATCCTTTTTAAGATATGGCGACAAAAATTGCACACAATATTCAAGGTGCATTCGAACCATGGAACAATACAGAGGAATTACAATATCCTTGGTTTTATTCTCCATTCCTTTCCTTATGATTCCTAGCATTCTATTAGCTTTCTTGGCCACTGCTGCACATTGGCTGGAGGGTTTCAATGTTTTATCCACGATGACACTTAGGGGTCTGTTTACTAAAGGCCGGTGGTGTGCGGTCCGCGGTGCAGAGCGGGTGCCGTAGAAGGAGTGGGCGTTCCGTCGGGAAGCTGTGAGTGACAGATGCGCGAAGGTGCGCGGCGCCCGTGTGGTTAGTGCCCTGTGCAATTAACGAGGTTGATCTGTGCACATGGGACACACTGCTCACGGATTTGGGCTTTCCAGTATTGTGCTGCACATTGCTGACGGAAACGGTTTCCTTTCCCTTCCCAGCACCTCTAACGCGACTGTTGGACTCGCGGTATATTTCTTTGGAGATTCGGGCACGCTCCTGTGCGGCGAGTCTCCCCCCTCCCACATTCCGCCCACTGACCCCGTCTCTCCGCCCCTAGGGGGCCTTCCTCCGCCCTCATTTCTCCTTTCCACGCCTGTTTCGCACATTTACCGTCCCGCAAATGTGCGCGTTGTCGGCGCACGCTTGCGGGACCCGTGACTGTGCCGGGCGCTCGTACGGGGCGCTTAAGAGCACTTAAATACCTCTTTTAGAGCGCTCATGTGCGCCCCGTACAAGTGCGCCGTTTAGTAAACAGACCCCTTAATCTTTTTCCTGGGTGGTGGTTTTTAAAGTGGTGCATCGTGTAACCAAAGTTTAGGTTGTTCTTTCTTAGGTGCATAACTTTGCACTTGTCCACATTAAATTTAATTTGCCTTTTGGACGCCCAGTCTTCCAATTTATCAAGGTCGTCTTGGGATTTAACAACATTGAATAATTTTGTGTCATCTGCAAATTTGATCACCTCACTCATTATTCCCATTTCTAGGTCATTTATGAATATGTTAAAAAGCAGTGGGCCCAGCACTAATCTGTGGGATACTCCACGATTTAATTTTCTCCATTGAGAAAATTGGCCATTTAGTCCTACTCTCTGCCTTCTGTCTTTTAACCAGTTTCTGATTCACAATACTACACTGCCTCCAATCCCATGGCTTTTTAATTCCACCAAGAGTCTCTCATGAGGGACCTTGTTAAAGGTTTTCTGAAAATCTAGATACACTATATCAACTGGCTCACCTTTGCCTACTTGTTTATTCACACCTTCAAAAAAATATAACAGATTAGTAAGACAAGGCTTTCCTTGGCTAAATCCATATTGGCTTTCTCTCATTAAACCATGACTATATACATGATCAGTAATTTTATTCTTTATAATGGCTTCTACCATTTTGCCTGATACTGATGTTAGACTCACAGGTCTGTAGCTTCTTGGATCATACCTGGAAACCTTTTTAAATATTGGCGTTACATTGGCCATTCTCCACTCTTCAAGTACCACCATTCATTTTAATGATAGTTCACAGATTACTAAAAGTAGGTCTGCAATCTCATATTTCATTTCATTTATACCCTTGGATGTATACCATCCAGTCCAGGTGAATTGGTATCTCCCACATTCCTCAAACTGACGTAACTATCATTTAAACAAGGATACTTGCCCAAGGAACCCAAATTGGCATCAGTACGTCCTACATTCAAAAGCACTACTGCAGACAGAACAGACCCAGCCTCCTACAGATCACATGCAGTCTATCATTCCAATCAAAAATCATTGAGGATGTAGTACTCCAAAAATTACTAGACCATCTTGACACACATGCCCCTTTGGATCACCAGTAACTTTTTTATTTATTTATTTATTTTTATTTTATTTGTGCATATTTACTGCTTTTCGTGAATCAAAACGGTTTACAAGGAGCATGGCTTCAAGCCTCGCCATGGAGTAGAAACCCTAATAATCTCACTCATAGACACACTCATAAAAAGGACAGACAGACAAAATCAAAGATTTATACTAATTTTCCTTGATACAGCAGCTGCCTTCAATTCCATCTCACACAATCTACTGTTTGCAAGACTAAGGGGTATGTTTACTAAACCGCGCACACGTGCGCGGCGCACAAGAGCGGACGCTAATGATGCATTTAAGAGCTCTTAAGTGCCACGCACGCGTGCGCGTCACATTAACGGGCCGGCGCACGTGTGCGGAGCGCTCATGTGCGATAGAGGCGGGGAAACGCTTATGGAGGGCGGAGGAAAGATCCCGAGGGGCGGGGGGACGGGGTCAATGGGTGGAGAGTGGGAGGGGAGAGGCTCCTTGCACAGGAGCGGGGCTGAATTTCGGCATGAAAAATACCGCGAGTGAAACCCTCGCGTTAGAGCCGATTTAAAGGGAAGAGAAACCATTTACGTCAGCAATGTACAGCAAAACCGGGGAAACCTGAAAACGTGAGCAGTGTGATACATGTGCACAGAACAAAATAGCAAATATAAATTAAATATGACCACAACAAATGTCAAAGAAATTATAATCCAGCTGGGAAACAGTGATATTAATGGGCAACCATAAAAAACACTCCCAGGAAATCTCCAAGAAAAAGAAATGATTTTTGGAAGGGTCTACGCTCCGTAGACCCTTTCAAAAATCACTGCATGTCAATGGAGCTTTCCTGGGAGTGTTTTTCATGTTGCCCATTGATATCACTGTTGCCCAGCTTGGCTTTGGTTTTTTCCTCTTCTTTTGGAGGCCATTTATGAGGTTTATTTGCACCCCTGTCCCCATACAAGGTAAATGAGCCCACAGTAAAATTGTGCAGAGCAGGGTGTCTGACTCGTGCGGCCAGGTTTCCTATCTCCAGAGACTACACTATCTCTGTGGCCACAGTGTGGTGCAGCGGACACAGCCAGTGCCTGTAGGACCAGAGGGTCACAGGTTCAAACCCCAGCTGGGGCTCCTACCAACCCAGTCCCCATAGTTTTACCCACCACTAAACAGTGATAGTACAGACACTCCTGTATGGCAGAGAACATAAGCATGGTTCCAACACCTATATTTTACCCTACACCGCACACAAACCATAACAATGGGCATTACCAACAGCCGAGTCCCCCAACTTCAGTCCTGGAGTGCCACAACTCAATCAGGTCATATGCTGTTTTCCAGATAGGGACATGTCTGCATGTTGGCGGAAGGGTACAGGTGGTGGAGGGGGCAGTGGCTGCAAACCACAGCAGACAGTGGCCTAGGCCTGTGCAGGCTGGCACCATCCACTGTAACAGACAGGCTCTGTCGGATGTACAGTGATGGACTCCCCAGGGAGCACAGCACATCTGTGGCAACATGGTGGTGCAGTGCACACAGACAGTGTGTGCAGGAACAGACGGTCACAGGTTCAAAGCCCAGCTGGGGCTACTGCCAATCCAGTCCACATATTTTTCCTACAACTAAACCGTGATAGTAGGGAGAAACCTTTATTGCTGAGAACATACGCATGGTTCACACGCCTATATTTTACCACACCACACACAGACACCATAAACAGCCGCATTACGCAGAGCAGAGTCTCCCAAATGCAGTCCTGGAGAGCCCCACACCATTCAGGATCCATGCTGCCTCTACTAAAGATGCCTGTGCTGCATATCTATGCACCACCCCCATGGTATGCTGATGTAGCTCATGCATATTCATGAAGGACAGCATGAAAACCCGAACAGTGGTTGGAACACCAGGACTGGAGTTGGGACACTCTGCCGTAAAGCAGCAGCCAACAGGGCCAGACACCCCCCCCCCCCCCCAGGCCCCATTGGCCAATGCCTCCTAGAGAGGCAGACAAATATACACAGCCTAACCAGAGTTTAAATATGATACAACATACAAAACACAGACAACTCCACTAATTTAACCAAGTGTAGCAATTGAATTACGTTGCACTAGACAAGCTAACAATACTGTGGTGACAAAGGAGCACAGACCTCAGACAAAACCCCAAGTAGTCAGTAATACTTCAAAACCGGAAATACCGGATTTCAGTAAAACCAAGGGGAGAAAATAGCATCAACGGTCTGTGACCTACCCCCACCATCCATCAACAGTATTGAAAAGCTTATTAGTAAATACAATCCTGATGGGACAATAGCTCTTACAAATTCCAATTATAATAATAACAGAGACATAAGATAAGATATATATCAATAAGTTGCTAAATAATACATAATAACTAGTAACTAATCACCCTGGGGGATTAAATTTTACTATTGATTGGCAGGCCTGTATGTGAGGGTTCTTTTTGCGTGGAAGTGATTGGTTTGACAGCTGTAATGGGAACATGGTTTTGTGTAGCCTTATTGGATAATTTAGGCGACAGGGTGATGACGTCAGACGCCATGAGTTGGATATTTAACCTGGCTTGTGGATGTGAGTTGAGCTCTCTGATGTGTACGTGTATTCGGTGCGGGCATGGTAAGAACTCTTGGCTTTGCTTAGTTCTGGATTGAAAATGAAGTAGTTGGTATGTAGTTGATATATTTAGCACTTTCTTTTTATTGTTTTATTTGTTTTTATAGTTCACCCCCCTGAAGCAGCGTCTGCGAAACGCTAAGAGGGACGTCTGATGTGGCGTCGGGGTTGATATCTAATGCCATCTTATGCCATCTTATGCCATCTTTTGCCATCTTGAAGCTGAAGATTGCTATTTCTACTGATGGGTTCTTTGCTCTTTTTGAGCTTTTTGAGTTCTCTGAGCAGTGGCTATTAAGAGATATATGATATGCTATTTGTTTGCCATTGAAGGTTTAAAGTATTAGTTACTAGTTATTATGTATTATTTAGCAACTTATTGATATAGATTTTATCTTATGTCTCTGTTACTATTATAATTGGAATTTGTAAGAGCTATTGTCCCATCAGGATTGTATTTACTAATAAGCTTTTCAATACTGTTGATGGATGGTGGGGGTAGGTCACAGACCGTTGATGCTATTTTCTCCCCTTGGTTTTACTGATATCCGGTATTTCCGGTTTTGAAGTATTACTGACTACTTGGGGTTTTGTCTGAGGTCTGTGCTCCCTTGTCACCACAGTATTGTTAGCTTGTCTAGTGCAACGTAATTCAATTGCTACACTTGGTTAAATTTGTGGAGTTGTCTGTGTTTCCTAGAGAGGCAGGACATTGGGCCCTGCCTGTATCCCCCAATACTAGCAGTTGCATACCTTAGCACTGCCACTCTACACCTGGGTATATGGTACACAGCTACCAAACGTTGCCCATGATAACTGGCAGATATCAATTCCTACGTTAAGCACATGTTGCTCATTGATCTCCACCATAACAATCAATGTGATGTCTGCGGTGTGTGCTGCAGGTCTGGTCTCTGACAGTGTTTACCACCCTGGGGAGTGACCCCCAACAGTAGTGCATACCATATCCATGCCTGTACTGTGCCCAGGACTGGTGTGGTGGGTATGGCTGCTGGACCCCTCTATAGTAGCACAATGCTGGCATAGGTGTGGGGGTGGCTGTCTGCCTATCCAGTGTGTGGTGGCTGCAAACACCTTCCACAGCCCACACTGCCAGCAATGTTGCCAGTATTGGGCTGCCAATGTGCATAATGAGGAGCAAGGTACCATGAGTATAGGCCGGACAGGGTGGCCTGGCCAGGGTGCATCTGCACAGGGCATAGGGCACTGACTGGGACATATTAGTGCCCGGCCACCACCTACACAGACAGGGTGACCTCAGTATGTCCTGCTGAGAGATCAATCTCACCCTGACTGTGCAGTGACCACAGCATGGCTAGGCACCCCCATAGTGCTATATAGTATTTTTCTCATGTGATAGATATGGGTTTCCTTTTGGGGCCCAGTAACTGATTTAACTGCTTGCTATGTATGTTGACATCCCAGTTCTGGGTGCATGCATCTCCACTGGGAACATGCACTGTGGACTAACTAGCACACTGTTTGCAGCTGGTATGTGTCTTGATGGAGCAGCTTGTGGGGTGCAGTGGCTGATCACCTGCTGCAGGAGAATATCTGATAGTGGTGGGGTGCAGCTTGCATATCCAGGCCTGATGTCTGTCTGCTATTGTGTTATGGATGTGTACAGAGCTGCATTGACTGCCCTGTAGGGTGTCTGTTTCCCAGCAGGACTGGGGTTGGTGGTCCCCTCTACTGCTGCCTTTGCAGGGAGGTGGAATGTGGATCTATTGATAGGGGACCCTGTTTGCCACCCTCAGCCCGAGGGGGAGGGGGTGTGGTGGTGCATGGCCCACCTGGGGGTCCACGGGGGCTACACCTGACTGAAACAGACAGAAATCCAAGGTGTTTGTGCAGAAACTAACTATCTCACACATTAACACTGCTTTGGACCTCTGGCATGGCCTCTTTCAGCCATGGAAGGTGTTGTGGACCTGGTCCTGGGCGCCTCATTGCACCCTCAGGGTGAGCACAGAACCCACACAATGTGACGGTGTGTAGCTACTCTGTGCCAGTAAAACACACGGTCAGTACCCCCTACCAGGCCGAGGTGGTGTGTGGGTGCACATGGTCACTTCCCTCTACCGGACAGAGGTGCTGTGGGGGTGCATTGCACATCTTGTGTTAATCTGTGGACAGCTGATTTGCATGTGCAGTGCATCATGGGTATGGGTAGGCTAACCCTATCCTGGTGACCACAGCAGACTGTCTGTGTGGTGATGTGCATGCCCTCTGCAGCCAGCCAGGGGCTTGCTAGTTGCTATAGAACTGTAGCCCAATGGTTACTGCACTGCCTCTGAAGCCAGAGGTCATGGGTTCAAACCCACAGTGGGATTATTTGATAGGGTTGTCCAATGCATTATCTTTTTTTAATGTACATATTTTGATGCCAGCAAAAACACCCTCAGCGTACTGTACCCATAAGGTGCCTCTGAGGGTGCTTTATAGGGCGCCCTATAGGGCACCTTATGGTTCCTGTCCATATAAGGTGCACTATACATTCTCCTGTGACGCAACCTATAGGGTGCCCTATAGGGGACATTTTAGGGTGCTGTGGCAGACAGTGCAATTTATAATGTGCCCTATGGAGTGCCTTATAGGGTGCGTTATACGGCACCTTCAATTACGGCACGTGAGGGCGTGTTTGCTGGCAGCAATTAATAACATAAATATAAAGTGCTGCAGGCCAAAATATGTACAATGCAAAGCTGATGCCACAGCAAGCCTTACGTATTAGGCACACTGGGGAGCAAACCCATGACCCCTGTATCAGCAGTCAGTGCCTTAACCATTGTGCTCCACTGCTGCTTCTCCTTGCCTGTCAGCACACCTACGTATGCTTTTCATTCCTTAAACTGCACAGTGCTGCCATAAAAAACAGTACACTGACCTTGCGGTACCTCATACGGCACCATATAAAGCGCCCTATAAGCAACATTCTAGGGTGCCTTGGCTGACAGTGCACTTTAAAATGTGCCTTATAGGGCACCTGATGTTAACACGCTTTGGGAGTGCGTTTGCTAGTAGTGGCAATTAAAATATGACTAAAATGCCTCCTAAAGCAATCTGCCCCATAATATGTTATGCCTCAGCCAGCCTTGTTCATTGGGCACTTTGGGGGATTGAACCCCTAATCCCTGCACCATTGGTCAGTGTCTTAACCATTGTGCTGTGGTTCTGTTCCTGTGATTACACATCGACGCGCTGCCTTATGCCTCCCAATATTAACATGCCTCCTAAAACATTGGTGCGCTGCCTTTTGCCCATCAGCGTGCCGCCTTATGCTGCCCATCATTTATATGCCTCCTAAAATAATGCCTCAGCCAGCTGCCTCCATTGGGCACTGTGGGGAATTGAACCCCTGATCCCTGCACCCTTGGTCAGTGTCTTAACCATTGTGCTGTGGCTCTGCTCTTCTGCTTGCCCATCAGCGTACCACATATGCCTCCCGCGCAGCCATCTGATGCGCTAAGGTGCGGGGCGTACAAGGGCACCACGCACCTTAGCGCATATTTAAATTCCGGCTTTTCTTTTTCAGGACGGAACGCCCACTCCTTATATGGCTCCCGCACACTACCGGGGCCCGCACCTTACCGGGTTTTTAGTAAACATACCCCTAAGAGAAAATGGAATTAAAAACACCCCACTCAAATGGTTCCGGTCATACCTAATGAACCGCTTCCAACAAGTAAACTTAGGGCTGCAGAGATCCACACCCACAAGTATCAGCACTATCTGCAGTATTCTTCGACATTTACATCCAACCTATGTGACATATTCAGAAAACTCAATGTCCACTATCATATTTATGCGGATGATATATATTTATACACTCCATACAATATATCCAACCCAGATCAAACCAAGATTGTAAATTGCATCATTGAAACAATGCAATGGCTAAGAGATCACAACCTTACAATAAACTACAAGAAAACAGAGGTACTATACGTAACCAAAAATAAAACATTCACACTGCCTAAAACTCTAAAGATTGGTAATACAGAACTGGAAGTCAAGCAAGAGGTGAAATACCTAGGCATAACACTGGACCAGTAACTAAACTTCATATCCCATATCAGAAAAACCACCAGAGCTATATATGGAAAAATAAGAATTCTGCAGAACTTATGCCCTCTCCTAAAACCAAATGATTTCAATACAGAATTCCAGACCCTAATCTTCCCTCATCTAGACTTCTGCAATAACATACTTCAAGGACTTCCCAAATGCACCTTGCACCAGCTATGACTGGCAGAACACATGGCGGTAAGAATTATAACAGGGGAAGAAAACTAAACACATAACACCAATACTTAAGCAACTAGAACACACTATTTGAAACTAAATCTCATGTTATTCAGTGTAATAAATAAAGAAGTGGAGGAGCAGCCTAACGGTTAGAGCACTAGCCTGGGAACCAAGAGACCAGGGTTCAGTTCCCACTAGCATTCCTTGTAGCCTTGGGCAAGTCACTTAACCTTCCAGTGCCTCAGAAGAGGTCAAATTATCAATGTCCCTGTTTAACATACATTACCAAGTTTAAGTTACAATGTAAACTGCTTTGACTGAAATGATAAAGCAGTATAAGAAACCTGTTAAATAAATAAATAGCATATCTGAAAGCTGCTGTCCATAGTTTCAGCTGCTGCAAGGCAAACATAACCTTTCTGCCTTGGGTTGTGTAATGCTACCTGTATACTATCATATTGTTGCATCCCTCAAGACTCCTCTCCAGCTCTGCCCGACCTCCACGTCCAAGAATGTGTATATGCCCACTAGATAAAAGTATATGCTATGAATTGGTAGCGCATTCTCTCATGGGTGTATATACCCAAGCAATTGCCCATTTCTCAAGCGAAAGAGCATTTTTACAACAGGTTGCCTAGCATGGAACAGCAAATAGGCACCTAGTTTGGAACTACTTGCCATTTTACAAATGCACATAGGCTCCAATGGAGACCAATTTAGAAGCACATATATGTGTAAATAGCAACATTTGCACATGTAGGTCACATACACATGTAATTAGTGGGGGGATATTCAAAGGCATTTACAACGGTTTGTGGACCTGCAAACTGCCTAAATGCTGTTCGCCGGGATATTCAGAGGTACCAATCGGGTTACTGCCGCCAAATATCCCCAGTTTGGGCGCTAAATGCACTGATGCTGACTGCTTAGTATCAAGGCATGCCGGGGGTGGAGCAAGGGCGACACCGTGGGTTAGTCAGGTAGCGGCAATATTCAGCCGCTGCCTGGTTACTCCAACTAGCTAAAGTTAGGATCCAACCAGGGGCTGAATAATCACCATTCACCGGATAGCAAGGTTACTATCCAGGCAACCTGGATATTCAATGTCAGATATTCAATGTATACAGAAGTATACAAATGTTCTGTTCACTGTTTAATGTAAACCGCCCCTGATCTCTGGAAGGGGCAGTATAGAAGAAACTGTTAAATAAATAAATAAATATGGCCCTGGCACCGAATATCTGGGGCAAAGTTAAAATGGTGACAGCCTCTTTAAGTGTGCTGGCTGCTCCCCTGGTGATTTTAGCAAGCTGTTATTTCCATGTGGCTATCCACACCATGCAGATATTTAAGAGAGATGCGACGGGGAGCGGTTTAGGCATAGCCAAAAACAGATGTGCACTTCCTATCTTACAATGCTACCATTGCTCTGGAGAATTAGAAAGTAGAAAGGGGTCGGGGTCACATGTTCCTCCTGTTGCTAGGGCCACATTGAATAGCTAAGTCTGGCTCAGCACCTCTACTTTCTCATCCTGCCTCAGCAGTGAAAACTGTCGCCACCCCTTCATGCAAAGCTACAGTTTGCAAAAGTGGGCAGTGCCAGCCTTGGGGGGAAGTCAGGCTGGCTGGCTGGCTGGCTGCCACTTCTGGGTAATGGAGTGAGAAAATGGTATGATGGTATGAAGAATAGCAGCCAGAAATCAGGACTTGGCTTGAGAGGATCAGAACAGCTGAGGGAGAGTGAGGATGGCATTGTGCATAGTAGATCTCTCTTCTGGCTCCTCTTCCACAGGAGCCAGTCCCTGCTGAGTGCTGCTCCTAAAATTATGCTATCCTAGGTTGTTGCCTTGCCTGCCTAGTGCTAGGGTCATCACTGACTAAGAGGCAACAATACTAGAGTATACAACCTACAATAGAAAGGCATAAGCTTGATCCTAGAAGACTGCCAACAGGTCTACTCTTCCAGGAAATTAACTGGTTATTATGTATCATGAATGCAAATATATCTGATGAATATTTATTGTAAGTCATCTAACTATGAGGCCCATTTGTGACTCCCAAGGAAGAGGCTCTGCACTGCCAATGTAAAGCTTAGAACGGGGTTCCCAAACTTTTCTTCATGATGGCACAGCCAGCTAGATCTTCAGAATATCCCCAGTAAGAACATAAGAACTACTCTTATTTGGTCAAACCAAGGATCCATCAAGCTCAATATATTGTTTTCAAAAATGGCCAATCTAGTTCATAAGTACCTGGGAGGACATCAAAAAACTGATAGATTCCGCACTCTGAGATAAGCAGTGGCTTTCCCCAAGTCTTCTTGGTTAATAATGGTTTATAGACTTCCTCTAGGAATTTTTCCAAACCTTTTATAATGCAGCTACGCTAACAGCTTTTTACCATGTCTGCTGTCAATGATTTCTAGACCTTAATTGTGAATTGAATTAAAAATGATTTTCTCCTATTTTTTTCTTAAATGTGTTATTTAGTAATATCATGGAGTGTCCCCTATTGCTTTAGCTTAAACAATTGATTCATAGCTACATGCTCGACTCCACTCATGATTTTATAGACCTCTGTCTTATCTCTCCTCAGTCATCTTTTCTCCTAGCTGAGCAGCCCTAACTTCTTTACTCTTTCCTCATAGCAGTGTCATTGTAGGCCCAATATATTCAGATTATTTTATGCATAAAAAATTATGGATATCTCAAAAACTCCAAATGGCTCTGGGATTAGGTTAGGGCTCTTCAACTTGGAAAAGAGACGGCTGAGGGGAGATATGATAGAGGTCTATAAATTAATGAATGGAGAAGTACGGTTATTTACTCCATCAAAAAGTAGAAAGACTAGGGGATACGTATTGAAGCTACAGTGTAACCCACTTAAGATTAAGAGCAAATATTTTTTCACTTAACACGTAATCAAACTCTGAAATTCGTTACCAGAGAATGTAGTAAAAGCTGTTAGTATAGCTGGGTTTAAAAAAGGTTTGGACAAATCTCTGGAGGAAAGGCCCATAAACTATTATTAAAGACGACCCAGTAAATCCACTGCCTTCCCCTAGACAAGCATTGTGGAAGCTACAGTATGTACCATTTTGGGAACCTGGCAGTTACTTGTAATCTGGATTGGTCACTGCTGGAAACAGGATACTGGGACTGATGGACTTTGTCTGACCCAGTATGGCATTTCTTATGTATCACTAGTGCAGCTTTGGGAAGCCTTGACTTAAAATGCTCACAGAAAGAAGATAAGAAGGCCCTCATGACCAGAGGACTTTTCAGAGCCGAAACTTACTGGGAACATTTTCAAAGCCATTTAGGTGGTTTGTAGACCTGCAAAACACCTAAATGGTGCTCTATGAGATAACTCAGTGGCACTAATATGGTTAGTGTTGCTGAATATCCTCGGGGGCCGTCATTAAATGCCCCGGCATGAGCCAGCTAGCATATGAGCGTTCCGGGGGAGGAGTGGAGGTGGCACCTGTGGATAACTGGCTAGAAGAGATATTCAGCCCCTAGCCAATTATCCCATGACTGAAGGCTTGTTAACTGTCACTGCCATTGCTTACCAGGCAGCACTATTAATCGGTCTTCACCAGAGCATATAATACTTTTAATTCAATCTAATAATTGCTCCACAGTAACATTCACGTGGTAATGAAAACAGTAGTGTGAGCTAATTCTGTACTATTCAATGGTGTTGCACCAGAAAGTCTCAGACTCTGTAGCGCATGGATCAAACAGTATGTAAAATACCATCAATAGCGCTCATTGCATCAACGACTATTCTGGATTCTGGTTATTTAATTTATATGTTTTATATATTTTATGCCCTTCATCATTCTCCTCACACACTATTAAAACACAAGTGGGGAACGTTAAAGATAAGCACTTGTGTTTTAATAGTGTGTGAGGAGAATGGTGAAGGGCATAACATATATAAAACATATAAATTAAATAACCAGAATCCAGAATAGTCGTTGATGCAATGAGCGCTATTGATGGTATTTTACATACTGTTTGATCCATGCGCTACAGAGTCTGAGACTTTCTGGTGCAACACCATTGAATAGTACAGAATTAGCTCACACTACTGTTTTCATTACCACATGAATGCTACTATGGAGCAATTATTAGATTGCTTACCAGGCAGCAGCTGAATATTGCCCCTGCCCAGTTAGCTGAGGTACTATCCGTCTAACCCAGATATTCAGTGCCGGATATGGCCCTATCACTGGAAGTTCAGTGGCAACTGCTAGCCACTGTGCAAGTGCTAGTTGCCCCTGCTGATTATACTCCATGAAGGCTTGTGGTCTTACAGCATGTTTTAGTCAAGCTGTTCCATCTCTGAATTTTCTTATTATTTTTCAGTTCAAATCCATCTAACCCCTCCCACTCCTTCTGAGGTTATGTGCATGGATTATCACAAAATCCTTTCAAAGAACATTTTAATATGCTTTTATGATAAACAGATGAGACTAAATCCAAAAGGACTTTTTTTGAAATATGTTTTGCACACGTCTATTTGCTGCAAATATTGGAATGATGCAGTCTTTGTGCTACCAGCAATTACTTTATTCTCACTTCCAGAACTGAAAAAAAACCCCACATAAAAACCAAAAATGAAGAACAGAGAAACCCATATCACACCGGAGAGTACAAACATAACAAAAGCCAGAACAAACTGGCCAAATTTTCTGGTGCATGTAGATATTTTTGAAATGCTATTTATTTCTGCTATGACTGCGACCATCTGCATTATGTTGACTTTCCATGAATGGATTGTTTCAGTTGGCAGCTTCTTCAAATCATGAAGCCTTCCTTCTGTTGCTATAATCTCAATAAACATTGAAAGGAAATACCTAAATGCTGTTATTGCACCCCCTTTTTGTTTGATATTATTGGTATCAGACAAATAGCTGAAGTATCCAGGGGTAGGAACCTATTCACCTCTAAGCAAATTAAAGAACATTCACAATTAACAGACTTATTCTAAAGGTCTTTTCTCTATTCAAACCAACATTTCAAGAGATTGATAGAGAACAGCAAGAAAGCATGTGATTGAGGAATTTACGGAAAGCCAAATCATATCAAAGCAGATGACTCGCCCATTATCCATTGCAACGCCATGTAGTGAAAACATAGGGCTGGTGCTGACACCAACATTAACTTAAGCCGATGACTGCCAGTTGAATATATTGGCCCCACGGTTTCCCAGCTCATCTCTATATTGTTTATAAAGAACATGTATAACAGCTGTCAGTCTTTCCATAGCTGCTATTGCCCATTTTTAGTGAGCCTACTTTATGTGGTTTTGCTTTCCAAATCTCTGGTAATTAAATTTTAGCTGCAGATTGCATGTTTTTGTAAGTTGTTGATGTTGGGATATTAGCAGGACATTAATTCAGCACATATTTTGGGGAAGACAGAACCAAGGGAAAATTCACAGTTCAAAAGCATACTTTCTATATTCCAGAACTTTTCAACTTGAAGATAGCACTATCATATGTATAAAAAAGAACCAGCCTATTTCTTAAAAAAAAATATATACATTTATTTGAATAGTTATTGCTCATGAAAGGATGATATGATGTTTAAATAATATTTACTGAATGACTCTCATAGTTCTTGTGGAAGGGCAGACTAGACAAGCCATATAGATATATATTTTTAGTGCCATCTCCTGGCGACCCAGCTGCCTCTGGGTATTCTTGGCAATATATCTGTGGATATAAATTGCCAGGCCTTGTTTTCCAAGGCAATGGAGGGTAAAGTGACTTGTCCAAGATCACAAAGTGTGCCAGTGGGAATCAAACCCTTAGATTTTCTGTATACAAGGCAGTTGCTCTAGCCACTAGGCTATTCCTCCATGCCATATTAAACAACAGTGTCCAGCCATCACCTCTTTAATTTAAGCCTGGATATTCAGTGCTGGGCCATATCTGAACATTTTTATTAAATATCCAGTTTGCCTGGATTGTGTTTTGGCAATCTGGTCAGCTACCCACCACTCCTTTACAGGCCTCCCCTTTTATCTTAGTAACTTTTTAACAGCTTACACCCCATGCAAAGCAAAGGTCCTCTCAGGGTGGCGACCTTCCTTATCCTTCTAAATCTAGGCTCCACCTTGCTTTCTTCCAGAATACTGCATCCTGCTATCAAATGCCGCAACCCCGGAACTCACTGCCACTAGAACTTCAGCAAAAATGTTCCTATAAAAATTTTAAAAAAGCCAAAAAAACATGTCACTCTACCCAGGCCTTTGCTTAAAGCCTTCCTCGCTAACTTTTTGAAATCTCAAAATTACTCTACATATTGGCTCTATGGTTCTCAGTGTCTTCTGGAAACTTTGTCCTACTCCAATGCCTCCTTTTGTTTCTGTCAATACTTGAGGTTGTTATGGGGGGGTTTTTTTGTTTTTGTATTTGTCATGCCAACATATTTCAACCTTTTATTGAGTTGCTCTAATTTCAACATTTTACTAGTATACCTGACTCTGAACCATTCACTGCTGAATGACTGTAAACTTTCTTCTAAGATCTAGTTTAAGTACTGTCCCTAGTTTAAGTACAGCTGAGTACCGCCGCTGATTGGCTAGTCACTCCCACACTCTACCCCTGGAATGCACTGTCACTAGCCAGCTAGCCACAGGGTGTTTAACCAGTTTAGGAGGATATATTCAACAGCACTAACCATTTTAGTGCTGCTGAATATCCCAGTCAGCAGGATTTATGTAGTTTATAGGTCTCCAAACAAGCATAACTCCAGGGCAGTTTCTCCAAATGGGTTAGTTTTGTGCATACCATGACCGTCATGAACCTCACTTCTAAGCCAGGGTATGTAGAGTATGATCTCAGTCTCTCAAATTTACTGTTAATATTCAGCGTAATACTTGCATCGTGCCAAAGAGAACTTCCTTCTGGGATTCATAAGATCTACATGTAGGGGTAGTTTGTCAAGTTGTGCTTGGAAATTCCTCTTAATCAAGCCTATGGCACTCAACACGATAGGAAATAACTCTGTATCTTTCTGCCACGGTCTCTGCATTTCTTGGTACTTCAGGATCTTCTGATTCTCCATGTGATTCACAGAATAATCACTCGGAACCGACACCTATATTATCAATGCCATTCTGTTGTTTTTCTCCTTTACCACCAAGTAGGTTTCCTCGCATCCAGTTTCTTATCCGTCAGATTGGGAATGTCCCAGGCTTTCATAACCTCTTCATTCCCTTTGATAGGCCTCCCACGGTCTTTATCTGTATGTGTTTCTGTATACATGATGCGATGGTCATTACGAATGATAAATTCTTTGGCTTGCTTCAGTATGGAGTTTGGCACTCAGATTTTTAGACTATGCATCTCGCTTTCTTTGCAGTAATCCTACTCCTCACACGCACAGACCAAAAGCCCTTCTCCCAACATATAATTCAAAGAAATATTTTTAATTTATATAAATCACTTACCGTGAACCTAATCCCAACTACAAATAATCAGCAAAGACTCAGTAGTGAGTAGACAAACAGACTAAACAATGGGCAGGAAAAAAGTCTCAGATAACTTAACCTCCCTCTATGTGGCTACTCAAAGCCATAAGGAAACAGACAGCTCCACATCATAGGCTGAAAAAACTCCTCCCATCAATGAATTAAAAAATGTTTTTATTACAAAATACTTAAAAACTGCCAAGCAATAATCTACGACCAGTTGAGCTGCTTACCACTTGATACAGGACCCAGTGGGGCCCGTAACATGCATGCTATGTCGTGGAATATGTGGGATTTTTAATCGCCTTTGCATAAGGTAAGTGTTGATTTCACTTCAAAAAATATTTTGGGTGCGCTGTGGCTCTGTCTGATTAAAAGGGTTCTTTCGGCGGTGAGGGGAAGGTTTCTCTGTCCTCCCTCTCATGTCGATTGACCCCGACAAAAAAACTGTTTGGTTATTGTAAAGTGTCAGCGATAGCTACTGGCTTGATTTTTCAATGACTTTTGTTCATGTTTTGTACTTCTGCAGTCATTGAGTTGTTGGGGTTTTATTGTCCAAGCAATAATCTACAGCAGAAGGTACCTCAGGGTGCCCTGACAGTAACCACCATAAAATGGTATTAACACACCAATTCTATAGGAGCTATTTAAACCAGAATCACCGACCAACACAGTGGCCACCTATAAAGGAATAAGGAAAGGAGCAGTCACAAAACTTCTCAAACACAATTCAAAGCCTGCCTGCAGCCCCATACTTAGCTCAGGACAGCAGCTCTTCAAGTTTGCAGCAGTCTAAGCTTCAAACACTCCTAAACAGGACACCAAAATACCAGGTACCACTGCTACACTCACCACCGAATCCACCACCATACCATTTCTCAGAATAAACCATTTCTCAGAATAAACAGATCTTTGTTTCGCTAAAAACAGTTTCTTCAGGGGTTACATTACTAGCCGAAGTGCAGTGAGAGAGAAGCTTATATTAATGTACCATCCAAGTTAGAGATCAGTTTTTATGCACAGAATCCGAGTATAAAATAGTAAGTGAACCACTTTTTCTGTTAGCTCAGTTAATTGACCAATTAGAATCAGGTGCTTAAATGGGTATAATTAAGATAACCCTACAGAGTAAATCAGCATGACAGAATTTGGGCATCCTGTCCTATATAAAGATCCAATAGGTTTTAAAGTTTGATCTTCACCATAAAAGTCAGTGAGAAACTACCATGCTAGGACCTGTTCACTGGTGATGCCGTATCCTCTGATACTGAGGATATGTCTCGTGGGGTAGATGCCTATGCAGGAAAGGTTAGGACAGTCATCATTGCTGGTGACAACCACTGATTTAGATTACTTTAGTTTATTAAACAATTTTCTGAACCACCTGTTTGACAGTGTACATCAAAGTGGTTTGCATTGGACTATAGAAGCTAGTGGACATGTGTATAGTTTGGTAAAATGCCTCTTTCATGCATCACCTATAAAGGATATTTAGACAGTGCTAGTGATCTGCTCAAAGGCACTTAACAACAACAGTGATAGGATGTCTTGGGATGAAGGTTCTAGAAGTCAAAATTAAGTTTTGGGTAGAAGGTTGAAATCCAGATTATCTAGGGTGACATTTTCAGAAATGATCCCCATTCTACACACAGGACCCAAGAGGCAGGCAGAGCCATGGAGTCTCAATGCATGAATGAGACAAAGGTGTAGGGAAAAGGGGATGGTCATCTACTCTGATGGGATCTGACATTTTGTAAATTCCTCAAATGCATTCTCTTGCTTTTCTACATCAATATCTTTAAACTTTGGCTTGACTAACACTAAGGGGCTTGTTTACAAAGCCACGGGAGCGGCTTCTGCTCGATATCGGAGCCACGGCCCCATTGAAATCAATGGGGCCTCGGCTCCGATATCGGGTGGAAACCGCTACCGCGGCTTTGTAAACAAGCCCCTAAGAGCCATAGTTAATAAATATTTTTTGCACAACAAAATAGAAAAATCACTTTTTGAATAATTCCCTTTATTGTGGATATGCTTTAGTTTACTTAAAGGTGTTAGGTCATTTTTAAGAAAAGATGAGCTTCAACTTAATCAGGCTGGAAAAAGGCTGGTAGCGCTAACTTTTAAAAGGGGGGAGCAGTACTTAAACTAGACCTCAGAAGAAAGTTTACAGTCATTCAGCAGTGAATGATTCAGAGTCAGGTATACTAGCAAAATGCTGAAATTACAACAACCCAATAAAGAAGTTGTGGTAAAGACTGAGGTAGCCCAAGCACAGTTAAATAACACAGAGATAAATAATTCAAAATTTCCCCTAACTACCACCACCAGATTCTGAATACAAATAAAAATAATACTTTAAATCATCTGTATGTGAATGGCATAAGTCTAAAAGAATATCAGATTTGAGAGTTAGAATACATGGCACTAAATGAAGATAAACATAATAGGCATCTCAGAGACCTGGAGGAAAGATGACAACCAATGTGGTACTCTAACAACATGGTACACATTATATTTCAATCACTGGGCAGATCCAAGTGGTTATATTAAAGATGGCATAGAGCCTAACAGGAAGAAACAAAAAGCAATATGAAATTTTTATGGATACAAATTCCATTTGTGAAGTGGAAAAGTATAGTGAGGGGGGGGGGTATATCATCCAGGAGGGCATATATAAGAAATAGGCACTGAAATACTAACATAAATTAGGACGCATAACACATTTGATAACATGATAAGGAAAATGACAATTAGCTAAATATTGATTGCACACGTTAGGGAAGTAAAGTTTCTAGATGCTATAAGTGACTGTTTCATGAAGCAGCTGATCCCGGAGCTGACAAAAGGGGAAACTGCTTTAGATCTAAATGGAGGATCTTAAGCGAGGGGCAATGCAGATAATTTTCTAAAGGGTTTTTTTTTGTCATGTGAAAAGCCTCTTTCACTGTGGAAAAGGGCTAGCTTTATGTGATCTGTGCCTATTTGTCCCTGGGGGTGACTAACAGCATCATTTATCAAGATCTGATTGTGATTAAAGAATCAGAAGGGATTTTATATCCTTTGTTGTTTGCATTCCATCCAGTGAATTTAAAAAATAATCTCTGAATCTAACGAGCAGGGACGGTCTTTTTACATATATATCTACAGCACTGCCTATGTTTTGTAGCAGTATACAGGTATAAATGATTAATAGTAGTAGTAGTATCTCAACTTTTGTGTTTCAGGAGAAACCATTATGATCAGTTAGGATTTAAAAGGCGATTGAAAGATTTGGTTGAGATTTTCAGAATGAAACTTCCCTCTTTCTGCAATTCTAAAGAGATAAATGTGCCTTTATTATGATAGAGATGTATTACTTTAGCCTCAGCATGAAGGTATTTCTGAGTATCTTTTTATACTTGTATCTTGTTATACACGTCTTCACAATTGGTTAAGGTTTGGAGAAAGCATTGGGATTTATTGACTATACATCATTGTTATGCAAATAAATTATGAGGATTGCATATTCCCACTCTAAGACTGCACTTTTCTGAATTACCTTGTCATCAAAACATCACAACATAAGATTTTTCTTGAAAACTAGCAGTCAGAAACTAAGGCCCCGATTCTATAAGGCGGATAGCGGGGCTGCACGCCCCACCAGGACATACAGCCCCACTATCTGCCTTTGCCGTATGCTGCCTCCCATCCTCCCTGCACACACAGAGCCGCTGTGCGTGCTACGGGGGATGGGGGTGGCACAGGGCGGAGAGTGGGAGGAGTGTATGAGGGACTGGCACCAGGACATGTAGGGACGAATCTGCTCACGACCCTGTACATCCTGGGGTCAATGGGGCGACAACCAGACTATTCCACCTTGGAGTGGCTCTCCATGGGTGCTCTGAGGTGGTAGGTGGGTCCCCGCCACCCGACTGGGGCACTGGCTGCCCCCATCAAATTTGGGTGTTGGGAGCATTGGGGTCCCAGGGCATGGTGGACATGCAGTGCTGTGGAGAGGATGTCCCTGCGGTGATGCTGGGGCAGCGGGGCTGTCTCCCTGTGATTGATCCTGCACCCACAGGAACGTCTTGCTCACATGGTGTAGAATCGGGTGCTGACAGCCCCTGATAGAATTGGGCTCTAGGTGTGGTCACTGACTGACTTGTAACAATACCAATACTATGAAACAGTTACTGTAATTAATCC
Source organism: Ichthyophis bannanicus (assembly GCA_033557465.1). Classification (NCBI taxonomy): domain Eukaryota; kingdom Metazoa; phylum Chordata; class Amphibia; order Gymnophiona; family Ichthyophiidae; genus Ichthyophis; species Ichthyophis bannanicus. The sequence continues at coordinate 159,009,823 of CM066035.1, read as the reverse complement.
AACAGATAACTGGATTTGTGTTTGAAACATTTCATGACTTGGGCAATAGCAAAAATAAAATACATCATCCAATGTCCTTGTGATAAGAGGTACTTAAGAACTTATATTTTTTGGCATCAAAGTGCCATTAGAAATTGTCACAAAAAGGCATCTTTACACAGAAACACAAATTAGTTGATATGCATGATTTCTTAAGTTATTAGAGATTTTTCCTAACTTGATCACAAAATTTAGGCAAAAACACTAATAACCTGAAAGTTGTTTTGCTGGGAATTATCTCTTTGGTTTGTTTTACTATTGAACACATAAAACTTGCTAAGAGAGATGGGCATTAAGTTAAACATGCATAGTATTGTAAAGAGAGGTGGAATTTTAATTTCAAGAGTTTAGCTATTATTTATCACATGACCAATGGATGTTGTCCTACCATTTTGACCATGTATAAAAAAGATGTAGGTATGAGGGATGTCTAGGAAACATCTGGGATCTCCAGAACAGAAGGTCCAAAAACTAAGGGAGTAGCAGCAGTGCCTTCTGAAATCATTCCATCTCCACCCAGAAAAATGAATGACCCCATAACTGGTTATGGAAGCTGGCCTCATGCAGGTTGCAAGGCTTGGTACGAGGTGCAATCAAAAAGTATCACAAGAAATAACACAAGAAATGGTTCAGAGGAAGGCAACCAAAATTATTTGGAGCCTGCATCAGAATGAGAAGAGACTTGAAGACCTAAATATGTAACACTCTGGAGGAGAGGAGGGACAGGGGAGGTATGATTCAGATCTTTAAATACTCAAAGAATATTAATGAATAAACAAACCTCTTCCAAAGATGGAGAAGCTATAAAACTAGAGGGCATAACAAGAAGCTGCAAAGGGGTAAACTGAAAGGCAATGTCAGGAAATACTTTTTCATTGAAAGGGTGCTGGATGCTTGGCATGCCCTCCTGATGGAAGTGGTGGGGGCAAATACAGTGACAGAATTCAAAATGGCATGGGACAGACACAGTAGATCCCTTTATAGCAACAGGATAAAATCAAAATAAATATAAAAATCTCTTATATCTCAACAAATAGGGGTGACCTACACGGAGCGGTAGGTGCACCTAGTCTTGCCGCTTTGATGGGCAGACTAGATGAACCATACTGGTCTTTATGTGCCGTCATTTACTATATATAACACTAATAGTTAAAGAAGTCAAAGGGTAGAAGGTCAGGTGAGTACGGAGGCTGGCGGACTTGCTCGATTTGGTGTCTATCCAAGAACTACTGGAGAAGATATGATACGTGAGTTGGGACGTTATCATGACGATGCAACCATTCACCATTCCTTTGCAACTCTGACCTCTTACAATGAGCTGCATCTCTCAAACAAATCAGAACTTGGACATAGTACTCCTTATTGATGGTATGGCCTTTTGGAGCATATTTACGATGAACAATACCCTTGACATTGCTCCTCACCTGACAGGCTTTCTTGGGCCTGGGAGAGTCCGGAGTCTTCCATTGTAAGTATTGAGCCTTAGCTTCTGGGTCATAACCATAAACTAATGATTCATCACCAATTATAATCTCTGTGATGAAATCGGAGTAATTTTCAATGCATTCCAACAAATCCCTCGCTTCAGACAGTCTATCGTCTTTTTGGTCAGGGGATGGGAGTTTCGGAACAAATTTTGCAGACATATGTCTCATCCTCAAATGAACAGTGAGAATGGACTGTACCAACCCGAAACTGATGTCCATGTCCTCAGCAAGCTCCCTGATAGTCAGTCGATGATTTGAGCATATTGCAGCATGCAGTGCTTCAACTTTGTCTTCATTCCTGCTCGCCACTGTCAACACTTTGGCGACCCTCTTGGAAACATTTGTACCAGTCAAACTCTAGCACGACTCATGCAGTCATAGCCTTACGCTTTCTGTAACTTGTCATAAGTCTCTTTGCACAAATCTCCAAGTTTCTGGCAGAATTTAATGCAAATTTGCTGTTCAATTTTTTTCACTCGTAAATCTGATGAACTGCTTTTACACGATACCAAATATCATGTGATTAAAAAAAATACAGGTGTGCCTGCAGCCATGCTACACTCTGCACATGCAGAGCACATAATTAGGTCATTGCATGCATAATAGTATCGTGGTGTTGCATCTTGTTATATAGCTACACAAGTCTCTATACTTTTTGATCACACCTCATATGTAGACAAGTGTAGGCCATTTCAGAAATTTAGACATCCAGATTGTGTACGACCTCACAGTCATGTACTTGTATGTGCTGGCAGGGGTACCTGAGAAGGGGGGCGTTTGTGGTATGAGACTTGCATGTCCTGGCCTACCATTTTAGATACTAAGACATGCAGCAGTGGGCCAGTAAAAAAAATTTGGAGTATATGTTTATGCTCATGTTTCTTCAGGCAGGAAATAACTGGCGATGTAACCTTCTGCCATTCTGAAATTGCACCATGATGTGCATCTCCCTTTCTTCTCCAAGGCTATCCCTTTACCACGCCCCCATGCTATGCAGATGCTCTTATGATGGGGATGCCTATATACTGTATATGCCTTCAAAAATTTCCCTGTGGACGTCTCCATGATTTGCATGTCTAAATGCCCATTTCCATATGTCCAACTCATAAATAGAACTTCTGAAATGCCCCTCATATTCTCGCAGAGAAAGACTGAGTGAAGAAACTACTAATACGTAGGTACTGTAGTAATTTGAACATAGTTTCTGACTATGTATTTTTGCTGGTACAGGAGTTTCTAAAAATTGTCATCAGCAAGACTTGTGAACCCTATAAAGCAGCGGTTCTCAACCTGTGGTTCGTGACCTCCATGGGGGTCACCTCAGGATTTGCCAGGGGTCGCACGTTGCTTCTGCTGCCATCCACTTCTCGGCAGCGGCAGATTACCGCATCAGAGCCCCGATCGGCAGTCTACAAAGAAGCGGGTGAGCTCAGCTCCTACCCGATCCTCCTGAGCAGGCCAATTGCAGGCCCTATGAGACATTTAAACTCTGCAGCCGCTTCCCCCCGCCCACACTGGAGACCTGATCAGCAGTCCACAATGGAGCAGGTGAGCTCAGCTCCTCCCCGATCCTCTGGAGCAGGCCGATCGCAGACCACTTTTCTTATCTTTATAATTTTTTTTTCCTTTTTCTTGTCCCCATTTGTGGACTAAAATTATTTGTTTAACTTCTTTGCAATATTGAACGAATTAAATTTATCACTGCAAGGACCAAACACAACGTGCCTAGATTTGTCCGAAAAGTTCCAAGCGTTTCAAATGAAACTTCAGCTTTTGGCAGAAAACGTTAGCTGAAATAGAATGTACATGTTGCTCAACTTATCCGCTTTCTTTGAACAAAACAAGATTGAACTTGACACAAGAAATGGAATTATAATTTCTGTCAAACAGCACTTAGAAATGCCGGAAGAAGAAATTTCAGCATGTTTTCCAAATTTACCTGGCACACCATTTGCACTTGCCAGAAGTCCATTCACAGTTAAAGTTGAGGATGTTCCTGAGATTGCACAAGAAGAGTTCATTGAACTCATTACCAGCGATGCAGCGAAAAATGATTTTTCTTCAATGTCAGTAATTCAATTCTGGATCAAGTATTTTCAATTCTATCCTGGACTGTCTGAGATTGTGTTGCATCTACTTCTTCCACTTTCCAACAACATATCTGTGTGAAACCGGCTTCTCAAGCTTGTTGCTTATCAAGAGTAAATACCAAAATAGACGCTGCAGAAGATGATCTTTGTTGTGCTCTCACAAAGACTGAGCCGAGAATTTCACATCTTGCGAGAAGGAAGCAAGCACAACCTTCGCACTGAAGCATAGGCCTACTTTTTAGGTTTGACAACGCTAACATTTTTGCCCTTCGTCAGTCTTTTTGAATAAAGCATACTAAAACCATTGGCTACAAAATCATAATAATTTCAAAATCAAATATTGTTACTTGTTATTGTGATTAATTATTGTGGTTTAAATAAGTAAATTTTATAAATAAAAACATATTGCAAAGGCCTATAATATATTAATAATTCAACAAATGATTACAGTGACAATGCGTTAATGGCAAAGGAAGAGAGACGCATTTGATTTTATCATTGGGGGGTCACCACAAGTTGACCAATGGTAAAAGGGGTCACGGTACAAAAAAGGTCGAGAACCACTGCTATAAAGCTTCTATTTCAGGACCAGTCTTTGAATCACACCCAGACAGTCACGTTTTCAGGATATCCACAAAAAATATATATGAGATAAAGTTTCATGAATTGCCACTTTTGTATGTAAATCTCTCTCATGCATATTCACTGTGGCTATCTTGAAATCTTACTTGATGGGTGTGCCTAAGGACTGGATTGAGAACCACTGGTCTAGCGAATTGCCAGCTAACGTCAGGACAAGTATTTCTTTAGTACTGCCCCTTGTTTGGTTTGAAAGACTCAACCTTTAAATGAGCAAAATAGTTCCACCTTCTCAAGATGAGTCCTTTAATTTGGCAAGAATTGCCTATCGGTCTGAATGATGGGATCTGCGGTAGCAATGTTGGGACTGCTTTCACCATTATGGTGGCAATTTTATGAAAACGCTGCCTAGATTTATGTGCAAACTCATGTAAATCTAAGTGGCAGCCATGCTGCCCTGTGAAGCATCATTAATGTAGCCCACTAATGTCTGTGCTAGCCATGCTGCATTGGGAATGCCCAAGCCCCGTCCAGTCCCCACACCACGCACACGACCACAGTAACCCCGCACTAACCTGGTAGCATGACCTTAATGCGCACTAATGAATACACATCCCTAATAAACTATAACTTGTGAAGCAATCCTACTGTAAGACCCATGAATGTAAAAAAAATTTGAGTGTCCTGCAAGGTGTTATATTTTTCTTATGCATCTATTTTCTAATGCAGCTTGGAAATGTTTTGATGAAAATTATTTCCAACAGTTCACTTTCACTTGCATGAAGACCTGATTGCATAATATATATCTGAGAATAAATATCTATGACTGCCAGTTTAGATTCTGCAGCATTTTGCAGTGATTGACCTTTACTTAATGCAAATTTTCTGTGCACAATGTCAAGCTTCTCTTTGTTCCATCATATGAACTAAGTACTTGAAATTAAATGGCACTTAGGTTTGAAGTTTGCAAGCCAAAGGTAAATATTTGGTGCCAGTCAGGCTTAATGTTCTTTTTTCTGCCCTGTATCTGGAAAATTCAGATTCAACAGATACCAACCAAGGTGAATACATATTGCTCTTTCTTTAAGCCTTTCAGCCTCTGTTCTTTTAGTCATTTGTGATGTGTTTGTGCCGTCTATTTGTTTGAAACATAGTTAACCACATACTAACTTGCCATGTATATTACAGCCTGCTCCAAACCATGGGAGGAAGAGATAAACACTTCTCTTCCTATGTTGGAGACTTCCTGCTCCCCCTACCCAGACGAATGTCACCTAAGGGAACTGAATTCTCTCCAGGACATCAAGCTCATTTGGAGAGATGGAAGGAAACGTGCACACAAGGAGATAAGAATCTCATTAGACATAAATACACCAAGGGCCCATTTTACTAACACTTAACTGAGCTATCTGCCACACAGCCCATAGGAATAAAATGGGCCATGAAACAGACAGCTGAACTAAGTGCTAGTAAAAGGGCCCCTTATCTTGTTATCTGTTCTATCTTTATGATTGATCCCTCATTATCTCATTTGTTATCCTTAAACTGAAGGCAGGATCCTGTTTTTCTCTCTTGTCCTTGTAAGACCTTTCCTAACACCCCCCCCCCCAAACACTTGACTGAGAAATTTAACTAATATCTGGTGCTAAATATAGATACATATGGGACCTTTTACAAAAGGGCACAGTGGTGTTTCTCCTAATATGCCAAAAGCACCAAAACCATAGCACATTAGGTGCAATATCTCCCGCATCAGCCATCAGGGGTATTGAAAGCATGTTCCCGGCACCCTGCCTTAACACAGCATACAAGTAGCACAGGTGCACTTACCCACTAACTATTGAGGTGCTGGTATATGCGTACACACTAATTGACTGTCTTGCAGTTAAGCAAGGCGCTCACCTCACCCACACTGCACCCCTAACCTAATAATCACGTCCACATTTTACACAGTTTATCCACAACCAATCTAGAATCCCTCATAAACAAAATCTCAAACAGCAGAACAAGAAAAGGCTGTAATCAGAACACCCTAACAAATTCAATACCCATGGAATTTTGAAAGAGGAACCAATCTACATGCAAGAGGGCTTCTCAATATACTCACCAATACTTTGGAACTCTCTACCAGATGCATTAAGAAGTATACCGGACCTCTCAACATTCCGCAAGCTTCTTAAAACACACTTATTCACTGAGCACTTCGGAAAGAAATAAGAATGCCCAAATACCAGCCCAACAAAATCTATAAACTAATTTAGACAATAATATCTGTCATTAACTATGGCCACATTTATAATACTAACCTGTATCGATGCTCACACCTGGATGCTATATTATATTGCACTAATTTCAGATGCAGCTTGAGTTATTTAATTTAGTTTCCTACCCAGTTCAAGTGACATTCTATCACTTCCATGCAATTGTTGCTTGTATTATCTAGCGTTGCTTTCCTTACCTATAATGACTACAAAGTTAAGTTTTATGTTATGTGTATCTTATTGTTGTTCCTTGTAAATGGCTTTTGATTAAGTGGTATAAAAATAAATGCATAAATAAATAAATAAATAAATAAGCTGTCCCTTCCTCCATGAGCCATGGACAGTTAGTGCTAAAATCTGGTGGAGCTGTCATGGCCCCGTGACCTGAACTAACAGCTAATGCCCTGTAGTAAGCCTAGTGGTTAGAACACTGGCTTGGTAACCAAGCAACCAGGGCTCGATTCCCACTAGCACTCCTTGTGGCCTTGGGCAAGTCACTTAACCCTCCATTGCCTCGGAAGAAAGGCCTGGCAATCTACTTCCGGTGACACTGCCAAGAAAACCCAGGAGCTTCTGGGTCGCCAGGAGTCAGGACTGACTTGAAGGCACACATTGCATTGCAGTAACATAATAGATGACAGCAAATAAAGACGGAAATAATTAATCTAGTCTGCCCAATTGGACTGTTTTTACCATGAGCCTTTTTTGCTACACCCTGCGTCTTCCTTCTCTCTGTGACATCCCTACTATTCTCTAAATCATAACCCAGGAGTGATAATCAGTCCCTCCCTTTCTACCCACCATTCATATCTAATCTGCTCCATTGCCCGACTCTAATTTGTAAATATTTATCTTCGTTGCTCTCCTTTACTCTGACTTCACAAAAATACTTTTCTTCACCTCGTCTTTTCTCCTTTCAAGTTTTTTTTACTCTGTATGATCTTCTATTATTATTCATCGTTCATGCTTCTCTCATTCCAGCGTCCCTCCCACTTCTAAATATGACTGATTAGCTGTGGCAATCAAGAGCTATTGCCTATTCTAATGAAGCACTTTTAAGGGAACCGAGTAGAAAATGTTTGCAAGTGGTAAGAGAGAAATAAAGCAAGGGATGTTTTTTTAAACCTATTAGGTACCTAGTATACAAGTAGTTTTATCTTTGAAAATGAGCTAAAAGATAGGTTAATGCAGAACTACAACAATGGTAATTTTTTTTCTATATTTGAAATCTATATATTTTCCTTCCCCAGGAATGTGCTTTTTTTTGTTTTTGATGGCTAAATACGGCAGTGTTGTTCACACATCTATACTTAGCTACTAGAAATGGCCAGTTTCAATCTCTGGAACTGAAAATCAGCTTTAAGATCTTGAGCAGAGATAGGTTTTTCTTTAGCTACACTACAGAGCTGGAGTAGGAATCAAAAAGGAACATAGCACTGAAGTTTGGAATTGGACCTGAAGTTCTAGAGTTGTTCCATATTTTCTTTAGCTCACCACTCTTAAGCAGCAGCTGAAGGTGAGTTACCTTCAGGAACACTAGTTCTTCTCTGTCCCCAGAGGATTTAATCATTAAAGGGTTCCTTTCATTGAAGTGTGTTAAGTTTTACACTTACTGCATATTAGAAATAAACACTAATGCACCATAAGTACAAAAGTCATGTACTGTTGGGAACAAAGCCAGCATGCTCTCTACAGTTACCACTCTGAATATCCCGTAGGGGTCTGTTTACTAAGCGGTGCTAGTGGCTTTCATGTGAAATCAGAGCAGCGGCCTCATTGGATAAAATGGGGCTGCTGCTCTGATTTTGCATGTAAGCCGCTAGCACCGCTTAGTAAACAGACCCCTTACTGTGCATTAGGCTCATTTGCAATTAATGTGGGTGCATCTAACGCCTCTTATTGAAGAGGATTTAAGTGCATCCACCTTAAATACAAAATTAACAGCACATAGTAAATACTGTGCACTAATCATAATGTGCAGTCCCCACACAGTCTCCGCTCCACTGTATGCTGACCATTTAGTCCAGGGTTTTATTGCACTGGCTGCTTTTAGCGTGCATTAACACACACGTTAACTATTACTGCACTGTATTTTATTCATTTACATAAGCTTGCTATACTGCACATCAAGGTTATTTACTTACTAAAAGCTGTAAGGGGAGGGAGATCACGGGGGGGGGGAGGAAGCAAACAAGGACAAAGTGAAAGGAAAAAGGGACTAAGGGGTGGGAGAGTGAAAACAGAAGGCAGGAAGGGAAAGGCAGGAGGGATCAGCCATCCAAGTCAGTGGAGGCATGAAAGGTAAGTTGAACGACTTTCGTGAAGTTGGGGAATGAGGTCTCTAGGCAGATGGAGAGAGACAAAGTTCCAGTGTGAGGAACCTAAGTAGAAAAGCATAGAGGCACGTGATACCAAGCCAGAGGCGAGGAGCAGATGTGGACATAAAGATTGGAGAATCTGACTCCAAACACATAAAAAGCATGAAAGCAACGGGTGTTATAGACAAATATTTACACTTAGAAGTTGTCTCTCTTTGTATGTACCAGCCAAACAGACGGAAGCATCAAAGTTACTCGAAATAATGGTTTAGACAGACAGCAGGTCTTGGATTTTCCACTCAGGAAAAAGCTTAAGCGAAGCTAAGTCCTTCTGTACACATGAAGAAGCCAATGACAATGAAGCTATAATGTAACCCATTTAAAACTAATAAGAGAAAACATTTTTTACACTCAATGCATAATCAAACGCAGCAATTAATTACCAGAGGATGCAGTAAAAGCTGTTAATGTAGCTTGGTTTTAGAAAAAAAAGGTTTGGACAAGTTCCTGGAGGAAAGGTCCATAAACCATTATTAAAGAGGACCTGGGAAATCCACTGCTTATCCTGAGACAAGCATTGTGGAACTTATGTACACCCTGCGGAACCTGGGAACCTGCCAGGTACTGGGAACCTGCCAGGTACTTGTGACCTGGATTGGCCACTGTTGGAATGAAGATACTAGGCTTTATGGACCTTAGTCTGTCCCAGTATGGTATTTCTTATGTTCTTATGACAACTGATGCTGCATGAGAGACTCCTGCATTGTAGTGAACAATTACCACACCATCTGGAATTTTTGCTTGCTCAAGGAAATGTGATATTTGTCAAAGGGAATTCCAGTACAGCAATGTTCTTGCACAAAGTTGTTAGGGAAGATGTTTTCCACATCATACGCAACATTTAGAATGGGGGTAACATTGCACTTTATCAGTGTAGCTAGATCCTGAACTGCATCTTGGAAATCAAGCAGCTGTCAGGGTTTAATAACTGAGATCTTGCACATAGTCAAAAAGATAGCAGCATGGCTCTGGTCGGCATATTCCACAACCTGCACCTGGGAGTCTTTCCAAGTTTCTATAATCCTTTTCCCAGCTAAAATTGTCACCCTGGTATGTTTCCTTAGGCCAGCCTTGGAGAAGGATTTGATTTCCTGGTCAAGGAAGTACTTCACACTAGCAATGTCACAAATCGCTGAATCAAGTGCCAGCGAGCACCTGCATCAACAGCAAGAACATGCTCCTTCCAGAAGCAAGAACACTTTCCTCACAGGAGTGTTACTAGACCTTATAAATTACATCCTTCTGTCTTTTCCTTTCTTTAACCTAAATGTACTACTTTGGCAACATTTGTAAACTGTCATGTCAATAAAGCTATCTGAATCTGATTAAGAATTTAAAGCAACAGAGTCAAAGACCAGACGTTGACATTCTTGCCATTGTGCTGGAGTTCCAACATGGTCACAGTGAGAAGCAGGCACTGAAAGGAGGGTTTTGACTTGTCCAAGGTCACAAGAAGCATCCGTTGGATTTGACCACAGGCTTCTTATGCAGACCATTCGGCTAATTCTAATTCTAATATGGACTTCTATACTTCTAATCTCCCATACTAAGCGGTTCAGTGCAGTGTAACAGAAGATTAATAAATCACATAGAATTAAATTAAAAGAAAAACGGAATTTAAAATCAAATTTAAGATTCAAACAACCACCCCTTCAATTTTTTTTCCTATAAAATAAAACCTCATAGGTAACTTAGTCCATAATTCAGCTGCTTTATAAGGTAGTGTTACTGTAAATCTTGTCTTACAAGTCATTCCTTTACTAAAAGGGACAAGAAAGAATCCAGATGCCTGCAATCATATAGAAGAAAACTGAAATGGAACAAAATCATAAAAAAAATGATGCCATAGCATATAAAACTTTAAAGAATCCTTTGAGAGACCCTAATCCAATGTAATTCATAAAATAACAGAGTAACCAAAGTGTACCTTGAAACTCCAAAAATCAATTGAGTTGCTGTTTTCTGGCTACTTCTGCACTTTTGCAAAATGTATTATGTAATTCATTTCATGGGAGTAAAACATGGAAAAGAGAATTTTTAATAATATTTTATTTTTCATGTATTTCTTTTCTTGATTATAGAGTGAATTAGATAATTTCAATCTCATTGAATTCCTAAGCATATGTGGAGATTTGGAGGAAGCCAGGTGACAGCATGTGTGGAAAACCATCAAAAGGAAAAAGTTAATTTCACCTTGTCTAAAGCAGACAGGGGTTGAACCAGTACTGGTCTCTAATCTGTCATCATGACCAATGCATAGGAATAGCAAAAAAAAAAAAAAAGTTATACAGCTGTTTTGAAGCCTTACCTTAGGGTAAAGCAACACACTGCAAACTCTGTCATGAGACTGTGAGCAAAAAATCGTTCAGTGGGAAACTACACGTGGAAAGACATAACTTAGATACAAAATAAATAAAAAAGAATGAAATAAAAAGAAAAAAATGACCTAGCCTAAAGATTTTTTTTAATTTTATCTGAACCTATGAGTTCTAAAATGCCTCAAGGAAAACAAAGATGTGAGCAAAGCTGTACTGGTGTGCACTGGATTTTAGGGAACTGGATTTAGTGCATAAGTTTCTCATAAATTCAAGGTGAGTTACATTTAGGTATAGTAGGTATTTTTCCTTTCTTCAGAGGGCTTATAATCTAAGGGGCCCTTTTACTAAAGTGCATTAGGTTTTCACACTTATTGCATGTTTAATGCTAAAACTAACATGCATTAAGAGCAAAACCCCCATGGTAAGCACTGGGGGCAAGGCCTGCATGTTCTTTTAAAACTTACTATACTTCCTGGCAGTTTTATTTATTTATTTATTTAACTATTTTCTTTTATTCCGCCCCTTCCAGAGATCAAGGGCGGTTTACATGTAACAGCTTAACAGTATTGTACACATCTGTATACATTTACATTGAACAGTAGAATTCAACTATTTACATTGAACAATAAAATTTAACTTTGTAAGGTATTAAAGTAAAACAATCATCAAACTATTTACAATAAATATTTACAGTGGCTGTGTGTGGTGAGTAGGGCAAGTGTAGGTGTTGGAATTTATTTCCTTTTATGTCGTAAATGAGGGGTGTGTGGGGAGGGGGTCAGACAGGGGGTTAGGGGGTTTGTGTATGTGTGTCCATGTTTGTTGTGGAGCAGGTTTTGGGGGAGTAGGGGATTTCAAAGTGTTCAGTGAATAGGTAGGTTTTTAATTCTTTCCTGAATTGGGAGAGGTCTTTTATGATGCGAATGTCTATTGGGAGGTCGTTCCAGAGCGTTGGAGCAGCGAATGTGAATGCTCTGGAGCTAGTGATTTTCTTAGTCTTCCGGATAGCTTTTGGTGTGATGAGGGAGAGGGCTGCGTTTTGTCTGTGGGATCTAGTTGTGGTTGGAGAGTGCAGTAGTGTAGATAGGTGTGAGGGGGCTATGTCATTTATGAGTTTAAAGGTTGTTAGGATAATTTTGTATCTAATTCGGCTGTTTATAGGGAGCCAGTGTAGTTCCCGCAGTATTGGGGTTACGTGGTCTGTTAGGCGAGCTTTAGCAATTACTTTTGCACAGATGTTCTGAGCTCTTTGTAGAAGGTATGTGCTTTTTTGAGGAAGGCCTATTAGGAGACTATTGCAATAGTCGAAGTGGGGGGTGATCAGTGTGCTTACTACAGATCTAAAGTCTTGTGTTTCGAGGAGTGGCCTTAGGTGTTGAATAGTTTTAAGTTTATAGAAAATGGTTTTTACTGTTTGTTTTATGTGTGGTAGCATGGTAAGTGTGTGGTCTATTAACAGAATTATGACATTGCACTTAGCACTGGTGGTACATATCGCACTGCCAATGTGCTTTTCATGCCCACTCTCCACCCCGACCTGCCCATTCACCACCCTAATGCAAATTGGCAGTTGACACATGAATCAGAGCTTGGTAATTGTTATGCCCCATGGTAACAGTACTGTGGGCCCTTGCAAACAGTTTCCATGTATGAAAAAGTGTGTTAACTGCTTAGTACACATTAGTAAAAGGGCCTGTAAATCTGTAACTGTGGCAATGAGCTGTAAACTTTCCTTCCTGTAGTATTACCTGAATTCTGGAAAATACAGTGGTATATAAAGATCAGTGTCATACCTAGCCCTGTGTGAGTGGTGCAGCTGCACAGGGTGCAAAAAAAATAGGGGTGCATTTGGGGTGGCAGGCCTCGGCTCCCCCTATGCTGTCTGCTCTTCCTCCGCCGCCACCACTTTTTGCACGGAGTTGCAAAGACTCACGTTTGAGCCCACATCAGAGGAGGGAGGAATCAGACCTGCATGCAAGCGTGGAGTCGGAAAGACCCGTGTGTTTTTTTTTTCAATTTTGTCCACTCCACTGCCGCTGCAACGCAAAAAGCAGTGGTGGCTGGATGAGGGCAAGCAGCATAGGGGGGAGCTGGGTGGGCATGGAGGTAAGATGCTGGACACGGGGCAAATGAAAAACCTGTGATGGGGGGTGCACGCCAGATGTGAAAGCCGCACAGGGCGCATTTATGACTTAGTACAGATAGATCATTTCTTCACTATACCAGTGGTTCTCAATCCAGTCCTTGGACACATTCAGTCAGTTAGGATTTCAAGATATTCACAATAAATATAGTCTCATCACCTCTTTCCTCCACTTTGTGTTCTAAGTCCGTTGACGATACTGCTCTCTCCTCTGCTTGGATATCCTTACTTTGTTCCAGCCATGTCCTGTGAGGTGCACTATACCTCAGCCCTGGCTGTCCTCAACTACCCATTATCTACGCTCTTGTGCCCGCTCAGCTGAGCATTTGTGGCTCAAATCCCACACCTTTTCTGACTTTCTTCACTTCAAATTCATGCTCACCTTCTTCCAGTCAACCATAGCACTCGCCAAGCAAAACTACTATGTCCATCAGTCAACTGTCTTGCCTCGGACCCCTGCCATCTCTTCTCAACCCTCAACACTCTACTCAAGGTGCCCCCACCTCTGACCTCTCCTTCTCTTTCTACCGAAACCCTAGCTGACTATTTTCATGATAAAATCCACAAGATTACACTCCAATTCCCCACTAGATCAGCTTCATCCCCTCTTCCCCCTCTTCAATACCAACTCTTCCCCTCAATCTCTACAACTCTTTCATCCTTTTCTAATATCTCCGGAGAGGAAACCTCTCATCTTCTCTCCTCCTCTAAACTCACTACCTGTTCCTCTGATCCTATCCCCACCCATCTCCTTAACTTCATCTCTTCCTCTATCATGCCTTCCATCTCTCATATTCTCATCACTCTGCACTGCAACTGTCCCTGCAGCCTTCAAGCATGCTTTTGTCACACCTCTCCTCAAGAAACCTTCACTCGACCATACTTGTCCTTCTAATTATCGACCCATCTCCCCTTCATTTCCAAACGTCTTGAATGTGCAGTTCTTTGACATTATCTTGAACTTCTCTCATCTCAAGCCCTACTAGATCCACTTCAATCTGACTTTTCTCCCTTTCATTCTACTGAGAGGGCTCTTACAAAAGTCTCCAGCAATTTGTTTCTGGCTAAATCCAAGGACCTTTACTCAGTCCTTATTCTTCTTGACCTTTCTGCTGCTTTTGACATGGCTGACCATCACCTTCTGCTCAACACCTTGTCCTCACTTGGTTTTTGGGGCTCTGTGCTTTCTTGGTTCTCTTCCTTTCACTCCCATCATTCTTTTAGTGTTAGTTCTGGTGGTTCCTCCTCTATTGCTATCCCACTCAGTTGGTGTGCCCAAAAGGTCTGTTCTGGGCCCTCTCATTTTCTTTCTTTATACCCCAGTCTCTTGGTGCTCTTATCTCTTCCCTTGACTTTCAGTACCATTTTTATGCTGATGACTCTCAGATCTCTCTCTCTACACTTGATATTTCTCTGACACTCCAAGTCCGAATATCTGCCTGCCTATCTGATATCGCCGCCTAGCACTGTTCCCTCTAAGCTGTGCGCACACACCTCGCTGAGCGAGCGCACATACTTTACAACAGAGCACACAAAAATTATGGTTCTGATTCTGATAGAAAACAACACAGACGTCTTAAAATTTAAAAGTTATTATTGTAATTACTAGAAATTTTCTGCTTCATTTAGTAATCGCCTAAGGTCATCTCCCAATTTAGGAAGGCACTTAAACATCATCTCTTCCTACAGTACTACACTGACCAAGGTCACTCCCCACAGCAAACCACGCCCAGCGACCCACATTAACAACCCATCAGTTGCAACCAAGTAAGACAGAAACCGAGCATATCGGACACCGAACCTCCCGACAAATAGTAACCCTTCTCACACTAATATCAGCCAACATGCAACTTAGCCGATAGGCACTGTGAGTCCTTTCCAAATGTATGCTGTAATTTACCTATATATAGTTGTATATAATGACCCTGTTATTATTACCTGTACATATACCCTTGTTATATTGTAAATCATGTTATCTGTACATATACCCACGTTATATTGTAAATCCAGGGCAGATCCTCTGTGCTGGACAGTTGTGTTTTGATGTAAACCGCACTGATGCAAAAGAGCGCGGTATATAAGAAAGTTAAATAAAGAAATAAATAAATTTTCATTTAATTTGATTAAAATCAATGTGGTGTACATACTGTATTCTGACGTGTAGTCAAATTTTAAAGTATATAACTCCGAGTGTCATTATATGGCGCACAAAAATTTAACCTTCCTTCAAAAGTTGCACAGCTGATATTTTATGCGCACACAGCCTACAGAAAATTAGAGGGAACATTGCCGCCTAGATGTCTCACAACCGTTTGAAATTCAACATGCCCAAAGCCAAACTTCTTATTTTTCCCCCTAAACCCTCCTCCCCCCTTCTTCCTTCCTCTACTCTGTTGATAATACTCTTCTACTTCCTGTTTCCTCAGCCCACAACCTTGGGGTCATATATGAATCCTCTCTCTCTTTCCTCTCACACATCCAACTGATTGCTAAAACCTGGGGTTTCTTTCTCTATTACATCAAAAAATTACCTCTTCCTTTCTGAGCACACTGCTAAAACTTTCATCCATTCCCTAGTCACCTCCCGTCTAGACTACTGCAACCTCCTTACTGGTCTCCTTCTGAGTCATCTCTCTCCACTTAAATCTGTTCAGAACTCCGCTACGTGGCTAATCTTCCGCCAGCCCTGTTATACTCATATAACCCCTCTTCTCAAGTCACTTCATTGGCTCCCCTTCCATTTATGCATCCAGTTCAAACTTCTCCTTCTGAACTACAAATGCTTCATTTTACTGCTCCTCACCACCTTTCCTCTCTCTCCCTACAGCCCTCTTCATGAACTCCACTATTCTACTGACTTGCTTCTCTCTATGCCATTTTCTTCCTCTGCCATCTCCAGACTTAATTCTTGTCACCTTGCTGCTCCATATGCCTGGAATAAACTATCTGAGTTTGTACATCAGGCTTCATCTCTGCCCCTTTTCAAATCCATGCTAAAGTTCACCTCTTTGAGACTGCTTTTGGATCTCGATCCCTTGCTTCCCTTCCTTTCCTTATTTGTGCCCTTCTTCTCAGCTATTGTATTGTCTGTCTTGAATGGATTGTAAGCTCTGATGAGCAGGGACCATCTTTTATATGGGTCTTACAATGCTGTGTATGCCTTGAGTGCTATATAAATGATGAATAATAGTAGTAGCAGTAGTAGGGTACCTCTTAAGGTGGTGTTAGCTGCTCCATGCATGGTTACTATTTCCACATTACTTTTAAGGCACAGTCCCCAAAATTCCTCTCCCATTTCCACATTTCCTGAAGCACTTTCTGTGTGCTACCAATTAACAGAAACTAAATGTTGGCATGCATTCATTCCAACATTAACCGTTTATGTGGTGCAATAAACAGGCCCTATAATGTGAAAAACATTTAAGGGAGTACAGACTCGCTGTGGCCACTGTAGACCCCACAGTATATGTATAGATGACGAGCTCGGAGGACAGAATGCTTAATCATTTCTCAGCTCTGTTGAAATAGGCTCAACAGATTATAACAGACACACAGGTTACCCTGTGGAATTCTCACCGAGTAGTATTTATGTAGTGGTAACAACCACGGCTTGCGTTAGGGGAATGCAACTTGAACAATTGCCCTGACACCCGTGCCACAGCGGGCCCTAAGTTTGGCTGAAATTGAAGAAGGCACGGCCTGCAAATGGGCATTGGGGCCCCTCCAAAATTTCGGCCCTGGGCCAGAGCATCTCAAACACCAGCTCTGGCAACAACAGATATGATTGTGCCTTTGAGACCACGAAAATCGCATTAGAAAGAATGATCTCTGAAGTTTCATAAGCTCATGTACACAATCATTGTTGCATAATTCATGTGTCAGTCCAATAACATATACCACAACCTGTAAATAATTTTATGTTCCTCAGGACAAACCTGATTACCGGAACTCTATAGCGGCAACACAAACTTTCCATATAAAAGAGGTTCTAGAGGGACATGGAATATGCTTGTAGCAGCAACTACAGCAAAATAAATTTTTTCCTTCCCCTCACTGATGGGAACATCTTTTGAGACTCTGCTTGGCAGAGTAGAGGAGCACATGGCGAGTCTGGAGACAAGACTGACAGCTTTCTTGTTCAAGATGCTTGCATTTTCAAATGGCTCATTGTTAGTCTAGCTGTGAAAACAGAACAGTGAAAACGTGCAAATGATACAGTCCCTAATGATGATGAAAAACTCCATCACAGTAAATAAATTATGTGTATGTTGCAGTAACATTGTTTGCATGCCAGCTTCTTTGTTAGCCTCTGTCTGGCATATGGGGATTCACAGCTTTCTCTTCACTGTGGATACTGATGAAGTTTAACAGTGAAAGCACAATAGAGAAAAGCCCTGAAAAACTAACAATCCAGTCTTAAACCTTTACTGTACCTTACTCTGATGAACTTATATGCTTCCCCCATCACTGTTGCACAAGAATGATTGAAAAATAATGTGTCAAAGCACAGCAAATGAAAAAAAAAAGCATTATTTTTATTTCAATTTGCTGCCTTTTCAGAGAATATTTAGCAGATAGCATTAAAAAAAAGAAAAAAAAAACCCCCAAACAATCAGATACTGCTGTACTGCAGATCATAAAATTCAGCTTAAGCTCGTTTCTACCCAACATTATCATTTTTCATTTCTATTACTGTCCACCTTGTAAAGATGGCAAAAGAGAACACATGAAAGGATAAATTAGGAAAATATGTATAGACAGGTAAATGGATAGAAATGACAAGAATATGTGTAATTGCTTCAATGTGAAATGCACCAAAAAATAACAATTGTTTCTTTTAAGATCCTTCTGTTATGCCACTATATGTTATGGGGATGGTTTATGGTTTATTCATTATTTGATATTAGTATCAGAATGAAGGAAAAATCAATGAAATACAAAATAAAAAATAAAGGGACAATAGGAGGTTGTGATGGGTAGAGGAAGTGAAGAGAATAAAAAACAAAACAAAACCTGAAAACTGTGCCTATTGTTATCCATAGCGCTCTTTAAATTAATGAATGGAGTGTAACAGGTTAATGTAGATGGTTGTTTACACCATCAAAAAGTAGAAAGACTAGAGGACATGCAATCAAGCTACAATGTAACCCATTTAAGACTAATAAAAGAAAATATTTTTTTACTCAACACATAATCAAACTTTGGAATTTGTTACTATGTTAACTATTCAGCAGGGCTGTGGCTCCGACATCGCACGGAAGCCACTACTGCCAAATAGTAAACATACCACTTAGTATGGCTGGGTTTAAAAAAGGTTTGGACAAGTTCCTGGAGGAAAGGTCCATAAGCCATTAATAAAGAGGAACCAGGAAATCCACTGCTTACCCCAGGACGAGCATAGTGGAACCTGTGTGCCTTTTTGGGAACCTGCCAGGTACTTGCAACCTGGATTGGCCACTGTTTGAAACAGGATACTGGGCTTGATGGACCTTGATCTGACCAAGTATGGCATTTCTTATGTTCATAGTACTCCCGGAGAAAGATGGAAGGAATAGGACTGCTATGCCTACAGCTTATGAGTGAGGAATAAGCTAGATCAAAACAGTAGGCCTTTGCATTCTTCTTAAACTTCCTAAGGGAAGATTCTTCCCTCAGGTAATGTGGAAGAGAGTTCCACAACTGTGGAGTGAGAGCAAAAAAATGCATAAGTTCTCGTGGATTCAAGCCAGGCAAGGCATCTGGTTGGTGTTACTAATAGGTGTACATTGAAAGATTGTAGTATTTGAATGGGTTTATAAGTGATTAGGGGTCTGGACAGATGAGAGAATTTCTTTGTAGAATGCTTTGTGGGCCAAGATCAAAGTTTTGAATTTTATCTAGTAATTTATGGAAAGCCAATGGTTTTATAAAGCATTTTCTGCAAGTAAAGCATGCCTTAGAAGTGGAAAAGGCTCTTCTAAAATTGTGCATGAGTATACAAGTGTAAAAAAGTAGACATGACTAGATGGATCCTATTAATGTGGACTAAGCATTGCTGTTCTTGGGGGTGTAGTTTTGTAGGCATACATTCATGAACAGGACTTTTAATCATGGTAGACATCTCCATGTCATGAAATACAAAAGATCACAGAGAGAGGAAGACAGGCATCTATATTTGGAAAAACTAAGAGAAGCTATCAAAGTAGTCAGGAAAGCAAAGATTCAAAATGAGTAGGAAATAGCCAATGCAATAAAATGGGGGGATACGACATTTTTCAGATATGTTAGTGAGAAGAGGAAGGGCAAAAGTGGTATTGTCAGACTCAAGAGTGAAGGGGAGGAATATGCAGAAGCTGATGAAGATAAAGTGGAATTGCTTAATAAATATTTCTGTTCTGTGTTCACAGATGAAGAACCAGGAGCAGGACCTCAGAAAAAAAACACAAACAGGAAAAGAAGCAAGGGCATCTTGAACAATTTTCAGAAGACTGTGCTCGTGAGAAACTAGCTAAACTTTGTGATAAGGAAGCTTATCATAGCTCAGGTAGGAGCTATAGAAAAGATGATGTGACTCTGAACAAGCAACCTGTCAGTTCTGGTAGAAGTGAGAAAACAGAGTTTTCACATAAAAGACTACCAGTCCCAGAATGCACCAGGTTTCCAGCAGCCATGAGAGGGGCTGAAGTGAGAGAATGTGTGTGCAATCAAGAGAGCTATGAGGTAATCCCTAAGCACTCATCTCAAAGGGCAGGGCCTGATTCAACACAGCTGCGCTGTGTTAGGGAGCAGCACACATTAGGACAGAATAAGAATAGAGCTTATTCTTCAGATAACAGTTACTACAAGCTCCAGCCCAGTTTCAAGAACAGCTTCAGGAAGAGATACAGAGGGGAGAGCTTCAGCAACGGCTACAAGCACCAGTATCACCTGGAGAAACAGAAGCCAAGCCAAGCAGATAGAGAGAGAAGGAAACTCTCTGGAAGGAAGAGAAGAAAGGCCATTGGAAGGTCTGGGAGATTCCAAGGCAGTACTCATACTGGGAGGTATTCCAAAAGCCAGCAGAGTCCATTGGACTGGATTCAGCCAGAGGAATGGAGTGGCAGAGATAGGAATCACCAGTGGCTACCTGGAAGAGAGAAGACTGCATGTGGAAGGGACTTTCAGACCAAGGCCAGAAGGTATGTGAGAGAAGATCCAGTGTCCAGGGATCAAGATTGGAAGGCTGGACATCAGAATTGGATTACATATTGGCCAGGCTATACCGAGAGGAATAATGATAGCAGGAGAGGCTCAGGTATGAACACTGATCCAGACCCTATCTATAATAGAGAATGGCAGCAAGGGAATAAGCATTCTCATGATAGTGCCTTAATGAAAGACTCATCTGTGCCAATGTATGATATTGACCCTATGATTGTTGATGCAGGGGGAAATACAGCAGATGAAACTATTTACATGGACTGTTCTTTATCTAAATGCTATTGCTAGTTTTCTATGAGCAAACACATCAGCCATCACAAAGAAACCTAACTTTGTTCTTTATTTCCACTGAAAACAGCTCTTAAAGCAGGATTTGGGCTCACACAGTAGCAGCCAGCCAGCTAAAGGCTTTCAGCTGGTCCATTGATAGTAATTAGGGCTGCACCTGATTGTGTGTGTGAGCAAGGGAGAATCACTGCTGAGATCGGCGTGGAAAATAAGCAGAAGTTAACCTAACCAGCAAAGTTTATTCTTTACTTTGTGCCTTTGTATTTGGTAATTATTTGCTAAGAAAACATTAGCTAATTGCCTGACAAGCTGAAGGTTGTTTTCTGGTTTACTTTGTGACTTTTTGTTATCCATTTTAAACACTGCAAGCAAGTAACCTCATTTATAGTGCTATCAAGCATACATGTGCTGGGTGAATTAAACCCCATCAATAAAAGAAGTATTTTATTGATCTTACCACTTGGTTTCACAACTCAAATTATTGTCATCAGCTGTGTTTGGGAGTGAATGAACTACAATACCCACAATACCTTGCAAGAATCGTATGAATATATGCATCGTCAAGATTGTGTAAGTTCTCACCCTAGGCAGCCGTCTGACAACGTAAATTAAACAAATCGATGGGACCGGATGGGATACACCCTAGAATACTGAGGGAACTTGGGGACATTCTATCAGCTCCACTGACTGACCTTTTCAATGCCTCATTGGAGTTGGGAGTGGTGCCAAAGGACTGGAGAGAGGCTCATGTGGTCCCTTTACACAAAAGCCGACGTAAGGATGTGCTTGAAAACTACAGGCTGGTTAGTTTAACTTCGGTGGTGAGTAAATTATTGGAAACACTGCTGAAAGAGAAAATAGTGAGGTTTCTGGAGTCCAGCGGATTACAGGATCCGAGGCAGCATGGATTCACCAGAGGCAGGTCTTGTCAGACAAATCTGATTGATTTCTTTGACTGGGTGACCAGGGAGTTGGACTGAGGGAGAGCCCTAGATGTGGTGTATTTAATTTCAGTAAAGCCTTTGACACCGTTCCTCACAGGCGACTTATAAACAAACTGAGCACCCTAGGAATGGACCCTAAAGTTACTGCTTGGGTTGGGAATTGGTTGAGTGGGAGGCGACAAAGGGTACAAGTAAATGGAACTCTCTCTGAGGAGAAGGTGGTTACCAGTTGTGTGACCTAGGGATCTGTCCTTGGTCCGATTCTTTTTAACATCTTTGTTAGTGATATAGCGAAATGGCTCTCAGGTAAGGTTTGCCTCTTTGTGGATGATACCAAAATCTGCAATAGAGTAGACACCCAGGAAGGTGTAGATAACGTGAGGAGGGATCTAGCTAAGCTTGAAAAATTGTCTAGAATTTGGCAGCTGGGATTTAATGTTACAAAGTGCAAGGTCATGCATTTGGGCTGCAGCAATCAATGGGAGAAATATAGTATAGGGGGTGAAGTACTTTTGTCCACTAAAGAAGAGCGGGACCTAGGCGTGATTGTATCTGATGATCTTAAAGTAGCTAAACAGGTAGAAAAGGCAACAGCAAACACTAGAAGGATTGCTGGGTGCATAGGGAGAGGAATGGCTAGCAGAAAAAAGGAGGTGATAGTGCCTCTGTATAAGTCTTTGTTGCAACCTCATTTGGATTATTGTATGGAATTCTGGAGACCGCACGTTCTAAAGGATATAAACAGGATGGAGTCAGTACAGAGGGTGGCTACTAAAGTGGTTAGTGGTCTTCGTTATAAAGCATATGAGGACAGACTTAAGGATCTTAATATGTACACCTTTGAGGAAAGGCAGAAAAGAGGTGATATGATTGAGACGTCTAAATACCTCCGTGGCATAAATGCACAGGGGGAGAGCCTCTTTTGATTGAAAACAAGCTCTGCTATGAGGGGACATGGGATGAGGGTGAAAGGGAATAGGTTCAAGAGTAATATGCGGAAATATTTCTTTACGGAAAGAGTGGTGGATCCGTGGAATAATCTCCCAGTGGAGGTGGTAGAGATAAGGAGAGTATCTGAACTCAAGAAAGCATGGGACAAACACAGAGGATCTCTAAAGTAAAAAAGGGGACTGTTGTAGTTGTTGACATGGAAGGACAGACTAGATAGGCCATGTGGTCTTTTTTCTGTCGTCATTTCTCTACGTTTCTATGTTTAAAATCCCCTGTTCTAAAATGGCATTTACATGTGTAAATGATGTTTTTCAGATGCTTCTAAACTATGTGTAAATTAGCGTGAGAGCATTTGGGTACTCCTGGGGCTGGTTTTGAATGCCTCTTTTATAAAGCCATATAGGTGCCCATCTTGCCTATTTTTAAAAAATGTTACTTATACACATAGAGTGGAGGGGTAGCCTATTGGTTAGAGCAACTGCCTAGTACCCAGAAAATCAAGGGTTCAGGTCTCACTGGCAGACATTGGGCAAGTCACTTTACCCTCCCTTGCCCCAGAAGAAAAGGCCTGGCAATCTACCTCTGGTGATACATTGCCAAGAAAACCCAGAGGCAGCTGGTTCACCAGGAGTCAGCGCTGACTTGACAGCAACAAAACAAAATATATAGTGCTGTACTGAACCTACCAATGTCTGTTGTTGTGTTTGATTGTG
Source organism: Ichthyophis bannanicus (assembly GCA_033557465.1). Lineage (NCBI taxonomy): Eukaryota > Metazoa > Chordata > Amphibia > Gymnophiona > Ichthyophiidae > Ichthyophis > Ichthyophis bannanicus. The sequence goes on along the minus strand of CM066035.1, from coordinate 158,986,453 downwards.
AGGGAAGCAGGCTTAGCTTGGTCTCTTGTTAGGAGAGTACCCCATGCAGGTAATGTTCTCAGGAAAGATAAGACATTTTGTTCGCTTATTTAAGTGTATTGTGTATTTCTCTGGTACTATATAAATAAATCTTCTTCATGGAGGGATTCAGAACTATGCCAAAGTCCAACATTTTCACACAACCCGAGATGAATCATTTTTTGTAAACAGTTCCGAACTGAAGCATTGCAATTCAACAATACTTCTTCAAACTGCATATATGGGAATCATCAGTAAATTACTCTTCAAAAGTAAATTACAGCAATAAAAGCCATAAGGAGATTATGTCAGTCCACCCTCATGATCTCTTTGATTGGGGGACTAGAAAATTATATTAAAGGCATGTGCTGAATGCAATTTACTTGGATTGTAAAAAAGCTTTTGATACTGTCCTGCACACAGACTTAGAAACTGAGGTACCTGGGAGTGGGTCCCAAGGTTGTAGACTAAGAGCCCGATTCCCAGAGGGGTACATCTGGGCTTTCCGGATGTCCCAAAGAAGACGGGCCTGTTAGGACCTGATTCTGGACCATGGGCATGGTACACAGAATCGGGCCTGTGGACAGTCCAGCGTGTCTCTTCCGCCTGCGGGGACAACCTCCCCGCAGGCCCCCCTGATTCCCGTGGCTTAGGCCTCCCACTTCCCTGCTGCCTGACCCATGGCTGGCCAGTTGGGGCCTCTATTGGGCACGAGGGACCCCCCTGCACCTGGCCTCGGCCCCAGGGGGTTTCTCCAGGCCCGATCACCGGGTCAGTGCTGATTATTCCACCTTTGAGATGGAATAAGCAGCACGTCCCCTCTGATCCAGCAGGATGTACAGGGCCATGACCTGAGTCGGCCCTGTATGTCCTGCCGGGCTGGCCCAACCTCGCTCTGCCCAGACCACGCCGTGGGGAGAGCCAGAGGGGGAATCGGGCCAGGACAGCTTGCAGGGCTGCACATCCCATGGGCAGTTTACTACTTTGCAGCCATTTCAATGGAAAAAATAGAGTTCTGCAATTTGGTGTGTAGCCCTAAAGAGGACAATACAAAACAGATATCAATGAAACAGGGAATGACTTCAGGGTAATTATATCCGAGGACATCTGGGTAGGGAAGCAGTTCGACAAGGTACTGGTCAGAGGCAGAGGGATGCCAGGGTGTATAAGGATGGATACAGGACCAGCCCAAAAGTATCTGCTTCCCTAGAGTCATGTGACCTGCCCCCAAGTATTCCAGTATCTCCCTTTCCCTTCCTTCCCCCCCCCCCCAGGTGTCCAGCATCTCCTTTTCTCTACCTCCTCCCAGGATCCAGCATCCCTCCTTCAGGACTGGCGCTACTGGTAGGTAAACTAGGCAGCTGCCTCCAGCACCAGTGGTTGGAAGGCACCATTGCTGCCCTTCTCCGGGACCTGCAGCACCAGCAATTCCTTCTAAACAGCGACACCGTGCTTATGATAAACTCTGGCACTGCACTGCTGTTCCTGCTTCTGCCCCTCCGATGGAAACAGGACAGCAATGCAGCGCTGGAGTTTACGGTAAGCATTTTGTTCCCGTTTAGACATCATTGCTGCTGCTGCAGGTTTTGGAGAGGGCAGCACTGATGGCCATGGGGGCAGGCAGGAGAAGAGGGAGTGACGGGAATAAGCCTTGCCTAGGGCACCTCGTATCCTTGCACTGGCCCTTTTCCTTTCCCTAACCCCTCCCGTACCCAGCATCTCTCCCCTCCCCCTCCTCACCCCCAGGTGTGCAAAACCTCTCCTTCCCTGCCCTACTCCCCACCAGATGTCCACCAACTCTTTCCCCCCCACACACACAATGTGTCCCCCTCTTCTCTTCCCTTGCCACCGCTGCCGCAATACTTTCATCCTTCTCCCAAGCCAACTCAGCCAAGCCTGCATCAAAAGCAAAAGCAGAGTGATGGCTGGCCTTTGCTCAAAGTTACTGTTGAAGGGGGGCAGGCGTGGCAGGCCTTGAGTGCACATGCATAGATGTTGACAGGCCCACTACTGGGCTAACAGTGGTTTGATGTTCTGCTGTCTTTCCATCTATACTGGCAACACGCAGTCTCTCCCTGGATAGGTATAATGGTAAAAAAGAGGAGGTGAATATGCAATCAGTTTGTAAGACTTTGTTGTATCCTTTTTAGGCCATAATTCTGGAAGGATATAGATAGAATTGAGGTGATCCATTTAGAAATCTAAGTATATATACTCAACAGGAGAGGCAAGATTACTGACGGTTTGCTTGTTTTGTTTGGAAGTGCAAGGGATAGGGAATTCCTATTAAAGGTGGGAGGGCGGGGGCTTTCCCATCCCCTCATATTGGCATTGATTAGCTTACTATTTCTCCCCTCGCCTGCAGACACTCATTCCTCTTCCACACATACACACTCATGTACTATCATCTTCTCAGTCCCCCACCTCCTCCTCCCAGGCCTTTCACCACAACCTCAACCTTCCTATCAGTTTAGTTGTAGCGACAACAGTGGAACACAATAAAATATTTACAAAATGTTCTATTTCTTAATCTAGTCTTATCAGCTTCCTTTATGTTTCTTTTTTCATTCTTGTATTTAGATTTATTTTCATTTCTTTAGCCTTTTCTTAATAATTTAATTTTACTTTTCCACATTCCACTTCCCTCTGATTTCTGTTTCTTTCCTGTTTTTTATTTTTTTTCTCTCAGCATTTCCTCTAGATTTTTCCATTCTGTTGTCATATTTCTCTTGTTCATAATCCTGCTGCCATTTCTTTTGTTTTCTTTATTCTACCTATATTCTTCCATTCTCTTCTCTGTTACACACCCCTTATTGTTAGACTTTCTACACACTCCCCTCCCTTACCTCTCCATAATTCCTTCATCCTTCATCTCTTTTCCTCGTCTTCAACTACCCCTCCCTCCTTGCTTCTCTTTCCTATCCACATTACCTTCACCTCCTTCCTTTTCTCTCCACTTATCTCTCCTCCCCACCCTTGCCTCAGCTCTTCTTCCTCTCCAATCATCTTTCTCCTTCCACTCTCCTTCCCTCTCGTTTCCTCTTGCCTCTTCTTATTCTTTTTTCTCAACCTCCCTTCTCCTTTATCTCTCCCCCTAAATCTTCCCCTATTATCTCTCCTCTCCCTCTCCCTCTCATCTTCCCCTCCCTTCCTTCTCCTTACACTCTCTCTCTTTCCCTCCTTCCTCCTGGCACACACACACACTCTCTCTCTCCTGATCACCCCTTCCATTATCAACTTACACTTTCACCTTCTCCTGGCATACTCTCTCTCTCCCCCCCTCCTAACACACTCCACCTCTCTCTGTCCTCCACTCCCCCAGTGCTGTCTCAGCATTCCTTCTCGGGAACATTTGCTCTACTTTCCTCACTCTCTCAGCACTCTCTTTCTCCCTGCTGTCACACTCCCCCCTTCCCTTTCCTGTCAGGACCAATATCTTTCCCTCTCCCTCCTAAAAGGTCCAGCATCTCTCCCTCTCCGTCCCCTTCCCATCCACAGGTCTAGCATCTGCCCTTCTTCCTCTCATTCCTCATCGATCTAACATGTACCCTGCCCCCCCCTTTTCCGCCAGCAAGTCCACCATTTCCCTCTTTCCCTGCCTTTATCATATCTCCCCTGTTCAAGTCCAGCATCACCCCCTCTGAAACCAGCCACAGGGCTTGCCTCCTTCTCCTTGACGGGGTAATGACAGTAAAAGGCAAAACAGTAATTCATGCCATAGAGCCTTCACATCACTGCGATATTGAAGACTCTGTGTGTCTCACTCCTAAGGCAAAAGGAAGTGTATGTCAGAGGGAACTGGATGTGGCAGAGCCTTCAACACCATGGGGTCATGAAGGCCTCATGGCACACATTGCTGTTTCTTCTTATGCAGTCATTGCCCCATTGAGGAGCAGGCACTGTAGCAGTAATGGAGGTCTGAGGGTGGGAGACGTTGGACTGGGGTGAGTGGGAAGATGCTACGACAGCAGCAGCAGCAGCAGCAGCAGCAGCAGCAGCGAGGGGGTTTAAAATTTGGATGGCCTAGGGCCCTTGTGGCTTTTCCCTTTCCAAAGCCAGCCTGCAGTGTTTGGGGGAATGCATTGCTCCCTTGCCCCTCTCAAACTATGCCCATGAGTGAAAGAGGGGAGGCAGATGTTTTAGTACAAGAGGTTATGAGATAAGATTCCAAGGGCCAATATCAATTATTATTTTGTTACTGAAAGGGTAGCAGAAGGGCAGATGCCTTCCTTCAGCAAAAACAGCACAATAATAGATTGAAAGGGAGGTGTGGGGGAGAGGGGGTAGGAACAAATCCTTAGTTGCTTGGGAAGTGTGTTCATTAATGCACATTTGATTCATTGTGCCTTAAAAAATTAAGCATATGCAAAATCGATAGAACTTTGGAAGACTTTCCTTCCTGCCGCATCTACAGTCTTTCCCTGGAGGTATGTCAGAGAAAGTTTTAAAGGTTTTCATTTTCTTCAGGGCTGCCTCTACTGCCATCGACTGTTGAGGAAACTGGTGCTAGTTGTACTTAGTGTTTTAGATCTAATCTTTTAGATATAGCTTGGGCAGAAAGAGGGGTCTGTCATTGATTTAGACACAAATCTTGAAAAATCTGATAAACAGGTAAGGCGATTGCCCCACAAGGAACACACATTGACTGTATGATGGTATGAAAATCTTGTCCCTTAGGAGATAATTTTCTAAAAGCTGTTTTCATGTGCAAAGCATGTTTGATACACAGAAAGGGACTTTATAATAAACCATCACAGCTGTATCTGTTTGTATACATGCTAAAAATTAGTTAAGCATATCCAATGTGGTGTAATTTTACAAAGTATTTTTCATGCATAAAGCTTTTCTTCAATTTTGAAAATGGCTTTCTTAAAACTGTGCAGCCAAATATGATCTCAAGTACATATACACGTGCCTCATAGGTATTCCCAGGGGCATAGAACGGGGGGGGGGGGGGGGGAGCTGGGACAGAATTGCAATGTATATGTAATATATACATATGTACATGCAAAGAGAACATCCCCACATTTGCTCCTGCTTCAGAGCACGTGTAGGTTTGTGAGGGAGAATGTGTGCACTCTTGGAGATAGATCTGGATACCTATATTATAAAAGCATAGATACCATGGGGCATGTTTACTAAAGGTTAATGCACGTTAAGTACTTCAATGGCCAATAGAAAAGAATGGGCAGTGGCAACACTTAACACGTATTAACTTTACTTAAGACAGGTTAACCCCTCCCTCCCTCTCCTTCCTTCCTCTCTCCCCCCCTTTCCCCCTCTTTTCTCCCCTCCCCTCGCCCCCCCCCTTTCCCCTCTCTTTCCTTCCCTGTTCCATCCCTCTCCCCCTTCACTTCCCCCCTCCCCTCCCTTTTCCCTTCCCCCCTCCCCCTCTCCTTTCTGGTTTTCCCTCCCCCCTTCTTCTCCTTTGTTTGTTGGATCCTTTATAAAGTTTCATTGGTTTTTATGTTTTTTTTACATGCGCTTTTAAATATGGTTTTCAGCTCTCCCCTTTTTTTATGCATTACTTGACCACATCACTATAGTAGTCGGGTAGCCTGGATGCCCTGAAACCCACCTTTTATTCTGTGGTTATTTTTGAATGTTTACATTTTCCCCCTCCCCCCACCTCTCTTTTTACTTTTGGACACTGGCTCATTAAAATGCAACATATACTATTAATGTGCTCTACTCATGGTGGAACCTCAGCATTGCCAAATGTTGACTTAAAACATTTTATTGTTACCTGTTTTATTTTTTATTTTTAGTCTTTTAATTGGCATGTTCCATTTTACATATCAAGTCTTTTATCCAATATTTTCATCAGTTGCTTCTTTTATTCTTTTTAGCTGTTTTTAATTATTTATTCTTGGGGTGCTATGGGTTTGAGCCTTAACCCAGTACTAAATTAGACACATTTTAATCGCATATGCCTGATTTAATACCACTTTTTTTGGGCATGCAATATTGCATTTTTGGTTTTTCTTCCTCGTCACCTGGTTGTTGGTTTGCAAATGCTTGTCTTCTCGTTTTTAAATGCCTTATTAAATGTTGAAGGATTCTGCTCTAGATCATCGGACTTTATGGGAGGTATGTTAGGTTTTCCATGATGTATATTGGTCTGTTTTCACCTATGACATTTCTCTACTTGTCATTTTTAAGAGTTTTATGAATTTTTGCTCACCCCTTCTATTTTATTGCTTTACATTCTTTCTCACTGTATCATACATGTACTTGGATGTTTTGATAATCCACCCATTGGCTCATCACAGCTTTAATCTGACGCTGTTCAGACACTCATTACATTATTAATATACGTTTTTCATTTGACAGCATAGTGACAGCATTTTCGCCTCCCTCTAGTTACTCATGCCGCTACTTTAGTACTTCATTTGCATGGCCAGATTAACATATTTGGTGATCCCGCACTTTTGGCATTACTGGGTTTTACTTTATCTGCTCATTCAATTTGCTGTAATTACAAAGATTAATTGAATCTACACAATATTGGCGCTTTTTAGTGTTTTTTTTTTAACAAAAAATAGATGCTTTGACGATGTTGTGCTATATGAATTAGGCAAGTTTTTCTGGTTTTCTTTTTCTGTTTAGGGATTATCTATTTTTTTATTTGAAACATTTTTATTACTTGGCATTTATCAGTTTTTTAATATGCTTTTCTAGAATATATAATCAGGTTATTTCTCCTCCCATTAGATTCTACTATTGGTAGTCAGTGCTTAGCGTTTGTGGCTCACAGCAACTAGGTAAGGTCCTCAAATTGACAGTGTTTTTCAATTTCTCCATATTCTTTTGCTATTAAATACTTGGAACTGTTTCTTCATATTTATATTCTTGTTTTCTAACAAACCAAAGATATTCACATAACATTGTTTAGTATGTTACATTTTCACTTTTAATTGGCTCCAGAGAAGGTTGCTCCTTACCTTACACACAATACACAGTTTTTACCTTAGAGCATAAAATGTGGTCCTCCTAGTACCTTCTGTTTGTAACCTATGGTGAGCTATTTTGTGCATGTTTTGTTCCATTTATGATTGGATGTCTGTATTTGTTTATATGAGTTTTAAAAAAAAAATATTGCCTATTTATGATTTTTATATATGTTTTGAATTGTTAGGGCTTGTTTATAGTTTTAAGAGCTTATTTATTCCATTTCATTACTTTTAATTAGTTTTATTTATGCTTCATTGTTTGATTTGTTGACTTTTTGAATGTGTTTATTTTATTTGAGGTGTACTCCCCCTGAAGAAGGCATCAGCCGAAACACATTGGAGTGTTTTTAATAAAGACTGCTTGACCTACCACTGTCCTGGCACACCTGTTTTGCTTGTTCTTCTTTTGCCTACAGGCGTTTTGTGCTCTGCTTTGGACTTCAATAGAAATGAATAGGCAGTGGCAACGCTTAACACGTGTTAACTTTACTAAGGGTTAACATGTCTTAAGTAAACATATGCCCCTATGTTGTCCCTTTAAGACAGGTGCCATTTTAGAACCTCAAAGGCATCCTATTCTAAAATTACCCCCCTCTAAGTCCACGCCTATCTGCATCTTTAGAATATGAATATTAGGGGTCGATTTTCAGAAGGGTTTAGGAAAACCGTATAAACCCTGATGAATGTGATATTCAGCAGCACTAACCGGACAGTGCCGCTGAATATCCCCACAAACCACCTTGATGCAATCCAGTTAACTCTGGTTCGGTCTGTGGTGGTCCGAGGCCTATCTGGTTGGTGGCGACATTCAGCTCTCTACCTGGATAGGTAACTGCATAGACAGATGAAGAGCTGTCCTAACTTTATGCATATTTTGTTCTCCAGGTAGCAGCTGAATATTCTGTTTCATTTTTGCCCCAGCAATCAGCCATTTGAGCAACACTGAGCAGTGTGGGCTGAATATCAAGCCCTTAGTGTTTAACTCTGAGTAGATAAATTCTGTTTGTCTTTCTCAATTAAATTTTCTATTTCTCATGTGGCAGCTCTCTCCTGCTCCTCTTTCCTCCAGCTCAGTTGGAACTAGGCTGGGATTGGTTGCTCTGAGCCTTCATTCACACTATGGGAGTCATTTCCCCCCCTATTTTAACATCTCTCTATCTCCCTTCCCCTTTCCTTCCACATACATTCTTTGAACTATTGTATTAAAAATCCTGGGCTGCAGAACACCTAGCCTGGCTCTCTTTGGAAGCTAATCTTCATAAAGCAGTGAAGTCTACTCACACTTTGTTCAATAAAAAGAAATCACTCCAGTTCTTCAGACTCTGACACCAAGAAACTTTTGTCTTGGGAGGAAAAGATGGCAGTGATAAAAAAATGACTCAAAATTCATCAGACTTGTACCGTTACCTCCCATTTTATATATTATATAGATTACATATGTGTGTTTGTGCTCTATTCATATGAATCAAATAATAAATCTATATATTCATCCACTGAATCCAATCTTATTCCAAAACTTTAAAAATCCATTGTGATGCTGGCAGCGTTTTGCTTATACAAGATACATCAAAGATAGTTTGTTATAGCATTTAAGTAATTTTACTGTGAGCCTCTAATTGTCTGCCTAGGCAAACCTCGAGCCTTACGTCCCCCTGGCTGTCAGAATCTAGCTTTGAATGCCCTGGACTTTGCTGCCCCCATCCCCGAAGCTTTTGCCCTAGGCTTCTGCCTAGTTTCCCTGGTAATTGGTCCAGCCCTGACCTGGGCATCACTCCACATAGCCTCCCCAGCTCTGCCCAACCCATGGAGTCGAAGAAGGAACCTTCTGCATGGATATATTCACCACTTAGTGTCCGAGTCACCAGGATGTTTCATAGGAAAACATTTGCTAACAAAGGTTCTTCATATCTATCTAGTGATTAGAATATTAAGTAAACAGTTTTGCTCAAAAATGCTGCATTATTTTTACATTCTATGGAATATTATAAGATACTACCCGTTTTATTTGTGATAGTTACATGCATCAGTACATATCTCTCTCATGCCCATAGGCACAGGATGGGAGACAGACTTTAGTGAAACATGTCTGTGGAAAGAAAGCACTGAGGGGTCAGTTTTCAAACGATGTTATATGCTTACAGGTGGCTGATAAACATATAACTCCACTCTGCCACTTTTTATATATGAGACAGGCAGAGTCAGGGTGGAATGAGGATGGGAACCCAAAACTATCCATATAGACATGAAATTCAGTGGCTATGGGTAGTTTATATAGTTACTTTAGGCCTGTGAATCAGACCTAAACTAAGGGTCATGTTTACTAAACCACGGTAGCTTAGCAAGTATTATGCTCCAAAACTTAATACGGGGGTGACACTGAACCCACACTAACAAATGGAGGTGTGCTCGGCATATCCACATGTAGCTAGCATGGGTTCCAAGCCACCCCAATGCTAAGGAGGTAATTTTAGAACACGAATAAGCCCTTTAAATGTGCGGCAGAGATGCTTTTCCAGGAAAAACCTCTACAACCATATTCTGAAACAACGTGTCCTACACGTACATGGCACTAGCATGGGGATCTAAGAACACGGGTGGGAAATGGCGGAATGGGGGCGTGGCCATCGGAGCATATTCTCGGCTGAGGGGGTGTTGCGAGATAAGACGGGAGCGGGCCGGTGTCGTTTAAAGTGATTGGCTCCCGCCGCGTGAGTGAAGGCGGGGGAGCCAATTGTAAGGCAGAACCAGCACCGGAGGGGGGGAGTGGAGCGTGGAGCGGTTCCAGGCTGCAGTGAGTCATCAGGCAGCGGAGGAGAGAGCGGGCTGCGTCCCCCCTCCCCCCCCTCTGTTTAGGTGTTCAAGGGGGTATTGGGGTGTTGCAGCGGTAGGGGGGGGGCGGGATCCCGGAGGTTTCTGGGGTCTGGAGCCTTAGGTAATGCGTAGGGTGGGGTACCCCCGACCCGAACAACCCTTGTGGGCCTTTGCTAATGATATGGCGAGGCCCGAGAAGGGTGGGTATATGAACTAGCCGATGGCTTGTCCGCGGCGGAGGCGGAGCTGATGTCACCTTGCTAATAGCATGGCGGGTGAGGCAGTACTCCGCCGGATGGGGTGTTATGAGGTTATGTTGGAATTTGAAGTTGTTTAAAGTTGGAATGTTTAATAAAGCTGCGACCAGTTGAAACCCAATTAGGAGTGTTGTGTGGTGTGTGGACAGGGGGGGAGAGGTGAGGGGTGGGGGGGGGTAAGGGGAGCCACAGAGTCTGGCGTACCTCCAATAACACATATATCGTGAGAACAGCACGCATAGTTTGTCTTCAGTGAGGTGGGAAAGGGTCAACATTCAAACCATATCTTTACACAGAGGCTTCTTTTGCTTTATTTACCTCTCAGAAAGCAATGAGGATAGTCCCTGTGGTTTGTGCAGTCCTGCAGAAAGGTCGCACCTGCAGGATTGCAAGTTTATTTTCAAGAGAAACTCCTAGTACAGTTTTCCTTTCAAAATTCTACAGATTTATGTAATGTGGGAAGAAAGAACATTGCACTTGCATCGGAGCAGATGAAAAGTAAGGTTCACATAGTGAGTTGAATATGCGGTATTCTCTTGCATTTTGCTTCCCCCATCCTGTCCTCAAGCCTATTTTTTAAAGTTCATTTTATTCAAACTCAATACACTAAAGGAAAGAAATATGGTTAGAGCCCTTAAAGCTCTCGCACAGTTCACATATTATAAACAAAGTGCATAGCATGAAGCCAACCTTTATTCCCCATGTTCCAAACTCTCATCCCTCCTTCTCCCGCTTGATTTACCAAGGGATGCAACAACTCATATCATGAAATAAAAAGCAAATAATAGCCTCAGCCAATGCAAGATTGATCCTCCACGAGACTGGTAACTGCCCATTGCAGTCCTGCTACTGTCTCCCAAATCCCGCCCAAGCCTGAACTTACTGTGTGAACTGCAGACTTGGCGGTAAAGCAGCACGTCGTCTGCATTTTTCCTGCGTTAGCTGCTACCGCCATAAGATATTTCCACGTTAGTGCTGTGGTAACAGCTAACACTATTTAGTAAACACACCCCTAGTTTAGCTTGCTTCTCAGGAACACAGTCTTCTGACAGTCATTTGAAATTTATCCCACATTACATTCCTATCTGTGTTTGTTCTCTGTGGTCCTACTCTTAGACCTTAATCCATGAACAATTAACAGAAATACCATATTTGTTAACCCTTCGCCCTTAAGTCTATCAATGCCATTTTCGCATAACACCATCCTCAATCAACTTCTACCACCCAACTTTGTTACTTTCACCAGCCACAGGCAAAACAAAAGGGGTGGAGGAGTTGCCGTCATCACCAGATCTGACCTTCAATTCAAAATGGTAGAATCCAACAGCATCAATACCCTTGAAACAGTATCTATATCCAACCACTCCTGCTCCATAAACCTTATTTATAGAGCGCCTTCTGCTGATCCAGACAACCTCTCCAATATCATAAACCTAGCATCCAATACCCATGTTCCACATAGACCAAATTGGATCCTAGGTGATTTAAACTTGCCATCCCTACAGGACAATCAAGCAGACGCCTTCATAGAAGCCCTAGATATCCTGGGATACACCCAGTTGGTACAAGAACCAACACACACAAAGGGCAACATTCTCGACCTGATATTCGCCCCACAAACAGTGCTTCAACAAGCACAAAACATCACGTTATCATTAACAGCAGTTCCATGGTCGGATCACAAGCTCATCTCCTTCCAGATTCCGACCCCCATCAAGTCACAAAGGCCCAGTACGAACTCACGTACGAACACAATCTCAACTGCCAGAAGCTTTCACCCATTTAACAAAGAACGCATCCTGGCTGAAACAAACACTCTCCTTGACATGACCTCACAAGACCTAGATGTCCTAATTTCCACATGGAACAGCAAACTCAGCGCTATCGCAATCCGTCCCCCCACAACTAAAGCCCCAAATAAAAGACCATCCGCACCATGGTTCACGGCCGACCTAAGGGCGTCACTAACCCTTCTACGGAGATTGGAAAAGCGCTGGAGGAAATCACGTACCAGCAGTGACAAAGCAGCATACACCCAACACCTACACACACATCGCAGGGCTGTTACAGACAAGATGAAACAACATCACACAGACACCCTGAAATGTTCATTAAACAAGCCGCACGACCTCTTCAACCTGGTCAAATCTCTTGCCAAAGAACCGACCCCAGAGCACCCAGGAACTATACACCCGCAGGATTTTGCTGTCTTTATGCAATCGAAACTATGCAAGACTGATAAAATGGTGATACCGGACCCCCCTGATGCTCATGTATGCTCAGCGTATCTAACTACCTTTACCACACCATCTAAAAGAACTATTGAAGACACCATCGCTACCCTTATCTAAATACTTCCACTGCATACTCAGACCCATGTCCAGCATTCTGGATAAAAGATCTGCGATCCGACCTTGCCCCAATCTTGGCTAAAATGATAGGACTATCTTTTAGCACCGGGTCTTTCCCATCCACGCTCAAACAGAGCTCCGTTAGACCGCTGCTTAAGGACACCAAATTAGACCCTCAAAAGGTCGAGTCCTACAGACCCATATCCAGCATCCCGATGCTCACTAAAATTGTTGAAAAGATAGTCTACAGGCAGCTACAAGATCATGTGGACACCAACGCACCTCTAGATTCATCGCAACACGGATTCAGAGAGTCACATGGAGTGGAAACACTACTCACTACTCTTTTCAACACCATAATCTCAGGCATTGACAACTCACGTACAGGTTTCGCACTCATCTTTTTAGATATAGCTGCAGCCTTCGACTCAGTCCGCCACGAGATTCTCCTGATTCGGCTAAGAGAGAAAGGCATTACCAAAACAGCTCTGGAGTGGTGCAGGTCTTACCTGTCTGGAAGATGGCAACACGTCCGAGCAAATGGAACCACATCCGAGCCATTCCTACAAAGTCAAGGAGTCCCTCAAGGATCCTCCCTATCATCACTTATGTTTAACATCTACATCCAACCCATTTGTAACATCATTAGATCGTTCAACGTGAGTTGCATGATATACGCAGACGATGTCCTACTGTACCTGCCAATATCCCTGGACTGCCCGGACCTCACCCCACTAACTAAGTGTTTCAACGCAATATCCGAATGGCTCCTCTCCCAAAATCTGCGTATCCAACATAAGAAAACGGAGGTCCTGTTCATCTCCAGAAATCCTGAGTTTACACCACCTAACCACTTGGAAGTGGACAACGCCGAGTTGCAAGTAAAATCAGCTATACGGTATCTCGGAGTCACCTTGGATCAGAACCTCAACATGAAGCAGCACATAGCCAAAACAGTAAGAGCGATCTACTTCAAGATCAGATCCCTCAGACACATACGCCCCCTACTCGAACTGAGCGACTTCCGCACCATCTATCAAGCCCTCATCATCCCTCATTTTGATTATTCAAACGCCATCCTACAAGGACTCCCTCAGGCAACCTTACATCCCTTACAACTCGCCATGAACAGTGCAGCGCGAATCCTCTTCGGAGCACCAAGGAGAGAGCATATCACACCCCTCCTGAAGCAGCTGCACTGGCTCCCCATTCAAGCCAGGATTAGCTTCAAGACCTTAGTGATGACATTCAAGGCTATCAAGGGACTCTCCTCCTCGTCACTATGTGACCTCATCCAACCACCCACAACCAACAGGCTAAGAAGAACCGCAGTAGCCAACATGCTAGCGATACCGAGAGACATGACAAAATGCTCCAAAGTAACATCAAACAGAGCCTTTAGTCTAAGTGCCCCAAGTCTCTGGAACTCCCTACCACCATACATCAGAGCCATCCCCCAACCTGAGCCAGTTCAGGAAGGCCTTAAAACACCTCCTCTTTATTAAATACCTCACAGACTCCCCCGAATCCCAGCCACCATGTATGATCAACGCACAATAACTCCATCTCACATGTATATAGTTACCTATTTCAATGTTCCGCACATGTAGATAGTTTCCCCTGTTATCCAAGTTGATTGCTCCTGTTCATTGTAATGACCTGACTCTAGTTTATTGTCGGATACTGTTTGTTTTTATGTAAACCGCGCTGATCGCAAATAGTGCGGTATATAAGAAATGTAAATAAATAAAAAAAATAAATAAATAAATTTCCTTCAGCGCTGGCCGGATCATTAGGAAAACTAAGGTGTCCCTAGGGCGTAAACCTCTGGGGGTAGCAAAGAGCAGGGCATTCAAAGCTAACAATAGATTTTGACAGCTGAAGGGGGAGTATAAGACTTAAGGTCAGCCTAGGGTGCCAACACCTTGAACCATCTCTGGGGCTGGGTGCTGACTACCTTCTCTCATTAATAGTTCTAAACAAACAAAATTATTCTTCCTCTATTTTTCTGCATGGGCTATTTTTTTTTCTCTTTACATCAATAACACTATTTGTCGAGTCTCTAGCCTCCATATGTTCTTATACTGGAGTTCATGACTCACTTGCTCTAGAACCCCCATCTTTAAGAGTGCGTAATTTGGCTATGTTTTTCCACTACTCATGCCTCAGGTGGGCTTACCTTTGATACTTAAAAATGCAAAATTAAGGGTTCAGCATCCAGCATGTTAATAGGGAGAATGCGGTATCGACGGAACTTCAACAAAAATAATCTGGGCACCATCAGCATTCACCAGCACCTCCCTCCCCCTCACCACACATCTAAAAGATGTGCTTACTTTGAGCTGCAGAGAGGAAAACAATAATGTCAATGCATTTTTATCTGTAAACCACATGTCTACTGCATGAAGAGTTTAAATTCATGTCACCTCACTTCATAAGTACACTCTGCTTAGTTGAATACCTAGTCCTTGCAATCCCATTGACAGACAAAACTATGGTGCCTATCAATCAATTCAATCTCAGACGTTCAATGAAGTAAAATTTAGCAAAACTGTTTAGTTTCTGGTTGCTGCCAGTCAGTAATCTATTTTCTCATATATTAGCTTAAAACCTCTTTGATGTAGGGCGCATGCTATGAAATTTTTTTTGTAGTCTATTAAATGCATCGTGGCTGTTCTACAAACAATAAATCGTGAGGCTATTATTTTGTCAATTGCAAATAATAAAATGGAAACATTGGTAGTGTTCTGGATCTCCTTCACTTTCAAGAACACTCAGTTAAAGCTCTACATTTTTTAATATAGTGCTGTGTTGATGATATTTGATTCCATGGATAATTTATATTGGAACGGCTTCATTAATTTTTATTTTATAGCTCAGCTTCAGGGCTTTTACATTCTTAAGAAAGAATACTTTCAATAAATGTTGATACTTTCAGTCAAGCCTACTAATAGGCACATACAGTACACTGTGCAAGTAATGTTTATCAAAAGCTTTCATCAGTGTCCCTTTCCTAAAACCTCATCAACTATTTCCCCTAAATTTTACAACCCTTATGATTAAAAATGATTTAAGTATAAGAAACCATCAGACCAATATTCCAAACCATTTATGCAGTTGGCATGGAGTGCTAACAGCATGTTAGTTACATTTAAAATGTCATCCTGGGGCGTGTTTAAATTTTGTTTGTATAAGTCATCATAAGGCTAAAAAAATTTAAGGGAGAAGTTTTATAAAGGAGGCACATACGTGAAGTGGTTAAAGCAAGAGCAGAGTACCCGAGATCAGGGTTAGATTCCCACTGGCACTCCTTGTGACCTTGGGCAAGTCCCTTTACCCTCCATTGCCTCGGAAGAATGGGTCTGACAATCTACTTCCACTCATACCTTGCCAGAAAAACCCAGGGGCTGCTGGGTCATCAGGACTTGATGGCACTAAAAAAAACCCACATGTAGGCACCAACAAACAAATGCCAGTATTTTAGTTATTTGCGCGTGTTAAGTGGCCACATACGCATGTAATTGACCTCGTATAAAAACCAATCAGTGTAAAAGTATGTGCATTAATTACTGTAGACATGCACAGGAACAGTATTTAGGCAGAGATTAGGAGGTGCAAGCAAGTATGCAGAATGATTAAAAAATACAATAATTTACATACATACTTGTAAAATGTAGGCGTGTTCAATTTCATCAGTTCTAGGGCTGATATAAGTACTCGTATCTTAAAGTGATAGTGTTTTATAAAGACAAGCAGGCGACCACATTTCGTTATAAAATAGGCTTAGTTTAGGCATGTTAAAATGTACTTCAAATTGGCACCCTGTCATAAAATGACCCTTCACATGTACAGACAGAGGTAGAGACAGGGGGGATCCAGAGGTAGAGGAATAAGTTATATGGTGATCGGAGAAAACTCAGGAAGATACAACCCTGAAAATTAAACAAGAAAATCTGCTAAGAAGAGAACTGACCTAATAACATGCAAACCGAGGATGTTTACAATCAACTGCCCCTTCCCTTTTACGAAATTGCACTAAGCAGTTAGCGCAGGTTACAGCAAGTTTTAACCCTGTGTTATAACCCCCGATAATCCTTAGCACAGGGCTAGTACAGTTAGCGTAAATACTGCCTGCATTGGGGGAGTTACGTTTTATTGATCTAATTTATTTATTTAAAAACATGTATTGCCCACTTCATCAGAATCAATAGGCAGATTACCAAAATAGATACACAATCCAGAATTGGGAAGGTGAGGGTTGAAGCGTGGATGGGTGAGTGCCTTGTAGTTAGCACACCCTGAGCTAGCTACAACGTATGCTATTAGCGCAGATGCGCTTATTGCCACCCCCATAGGTGGATGGTGAACACACTCGTGCTCATTTTAGGCCATGTCAGGACAGGATGCACTGCGTTAAATACCAGAACACAAGAGGAGAATTCAATCATGGTCCTGAGGGAAAATTAGAATAACTATCAGGGTCCTCCTCTGAGTCTCTTTCACTACTAATGTCTTCAAACATATAGAAGTCTAAGCTGTTCCTAGATTTATTTATCTCAAAATAATCCTGTTCACTTGCTCCAGATCCGTTTTCTGAAACAAGGAAATATTCCTTGTTAACTGGAAGAAGGGCCTTTTCTGGCTTCTGCAAAGTGTCCCAAAGCTGTCTGGAACACAGATACCAGGAGGTTCAAGAATCTCACAGCATTCTCCAGATTTTCCACTTGCTATGCGGTACCATGTTTATTTTGAAGAAAAGCCACTTGTGTAGAGGAGAGAGGACTAGACCCCATTTCAGTAACCTGATTTTCCAAACCAGAGTGACAGAAATTTTTCTCCAGCCTTCAACTTAGCATGCATGTCCAAAGAAATAATTGGTAGAGATGCAACAGTCTTTTCTAGAGAAGCTACTGCAGAACACGTGGAGGCACATTCTAAATGTGCGTCCAGGCCCCTATGCGCTCGATAGGAATCAGGACACACAGAGGCAGGCCCGATTCTAATCCCGCAGGGGCTAGATATGCTCTGTGGGATCAGAATTGGGTCTAGGCCTATACGCTGACCACTTTCTCTTTTCCCCACAGCCCGACCGCTGATCTGGCCTTTCATAGCCAGGGTCGGGTCTCGGGAAACCCCCTGCACCCCCTCACCTTTCTGCCGCTGCTGCTGCCCTGGCCTGCTGTCCCCCATCCAGTCTACCGACCCTAGACATACAGGGCCGACATCAGAATCGGCCCTGTACATCTGGGTTTGCAGACCGCCGATGCCCCACTCTCGCTGCGCCTCTGCAACGCCCCTTCCACCCTGTTCGTACAAGAAGGCTTCTGCAGGGGATTGAAGGGGGCGAATAGCGGGGATGGACTTCCAAAAGGGATATCCATCCCCACTATTTGTGTTACAGAATAGATCCCAAACTGTCTACATTAGATGATTTTCATAAGGGAACTCTGGTGGCAAAATTATCCATAGCTGAAAGGGTACAATATATAGAGAACTTCATAAACTCTGCTCTTCCTTTTGCCAAAAGGTTAATGTCCATAAAACCCAGAAAATATAGTACGTCCCAGAGAACTACAACACATGTCGCCTCTTTAAGCTGCTATTTTAGTTCTCAGTATCATTTTTTCTCTTATCTATATAACTTATGTGGGCACTTACATGTGGAAAGGATGTCCATGCATAAAAGGTGATTTCAGAAAGGGCTAAATATACATATAATAAGTGGAAATTACATTGGGGCATGGTTAGGGCATTGCCTGGGTGGATCAAAAATCAGAGGCATTCCTCATTTTATATAGGGATGCACACACATGGCCAAAATTGTCTCTCTAAGGATGTAATGCTGTTTCTTGGCACGTACTGGTTTTGAACGTGCTTGCTTCAGCCAGCCCTTTGCAGGATGGATTAAGGGCTTCCTCCTTAATCCCCCATTGTTTATTTCTTCTTCCAAACTGAAATTAAATAATAGCAGCATCCATTGTTAATAGGTGGCATTTATTCATGAGGTTTGCAAAATGGCCAACATATGCGCACTAGTACTTGCACTAAAACGTGTAAGTTCTGAAATACCAGCTTACACCTGTGAGTTATTGAGTTTCCTCCACTGATTTTTCCCATGTGTAGATTTGTAAAATGGCTCCTCAGGCTCAACATATTGGCAAATACATGTACACTCCTGACTATTTTTAAGAAGTCTCACCATTTGGCAAAGCCTTTTCTAACATACCGCCAGAAATGGGTACATCCTGACTTCGTCTCAGTTCAGATGGTGGCTAAACAGTTCTCTATAGCTGTATAACCAAGCCTAATCCAGATCCTGGCTGTCCAATTAGTGATATCTCTGGTAAATGTCTCTGATAGTATACTTAGACATGGTTTCACAGAATTTTTGGCACAAGAATATGACAAAAGAAAAATCTTTTGAGTAAATCTCTATAGCAGGAGTCAATTGATTCACAAGGAAAAAAATCCAATTAGCATTTTCCATAGAGCTCCAGACTAAACAAGATTTGGACCAATCAGGAAACAGAAAGAAGATCATCAGCAAAGTTAAGAGCAGGCTGGCTAGAGTCAGCTCCTACAGAGATGTGATGTTCCTTCTGCAAGATGCCTGCCTTCTAACCCAAACGCTACCGGTTTAGACCAGCCTGTCATAAAATTGGTTGTGATGAAACTGGTGAAGAAAAACATGGGTGTTTTTGGAAATGTTAGTGTTATGTTCAGATTTTAAATAATATGAAACATAGGCAATTTTATTTCAATTGAATGAACATCCCTAGTCCATTGTATACATAGTATTCTTCACTAACACCATAATTCAAAAGCATTGATTTTCTTCGTATCTTTCATCATTGTCCAACTTTCATATCCATATAAAATTAATAAAAATACCATGGCTTGATAAAGTCAAATCTTTGTACGCAGAGATACATTTTGTCCAGGTCCTGTGTACGCATAGTTTTGTCCAGGTCCTTTAGAGCCATTCTGCCAAAAATAATGTGTCA
Organism: Ichthyophis bannanicus; assembly: GCA_033557465.1. Lineage (NCBI taxonomy): Eukaryota > Metazoa > Chordata > Amphibia > Gymnophiona > Ichthyophiidae > Ichthyophis > Ichthyophis bannanicus. The sequence goes on along the minus strand of CM066035.1, from coordinate 158,967,059 downwards.
CTGATTTCTTGACTGCTTGTCATTTCCTTATTAATACTGATTCAAGCAGTTTAAAGTTGTCTACTATTTTTATTTCTTCTCCATTAAGCATGAAATGATTGATTTTGCCAATGGTCAGGATCCTTGTCTTCTTTCTCAATGTCATCCTTCTCAGGTGACATTTCTTGATTTTGAAAAGCAGATATTTTAGAAAGTCTTCAATTTTAGCCAATAATGTGGTATATTTAGCAAGGTGAAGGGTGTTGATGAGTCTTCCACCAATTTTCACACCTTGGTTGTCTTCATACGGTCCTGTTTCTTTGATTATTTGTTCTGCATATAAAGTACACAGGTATAGGGAAAGTATGCAGCCTTGTTGTATACCTTTGCAGATTTTAAACCATTCTGTTTTCACTTATTCTATTCAAATGGTTGCTTCTTGATCAATATAAAGGTTGTGCATGAGAACTACCAGATGTTCTGGTATACCCATCCTTCTTAATGTGGCCCAGAGTTTCAGGCAGTTTGCATTCCAGGTAGGGTTGTAGTCTTCACTGAATAATCATGAGAAGAGTCTTGCTGGCATATGAGATCATAGCGATTATGCGATAATCTTCAGAGTCATCCAGATCGCCTATATTCAGTAGTGGTATGAAAACGGATCTTTTCCAGTCAATTGGCCATGATGCTGTCTTCCAAATTTCCTGGAAGAGACTTGTAAGTATTGTAATAGTTGCATATGATTACTGTAATACTTTAATGTGAATGCCATCAATGCCCAGTACTTTGTTCATTGATAATGCTTTCAATGCTGCTTTGACTTTTTCTTTCATCACCAATTACTCCTATCATAAGGTACAGGTTGAAACAGCTGTTGGTCCACTTGATCTTCATGGTATAATCAAATGAATCTAGGAGTAGCCTAGTGGTTGGGTCAAGGTACTTCAGGCCGGAAGGTCGGGGGTTCAAATCCCACTAGAGGACAGCAACCTTGGGCCGGAAGGACTGGGGTTTCTAGTCCCACAGGTGCTCCTTGTGGTCTTGGGCAAGCCACTTAACCCTCCATAGCCCATGTTCCCTGTAAAATAGTTCTCTGTGTGCTGTGCTTTCCTGTCTAATCAATGTGTTTATACCTCAAAAATTTCCTGTCATGATTTGACAATTTCCAATCTGTAATCAAAAACCGCTGCTGATCGCTGGAAGTAGCGGTATACTAAATAAAAAAAAAATAAATAAATAAAAATAAATAAAATAAATATTCTTCCCACCTTTTCTTGATCTTCTCAGCATCATTCAGCATGGATCCTTGAGCATCTTTTAGCATTCCAATTTGTGGATGGAATTTTCTCTATCTCTCATAGCTTTAGGAAATCTGATCTTGTTCTCCCTATAATGGTTTCTGCTTTTATTTCCTTGCATGCATCATTGTAATACTACTTTGTTTCATTTTGCTGCATGTTGGAAATCTCTGTTAAGTTCCATAATTACCTCTCTTTCTCCTCTGGCTTTAGCTTCTCTGCATTTCTGAGCAATTTTCAGACTTTCCTTGGTCGCCAATTTTGGCCATTTTTGCTTTGTCACCTTTTACAGAGACTTTACACCTTCTTCAAGCACAACTTTCATGATATCATCCCATAACTCTTCTGGCCTTTGTCATTTGTATCCGAAGTGGTGAATTGATTTTGCAGGCAATCTTTAATTCATATGGGGTATTTTTAAGATTATATTTTGCAACATTTGTGGTTGGCTTGCTCTGTTTCAGCTTTGGCTTAGGCTTGCATACAAGAGGTTGATGATCTGTACCACAGTGAGATCCAGGTTTTGTTTTAGTGGATGCCATTAATCTTTTCCATTGTTGACTTCCACAGATGTAGTCAATTTGATTTTTGTATAATCCATTGGGCAAAGTCCATGTGTTCAGTTGCCACTTGTGTTGCTGAAAGAAGGTGTTTGAGATGAAAAGATTGTTGGTCTGGTATAATTCTATCAGTCTTTCTCCAGCTTCATTTCTGTTGCCAAATCCATATTTTCCAAACACTTTATCACCTTCTTTGTTTCTAAATTTTGCACACTATATCGTAATTTGTTTTATTTTGACTATCCATTAAGTTTTTGTGACAAGATACAGAAATAGATTGCCAAGCCTTTGTTCCACACAGATAATGCCAGTGTTGTTGCTATTGTTACAGAAATGTGATCCTTCACCACCAACAGTGTTCTATACTGCTGCCGCCCTGATGGTGGTTTTATTTAATCTGGTATCTCAGCCGAGACCGTCCATCTTGGGAGACCCTTCCTGTTTTTAAGTTACTGATAGCAGAGCTCTCATAATGGATGTTGTAGAAGAGCCCTCGCAGCATGACAATCTCCAAATCCTGACCTGGATGTCTTAATTATTCTCTTCATGTCCTGAAATTAGCACCTATGTGTCTTTATAATATAAGCTAAAAAAAAGAGGTCTTCCTGCTCTATTAACCTGAGCGTCCTATTATATAATTACCTCCTTGCTCGAAGAACAAACCAGTCAGTACTAGAGGAGATCAAACCTAAGCTTTCTTTAGAAGCTCAGATGACAAGACTGACTTTCATACTTTGGACACATCATGCGAAGAGAGAGATCATTAGAGAAAAGCATCATACTTGGCAAGGTAGAAGGTCAACACAAAAGAGAAAGACCAGCAATGAGATGGATCAATACAATAACAGCAGCTATGGGTGATGCTCTATCAACAATGAGATGCCTGAAAACCGAACACAGTTTAGGACAATTATCTAGAAGGTCGCCATGAGTTGACACTGACTCAACGGCACTTAACAACAATTGTTAAATGAGTAGATAATAAGGAAGCGGTATAGCTAACTTCATCATGTAGCTAATTGCATCAAATAAATCACAAGGCAGTTAATGAAAGGTACATTTTCCCCCTATGTTAACTGATTAAGAAATACTAGAAAACCTCTATCAGTTAATCCAGAGGATTTGCAGTAACCCATTTTAATTTTGGCAATCAATTGCCATAACTGCAAAATCTTAGCACACTACTAATTTGCAAGTAACTAAAAGGTTTGTTCATACCATCTATAAACTTTGCACTGTAAATTCACAATCAAATATGGTTCTGCTTCTATCATTTTAAATTTTATCTGACAAAATCACTAGCGTTTACCTGAGCATTCCTTTTTTTTCTTGTTTTGATCCACTAGAATGTGCTGCCTGTTAACAGTAAAATTTAAATTGGTATACCATCAACATAGAAACATAGAACCTAGAAACATAAAAAAATGTGACAGATAAAGACCCCATGTGGCCAATCCAGTCTGCTCATCCATATGAACTACAAAGCTGTAAAATCCCTTCCTCTCTCTCCTTGTCCTATGCTTTCTCAATTCAGATACAGTTTTCGTCTCCACACCTCTACTGCAAAGCTGTTCAATGAATCTACCACTCTTTCTGTAAAGAAATATTTTCTCAGATTATTCTTGAGCCTATCTCCTTTCATCTTCATTCTATGACCCCTCATTCCAAAGATTCCTTTCAACTGGAAGAGGGCTACCTCCTGTGCATTTTTACCACAGAGGTATTTAAATGTCTCTCCTCTCCTGCCTTTACGCCAATGTGCACATATTGAGGTCTTTAAGTCTATCACCATGGTAAAACATTATATCTTGTTTTACTAAAACTGCAGAGATCAAGCTGTGTACTGAGTGCCATTTTGCAGGTTTCTTAAAAAAATGTCATTCAATGACTTTTGGGGTTAAAGGCTGAGTTATGATCTTAACACCTAAGAAATACTGATAATGCTTGACTGATGATAAACAAAATAAATGTTTATGAACTATGAATTTAACCCCCACATAGTTTTCCTTTATTATTCTAGTGCTATGATCAGTCACATAAATCTATTTTCTTTACTTGGTTACTATCTCTAAATAAGCTTAAAAGCACTCTGTAGTAACATACATAGGAGAATAATCTGCTTTCTGGCTCCGCTGGAAACATTACTAAGTATTCTTCTGTCTATATTTTTCTGTTCAGTGTCAAGTGTATTTCAAAAGAATTATTGCCATCTCAAGCGCTATTCAGAGATGTGGTGAAATGAAGACATAAAAAATTCTGTTATTTTTCAAAGCAATGTTTTAGCAGCAAAATAAAATAAAATACCAAATAGCATATGGACGATCCAGGAATTCGAATGAGGAGAATCATTTACTGTAAATCAAAGGCAGCAAGAGTTATGTAAGAGGTGCAGAAAAACTTATTGAGTCTAGAAAACAATACAAAGCCAAAGAGCAAGGCCGGTCCAACCACCAGGCAAGACTAGGCAGCTGCCTAAAAAGCAGCAGTCTCCAAGGAGCAGCAGCAGCAGTGGCCATATCAAAACTAAAGACCCTGACAGCCGCACTAACTCAAAAAAAAAATCAACACCTACTTTTATCTTCAGGGAGAAACAGGCCCATATGCATATACAAAGCAATGTTTAATATTTAAAATGATGAGTGTCCAATTATGCATTTTCATAGGATTGTTGCAGGAGGAACGGTATTGAAAGTTTAACTATCTAAAGCTGGGGGGGCGAGGTAAATAATGCATGAAGAGCGGTGGAGTACTACTACTATTAATCATTTGTGCAGCGTTCAAGGCGTATGCAGCGCTGTATAGAGACATGTAAGAGACGGTCCCTGCTCATAAGAGCTTAAGTCCAGTCAAGACAGAAAACACAACCACCGAGGAGGAGGGTATATCTAGGGTGCGGTAAGGAAACACACAGGAGGTGAACAGGAGATTAGGGAGATCAGGATCCAAAAGCAGACTCAACCAAGTGGCAACCATAATTCAAAACCAGCCTGTCCCACTGATCCTTCTTCTGACCTTGGGCAAGTCACTTTACTCTCCACTCCTCAGGTGCAATTTAGGGGCTCCTTTACTGAGCGCTGCTAACCAGTTAATGTGCATTATAGTGATATCGTGCAGTAACTAGCCATGATGAACACTAATGTACAGTTATGCCAGCTAGCAGCCACTAAAACGCACGTTAACAGTCACTTGTATGCTAATGTGGAGATTGGGCAGGTTAGGCACAGGGTGTGAGCATCGAAAGCACACTAACGTATGAATATGTTAACATGGTAATCAGTGCAAGCGCACCTCCTTTATGGGTATCATTTGGTTCACCCACATTAATTGTGCTTCATGTTAACATACTCAGTCACGCATTAACTTCCAGGACATGGTCAGCAGCCCCTGATAGCTAACATGGAAGCTTTGCACTTAAGCCAGAAACCATAAAGTGCATTACAAATGCATATGAATGTATAGCCTTACTAGGATTTAGTAAAAAGGCCTCTTAGATTCTAAGATGTGCGGTATAAAAGTGTTTCAAAGATTGAAAACTTTAGACATGCACTCATGCTCTCATGCTCAGATTTGGAAAAGGCGAGCAATTAAATCACACATCTAAAAATCCAAGTTTCATAAGTGATATTGTGTCTTTTTGATATACGTTTGTAATATTGTGTTTCACCTTTTGCTTCTGTTTTTAACTCTGTATGTATATCCTCAGAAGAGCAGGGCCACTTTTAACTATGGGGAAAGAGAGCAGCTGCCCCGGGCCCTATTTAAAAGGGGTTCTATAAGTAAAAACAGCCTTAAGGAGTTAGCACATCAGATCAGGCCTGGGGTACCAAAAATCCTGCTTGATCTGCTATAGTGTGCAGTCTCACAGTGAAACATGAGTTTTTATGGCTGGTCTCATGGCATTAGAGGGATGACGTGCATTTCAAAGCATCTCTGTCCGCTGGGATGGGGTTAGAATCTAAGAATATAGCCTGGGGTGAGAACTTCTGGAAAGAACAGAAGGGAGTGTGAAGGAAGGGGACTTTTCAGCTGGGCAAGGACACCACTACTATAATGCATAAACTTGCAAATATGGATAGATCTAAACCCTAAACTATTAGAGGTCTGAGTTTTCCTGAATTTCTAAATATTACCAATTTGAACTTGTTTAAAAGTCATCTTAAAGTAGTGCTGGAGGTTCCAGAGTTCTCTTTACCTTCAATTTTGTCAGCATGTTATCTGTCTTCTCGAGGTAGTGCAAGTTTAAATGTTCAAGAGAATCTGCCTGTCCTAACACTAATTCAAAACCTAAGTTGAATTCTAATTTTTAATTTCACTGATCTTTCTGCTGAATTATTTCTTGAGGTTACTGAAAAAGCTACTTCGTTGGTAACCATGTTCTTGCATCTGTTTGTAAAGGAATTTTTAAGTTATTTTCTTCCAGCTCATGATAAGAACATAACATAAGGACATACTGGGTCAAACCAAGGGTTTATCAACCCCAATATCCTGTTTCTAACAGTAACCAGTCCAAGTTACATGTAGCTGTCAAGTTCCCAAAAGGTAGACAGATTACATGATGCTTATCCTAAGGGTAAGCAGTAGATTTCCCTCGTCCTCTTTAATAATGGTTTATGAACTTTTACTCCAGGAACTTGTACAAACCTTTTTCAAACCCATATACACTAAGTATTAAGGGCGTGGGCAGGGTCCCAGCGCCCGCTCATAACTGGGTGCCCGGCCCGGCGCGGGGCCCTGCTCGCATCTTGGAAAAGGGAGGGGGTGGGGGAGCGTATGTCCGGGCGTGTGGTGACGCAGCGAGCATTTTTTAAATGGATTGGCTCCGCTCATTGACAAGGGTGAGCAGAGCCAATCAGGGAGGGCCGGCCATGTGCTCTGGCGTGCATGCGGTCGTGGCTAGAACACATGCGGCCGGACTGGAGGGCGAGTGGCAGCAGTTTTTTCGTGCGGCGTTGTTTTGGGCCTTGAAGAGGATCGGCGGATCTTTGCCCGCGGATCCCAGCAGCTGGGACGAGTCCTGTGCACAGCGTCCAGGCGAGTGTGACAGGAGGTTTGCATCGGGGGGAGTCTAGTGGTTTAAAAATAGTAAAAGTTGCACAAACGGGGGGGTGGGGGGCTTGGGGGCGAGAGTAGTTTTACACTAATAATAGCTGCTAATATTAATAAAACAAACACTGGGCACTGTGGTGGGGCGGGAGGAGTTGTATAAGGGACTAATTAAGAACAGAAGACCAAAGTAAGGTTTCTTTTAAGTATGTTTTGGTTATTCCTGTGCTTTGGGGGGGGGGGGATTTGAAGAAAGGTAGGTAATGGCGGGTAAGCAGGCTGGTAAAGGTCGAGTGGTGGTGTGACAATGAGGCCGTGGTGGCGGTCATTAATCGTTATTCTCCACGCTGCAGTCAGGTAGCGTCCCTAATGCGACTGGTCATACTTGCATGTTTGCGTTTGAATGTGGACCTGAGGGCTCGCCATATCCTGGGGCGTACTAACGAAATCGCTGATGCTCTTTCTCGTTTGCAGTTGGAGTGGTTTCGGATCTTGGCTCCAGAGGCGGACGAGGACGGGCTTGTGGTCCTGTGGAGATTGTGGAGCTGTGGCCGGCTGAGATGAGGAGCCTTCTCAAGAATTCGGTGGCGGACCGGACCTGGGATGCTTATCAGCATGGTTGTGAGCGAGTGCTGGAATATCTATACCAGACAGGATGGGATGGGGGGGAGGTGCCGGAGTATTTGCTGGCGGGATATGTTAGTTGGGCGAAGGGGCGCAGTGTGGCCAGATCGGCTGTGAAGATTCATCTGGCTGGGTTTGGATTTTTTGCCAGGGCAGCGGGTTGGGGATGGGTGGGCCGCGGTTTCCTGGCGTGGCAGCTACTGCAAGGGTGCACAGCCTGGGCCGTGTGATCAGCGGCTACCGATTACGCACAACTTGTTAAGAGGGTTATGCCAGGGACTGCCGGGGGTGGCGTCGTCATCATATGAGGCCACTCTTTTTTGTGCGGTCTTTTGTTTAGCATTCTTTGGTGCCTTTCGGGTCGGCGAACTGGCAGTCGAATCGGCGACTGCGGGTTTAGGTAATTGCTTGCGCCGCCAACATGTGAGGAGTGAGCAGGGGCTCGTGCGCGTGTTGTTAGCAAAATCCAAGATGGACCAGAAAGGGAAAGGGTTGTGGGTGGTGCTTAAAGGGATTGGGGGGCTCATGTGCCCGGTGGCCGCCATGGGAGAATACTTGCGTGTGCGCCCTATGGGTGAAGAGGGCTTGTTTGTGCATAGTGACTCCCGTGTGCTGACACAATTTCAGGTGACAGCGGTTTTGCGCATGGTGTTGCGCCGGATCGGGGAGGATCCACGGCGTTTCTCTGCGCACTCCTTTCGCATCGGGGCGGCGACTAGCGCTGCAGCTGTGGGCTTGTCTGGGGCTCAGATTCAGAGTATCGGCAGATGGCGGTTGAAAGCTTTTAAGGGATATGTTCGCCTATGAGACGCCTGCCTATCGCTGGGGGGGGATATTAATGATGTTTTTTCTGTTGCAGATGGGGGACTGAAGGCCTGGGGATGTTGGATCTTGGGGCACTCCTTTGTGTTCTGGGCTAGTCAGCAAGCGGCAGTGCGGCCAATCGGGCTGAATCTCGGACTGGATCTGGCGGTGGTGGCGGTTTCATGGCTGGGCGAGCGCGGGCTGCGGTGGCCTCAGCTGATGCCTTTGCTTCATCATCATCAGCGCCTCCGGGACCGGCCAGCGATTGTAATGGTGCATTTGGGGGGCAATGATCTGGCGGCTTGGTCTTGCAAGCAACTTATCCGAGCTGCCAAGAAGGACTTTGCTGTACTGCTGCGTATGTTTGGGGGTGTCGTCTTGATCTGGTCCGATATTATTCCCAGGCCGGCGTGCTGGGGACAGAGGAGATGGTCCCGGGGACTGATTAAAATAAATAGGCAGATTGGGAGGTGGGTTTGTGAGCAGGGGGGGGGGGTGTATCATGTGCAGTATGCTTGGGTTGAGGTGGCCTGTGCTGGTTTGTATCATGCAGACGGCGTGCACTTATCTCCAGTGGGGACGGATTTGCTCCTCAATGACTGGCAGGAGGTGTTGGAGAGGGTGGTGCAGGATGAGGCACACTGGTCGCAGCTTCCAGGGGGGTTGGGGGGGCAGCACAGGTAAGGTTTGGTGCCTGTGCCGGTGGCGGGATCCCGGAGGTTTCCGGGGTCCGGAGCCTTAGGCGACTTGGGACGGGGGCGGGGTGCCCTCGACCCGGACTACCCCTGGAAGACTTTTGCTAGTAATATGGAGAAGTCAGATAGGGGTGGTAGGAATGTGACCATGGCTGGAGCGGAGGCGAGATCGCCTTGCTAATCGCATGGCTGGTGATGCAGGGCGCTGCTGGGGGTTTGTTGGATTCCTGTTTATTGTTCAATATGTTGTTTTGGAAATAAAGCTGCGACCAGTTGTTACCACAAAAGGTTGTCAGTGTAATTTGTTGGTAGGGTGGAAGAGGTGTTAAATGGACGGAGGGTAAGTTAAAAGGGGGGAGCGATGGGTCCGGCTACCCGGTTACAGATTTTACTATATCCTCCAGTAACAAATTCTAGAGTTAAATTCTTAGGATCTCTTATAAGAATGAAACACAATATCAACTAAGCTTTCTGGTTTAGAAGCCTCAAGTCATTGCTTTAGGTACATTTTTTGCTTTAAATTATCCATGAAGTATAAAATTAGATATGCTAAGAATTCTTACATCTTTTTTGATCCTGATCATCTTAAGTCTTTTTGGAACAAAGGAAGGATAGAATTCATACAGAGGACTTAGAAGTTTGATTTTAAAACTCTTTTATTATTTTATTTCAACATTTTAGCAGTATAAGGCTGTCACTTGGACCCTATTTGTCATTTTACTTTCTATTGCTTTTTTTCTCAGTTTGTTGTCTTATATTGACTAACTCTTTTCTTTAGTTAGCTTTCGTTCTACTTTGGTTGATTAACAATGTGATGTTATGTTTACTTTATTGTAATTCTTGAAAACATTTAAACAGATTGAACAAAAAAGAGTGAAGGTAGGGGAAAATGAGAACATACAGATACATAGAAATAAATTGAAGGGATGGAGGAAGAAGAGAAAAGTGTAGAGAATAAGGAGTGCGAAATGGGAATCAGTGGAAGGAGGGAAGGACTGAAAAGGGGTTCAGCACAAAGGAGAAAAAAGAGAGTCAGGACGGAAAGACAACAGAAGGGTGAGATTGGAGGAGGGGAGGTAAAAAGGGGTGAGGGAGGAAAGATGAGAGGACAGGGTCGAGAAAGGATATTAGTATGGAGGGAAGTGTGAGAGAAAATCAGCATGAGTAGGGTAAAAGAATGTAAGCATGGAGGGAGGGGGAGGAGAAAAGTGTCAGCATTATGGAGAAGGAGTAAAAAGGGGAAAGAGAGGAGGGAGATTTGAGATGTGAGAAAGAAGGGGATGTGTCTGAGGGGAAGGGTAGAGAGACGGTGTGAAGGATCTGGAAAGGCAGGAAAAAGACTGAGAAGCAGTATAAAGAGAGAGATGATGGAAGAGAGGCAGACAAAAAGGGCAGGTCAGTGAAGGGGCTGAGAGTATGGAAATGAGACTGGGGAAGTGAAAGAGAAGCTGGGTAGGGAGAAAGAGAAATAGGGACTAGATGCTAGGAGGGATTAAGCAACAGATAGGGAACTGGGACTGGTGGGCTGGTGAGGGGATGAGACTTGAAGGAATGTAGATGAGAGCTGGGGAGGAACCTGGAGAAAGAAAAAAAGAGACAGAAGGGACAATAAGGAGAGTGAGAGTGGTAGATATTTATTTATTTATTTTTTATTTACAGTCTCTTTTATACCACGCTATTCGACATCAGTGCGGTTTACATGGAACAGAAAACTTACAACAGTGCAGCAAGTCGCTCTGTGTTTACAAAGAACAGGTACTAAAACCTGGTTAACAGTGGGGTAACTATTTACACATAGGCATCATGATTGAGTCATATAGAAGGTAATCATAGTCATGGATGGCTTGGCAGGTATGTTGGTGTGGCTGTACTAGGTGGGGGAGGGGAGGCTGTTAGGGTGCTGTCCTCCGGGTAGTATTTGAGGAAGAGGTGGGGCTTCAATGCCTTCCTAAACTGGGTTAGGTCAGGGATTGCCTGGATGGTGGGTGGTAGGGCATTCCAGCATCTGGGTGTACAGAACCTGAAAGCCCTGTTTGTTGTTGCCTGGGTGCATTGGGTTATTGCCTTCGGGATTACCAGTGTGTTGACTGCTGTAGATCTTCTAGATCTGTTGGGGGAGGTGGTGTGGATAAGCTCCATGAGTGAAGTAGAGGAGAGCCCATTGATGGCCTTAAAAGTCATCAGTAGGGTTTTGAAGGAGAGTCTGCCATGAATCAGGAGCTAGTGGAGTTGTTTCAGGATGGGCGTCACATGTTCACTCCTGGAAGCCCCATGTAGGACTCTCGCCACGGCATTCATCGCAAGCTGGAGTGGGTTCAGGGTGGATTGTGGGAGCACTTGTCGGACTACATTAGCATAATCAAAGTGTGGTATAATCAATGCTTGATAAATTGTCCGGAAGTCATCCGGCTCTAGCAGGGAGCGTATGTGCCTAAGTATTCGGATCTTGTGGTAGACTGCTCTTACTGTGTTGCTTATGTGTACCTTCATGTCCAGGCGTTGGTCTAAAGTGACACCAAGGTATCGAATTGTGGTTTTGGTTTGTAGCTCTGCTTCCTTAACCTTTAAATGGGGTGGCGGAGTGAAGTTTTGGTTCCTCGTAATGAAAAGAACCTAGGCTTTCTTGTGCTGTATTCAAAGGTTCTGAGTTTGGAGCCAGTCGGATACTGCATTAAAGCAGTCTGTCAGTGGGGAGAGGTTCCAGCTGCTCTGTTGCGAATGGCATGTAGAGTAGTACATCGTTGGCATATATCAAGCAGTCAATGTTGAATGATCGGATGAGCTTGCAGATAGGCTGCATGTATATATTGAACATCAGGATGGAGAGGGAGGATCCTTGCGGAACGCCCTGCCTCTGGTGGAAAGGTTCTGATGATGAGTCTCCGGATCGTACATGCTGCCATCTGTCAGATAGGTATGACTTGCACCATTTGAGTGCTGTGTCACAAATACCCTTCTCCTTGAGACGCCCCAGAAGTTCGTGGCTTACTGAATCGAAAGCAGATAGATAGAAAGCTAGTAGGTACATGAGAGGTGGAAAGAGACTGAAGACTGGAGAATGAGAGAAGGAGAGAACGAGAGAACGAGGGGTAAAATCTAGCTGTGAAAGGAGATGCAGAAAAGAGCAAAATGGAGAAAAAAGATGAAAGGGAAGATCAGTGTCAAGAAGATGCCGAGAGGAAATGCAAAAGAGATACTGGAAAATAACTTAAAAGATTGAAACAATGAAAATTGAAAAGAGGCTGGGTTCAACATAATTAGAAAACTAAAATATCCAGATAAAGAAAGAAAATTAATAGATTTATTTTCAATTTTTAAGGAGTGGATGAGTGGAATCAGCTTTGAGAAATGTGCATCTCTTCTGTATTTTTATTTTGCAAAATGGAGGAGGATTTTTTTTTCTGTTTCTTTTTCCAGTATGAAATATCTCAGTCTGGTTTCTTGAGATTTCCATTTGGGTGTTTGCATATTTGCTTCTAATTTGTGGTTGCTTATTTTGTATTAGGCGAGGCTATGCCTATGTTTAGCACATGTTACCAAGACAAAAAATTCTGTTTGGGTCCTACCTAGCAATCCATAGCAGTTTTCCCAAAGGAGGCATATTCAGATTCTAGTACCTCTTGTAATATTATGGCTCTTATGCTAGATTGCTGCTGTTTGAGTCCTGGCAGATTGTATAGCTTCGGTATGGCATATTTGCAATTCAGATTCTGAAAGCCTTTTTGTAATTATTTTTCCAGCATGTCTGGTAATGGAGAGAATTTTTGTTGCTGCCACTAAGGTGGCATCGGAATTCGCATGGTGAGTAGTAAAGGGAAATATCCTAGTTCTGCTCTGTGATGCAGGATCTGTTTACGTAATTTGATCTGTGGGATTCTATTGAGGTTTTGAACCATCCCATATATACCTTAGACTTAGGGGTAAGGGTAAGTAAAGAGATGTTTTTGCCCTAGTGGTGTTCCTGTGCTCCTCTGCATCCAGAGCAGGTGCACCCTCTCCTGTGGTGTCCATGCTCCCCTTGCAAGGCCCACACAGCAGTCCCAGCGTGGCAAACCTTACCTTAGCACGGTGGATGGCTTGCCACGCTGCCTCTGCTCCAGGCTCGGTGGCTATTTCCTCCCAGGCCGAAGTTTCCCACCCACTGCCCCTCCCCTGCTATGCCACTGGTTTTCCCAGTTGTTAGCTATCTTAATATAGGGCACTTCTTTATCTCAAGACATTTAATATGACAAAGAAAAAGAACCTGAAGATAATAGAAACATAGTGCCTCTATAGGTGATTCGGCATTTACTGGAAGTGTGATTTGGAGGAAAATTCTGAAAGTTTGCCCAGGGCCCATAAGTGGTTAAAGTGGTTTTGCAGAAAAATACTGTGCAGCAGGGGAATGCAACGTTAGTCCTATTGAGCCCTAAATCAATCAGGTTTATAGGATACCTTTAATGAATAAAGAGGAGATAGATTTTCATGCACACTGCCTAAACAGTATTCAAGTCAATTTATTGCATATTTATTAGGGTTACCCTAAATACTTACAAGGCTCTGCCAAGAAATATGGAAGACAACATCATGGCCAACTGACTGGAAAAGATCTGTGTTTATACCCATACTAAAGAAAGGTGATCCAACTGACTGTGGAAATTATCGCACAATCGCTCTGATCCCACATGCCAGCAAGATTCTACTGAAGATTATTCAAAAGAGACTGCAACCATACCTGGAGCAAGAACTACCTGAAGTGCAAGCAGGGTTCAGGAAAGGGCGAGGAACGAGAGACATCATTGCGGATGTGAGATGGATCCTTAAAAAGACTAAATACCAGAAGGATATCTATTTGTGCTTTATCGACTATAGCAAGGCTTTTGACTGTGTAAACCATGAGAAACTCTGGGCCACATTAAGAAGCATGGGTATACCAGAACACCTGATCGTACTCTTGCACAATCTGTACAATGATCAAGAAGCAACAGTTCGAACGGATCAAGGAGAAACAGAATGGTTTAAAATAAGCAAAGGTGTAAGACAAGGCTGCATACTTTCCCCCTACCTGTTTAATTTATATGCAAAACAAATCATCAGAGAAGCAGGATTGTATGAAGACAACAGAGGTGTGAAGATTGGTGGAAGACTCATCAACAACCTTTGCTATGCTGATGATACTACATTACTGACTGAAATTGAAGATGATCTGAAACATTTGCTTCTCACAATCAAAGAACATAGTATCAAAATGGGCCTGCACCTTAATGTAAAGAAGACAAAGATCATGACAACTGGCATAATCAACAGGTCATCTTTGAAGGAGAAGAAATTGAAATCGTGAACAACTTCAACCTACTTGGATCAATTATCAATAAAAGAAACAACAAGCAATCAAGAAATCAGACGACGCATTGCTCTTGGCAGAATGGCTATGAAAGACCTAGATAAGATTCTTAAGAGCAGAGATGTCTCTCTCCATACAAAGATTTGACTTGTTCAAGCCATGGTATTTTCAATAACATCATATGGATGGGAAAGCTGGACAGTGAAAAAGATAGACAGGAAGAAAATTGATGCCTTTGAATTATGGTGCTGGCGGCGAATACTGTGTATACCATGGACTGCCCGAAGAACAAACTAGTCGTTACTAGAGGAGATCAAACCTAAGCTTTCTTTAGAAGCTCAGATGACAAGACTTCGACTTTCATACTTTGGACACATCATGCGAAGAGAGAGATCATTAGAGAAAGACATCATGCTTGGCAAGATAGAAGGTAAACGCAAAAGAGGAAGGCCAGCAATGAGATGGATCGATACAATAACAGCAGCTACGGGTACCAGTCTGTCAACAATGAGCCGCCTGACTCAAGACCGAACACAATTTAGGATAGCTATCCAGAGGGTCGCCATGAGTCGACTCCGACTCGACAGCACTTAACAACAACCATAAATACAGTATCTGACAGGTTGTGAGCCCCATTCCTGCTTTATAGTAACTGGCCTCCTGAAAAAAAACAATCCAGATGCCCTCAGAAGGATGTAGATCAGGAGAAGCTACAGCATGTGTACTATTGCATTTTGAAAAATCCATGCATGACTGTGCCTTAAAACGTACTTGTACCCCCCCCCCTCCCACCCACCCAATGTGTAGATGAGCTTTTTAGGGTGCCAATAAAGGAAATAAAACTATCCATGACAAACTCACCAGGCAAAAATGTACTTATAGGGTTTTCAGAATTGTGGATAGTTTGATGGCCTTATATTAGCATAATGCTTACAAGGTCCATATTCAAATAGCTATTGAACAGACCATACAGCATAAATGGCTAATAATAGCTGGCTTTCTCTTGAAACATTTCTGCTTAACCTAACCTTCTAGGTTTTTCAGCTGAAGATTTTCCTAAATATAGCCAACAAAAACTTGGGCAGTCGGATATAGGGTACTCAATCATGTCTGCCTGAAGCTAACCACCTAGCACTAAAAATTAGCACTTGTCAGCCAAACCTTCTACAGAAACTTCCTGTAGTTCTAATCTGACTCCTACCACTTAAGCATCATCTTATAATTAAAAAAAAAATCCTACAAAATGACCTGTTAGTGCAACTGGGTTTAAAAAAGGTTTGGACAAGTTCCTGGAGGATAGGTCCATAAACCATTATTAAAGGGGACCCGGGAAATCCACTGATTGCCCCAGTGCAAGCATTTTGGAACCTGTGTGCCTTTTTGGGACCCTACTAGGTACTTGTGACCTGGATTGGCCAATGTTGGAAACGGGATACTGGGTTTGATGGACCTTGGTCTGACCCAGTATGGCTATCTTATGTTCTTATGATCCCCTAAAAGTCCCAATATTTAAAAAAAGCCTACCTTATGTACCTCCCTACCAAGAAGTCCCAATATTAGAAAATAAATCTTGGGATCCTGACTCCTTTCTCTCCCCATTACACTCAATTCCATATGACCCTTTTCCCTCTGGTGGCAGGAAGAACTCTGCTTATCTCCTTGCTCCAATAATAGTTTTGACTGCTAAGAACAGTGGGGTAGCCTGAAGATCCATTTTCATTAATGTATTTTCTTCAACTTTAAAAGAATTCACCTATTACCAATTTAGAATGTGAAAGGGCTTTTTCTTAGATAAATCTTCAATCCCTGTTCAGAGCTAGCTGATCAAGCTCCGTATGAACTACAGGTCTACATTGTAAGACATCCCAAACCACTTTACATGCCTCCTTGAATTTTCTAAAACCACTACAAATACATTAACAGATCTGCTTTCAATGCATATACATGACATCTAATTCTCCTAAAGTCATCTCCTATGTACAGATGTATTTATTTAACAGGTGTTTTTTATACCACCTTTACACCAAGGAGGTTTACATCGAACAATAACAAACTCGTATGAGTTATAATTACATAGAACTCATGGGGATACAAACTTGGATTTAACAAATTGCGGGTTTACAGATTTCAGCAGTGTGTGAATGAAGGCATGGTATATGTAATTATGCAAGGTTATGCACCTAGAAAAGAATAACCCGAACTATGGTTATACGATGCAAGGTTCCACATTAGGAACCAATACCCAGGAAAAAGATTTAGGCGTCATTCTGGCTAACACATTGAAACCCTCTGCCCAGTGTGCAGTGGCAGCCAAGAAAGAAAACAGAATGCTAGGAAATCATAAGGAAAGGAATGGAGAATAAAACAAAGAATATTATTATGACAATGTATTGTTCTATGGTGCGACCGCACCTTGAATATTGTGTGCAATTCTGGTCGCTGTATCTTAAAAAGGAATAGCAGAATTAGAAAAGGTACAGAGAAGAGCCATCAAAATAGTAAAGGGGATGGGAGGAAACCCCTATGAGTAGAGGCTTAAAAGGTTAGGGCTCTTCAACCTGTAAAAGAGGCGGCTGAAGGGAGATATGATAGAGGTCTATAAATTAATGGATGGAGTAGAACAGGTAAGTGTAGATTGATTGTTTACACCATCAAAATATAGAAAGACTAGGGGACATGCAATGACGCCACAGTGTAACCCATTTAAGAATAAAAAGAGAAAATATTTTTTCACTCAACGCATAATCAAACTCTGAGGATGTAGTAAAAACTGTTACTGTAGCTGGGTTTAAAAAAAGGTTTGAACAAGTTCCTGTTAGAAATCTCTATAAACTATTATTATAGGGGACCCAGGAAATCCACTGCTTGCCCCAATACAAACACTGTGGAACCTGTGGGGCCTATTCTGTCATACAAATAGCAGGGGTGGACGTCCATCCCCACGATTCGTCCCTCTTCCCTGTCCCCGATGAAGACTCCCTGTATGAACAAGGAGTTTGGATGGGGAAGTTAGACGGGGTGGGAAGAGATGGTGCGGAAGCAGAGTTAGAGTGGGCAGTGGGCGGTCCACAGCTCTGGACGTACAGGGCCGATCCTGTCGTCGGCCCTGTACGTCCGGGGCCGGCAGACTGAATGGGTAACTTATTCCACCTCTGAGGTGGAATAAGTTCCCCCAGACATTGGGGGATGGCAGGCCCGGGCAGCGGCAAAGGTTGAGGGGGTGCAGGAAATTCCCTGCAGCCCAACCATGGCCATGGGTGGTCAGATCAGGGGTCGGGCTGCGAAAGAATCTTGAAAGACTAGAAAAGGGGACTGTTACTTCTGGAGAGAGATCTGCAATTGTGAGTATATACTTCTGGGAATTTTTTGAAAGGAATTCTTTCTATTAAAGCTATTTAATCTGTGAACCCACTATTTTTTGTTAAATCAGTCAGGGCCTAGAAGCAGTTTAAGTTTAAATTTAAAACACAGAAGAGAACTTTCTGGTTACATTTCATACCCAGCAGAGAGCTTGTAGTTTTAATTTAATAGTCACTCAGGGCCTAGTATCAGCAAAGTACTTTTAGTTTAAATTTAAAACACAGAAGAGAGCTTTCTGGTTTAATTTGGAACCCAGCAGAGAGCTGTAGTTTACATTTAATAGTCACTCAGGGCCTAGCATCAGCAAAGTACTTTTAGTTTTAATTTAAAACACAGAAGAGAGCTTTCTGGTTAAATTTAGAACCCAGCAGAGATCTTGCAGTTTAAATTTCATAATAAATTAGAGCCTAGCAGCAGCAAAGAGCTATAATTTAAATCAAATAAGAATATAGCTTACCTCAGCAGCACAGGACAGGGTACTATGTAGCAGCCCTCTTTTAATAAGTGTTATTTCCCTCCCACCCCTGGGATAATCGTAGCTTTATAGGTACTTACACTCTTAAAAGACAGGAGGTGCTCTCAGGTGAAGCTCATTACCCAAATCAGTCATACACTAAGGACCTGAGATCAATTAAGCTTCAGGTGAACAAGGTATATTAAACGTATTAGGTACAGTTTTATTGGTATAAATATCCATAGCAACCCTTAGTAAGTAAAGAACTTAAAGATCTAAACAAAAACTAAAAACTAAGATGCAGACAGCAGTCCAGCAGCGAGATGGGGGCTTTCCAGTCTTTTGCATTGAGTGTCACATGTATGATTTTCTCCCAGTTGGTGAGAGGTCTTACGTGTGCACTAGGTGCAAGGAGCTCTTTGCTCCCAGGGAACAAGTCCGTTCTCTAGAGGCTAGAGTAGCAGACTTGGAAAACATAAGAAAGACAGAGAGGTACATAGATGAGACCTACAGGGATATAGTCCTGAAGTCCCAACTCCAGTCTGGCAGCATCCCTGTTGCCATGGAGGAGAGAGGTCACGTGACAGGACAGCATCACCCTGGTGTGGCAGGAAGTGATCCTGTAACTAGGACCTGTCCTCCAGGTGATGTAAAACCCTCTCGCACCGAGGAAGTTTCTCCAGGGCCATGTGCCCATGAGGGAAGGGTTAGGACAGCCGTTATAGTTGGTGATTCGATCATTAGGGATGTAGATAGCTGAGTGGCTGGTAGACGTGAGGATCGCCTGGTAACATGCCTGCCTGGGGCGAAGGTAGCGGACCTCACGCACCACCTAGATAAGGTCTTAGATAGTGCTATGGAGGAGTCTGCTGTCTTGGTACATGTCGGTACCAATGACATAGCAAAATGTGGTAGGGAGGTTCTGGAGGCTAAATTTAGGCTTTTAGGTGGGAAGTTGAAATCCAGAACTTCCAGGGTAGCGTTCTCCGAAGTGCTTCCCGTTCCACGTGTAGGGCCCAAAAGGCAGGCAGAGCTCCGGATTCTCAATGCGTGGATGAGACAATGGTACAGAGATGAGGGGTTTGGATTTGTTAGGAACTGGGGAACATTCTGGGGAAAGGAGGGACTCTTCTGAAGGGATGGGCTTCACCTTAACTAGGATGGAACCAGGCTGCTGGCATTAACCTTTAAAAAGGAGATAGAGCAGCTTTTAAAATAGATAATAGGGGAAAGCTGACAGTCGCCCAAGAGCGGATGGTTCGGAAGAATGTATCCTTGAAGGATACAACCAAAAGCAGAGAGGTTCCAAAGAAGAGTAAAGTAGCCCAAATGCCATTGAGTATGGAGCAGACAGAGCTTAAAGATCCCAAATTACCCATGGCTACCAATAGCCAAATTAATATGAATAAAATACAGTCTCTAAAATGCTTGTATGCAAATGCTAGAAGTCTAAAAAATAAGATGGGAGAGTTAGAATATATAGCACTAAATGAGAGGTTAGATATGATTGGAATATCAGAGACATGGTGGAAGGAGGACAACCAGTGGGACATTGTGATACCTGAGTACAAACTATATCGTAATGATAGAGCTGATCAAATTGGTGGAGGGGTTGCGCTCTATGTTAGAGAGAGCATTGAGTCAGAAAGGATTAAAGTTTTGCAAGAAACAAAATTTGCTGTAGAATCTCTATGGATTGAAATTCCATGTAAAAAGGGGAAGGCATGGCAGTGGGGGTGTACTATCGACCGCCTGGCCAGAATGAACAAATGGATGATGAAATGCTCAAAGAAATCAAGGAAACTAACAAAAGTTACAGCGCGGTAATAATAATGGGTGATTTCAATTACCCCGGTATCGACTGGGTCAATTACCCTGGTATCGACTGGGTCATGCTAGGGAGATAAAGTTCCTAGATTAAATAAATGACTGCTTCTTGGAGCAGCTGTTTCATGAACCGAACAGAGGGGAAGCCATATTAGACCTAGTCCTTAGTGGAACACCAGATCTAGTGCAAGAGATAAGGGTGTTGGGGTCACTTGGCAATAGTGATCATAGCATGATCGCCTTTGATTTAATTAGTGGAGGAGGGATAGTAAGGAAATCCACAGTATTACCTTTTAACTTTCGAAAGGAAGACTATGATAAAATGAGGAAAATAGTTAAGAAAAAA
The DNA here is from genome assembly GCA_033557465.1 of Ichthyophis bannanicus. Taxonomy (NCBI): domain Eukaryota; kingdom Metazoa; phylum Chordata; class Amphibia; order Gymnophiona; family Ichthyophiidae; genus Ichthyophis; species Ichthyophis bannanicus. The sequence goes on along the minus strand of CM066035.1, from coordinate 158,946,746 downwards.
CTAAAAGGAGCAGTTGCAAAGGTTAAAGACTTACATCAAGCTTGGGTGTTGTTGAAAAATACTAACTTGGAAGACCAGCTATATTCCACGCTTTAAGCAAAGTGGAAGGAAGTCCAAAAAACTGCCAGCATGGTTTAAAGGTGAGGTCAGAGAGGCTGTTGTTGCCAAAAAAGCATCTTTCAGGAAATGGAAAAAAGAGCCAAACGACGAAACCTGGAAACAGCACAAGCACTGGCAGGTCAAATACAAGGCATTGATAAAGCAGGCAAAGGGAGAATTTGAGAAGAAGCTTGCTGAGGAAGCAAAAACGCGAAATAAAGATTTTTTCAAGTACATTCGTAGCAAAAACCCTGTGAGAGAGTTAGTTGGTCCATTAGATGATAGAGGAGTTAAAGGGGCACTAAGAGGTGACAAGGCGATAGCTGAGAGACTGAATGAATTATTTGCTTCGGTCTTTACTGAGGAAGATGTAGGGATGTTACCCATGACTGAAGTGGTATTTAAAGGTGCGGAAGAATTGAAGGAAATATCGATACATCGGGAAGATGTATTACAACTATTAGATAAACTGAAGAGTAGCAAATTACCTGGGCCGGATGGTATACATCCAAGGGTGTTGAAAGAACTGAAATATGAGATTGCAGACCTGCTATTAGTAACCTGTGAACTATCATTAAAATCATCTCTAATACCTGAAGACTGGAGGATCACCAATGTAACACCAATTTTTTAAAAGGGTTCCAGGGGTGATCTGGGAAACTACAGACCGGTGAGCCTCACATCAGTACCGGGAAAAATGGTAGAAGCCATCATAAAAAATAAAATTACTCAGCATGTAGATAGTCATGGCCTAATGGGAGACAGCCAACATGGCTTTAGACAAGGAAGATCTTGTCTTACTAATCTGTTATGTTTTTTTGAAAGTGTGAATAAACAGGTGGACAAAGGTGAGTCGGTTGATATAGTGTATCTAGACTTTCAGAAAGCCTTTGACAAGGTCCCTCATCAGAGACTTTTGGCAAAACTAAAGAGTCATGGGATAGGAGGCAGTGTACTACTGTGGATCAGGAATTGGTTAAAAGATAGAAAGCAGAGGGTTGGGCTAAATGACCAATTTTCCCAATGGAGAAAGGTGAATAGTGGTGTACCCCAGGGATCTGTGCTGGGTCCGCTGCTTTTTGACATATTCATAAATGACCTGGAAAGTGGAATAACGAGTGAGGTTATCAAATTTGCAGATAACACAAAACTATTTAAGGTTGTTAAAACCCAAGAGGATAGTGGAAAAATTGCAAGAGGATCTTGATAAATTGGAAGACTGGGCATCAAAATGGCAGATGAAATTTAATGTGGACAAGTGCAAAGTTATGTACCTAGGGAAGAACAACCCAAACTATGGTTACACAATGCAAGGTTCCACATTAGGAACCACCACCCAGGAAAAAGATTTAGGCGTCATTGTGGATAACATGTTAAAACCCTCGGCCCAGTGTGCAGCGGCAGCCAAGAGAGCAAATAGAATGCTAGGTATCATAAGGAAAGAAATGGAAAATAAAACAAAAGATATTATAATGCCTCTATACCATTCCATGGTGAGACCGCACCTTGAATATTGTGTGCAATTCTGGTCGCCGTATCTTAAAAAGGATATAGCATTATTAGAAAAGGTTCAGAGAAGAGCCACCAAAATGGTAAAAGGGATGGAAGGATACTCCTATGAAGAAAGGCTAAAAAGGTTAGGGCTCTTTAACTTGGAAAAGAGATGGCTGAGGGGAGATATGATAGAAGTCTATAAATTAATGAACGGAGTGGAACAGGTAAACGTAGATCGATTGTTTACCTTATCAGAATATAGAAAGACTAGGGGACATGCAATGAAGCTACAGGATAAACTATTTAAGACTAATAAAAGAAAATATTTTTTCACTCAACATGTAATCAAACTCTGGAATTTGTTACCGGAGGATGTAGTAAAGGCTGTTAGTCTAGCTGGGTTTAAAAAAGGTTTGGACTAGTTCCTGGAGGAAAGGTCCATAAATCATTATTAAGAAGGGACCCAGGATATCAATGCTTGACCCATTACAAGCATTGAGGAACCTGTGTCTTTTGGGGAAACTGCTAGGTATGTATGACCTAGATTGGCCACTGTTGGAAACAGGATACTAGGCTTGATGGACTTTGGTCTGACCCAGTATGGCATATCTTATGTTCTTATGTTCTTATGAATGAAAAAAGTGGTCGGTTGCCAGGGATTGCGGCTCCTGAATGGAACCACAGTGCCATGGCAACCAGATGCCATGGCACCGCAATTCCATTTAGGAGCCTGACTGATTTAGCCGGGCTGGAGTCTGTACATGCAGGCCAACTGGAATCGGGTCTGGGCCTGCACATACAGGTTTAGAGGCAATTCTGATCCCACAGGGTGGCTAGACGTGCCCCGCGGGATCAAAATCGTACCTACCTCTGTGCATTTGGTTCCGATCGTATGCAGAGAGGACTGGGATGTACATATTGGAATAGGCCTCCACATGTCTTTTGTGGAAACTGCTAGGTACTTGTGACCTAGATTTGCCATGGTTGGAAACAGGATACTGGGCTTGATGGACCTTGGTCTGACCCAGTATGGCATATCTTATGTAGTTATGTGATATCATTTGGTCCAAAGTGTTCAATAAATAGATGTCTTTTTAACAGTTTCTTCAGATCTTTTATAGACTGTGCAGATCTGATGGGTTCTGGTAATGTATTCAAAATTGTTGGGACAAAAAGGGTGAAGGCTCTGTTTGTTTGCTGAGAGCTTCTGCTCTTGGGGGGGGGGTATGACTAGCAGGTTCTGATTCACAAATCGTCTGGGCTTGTTAAGGGTGTTTTTGTGATTAGATCTTCGAGGCAGGGTGCTGATGAGTTGTGGAGGATTTTTTAGAAGTTGGTTACAATTTTGTATTTTGTGTGACTGGTAATCAATGAAGGCTCTTGAGAGTTGGTGCGGTATGCTGTTTTCTTGATGTTCCCGTTAAGAGTCTTGCAGCAGTGTTTTACACTAATTGAAATGGATGTAATGCTTGTTTTGTAAGTCCCTGGTAAAGTATACGAGTTGGCATAGTTAAGGTGGGGGTTATGATGGACTGAAAGACTGTTCTGTAGTCGTTGTATTGTAATATAGGTAGCAAGTGTTGGAGTAATTTGAGTTCCAGGTATGCAGTTCTTGCAGACTTCTTGATATAGGCAAGCATGTTGAGGTTGTCGTTGAGATATTTGACTTTGTTTTTTATCGTAATTTCTGCATGTTTGAAAATGAGTTTCTCAGGTGGGTTGAAGAAAGAGACTTTTGGGACTAGTAGCACTTCAGTGTCGTTTTTGTTCACTTCTAGGCCACGTTCTGCCAGGAGGTCTGAAAACGGTGGAAAAGCAATCTGAGATGATGGAGAAGTCTGGGGTTAGGGTGTGGAAGGGTATGTAGAACACAATGTCGTCTGCATAAATATAGAAATTCATGTTAAATTTCCTCAGTAAATTGCAAATAGGCTGTATGTAAATATTAAATAGCAGAGCTGATAAGGTTGAGCCCTGAGGTATGCCTTGTTTTAGGGTGAATTGGTTGGATTTATGAGACCCGATTTTCACTGGCATCTGTTTATAAATATGCACCACAAACAGGATAGTTAACTAAAGGTAACAATTTTATCAATAAATTATGTTACATAATATAGACTTTTTATAGTTTGAATAATTGCTGTAGCCTGGCACCTTACCATTGCCCTTGAGTGCCTTTCAGCAAGTAATCAATATTATAGGACACTAATTTATTTCTACGTTTAAAAAAATGGCTCTTAGATTTCTATCACTATTCATCCTTTGCTTAATTAGCAATGAAACAGAAAAATGCATGTGGACTTTAGTTGTCCACAACAAAACAGAAAAGGTCATTTGTTTTAAACAATGAATGATATTCTTTAATAATGCAATTAGATGTACAGATGGAAGAGTAAAGTATCTGTGAAGCATCAATTGGAAATTAAATCTCTAAATCTCTCCAGATAAGATAATTAGAATTTTCTAGTTGGGTGATTAATTGAGAATAAAGTATCCTAAATCTTTCTTTAGTGTTTTGAAACAGCTAGTTCTGTACGTGATGTATTTAGACCGTAATACTTATATCCATTATGAATTCAGTAAAGCACCAGAGGACTTCCAATCTCCAGTCATACTGTGTGGCTTTAATTTCATTAAAGCTAATTGATTGCAAGCTAGTTTATATTTAAGACAGCAGGGTGTTGTAAATTTTATTTTAAGTAACTGTTGAGATGTATGATCCAACAAAATTAGGAAAAAAAAAAAAAGAAACCTCCTGCTGTCGGGAATGTATAGTTGTCAAGTGAAACTTGCTGGATTTCTCTTGCCAATGGATGGATTATGTAAATGAGTTACAATGTCAACAGGTCTGGAAATTGGTTCCAAGGAATACGGTTCAAATAATGAATCTTTCTGGGTGAAGAAATACAATACTGAAGAGAATTACCAGAGTGATCTAGACATTAGAAGGCAAATAGCTGAAACACTTCATATACTCTGCAACTTTTCAAATGACACTTTAAAAGCAAAAATATTTGGCAAATGAGATGAAGTAGGTCTCAACTGTTGGATGGATTATCACATATTAAAGAGGGCCTCTGGATTGAAGGTGTTTAGGTAACTAGGGATACGATGAAATTGGTCCTGGTTTTGTATGTCGTTTCCATTTTCTCAGTTTAAACAAGTCTGAAAATTAAAATATATAGTAGGATGAGCAAGTGAAAACCATGACTGGCCCTGTTTGTCCATCATAAATGGGAGGCCGCGGGGCGAAGTCCCCGGCGGCCGCAGTAACCAGGCCGTCGGCAGGCCGAGTCCCCAGAAAGGGGAGAGGATGCGGGGGACATGCGCGCATGCTGCGGGGGCGGCGCGGCGTCCTTTGAATTCATTGGTCCCGCGGCATGAAGGATCGCCGCGGGAGCCAATGGAGGGGCTCGCCTGAGCAGGCGAGCATAAAAACGCAAGGGTGTCTGGGAGGGGGCAGCAGTTGCGACTGACAACCAAGGAGCTGGGTCACGGCGGGCATCCCACCCTTTTTTAGGAGGTGATTTCGGAGCAAGAAAGGGTTGTTGCAGCGGGGGGCGGGGGGGGGGTGGCGGGAACCCAGAGGGTCCGGGGTCCGGAGCCGGAGGCGATACTTGGGCGGGGGTGTGGGGCCCCCGACCCGGTCAGCCCCTGTTGGGCTTTTGGTAATCATAAGGCGAAGCCAGGAAGAAAGGGGCAGTTGGTTAAGCTAGCCGTGGGCCTGTCCTTGGCGGTTGCGGAGTATAAGCTCGCCATGCTAATCACATGGCGGGTGAGGCCGCAATCCGCTAGAATGATGTTTATGTTGAATTGAATGGTTTGATGTTAAAAGTTGAATAATGCTGCGACCGGTTTTGAATTCCCACAGTTGTCTATTTTGTACAGAAGGGGGCTGCAGGTAGAAGAACATAAGGGGCAATAAATGGAGGGGGGGGGGAGGGACGAGCACAGAGTCCAGCATGCCATGGTTAGCTAAAGTCATTTTATGAACCATTTCTGACTTCAAGGTTGACCCAGGACAATTCATTAAAATTTACTTTCCTACAAGGTGATCAATTGTAAGTGAATAAAAGTAACAAATGCAATAGTAACAAATGTATTTTTTTACATGCATACTTTTTGTAACACTGAAATTGTCTATTATTTTTTTTGTAGAGCACGAGAACAGCAATAGTGTATTATGAAGGATACATATCTAAAAATGTATCTAAAATTCATGACAAGGATCAACAACATGGGATTTTGTTATAGCTAATTACGTTTTGGAATCATAATAATTAGAAATAAATGACTCTGGCAATAATGATTTAGAAGTCAGTGATGTGACTTATTAACTGAGTAATGATTTGCGTGCATATCAGAAAAAGGAATAAAGTTTAATACTGTCACAGATATGAGAATTTTGTACACTTACTGCTACTATGGGAAATCAGTCATCCAAACTCTTTATGTAATATAAAAGTCAACCTGAAGGATGGAGTCCGAGTAGATTAAGAATTCAAATGGACCAGTGCAACAGGAAAGGTCACTTTAATTCCCATGAAAACCATGATGCTATTTTTTTTTTAAGTTTCTGTCCTTTCAAAATCCTCACTATTAATGAATCATGCTGTCTGAAGTAATGAGCACATGCAAGCTAGCCCAGCAATGCTTTAGAGAAGATTAATAGGAATTGCTTGTTAGGAAAGAATATAATCTCAGACAATATATACAAGTTCCCTATTAGTTAGATAAAATATAGTCTTACTCTCTGAACTCTAGCCTCTTCATTATTGTTGGCTGTTATATTTTAATAATGCCTTCCTGAAAACAAGTTCGACAGAAGAAGATTTACATCAGACTATACCACTGCCAAACTACTCATACATAAATAGCAATAAAATAAAACCCATTACACAGGATAAGATACATCAGAAAGAACATCAATATCATCATTTTTAATTTGTTAACACATTTTTGTCCAACAATGTATTTAATGCAGCTTAGAACCTTTTAAAGTGTAGAAACTGACTGTATGTGCATTAATCCATTGGCATTAAATTGATTTTTTGTGCACATCTTTTAAAGACATCTAAACAAATCAGATGTGTGGTGATGAATGTGCATCCATGCTGATTTGTAATTAGTGGTGAGAGGCTGGTGATTGAAGACTAGTGATCATGCCCCCTACCAGAAAGTGAGTTGGGCTACCATGGTGATCTCAGTAGCATGCAACTACTGGCTCTGGATGAGCTACTTAGCTCTTTATCTGCCATCAACTACTACATCATTACAGCAACCACCCAAGTATAAAGCTTTAACTTTTGAAGCCACTGAAAAAAAATTGTCAGCCTGTTAGAAAAAAGGAAGCTGATAAACGTTGTTAAATCATAAAAGGATTATAAAAAACTGCAAGAGAGCTTTGACAAACTGGGAAACTGGGCATCCAAATGGCAGATGAAATTTAATGTGGACAAGTGAAAAGTTATTTAACAATTTTTCTATACCACTTTATCCACTGGTCTATATGTACCATACCTCTGTATATAGTTTGATAAGGTTACCTAATATTACCTAACGTTAATATGTAACTAACAGACTATTGTAAATAGTTCACAGAAGTTTCATGTAAAAAACAGTATTGTTACACTGTTTCTTAACTTGTTCACTGTAAACCGCACCTGATCTTTGGAAGGTCGCGGTATATAAGCGATTGTTAAAATAAATAAATAAAATAAAAATAAATTAATTAATTTACATTGTAACAGAACATATTACATAGAACAAACAAAAAAAACTTGGCAGTAACAACATAATCTATTAAAAAATGTTATGTACTTAGGGAATAACATAAGAAATGAACTATTAGATCAAACCAAGGTCCATCAAACCCAGTTTCCTGTTTCTAACAGTGGTCAATCCAGCTCACAAGTACCTGGCAGGTTCCCATAAAGGTATACAGGTTCCACAATGCTTGTCCCAAACTATAGCTCAGTTGTGGTCGACATTATTGGCACCTTTGCATTTTAGGTATGTTGTGTACAATATATTGAGAAATAATTGGAAACATTCCAACCGTATGTCATCATTATATTATAAAAGTATGTTCAAAGGTATACAGCAAAAAAAGCTAAAATCTTTGATAGTACCAAAACAGATCTAATATGACATTGTCTGCCCCACAGTTTATGCTCTTTTCATCCACCGTGAAATCTATCTTAACTGCCTGCCTGCCTGGGAGATATAAATGCCCTCAAAAGCAACTTAAATTGCTGTTCCTGCAATACTACGCAGTGGGGCAGGTTTACTAATGTGCGCTACCTAGATAGCAGTGCGTTAATGTGCGGTATAGGAGCCATGCTAAAACATAGCATTAGGCCCCACACTAAAAAGCTCATCTTACCTGGGTAGCACATCTGGGTGGTGATTGAGAGGGATGGGAGCATTCCCACTGCAGTGCTGCTAGAGCAGGTGTTTGAAGTACACGCTACTTACGTTTGCCACAGGCAGCATGGTGCAAGTAATGCCACCTTAATGGGTGGCGTTGGCTGTTCCCACAACAGGTTTACCCCAGCGACCCACAGTAACAGCAAAGGGACGGCTGTATCTGCTTCCCTGCAGTTAGCGCTAAATCCTGAACTAGTAACATGGCCTATACCCTTGTTACCAGCAGGGGGCAAACAAACATGTCCCAGTCTGTTAGCTTAGAGATTCTATCCAAATGTGATCTCTATGTCTGTTAATAGTTTCTATAGAAACAAACATTTAAAATGCATCACAGGTTTGCAGTAGGAGCCCTGGCAGTTATAGAGCCACAGTGTTTTGTAGCATTGCAGATGTAATAAAAAGTAGACTGTGCATTTTATAGTAGACTGTAGATCTGTTTTCCCTTTGTCTTTATGGCCCATACATGCTCTGTGAATGGCACACTAGTAAAGCTGAACTAAGGGACATTGAAAAATGATCTATAAAAGCCATATTTGTTTTAGAGGTTTTCATTCCTTATTAGTCCAATAAAGACAATGAAGCACTATGATTAAGTTTGCATCTAGGGAACTACTCATTTCCCCTGAAACAACTAGTGAAATGATCCTTATGACACATATTGTACAAAAATGAATACAGTTCCCTGTTTGATATCACTAAGGGACTCAATCATGGAAGCTGAACAAGTCTCCAGGGATGAAAGGGTTTGGAGTTTTTTTTTTTCTCCACTCAAGAGCCTTCTTGGACAGGCAAAAAACTTGCTTTGTCATTCATACAATTTAGCACAGGTGTTGGGAGAAAACAGCATGCAAGATTTCAGCGCTCAACAGAACCCTTTCAAAACAGAAGTATACTCTACATTTGAGAGTTCACACATGAGAATAAACAATTATCCTTACTTCCTCATAAAAAAACACTTTGATGCTTGAGTCCTCAGGGTCAGTGCTGTGATAAGAAGTAGGAGGGCACTTGCTAAAATAAGGAGAGGAAGGTTTGGTTAGTGCCACAGATTGCCGAATAAATGCCTGGTTAATATCAAGGCAGTCCATGAGTAGAGTGGAGGCAGTGTAGAAACTCTTGAAACAAACAGCGTCTGCTTTGGCAAAGTTCACCATCATATTCCTGCGCAACTACAATGCAGAAAGAATTATTCACAACACTAAAGTTAAAAGAAACAATGCTGGAAATAGGTGAGGAGGAGAAACTCATATGATTGTCCATGTGTATCCTATGTTCCACATTCATTTCACTAAGAATAATACAAAGGGGTCACAAGCAAAGACTGAAAAGCAGTGAAGACAAAGCAGAACCTCGGGGGGATTCCAAACCTTTGGAAAGTCCATAATGACATCCTCTCGCTATCCTTAACCTCTTGCATACAGCTGGTGAGAAATCATAAAGAACATTTCAACAAAGTGGATCCTATGAACAATGAGATAGACACTGAAGCAATACCAAGTCAAAAGCAGCCTTGATGTCCAAATATACAGTACAACTAACTAAGCTGTCTTGACTGTTGGGTTGTCTGTTTTGACTAGACCGTAAGCTCTTATGAGCAGGGACTGTCTCTTACATGTCTCTGGACAGCACTGCATACGTCTTGTAGCGCTACACAAATGATTAGTAGTATTAGTAGCAGTTCCTGAGCCAAGCCCCTGCAAGATTACACCAAAGATAGTAACACTGTTTCAAAACTATGCCCTGGACAAAATCCATATTGCCATGGATCTAAAAGAATACCAGTTAACAGTTAACATTTCACAATACCTTACGCTCATGGAAAATTACAAACAGAATAGCTTTCATTCTATAACAAAAATCCAAATAGCATGGTTCACTCCAAATGTGCTAATATGGGGAATATTCAAACGTATTCTTATTTTTAATCAGGTTATATTTAGTGGTCAAACATCCCACTAAGTCCACTGAATATCTGGTTAAAGTTATCTGCATAATTAGTTGGTCACCATCCCACTTAATATGAACCTCTATGTGGCTAAATCCACCCCCTCCACAAATATACCACCCCACACACACACCTCTACATTTAACATTCCGTGAAACCAGCTGCTAAATTTAATCAGGCAACATAAGAGGATTTTGATATGCTGACTGATTTAGGATTCAGGATTTATTGGCCAACCCTCGGCATATCTGCCCCAAATTGCCGCAGAGCTTGAACAGGATGTAATGCACTTGAGGGTGCAAGGAATACAGCATGTGAACAGCTGGGTATAGGTGGGCATGAGTAGGCATGCTAGGAGACTGGGCTGGTCTGAGTGAGGACAGGGTTCAGAGTAGACTGGAGTGCGAAAAGACCAATTGTTAGTAATGGAATAATCAGTACTGAGGAGTTGGGCCAGGGACTAGGAAGATGAGTACAGAGGAACAGTAGGGAGAGAAGTTATGGGAGAAGAGCTAGCAGGAGCTCAAAAAAGCAATGTGACAGGAGAAGGAGAAAGAAATGGAAGCCATAAAGAGGACAAGAAGACATCAAAGGATGTAAGCGGGAAAGAACATGAGAGATTCATGCACTACAGCACTTAAAGATTACCAATGCCATATCATGGTAAAGGCCACACTTTCAACTAGGACACATTGCCACCAATATGCATCCGATTGGGCTTCCGCCCCACAATACTGTCTGTGCCATGGTGCTGCAATCTGCAGCACTGACAATATTAAAAATTAACATGTGTTCCTCCCCACAGCACTGATCCTCCCTGGACAAATCCTGATCCCTATTGGGAGCTGCCCTGGTGGGATCAGTCCACCCCTCCGATGTAAAAAATGTCCTGGCTAGGCCCCCTCCCTCTCCCCAAATACAATTGCAAGGATGGGGGACCTGCAGATCCCCCCTACCTTCCCCTCACAAAAAAGAATCCTGGCTAGTCAGCCAGTAAGGGAGGGGGACTTGGTGGGCTCTCCCCCCCCCCCCCCCGCACATACTGCTAAAATCTCTGCTGCTATAGTGGAAGAATGGGGCAGGAGCAATCCTATATGCTCTTCCACTGTCCAGTGGAGGGAGTAGCCGCCTAGTGGTTGGGGCAAGGTACTTCAGGCCGGAAGGTCGGGGGTTCAAATCCCACTAGAGGACAGCAACCTTGGGCTGGAAGGACTGGGGTTTCTAGTCCCACAGATGCTCCTTGTGGTCTTGGGTAAGCCACTTAACCCTCCATTGCCCATGTTCCCTGTAAGTATTAGTGTATGTGTCTCATATCCCCGTGTGTTAAATGTATCCCCCAATTGTGTTGTGACCGCTTTGATTGAAGGATAAGGCGGTATACAAAACTGTCTAAATAAATAAATAAACAAAATGGCCACTATCATGAGGTGCTGCCATCTAGCCTCTCGCTAGATGGCAGCATCGTGCAATCATGGCAGTCTTTGTTAGGGCCTACGAGAAGAGCAGGATGGCTGCAATTTCGTGATCTTGTGGTGCTGCCTCTAGTGTGAGGCTAGAGGGCAGCATCTTGTGATGGTGGCCATTTTGGTCAAGACAGGAGCATATAGGATAGCTCCTGCCCCATTCTTCCACTAGAGCACCAGGAATTTAGAGGTATTTGTGAGGGGGGGGGCATGGCCCCCTCTTTCCAGCTGGCTAGCCAGGATATTTTTTGTAGGGAGGTGGGAGGGGGAGGGTTTGCTGCTTACTGTGCAGTTGGCTGCTAAAGCACCATATTGGCAGCCAAAACTAATGCTGTTTAGTAGACATAGCCCTTAGACACTGTTGCTGAAATGCCTACGGAATCCAATAAGAAGGACAGGCCACATCTCTGACAAGTCCCTATTCTTTCTAAAAGATATTTTCCACCACTTGTCAAAGGGAATCATTTTCTATTATCCTTTTCAGGGAGGGATAAGAACATAAGAAATGCCATACTGGGTCAGACCAAGTTCCATCAAGCCCAGTATCCTGCTTCCAACAGTGGCCAATGCAGGACATGAGTATTTGTCAGGTTCCCAGAAATGTACAGATTCCAGAATGTTTATCCCAGGATAAGTAGTGAATTTCCAGAGTCCCCTTTAATAATGATTTATGGATCTTTCCTCCAGGAACTTGTCCAAACCTTTTTTAAACCCAGCAACACAAACAGCTTTTACTATATCCTCTGGTAATGAATTCCAGATTTTGATTACTCATTGAGTGAAAATAGATTTTCTCTTATAAGTCCTAAATGGGCCACATTGTAGCTTCATTGAGTTCACATTTTGAAGGAGTAAATAACCGATTTACGTTTACCCATTCCACTCCATTCATTAATTTAAAGATCTCTATTGTATCTCTCCTCAGCCATCTCTTTTCCAAGTTGAAGAGCTCTAACTTTTTAAACCTCTCCTCATAGGGGCATCCTTTCATCTCCTTTACCATTTTGGTGGTTCTTCTCTGTACCTTTTCTAATTCTGTTATATCCTTTTTAAGATACGTTGACCAGAATTGCACACAATATTCAAGGTGCGATCGCACTAGGAAATGATCCAGAGGCATTACGAGTATCCTTTCATCAAGAGTCTCTCATGAGAGACCTTGTCAAAAGCTTTCTGAAAATCCAAATATACTATATTGACTGGCTCACCTTTGTTTACCTGTTTAAATAATATAACAGATTAGTAAGATAAGACTCTCCTTGGCTAAATCCACATTGGCTTTCTCCCATTAAACCATGACTGTCTACATGTTCAGCAATTTTATTCTTTATAATGGCTTCTACCATTTTACCCAGTACTGACGTCAAGTTCACTGGTCTGTAGTTTACCAGATCACCCCAGGAACCCTTTTTAAAAATTGGCATTACATTGGTTATTTATTTATTTTTGTTTATTTATTTAGACAGATTTGTATACCACCTTATCCTTCAATCAAAGTGGTCACATCACATCACAATTGGAGGGTTACATTTAACATGAGGGTAATTAACAACATTATACAACGAATTTGTATGTCTAGTTGGGATGAGTGGGTGTCGAGTTGGCGGAGGTAGTTGTATTACTGTTCGGGTGAGGACTGTTGTCTGTATGCTCATATGTTTCTGTAAAGAGCAGGATTTTAAGGGCCTTGTGGAAGTCTGTGATGTCATTTATTTATTTATTTATTTATTTAACATTTCTTATACTGTATACCGCGCTATTTGTCATCAGCGCGGTTTACATCAAAACAATAGAACACTTGACCAGATACATTGGCCGTCGTTTACATAAAACGGGGAGTTAACATGGAGGAGAACTTGGGGAACTATTTACATTCAAGTTTATAGCAAACTTAGGAAACTATGTACAAATCAGTTGTATTACATATTAGGTATGATTACAGTGTTGTTTTACGTCATGTAGCGGCTGTATGATATAGTGGGGGTGTGGGAGGTAATGGGGTATCAGGATGGGTATAATGTAAGAGAAAAAGGTGGTGTTTGAGGGCTTTTCTAAATTGAATAAGGTCTCTAATAGCTCTAATGTGTGGGGGGAGTTTGTTCCAGCATACGGGGGCATAGTTCCTGAAAGCCCATTTAATGCCCTCAGGCTCGTTGGGAGGGAGTTCCATAGTGTGGACACCAGTCTTCAGGTACTACAGATGATTTTCATGATAGTTCACCAGGAGGAGTGTCCTAGTGGTTGGGGCAAAGTGCCTTAAGCCAGAGGGCCAGGGATTCAAATCCCACTGGAGGACAGTAACCTCGGGCCAGAGGGACTGGGGTCTCTAGTCCCACAGGTTCTCCTTGGCCAAGCCATTTAACCCTCAGTTGATTCAGGTATAACAAACATTATGAGCCCTTCAAGGACAAGGGAAATATATATCGCACCTTAATGTACACCACTTTGACCTGGTGAAAAGTGGTACATAAGCATCGCTAAATTAAAAAAATAATAATAATAGTAAGTCTGAAATCTCATACTTCAGCTTTTTCAACACCTTCGGATGTATACTATTCGGTCTAGATGATTTGCTACTCTTCCATTTATCAAATAGTTGTAATACATCTTCCTGGCTTATCGATATTTCTTTCAATTCTTCTGATATATCACCCTTAAATACCATTTCAGGCATGGGTAACTTCCCTACATCTTCCTCAGTAAAGACTGAAGCAAAGAATTCATTCAGTCTGTTCGCTATGGCCTTATCTTCCCTTAGCACCCCTTTTACTCCTCTATCAAAGGGTTTTTGCTACGAATGTACTTGAAAAGAAGATTATGCAGTTTTGCTTTCATGGCAAGCTTTTTTTTTCTTCAAATTCTCTCTTTGCTTGCCTTGCTAATGCCTTGCATCTAACTTGGCAATGCTTATGTTGTGTCCTGTTTTTGTCATTTTGGCTCCTTTTTCCATTTCCTGAAAGTTCATTTTTTGATTACAACAGCCTCTATGACCTCACCTTTAAACCATGCTGGCAGTTTTTTGGTCTTCCTTCCACGTTTCTTAAAGCATAGAATACCTCTGGTCTGGGATTCCAAAATAGTATTTTTAAACAAAGTGCATACTTGATGTAAGTCTTTAACCTTTGCAGGCTTTCTTTAGTTTTTCTTAACCACTTTCCTCTTTTTATCACAGTTTGAAAGTTAAAAGGTAGTGCTGTGGATTTCCTTACCCCCTTCCCTCCATTTATTAAACCAAAAGTGATCTTGCTATGATCACTATTACCAAGTGACTCCACCCTTATCTCTTGCACCAGCTCCTATGTTCCACTAAGGACTAGGTCCAAAATAGCTTCCTCTCTTGTTGGTTCATGAACCAGCTGTTCCAAGAAGCAGTCATTTATTTCATCTAGAAACTTTAACTCCTAGCATGTCTAGCAGTGACATTCACCCAGTTGATACCAGGGTAATTAAAATCACCCATTATTATGTGTTGTGTGATAAGGAAGCTTATCATAGCTCAGGAAGGAGCTATAGAAAAGGTGAAGTGACTCTGAACAAGCAACCTGTCAGTTCTGGTAGAAATAAGAAAACAGAATTTTGGGGGGGGCGGAGCCTGATGTCCAGCGGGTTAGACGCTTCGCGCTGAAGCTCCCGAGAGGCCTACACAGAATCCTGACTTAATACCTACATAAACTCAATTTTTTGCTCCGAACTCACCGGGGTACCTCGGGGGGGATGGCGGCCCATAAACCAGCGCGCTTAGACTTCGGGTCTCCTTCTTCTTCACACGGAAAACGCTCCAAAACAGAGGTGTCTTCCCCACAGAAGATGGTTCCACTTCGGGAACACCCCGAAATGCATCAGGAGCTCTTAGAGGAAATACGCGGAGTGAAGGAACTGGTGCAGTCCAACGGAGAAGCGCTTCGAGCCATGCGAGAAGACCTCGGTGTGCTCCAGGACAGACTTGAAAGCCTTTCATTACGGCAGGACAACATGGCGGGGGTCCTCGACTCGCACGAGGTGCGCTTGGTCAAGCTGGACAAGGCTGAGCGCCAGATACAGAATCTTCAAAAAGAATTAGAAGATAGCAATAATCGAGCCCGTCGCAACAATGTGAGGCTCCTTGGAATACCGGAGGGGGCGGAAGCAGGAGATATCAGAGAATTCCTGCTTAAAACTCTTCCCTCCTTGTTGAAGATCACATTTCATAGAGACCTGGAAATTGATCGAGCACATCGTGTTCCTACCCTTATGGCGCTCAACCGAACGACCCCCCGGCCTATCATCTTTCGATTACTACGATATCAACAAGTGGAACAAATTCTAAATGCTGCCCGGGCGAATCGTCATCTGGAGTTTGAAAGTCATAAAGTCTCCTTCTTCCCTGATTTGGCAAAGCCCACAGTTGACCGTCGGAAGAGACTCCTTGCTTTTCGCCCTCGACTTCAACAGTTACAGGCTCGCTTTGGCCTGTTGTATCCAGCGAAGCTCCGAGTGACTCTCCACAACCAAACTAGGACATTCGAGGATCCTGATCTACTATCAACCTTTCTAGACTCCAAAGAAGCAGAGCAGATGCGTTAACTTAACAACTTGGACTTATTATCTGCCGGCTCTGTCCGCCATTTTGAAGGGCCCGACGCGGTGGTCATCGCCAAGTACAGAGACTGCCTGGACTTTTCTTTCTGTCTTTATATGACTTACTTGGTCTTCTATCCCTCCATGATGTGTGCCTCGGTTGGATTCGGAGCGCGCACAGTTATACAGGTTATATGTTTTCAATTTCGGCCTTCTCTGGGGTTTCTCCCCGCAGACACATGGTCGCCAGTACTTTTTGGGGTTCTGCTTCTTCTCTACCGCGCTGCGGTTCTTATTTTTCAATGTGGGGCGCTTCATTGTATTACATTAGTTTATTTTCTATCATGTCATGTGTACAGCCAGATACAGTTACTATGAGGGGCACTGTGAACCTAGGTGCGCTATCATGTTTTCTTTCAGAATTTTTCACCTTGCTCAATGGCCTTATGTAAGATCTTATCACTAAATGTAAAAGGCATCAATAGTCCAATCAAAAGAAAGAAAATTCTTAGCTATCTTAATCATGAGCATGCTGATTTAGTGTTTCTTCAGGAAACGCATCTAAATTCCGCTGAAACACTGAAACTCAATGCTAAACCTTACCTGGTGGCTGCCTATTCTCCCGCCGTTTCCAAACGGTGTGGGGTGGCCATTCTGGTTAAGAAGTCTTTGCAAGCTACTGTAATAGATACTAGCTCTGATAAGGAGGGTAGATGGACTCGTGCACATCTTAAGGTTGGAGATAGTGAATTCACGTGTATTTGTATTTATGCCCCCAATGTGGATAACCCTGCTTACTATGCCAGTATTGCGCAGTTGGCACAGGCCTCTGCCAATACTCCATTAATACTTGGTGGCGATTTCAATCAAGTGTTAGACCCTTTGATAGATAGACAACCGCCTAGAACGAGTAATCCACCCAAGAGTCTTGCTACCCTTACAGCTCTGATGCAAGACCTTGCGCTAGTAGATATATGGAGGCTGCTTCACCCCTCTGACTTAGAGTACACCTTTTTTTCTGCCCCCCATCACTCACAATCTAGAATAGATTTTTTTCTCATTTCCAAAGCACTGATTTCTCAAGTGGACACGGCTAGGACTCATCCTCTCCATATTTCTGACCATGCTGCCATATCTTTTTCATTGCATGTCACTTCGCGAGATGATCATCCCCGTGCTTGGTTTTTTGATAGATCCCTACTGGATCAAAAAGATTTTCAGGTTGACATAAAGGCCGCTATCCAAGATTATTTTCATTTTAACTCACCCCATGACACAGCGAGCTGGGCTTGGTGGGAGGGTTTTAAGGCATCTATCCGGGCTACCATAACCAGTTATCAAATTCGACAGGGGAAACAAAGAAAGCAACACTTACTGATTCTAGAGCAACAGATACAAGCTGGGGAGCGTCTCCTTACATCCCGTACTGATCCATGTATTTTACTCCGTTTACAACGCCTCCGCTTTCAATACAATCAGCTTTTATATACTGCTGCTGCTAAAAATATTGAATCACAACAAGGGTTGTATTACCGGGAAAATAACCGTGCTGGCAAATTATTAGCGAATGCTTTGAAAGGTAAAAAAGAAGCCAAGCGTGTTACCGCTCTCCGCAATCCGTCGGGGGGGGGGGACTGGTCACTAAAGATACAGAAATCTTAGAACTCTTTCGTGATTTTTATACTCGGCTTTATCAATCTGAATGTGATTTTGAGCCAGAAGTTTTTGAACGATTACTCTCAGGGGTACAACGACCGACCCTATCTGACGAAGATAGAGAGGCCATGGACAAACCATTCACTTTATCAGAAATTCATTCCGCTCTCAAGAGATGTGCCACAGGTCGAGCTGCCGGCCCGGACGGTCTCCCTGCTGAATTCTACAAAACCTTTCACGCTGACTTAGCTCCAGTTTTGAAACTTTATTTTTCTGCTTTGGCCGAGGAGGGATCCCCTTCTGGGTCCTTTTCTATGGCAAATGTAGTAGTTTTTGAGAAAGAGGGGAGAGATCCGCAACTAACAGCCAATTATCGTCCAATTTCCCTCTTAAATGCGGACTATAAAATATTTGCCACCATTCTGTCCACCCGGCTCTCTGATAGGATGTCTACTTTGATTCACCCAGATCAATGCGGTTTCATTCCCGGTAGATCAACCGCTGACAATGCTCGGACTCTATGTCATGTACTGACTACCGCAGTTAATCTTGATCGACCATTTGTCGGCCTCTCACTTGATGCTGAGAAGGCCTTTGATCGCTTAGAATGGCCTTTCCTGTTTGCAACTCTCCACTGGTATGGCTTCGGAGAAGGTTTTCTCCGTTGTCTCCACGCCATGTACGCACAGCCTACAGCCAGTATCTGTGCTAATGCTTTAAAGTCTCAGCCATTTCCCCTTCAATGCGGTACTCGTCAGGGATGCCCACTGTCTCCACTTCTTTTCGATCTTGCACTCGAACCCTTAGCTTTACTGATCCGGCAATCGGAGGAGATTCATGGAGTCCCCTTCTCTCATAGAGAAATTAAAATTTCAGCATATGCTGATGACCTTATGCTCTTTGTCTCTTTAGACTCGGTGCCGGCTGTCCTAGAGCAAATCGGTAAATATTCACAACTTTCGGGGTATAAGATAAATTGGACCAAATCGGTAGCCTTCCCATTAAACTCTCTGATTCATCAAGCAGATATGCAATCCTTTCCCTTTTTATGGCAACCTCGCATGGTCAAATACCTTGGGGTCCACTATTGCTCTCCTTTGGAAGATGCTATCTCCTTTAATGCCAAAGACTTAACCTCTAAAGTCCGGGCGCTTACTCACCGTTGGACTCCTTTAACACTTACCTGGTGGGGTCGCCTAGAAACCATAAAAATGATGATTGTTCCTAAAGTGAATTACATTTTAGAAATGTTGCCCTGTCTCCTACCTCGACGTACATATAAAGATTTAGAGGGCCTTCTAACTAGATACTTATGGCAAAACAAGACGCCCAGGATAGCGAAGCAAAAGTTGCAAGCTGATAAGGAAAATGGGGGTGTCCGATTCCCTGATTTCCTGAAATATCACCATTCTTTTCTTCTCAAACAAGGCGCTCGTTGGCTGGAAGATCTAGCACCGAGTAGACCTGTGTGGCTCGATATAGAGGAGAACCTTTGCAAACCGTTTCCTCTTACTTCTCTCCCTGGTATGACTCTCCCATCAGACTCCCACTATCCACCAATGCTTTTAGACACTTTAGGTGCCTTTAATACTCTTATTCAATCTTTAGACTCCCGATTCTGTCCGTTAGACAGACTCCCAGTCTGGTACAATACTCGATTTCAAATACAAAATAAACCGATGGCGTGGAGCCCCTGGTACACTAGGGGCATTTGGACCCCTACCCAGTTGTTCCATGATGGTCGCTGGAAAACTTTTAGTGAATTGCAAATTGAATTTGGTCTCCCAGCGAAACACTACTTTCAGTTGGTGCAACTACAGCATTGTCTTCGGAGTGCTAAGGTGCTCCCGCCATCGGAATCCCCTACCCAAGACTTGTCGGAGACTATCCGATCTATCGGGAGCTCACCGGGTGTAGCATCTAACTTTTACAAAACCTTAAGTACTGCTGTAAATAGAGGTACCCCTATAGCACAGAAAGCATGGGAGCGGGAACTGCATGTAACTTTGACCCCGGAGCAATGGAGCCTTGTCTGGAGTAGAGTGACACGGGTCTCTAGATCCGCCTCACTCACTCAGACACTCTTCTTTCTTGCCCACCGGTGTTTCTATACTCCTGACAGATTAGCCAAATGGAACACCTCCCAGGGCAATAAATGCTGGACATGCCATGCGGCCATTGGTTCACTAACTCATGTTATGTATGAATGTCCCGCACTACAGTCTTACTGGCGTCGGGTCTGGGGTCGTATCCAATCTATTTTGCACTTTCAAGAGCCCCTGTCTTGGAGGATAGTGGGACTCCGCTCAGCTGCGGGGATCCCCTCTCTTCCAAAATCGGCTTACTTCCTTTTAGACTTCATGCTGGGCATTGCTATTTCCCTAATTACGAAATACTGGAAAAATAGCTCCCATCTGAGTCCCAATGAATGGTGGAATCATGTCTGTCTCTACAGTAAATATGAACAAATACCTCGTATGTTTGCTTCTTCCGTTCAGACCCCCCATCATCTGTCTAAATGGAAGATGCTCAATGACTATGTTCACACCGCTAAATGCTCTCATCTGACTGTTTAAATTTGTATAAATCTCTGTCACATGATCATTCTGTATTGCAGATGCTATTTATTTTCGTTTTGATGTATAATCACTGTTGTTTGGAAGCGCTCACATGCTGATACTGTCGACTCAGAGAAGAAGCAGGGGGGTGGGGGGTAATAGGGTTTGTTTTTCCTTATTGTATACTTGTTTTGTCTCCTTTGGTGTGTTGTTTCTTTTGTTTGTTGCAAAATGAAAATAAAAGTTTAAAAAAAAAAAGAAAACAGAATTTTGCCATAAAAGACTACCAGTCCCAGAATGCACCAGGTTTCCAACAGCCATTAGAGGAGCTGAAGTGGGGAAACGTGTGTTCAATCAGGAGGGCTATGAGGTAATCCCTAAGCACTCATCTCAAAGGGCAGGGCCTGTTTCAGCACAGCTGCGCTGTGTTAGGGAGGAGCACTCATCTAGGCAGAATAAGAGTAGAGTTTATTCTACAGATGACCATCTTCATGATCACCTTGGATATCCAGAGAATTGTCCTCAGGATCATCATCAGTTTGAGCTTGATCATCAGTTTCATCTGAAGGATCATCAGAAGCAGAAGCCAAACCGGACGGACAGAGAGGGAAAGAGACCCTCTGGAAGAAAGAGGAGAAAAGCCTTTGAGAGGTCTAGAAGAGTCCAAAGCAGTACGTATACTGGGAGGTATTCCAAGGGCCAGAAATACACCATTGGACTGGGGAAAGCCAGAGGAATGGTGCTGCAGAGCTAGGAATCACCAAAGGCTACCTGTGAGGGAGACGGCTGCACGTGGAAGGGACCCTAAGACCCGTGCCAGAAGGTATGTGAAGAGAGATCCAGTGTCCAGGGATCTGGATTGGAAGGCTGGACATAAGAATGGGACTACATACTGGCCAGGCTATATAGAGAGATACCATGTTAAAACCCTCGGCCCAGTGTGCAGCGGCGGCCAAGAGAGCAAATAGAATGCTAGGTATGATAAGGAAAGGAATGGAAAATAAAACAAAAGATATTATAATGCCTCTATATCGTTCCATGGTGAGACCGCACCTTGAATATTGTGTGCAATTCTGGTCGCCATATCTTAAAAAGGATATAGCAATTTTAGAAAAGGTTCAGAGAAGAGCCACCAAAATGGTAAAGGGGATGGAAGGCTACTCATATGAAGAAAGGCTAAAAAGGTTGGGGCTCTTTAACCTGGAAAAGAGACGGCTGAGGGGAGATATGATAGAAGTCTATAAATTAATGAACGGAGTGGAACGGGTAAACGTAGATCGATTGTTTACCTTATCAGAATATAGAAAGACTAGGGGACATGCAATGAAGCTACAGGGTAAACTATTTAAGACTAATAAAAGAAAATATTTTTTCACTCAACGTGTAATCAAACTCTGGAATTTGTTACCGGAGGATGTAGTAAAGGCTGTTAGTGTAGCTGGGTTTAAAAAAGGTTTGGACAAGTTCCTGGAGGAAAGGTCCATAAACCATTATTAAGAAGGGACCCAGGATATCAATGCTTGAACCAATACAAGCATTGTGGAACCTGTGTCCCTTGGGGAAACTGCTAGGTACGTATGACCTAGATTGGCCACTGTTGGAAACAGAATACTGGGCTTGATGGACCTTGGTCTGACCCAGTATGGCATATCTTATGTTCTTATGTTCTAACAGCAATGGAAGCTCAGGTATGAACACTGATCTATGCCCTAGCTATAACCTTGAAAGACAGCAGGGAAACAAGTATTCTCCTGAAAGTGCTCCATTGAGAGATTCATCTGTGCCAATCCATGATATTGAACCCATGCTTGTTGAACAAGGGGGAATAATAGCAGATGAAGATCCTGTTTATATGGACTGCTCTCTATCTAAACTCCGTTGGTAACTTTCTGTTATAAAGTACAGCAACCATCACAAAGAAATACAAATTTGTTCTTTAATCTACTCAGAAAAGCTCCTGAAGCAGGATTTGACTCACACAGTAGAAAGCAAGCCAGCTAAAGGGGTTCCAGCTGGATAACTGCTAGCAATTAAGCCTTACCTAATTGCTTGTGAGCTAGGAGAGAATCACTTCTGAATCTATGTGGGAAGTAATCAGAAGTTAACCTGAAAAGAACAGTTTGTTTCTTGCTTTGTGGCTTTTCATTTGTTGTTTTCCTGATTTTGACTTTGTTTTTCCAAGTTAACACTGAAAGCAAGTTACCTGATTTATGTGCTACCAAGCATATCTGTGTTGGGAGAAATAACCCCATTAATAAATATCTTATTGGCTTTACCCAAGAGCACAACTAAATTATTGTCAGCAGCTGTGTCTGGTGTGAATGAACTACATTGCCCACAATACCTTGCAAATCATATAGATATATGCACTTGCCAAGACTGTGAAGATTCTCACCCAGGCAGCCGTCTGACAGTTGTAAGACATCATGCTTGGCAAGATAGAAGGTCAACGCAAAAGAGGAAGGCCAGCAATGAGATGGATCGATACAATAACAGCAGCTACGGGTACCAGTCTGTCAACAATGAGCCGCCTGACTGAAGACCGAACACAATTTAGGATAGCTATCCAGAGGGTCGCCATGAGTCAACTCCGACTCGACGGCACTTAACAACAACAACTTTTGTTAGCTTCCCTGATGCCTTTTAGCATTTCATCATCCATCTGTTCATTCTGGCTAGGAGGTCAGTAGTACACCCCCACTGCCATCCCTTTCCCCTTTTTACATGTAATTTCTATCCATAGAGATTCTACAGTGTATTCTGTTACCTGCAAGACTTTAATCCTGTGTGACTCAATGTCCTCTCTAACATAGAGCGCAACTTCTCCACCAATTTGATCTACTCTAACTTTGCAATATAGTTTGTACCCATGTATCACAGTGCTTTATTGGTTGTCCTCATTTCACCAGGTCTCTGAGATGCCAATTATATCTAACCTTTCATTTAGTGCTATACATTCTAACTGGTTTGAATGATATTCATCGGGGGTGTGAAATCAAGTGTTTTGTTTCAAAGGCCAATTTTTTTTTATTTTATTTATTTAGCAGGATTTATATACCGCTTTATCCTAAAATCAAAGTGGTTTACAATGCTACTTGAGAGTGTTACATAGAACAAAGGGTGAGGGGGCATGCAAGAGATTGTTTCAAGCTAACTTATATACAAGTTAAACTACATACTTAGTATGCAGTGACATCGGTGAGTTTAGTAAGTAGGAAGTTATGTATATCTAGACATTATATGAATAGTATGTTTGAGGGGAGGAAGTTATTTAACATTTTTTATATACTGTTTTTCTGCAATTCAAAATGATTTACAATGAACAAATTGTAACAGTGTATTTACAGCTGTTTTACAAGGAACAACAACGGTTTGAACATGTTCAAGAGAACTATTTACATATTTACATTGGGGGATGAGAGGTAGGGGAATAGGGAAGTGGAGGGAGGAGGAGGGGAGGAGAAGGGGTGTTTAATTTTGATTAGCTTTGGATGGGGTTTAATTTTGATTAGCATTGGAGATCTGGTGTTTAGGGGGGCAGGGTAAAGTACTCACTAAAGAGGAAGGTTTTAAGCTTTTTGCAGAATTCCAAATGGTCGTTGCAGCCTCTTAGGCCAGGGAGGAGGGCATTCCATATAGAGGAGGCATAGAGGGAGAAGGCTCGGTTACATGTGGATTGTGCGCACTTTTTCTTTTGTGATGGAATGTTTAAGATGTTTGTTGTGTTTGATCTATGTGGTCTGGTGGAGTTTAGTTTTGAAAGGAATGTGAGTAGGCAGGGGGCTGATTCATTGTGTAGAACTTTGTGAATTAAGGTGAAGGTTTTAAATTTTATCCTAGCTTATATAGGGAGCCAGTGGAGATCTTTAAGGATGTGGGTGATGTGGGCTTGTCTAGGTGAGCTTGTTATTAGGTGCGCAAGTGTGTTCTGCGCCATCTGGAAGGGGTGTAGGCTATGTTTTGGGAGACCATGGTATAGGAGGCTATAATAGTCAAGGGTCGAGGTTGTTAAGGCCTGGCAGACAGTTCAGAAGGAGTCAGGGTTTAGTAAGAGATGGAGATTCCTTAGGGTTCGTATTTTGAAGTAAATGGAATTAATTGTTCTTTTTATCTGCTTGAGAAATGTGAGATGTTGGTCTATTATTAGGCCTAAGTATTTGACTTCAGTCTTTACCATGATGGTGTAATCTCCAAGGTCAATAGAGGATGGGGGAACAAAGGATGGGTTGGAGAAGATGTGGATGGCTTCTGTTTTGGCTTGGTTTATTACAAGGTTGTGTTGGTGGAGCCATTGTCTTAACTTAGAGAAGCAGTTGCTGATAATGGTGAGGTTTGGCATGGAGATGTTAAAGGGGGTAAAGAACATTATATTGTCAGCGTACAGTTGATATTGTATGTGGTATTCTTGGAATATTTTGCATATGGGTTGAAAATATATATTAAAGAGGAGTGCCGAGAGGCTGGAGCCTTGAGGGACTCCTTGAGAAAGTGTGGATGGTAGGGAGGTTTTATCACCAATTCATACTTGTTATGTTCTGTTTTTAAGGAATGAAGAGAACCATTTAGTGTTGTGTCTCTAAGACCTATATCGTGGAATCTGTTGAGGAGCTGTTCGTGGGGGAGGGAGTCAAAAGCTGAGGAGATGTCAAGGAAGATTAGAAATATATGTATTCGTCACCTTCCAGAGCTTCATATAACTTCACAGTAAGATATAAAAAACAGCTCCACTCTTCACCGCAGAGGTGATGCAGTTAGCAAATAATGTTCTTAACTCAAAAAATACTATGTTTTAGCAACTAGGTCTCAGACTAGACTCGAGTGACATACTAAACTCATGTGATTGAGTGGCACCTCAGCTTGCATCAATGACCCAAAATCGTTGCTTTTTTATCTTTACAATTATATTATTAAAGTCATAAAGCGTTGAGGCTTAAATCTAAGGAGGAATACAGAAAAGTGCTTATCTAGAACTGATGAAGTAGTATTTTTGAGTTAAGAACATTATTTGCTAACTGCATCATCTCTGCGGTAAAGAGTGGAGCTGGTTTTTATATCTTACTGTGAAGGAAGATTAGAAGGCATCCTTGGTTGGGAGACTGGGTGTATGTTATTACCGAGTCAAGGAGGGACGTGATCAGGGTTTCTACACCATGATTCCTTTTGAAACCATGTTGGAAGGGGTCAAGGGGGGGGGTGTGGTCATCAATGTAGCTCTGCAGCTGGTTTTGTACAATTTTCTCAATTATTTTTGCTAGTAGGGGGTACTTGATATTGGTCTATAGCAGGGGTCTCAAACTCAAATTGCTTTGAGGGCCAAATGAGGACTTGTAAAGTAACCCGGGGGCCGCATAAGACGCGGGGCCTCATTTGCATAAGGGACCTCATTTGCATAACTATTTGCATAATGTTACCATACACTAACTTTTAGTAAACATGCCTCTTTAATGAGTATGGATAAAGAAAGACTAAAAGATTTAGAAACAAGAAGACAATAATTAAACTGGGAACCCCAAAAGCCAAACTTGGAATGTACAACAACACTGTAGAAATAAAACTATAAATTAATTTCCTCTTGTACTAAACAAAGCGCAAACATTAATGATGCACATTTCCCAGAGCTGACATATTCCAGTTAATAAATTCAAAATAAAGAGATATTTTTCTACCTTTTGTGCATTTTTTTCAGTTGCAATTGTTCCAGCCACTTTCTTCTGGTTTCTTCATGTCTTCTGCTAACTCTCCATCGTCTGCTTCCATTTGCCCTTTCTTCTCTCCTAGTTTTTTTTCCATTCTCTCTCTACATCTGCTTTAACATA
This sequence comes from Ichthyophis bannanicus, assembly GCA_033557465.1. Taxonomy (NCBI): domain Eukaryota; kingdom Metazoa; phylum Chordata; class Amphibia; order Gymnophiona; family Ichthyophiidae; genus Ichthyophis; species Ichthyophis bannanicus. Next base: position 158,920,729 of record CM066035.1, on the reverse strand, counting down.
CTAATCTTTCTCCTTTTTCTCTTTCCTCGTTCCTATTTCATCCACTCAAATTTTACCCCTCCATCCTTAATCCCCACTTACTCTCACAATACCTGGCCAATTGTAGATTTGTCTTCTCTCCCAGACAAAATATTTTTCCCCTCTCCATTTCACTTTCCCAGCTCCATCCCATTCTAATCCTCCCCCAACATCAGCTCCCTTCTAGTTCCAGCCCCACCCAGCATCCGCTCCCTTCTAGTCCCTGCATCAGTCCATTTCCAGTCCTATCCTAGCCTCACCATCAGCCCATTTCCAATCCTAGCCCCCCATCAGCCCATTTCCAATCCTAGCTCCCTCCCCTCACAGCCCATTTCCATTCCAAGCCCCCCTCCCCATCAGCCATTTGCAGTTCAAGCCCCCTTCCACTCAGCCCATTTCCAGTCCTAGCAACCCCCCCAGCACATTACCAGTCCTAGACCCCCCATAGCCCACTTCCAGCCCTAACCCCCATTACCCCATTTCAGTCAGCCCCTCCATAGCTCATTACCAGTCCTAACTCCCCCCATCAGCCCACCTCCAGTCCTTCCTAACCCCCACCTTCCCATTTACAGTCCTCGCCCCCACCATATCCCATTTACAGTCCTAAACCCCCCTGCCAATAGCCCATTTCCAGTCCTACCCCCCCTGCCAATAGCCCATTTCCAGTCCTACACCCCCCTCCCAATAGCCCATTTCCAGTCATAACCCCCCCCCCCTGCCAATAGCCCATTTCCAGTCATACCCCCCCCCCCCCGGTAAATAAAAAAACAACCTGGCTTCTGCTGCTGGCTTCTGCTGCAGCAGAAAATCAGCTGTCCCGCGGCCCCTTTCCCTCTGTGCGAGAGCCCTGAGTGTGCTTCCTCTGCGGCATGCTTTTTAAGCCGCGAAGAGAGTATTTCCCTCTCGCGCGGCTTAAGCCTATTCAGTTTTCAAGCCTCGCGAGAGGGAAATACTCCCTTCGCGGCTTGAAAAGCACGCCGCAGAGGAAGCACATTCAGGGCTCTCGCGCAGAGGGGAACGGGCCGCAGGACAGAGCAGCAGAAGCCAGTTTTTTATTTTTTTTAAATTGACCATCGATTCGGCAACGGCAGCAGCAGAAGCCGTCGCGGGCCGCACAACCTTCTCCCGCGGGCCGCATGCGGCCCGCGGGCCGCGTGTTTGAGACCCCTGGTCTATAGGATGCTTGTGATGTGGGGTCCAGTTTGTTCCCTTTTAGGATGGGCTCAGTGGTTGGGACAGGTTACCTCAGGCCGGAGGGCCAGGGGTTCAATTCACGCCTGGGGACAAGTAACCTCAGGCCGGAGGGACTGAGGTCTCTAGTCCCATGGCCACTCCTTGTGGCCTTGGGCATGCCACTTAACCCTCCATTGCCTCAGGTACACTTAGATTGTGAGCCCTTCGGGGACAAGGGAATAAAAAGTACCTGTTAGTATATACATGTAAACCGCTCTGATGTGTAAGTAAAGAGCAGTATATCAAATGCCATAACCATAACCATAGCTGTTTTTCAGGGGCACAGGCATGATTCCAGTTTTAAGGGAGGTTATAACCATGGATTGGATGAAGGGGCTTAGTGTTTCTTTCGTACTTTTAATCCATGTTACTGGGCATGGGTCGAGGGCAGAGGTAGTGGTGTTAAGGTTTTTAATGACATTTATTATATTTTCAAGGGATGGGGGGTCAAACTGGTCCCACGTTGTTGTGGGGTTTACCTTGGAGGTTTGGACCTCTGTATGGGTACTGGTTTTGGAGGGGGGTGAGGCGTATTTAGAGCAGAGATGGTCTGCTATAGTTGGTGGGGAAATTTTATCTTCCAGATCTTGATTTGGTGTTTCTTTAAATAGGGCTTTGGCAATGGAGAATAGTTCCCTAGGTTTATTTATGGAACGTAGGATTATATTCTCATTGTATTCTCTTTTCCACTTTAGTGTTTCTTGGCAGTAGGTGTGGAGCTTTTCAGAGTAGGAGGTGAGGCTAGATGGGTCACGTATACGACACCAGCAGTGTTTGAGCCGGAGTTCTGTTTTTAAGTCATGTAGTGATGTAGAGAACCAAGGTGCTCTTTTGTGGAGCTTCAGTGTGTATAGTTTTGGGGGGTACTTGAGCTGCTGTGGTCAAAATCATTTTCCATCTGTTGATTTGGGAGTTAAGTTGACCTCATTGTCAGGTGTCGATTCTAGCTGGGAAGTTATTTGTTTAAGAAGTAGGCTGATGTCAAATTGTTTGAATTTACGAGTCTGTGAAGAAGAGGGAGGAAAAGTGTTTTTCTGGTGATAGGAGGGAAGAGAGAACAGTATCAGTGAGTGGTCTGACCATGGAACATGGTAAATTGTGTGTGGAATATGAGAGTTGCCCATAATATTGTGTGGTATGAATATCAGGTCCAAGGTAAGTTAGAGCAGCAGGGGAGATGAGGCAGAGGGGCCAGTGCATGGAAGGGAAGGGAGAAGGTAATCCATATTATGTGGGTAAGGCATGTTAAGTAATGCCTTCAAAGTGTTCTATATAAAGAATGTTTTTTAGCTTCTTCTAGAAGCCTTTGGAGTCAGAGGTTGCTCTTAGATTGTCTAGTAGGAAGTTAAAGAGGGCAGGAGAAGCCAAGGAAATAGCTCTTCCAGATATAGATTGCTTGGATTTTGTGAAGGTGCTAGGGGTGGTGATGGTGTATGAGCTGATGCGCCTTCTGAGTCTGATGCTCAGATCTGTGTTGATGAGGCTTCTCAGTATGTTGGCAGAAATATTTTGCTTGATTTTGAATATATTTAGGACAATTTTATACTTGATGCAAGAGATAATAAGGAGCCAGTGAAGATGGTTGAAGAGGGGGGTGATGCGGTTGTGATTAGCTGAGTCAGTGATGATGTGAGCTACAGTATTCTGTGCCATTTGCAGAAGGTGGAGTGCTAGTTTGGGTAAACCAAGGTATATAGGGTTGCAGTAGTCCAGAATGGGAGTAATTATCGTCTGGCAAACTGTGCGGAAGTGTTCTTGGCTGAGTAGTGGTTTGAGCCATCTATACACATCTTGTGATAGGCATTTTTGGCTGTTTTGTTGATGTGGGATTGCAAGTTGAGATTGCTGTCCAAGGTGACTCCGAGGTATTTTACTTCATATTTAATGGTTATAGTAAAATTGTTCAGTTGGATTGCATGTGGAGGATAAAGCCTGATTTACGAGTGACGACATCAATTCATTTGATGTTTATTTTGCTTGATTTTAAGAAAGAAAATAAACCTCAAAATGAAACAATTGATATACCTCGTAAAAAGAAAACGAAACAAAGGCCAGCCTACCCCCACCTCTAATCCCACTTACTCCATCTGTGGGGTTTAAGTAGTCCAAATGGTACAGGAACAATCATCAGCTGTTTCTGCCCAAATTGGTCGTATTAATTAATTGTTTTACTGGTTTGGATTTTGCTCACACCTTTTCATTTGTAGATCAATATATGCATATAAGTGCATGTGGTGACAAGATGGCAAATGCACTACATGTTAGCATTCCTGGGGGTAAAACGAGCCCCATTCTGGGAGGATGACGTCCAGGCTGGCTGGACGTCCCTGATGAAGATGAGGCCGTTAGGACCCGATTCTGGTCTGCGGAACAAAACGTTCCCATGAGAGACAGAATTGGGCCCGAGGTCAGCCCAATGTCCTCCCTGCAGGAACCCTAGATATCCACAGCTCCTGCCCCCCAAAACCCTGTCATCTGACTCATGGCTGGCCTCCTGCGGTCTGGATCGGATGGCGGGGACCCCACACAACTGGCCCCAGCGGGGAATCCCCAGGCCCGATCAGGCAAAAAGTGCTGCTTATTCCACCACATGAATCGGCCCTGTACGTGCTGCCGGTGGCCCACCCCCCGCCGGCTCTCCCCATCCTGAAGCACAGGACTTAAGGGGAGAGCTTGTGGGGGAATATAGTCTAAGCATATCCTGGCTTGATGTGCAGCCCCGCAACCTGTATTCTAGAATGAGGGCCAAATTAAGTAGAACAGGAGTAGACACATGCATGTTGTAAACTATGTAAGCGCATGGTTAGAGTACATGGATGGAGTTACACCAGCTTTGGAGCAAGATTTTTGAAACAAATTTGGCAAGATCAGACAGCAGACCCCATTGGGGGGGGGAGGAGGGGGTTATCAGATATCCCAAAGATTGGAGAGTCAGGAGAGGAGCAGACAAAGGCCATAGGTGCACCAGATCCACCAGGCATAGATTCAAGTGTAGGAAAAACAGCCAAGGGCACACAACTTTGGAGATGCCGAATACCTTAATCAGAGATGCCTTCTCACATTTACAGTGACTACCATAGCATGTTAAGGGAATGGCCACTGTGTCAGATTGTAGCTAGTTAATCTCTGGAGATACAGAGATAACTGTTGAGTGTTATCTGCCACATTAGGAGTTAAAACACTAATGATCCCCGTGTTAACTCATGACATTCCTCTAATAGGAATTTCTACCTCTGAAACAGTATATGCACATGGCCTGAACATCAATATGAACAGGCTTCTCTTTGGCTCAGGTATGTGGCATCTTCAAAGTGGTGTACCCTAGGCAGTTGCCTGTTTTTCCTACACCTGAATCCACACCTGACAGGGGTTGGTTCTGGGTGCTTATTTTATAAAGGCACATAAACACCTATGATACCTTTATAGAGTTGGCTTAGATTGATACTTTTTTTGACTTGTCACAGAGGCTCATAATGTAGAAATTCCTATTAGAGGAATGTCTTGAGCTAACATAGGGAGTTGTTACTGAGTTTTAACTCCTAATATGGCAGATAACACTCAACAGTTATCTCTACCTCCAGAGATTAACTAGCTACAATCTGACACGGTGGCCATGCCCTTAACATGCTATGGTGATCACTGTTCCATGTTAATTACATTATTACATCCTGGCGTTGAATGTATATATCTTATGCAGTCACTGCCATCTCCACAATTTAGTTGAGGTCTGATATTCACCAAGCCTAAAACAAATGGATAGCTTTCCAGATGGCAGCTAGCATCACTACTCTCCAGATAATTTTGCTACTCTACCCTCACTCCACCAGACTTCTGTCCCATACTGTATGAACAGACCAGTTAGTCTTTATTCAGATGACACTGAACCATGTTTTTTTGTTGTTTGAAATGGATTTCCTCACACAAATGGCTCCTCCAACTCTCGTTCACACCCTCAAGGATCTCGGTTTGACACCCTGTCCTGGCTATCACACTGCAAATGATGCACAACTCCGTTTTGAAACGCAGTATAGTACTACCTCAGAAGAAAGAAGAATCTCTAAGCTACTCAGTTCCATGCTCTTGATCAACATTTTAACACACCAATCTGATACCAATACAGTTTTATTGACTATAGTATAGTTTAGATATGGTTGACAGGCAACTGCATGAGTAGGGCAAAAAATAAAGAGCTATTTGTGTGAGGATACCCATTTCTAATAAATATGGATGCAAGGTTGTCTGGGTAAAGACTAAGGTCAAATGAGCTTTGCGGTACGGCAACAGAATAGGAAGATTATAAGGGTCTTGCACGTCCTATCTGCATTGCTTTCTATGTCTCTATGTTGTTGGATATTGTCTATTTGTGAGAAAGAGCAGTTTTGGCCAAATCCATGTTCATATCTTATTAGGAATAACATGTCCCATTGTTTCACTGGCTATAATACTGCAGTCAAAATTCATATAATTGAAAAAAACATTAAATCATTGCTTTTGTGTGTGAAATTGCTTGAGAGGTCTAATCTGTAATTTATTGTTCTTTCATCATTTCCAATGGAGTTTAACAGATTTTTGTGTTTTAAAAGCTGTGATTCAATATCCTATTTTTTTCTACTGCCTTTTACCTTGTCATTTCAATTTCTTATCACATGGAAAGCTAGAATATCCCTTTCTAACTATCCTTGTGAAGTATGGAACCACCAAAGCAAACTGTTTTATGGGATGTTTACTAAGCTGGGCTAATGGTTCGCATGCACTATTTCTAACTAGGTCCTATTGAACAGCACGGGACCTAGCTACAAACAGTGTCTCCTAACCATTTGCTCAGCTTAGTAAACATAACCCTTAGAATGGTACAACTCACAGTATTCTACTGAACTAAAATACTGTTGTTAACAGTTTTTGGTTAGCACTAGCTGAGCACCTACAGATTTTTTACTGAGCTAGAAGCAATGGCTCTCAATCCAGTCCTTGGAACACACCCATCCTGTTCAGATTTTTCAGAATATCCACAAACAATATGTATAAAAAAAGATTTGCATGCGCTATCTCCTTGATATTTATTTATTTATTTATTTATTTATTAACAATTCTTATATACCGCACTATTAGACATCAGCGCGGTTTACATTGAACAGAAAACATCCGACAGTTTACATATGTCTGGTCAGTTACATTTAACAGGAAGTATAACTTGGCGAAAATAGGGGAAACTAAATACAATGGAGGGTTATCTGATAAGGGATATCATGGTTAACTATATACAAAGGTGGTACAATAGTACTTGGAACTGCTTGTTATTTCATTGAGAAGTTGGCCTGTTATGAGGGTCTGTTTGTTTGACCACTCAAGCTATTCGCCTGGGGGTTATGTTCGGAGCTGTCATTGAGATATTTAAGGAAGAGGAAATGTTTTAGTGCCTTTCTGAACTGACTCAAGTTGGGTACTGCTCTGATTTGTGCTGGTAAGTTGTTCCATAAAGTCGGGGCGCAGAGTCGGAAGGCTCTGTTGGCTGTTGATCTAGTGCATCTTGTGGTGTCATTTGGGATAATTAGTGTGTTTAATTCTGCTGTTCTTCGTGGCCTGTTTGGTGCAAGTGGTTGTATGAGGTTGGAGAGAGAGGAAGAGGTGAGCCCCTTAGCCGCTTTGAATGTTAGCAGTAAGGTCTTGAAACTGATCCTTGCTTGAATGGGGAGCCAGTGTAGCTGTTTTAGAAGGGGTGTTAGGTGATCTCTCCTGGATGCCCCGAGGAGTACCCTCGCTGCACTATTCATGGCTAATTGCAGGGGGTTCAGGGTGGACCGGGGGAGTCCTTGTAGTATGGAGTTTGAGAAGTCGAAATGGGGGAGTATAAGGGCTTGATAAATGGTACGGAAATCATCCGGTTCAAGTAGCATGCGTAGGTGTCTGAGGGATCTGATTTTAAAGTAGATTGCCTTGACTGTGTTGGCTATGTGGTTCTTCATGTCAAGGTTTTGGTCCAGCGTTACTCCCAGGTAGCGTATCGCCGGTTTAACTTGGAGTTGGGCATCCTTTACGTTAATACAACTAGGAGGGGTGAAGTTGGTGTTCCTCGAGACGAACAGGACTTCTGTCTTTTTGTGTTGTATTCTCAGGTTTTGTGATAGGAGCCACTCTGATATGGTGTCAAAGCAGTTAGTCAGCGGGGTAAGGTCTAGGCAATCCAATGATATTGGCATATATAGTAGCACGTCGTCTGCATATATCATGTAACTGACATTAAAGGATTTGATGATGTCGCAGATGGGTTGAATGTATATATTAAACATCAATGCAGATAAAGAGGATCCTTGAGGTACACCTTGACTTTGTTGGAAAGGTTCAGATGTATCCCCGTCGACTCTGACATGCTGCCATCTATCGGACAGGTAAGATTTGCACCATTCGAGTGCTGTTCCACAGATGCCTTTTTCCCTTAGCCGGCAGATGAGAATTTCGTGGCATACCGAGTCAAAAGCCACTGCTATGTCTAGAAAGACAAGAGCGAAACCCTGGCGTATGTTATCCACACCTGAGATTATGTTGTTGAGGAGAGTTGTGAGTAGCGTTTCTACTCCATGTGACTCTCTGAAACCATGTTGAGCCGGATCCAGTGGAGCTGAGGTGTCTATATGATCCTGTAATTGCCTGTGCACTATTTTCTCGATGATTTTTGCTAGCATAGGTATGCTAGATATGGGCCTATAGGATTCAACCTTTTGAGGATCCAGTTTGGTGTTCTTTAACAGCGGTCTTACAGAGGTCTGCTTGAGCGTGGTTGGGAAAGAGCCAGTGGTGAAGGAATGGTTTAAGATTTTTGTTATAATTGGAGATATGTCACATCGCAGGTCCTTTATCCAGTGTGCAGGGCAAGGGTCTGTGTGTGCAGTGGTTGTATTTAGAGCTAGAATGGTATCTTCGATAGTTCTCTTTGAGGGAGTGAAGAAGGATGTTAGTGATACTGGGTAGTCTTGTTCATCAAGAGGGTCTGGTATTAATATTTTATTAGTCTTGCACATTTTAGATTGCATGTAAATTGCATAGTCTTGTGGGTGGATCATGCTGTGGTGCTCCGGGGTTGGTTCTTTGGCAAGCGTTTTAACTAAGTTAAACAGGTCATGAGGTTTATTCAATGACCGTTTCAGGGTGTCTGTGTGGTGTTGTCTGATTTTATCTGTGATGGCTTTACGATGCTCCGCCAGGTGTTGGAAGTAAGCTGATTGGTCACTGCTGGTGCGTGACTTTCTCCATCGTTTTTCTAGCCTTCTTAAAATGGTTAGTGAGTCTTTTAATTCGGCTGTGAACCATGGGGCTGTAGATCTCTTCTTTGGGTTCTTGTTCGTTGGAGGGCGGACAGCGATTGAGCTGAGTTTTCTGTTCCAGGAAGAGATCAACTCTTCTAGGCTTAGTGAGGTGTCATCAAAGAGTGTGTCCATTTCAGTGAGGATGCGTTCTCTGTTGAATGGGTGGAAACTTCTGGTCGCTGAGTTAGCGGGCCTGCTTTTATCCGTTTTTGTCTTGTGCGAACAGTTAGTGGTGGGCATCTGAAAGGTGATGAGTTTGTGGTCGGTCCAAGGGACTGCAGTTATTGATAGCACGATGCTTTGTGGTTGATCCAAAATTAGTCGCGGTGCGAATATGAGGTCGAGGATATTGCCTTTCTCATGAGTAGGTTCTTGCACCATTTGCGTGTATCCTAGGCTATCTAGGGCGTCTAGGAATGCTGTTGCTTGAGTGTCCTGTACTGATGGTAGGTTGATATCTCCTATGATCCAATTAGGTTTATTTGGACCCTGGGTGAAGGATGCCAGATTTATTATGGTCGCTGTTTCATACATATTCATTGTGGATATTCATTGTGGATATCCTGAAAACTCTTATGCATATTGTTTGTGGATATCCTGAAAAAATCCTACTGGATGGGTGTGCTCCAAGGACTGGGCTGAGAACCACCGCTTTCACTAAAGAGCTTCTTTTCATGGTTGTGTAATGAGTTAAAAGCTCACTGTTAGAACAGGCTATATATTTGTAACACTATGATTGAAATATACCTTTTTTTTAAACTCTTTTTGCTTTCAAAATTCTACACCTATCTCTGACTTTGCAGACCTACTTAATATGCCACTGACAGGTTATTACTGAACAACATAGAGGAATATGCCGAGTACCTTTTCTGTGTTCTGGATTGCCTTAAGCGATATAGACAGGCACAGCCTACAGAACAACTTAGAGTGAAGGCAACACCATTCAGCATTTTTTAGTGCCTCTTTCACACTGCCACACTTAATCAAATAGTTACCCATCACAGCACTTCAGTGAGCAGAGCTGTGAGCAGGTAGGACTGTACTGAGCAAACTAAGCACGATTTCCCACAGGAACAGTACTGAACAATAAAAACAGAGTTCATAGATTCGTGCCGCTTAAGCTTTAGTTTACTTTTCACGGGGTATTATAATGCTAACTCAGTAGGGAATGCTGCACTCCTGTCATAGATGGGTTATGCCAATTTCCCATGAAAGTAGCCGACTCTTCTTCGTTCGAGCATAGAACTTTATTCTCTTTACGAGCATTATGGAAAACTAAGGTACCTTTTTCTGCTCACTCGTGGTTTGCTCTTTCTCATATTACAAGATGGATCATTCTGACTGTCTGGGCAACAAAGACCTAACCAGAATCAGAAGCTAAAGTGGGATTCAAACCCTGGTTTCTTTGGTCACCAGGCTACTCCTGCACCCGGTTGTGATGTGCTTTGCTTATGTCTTGGTTTTCTAATTTGTGTCTTGTGAAGAAACTGCCTCGAGTCTGAATTTGTGTCTTTGGAGAAGCGCATTTGTGAAGACAGTGATTTTGCCCACCCCTCTGTGCTAGTTACAATGCAATGAGTAAGCTGTAGTGCTCTGGAGATTCTGGCTTGATCTGCAAGCAGAGGAGCAATGGAGATGGAAAAGACTGCATCCAAGGCTAAGATAAGGAAAGAAGTGCTGTTCAAGAAAATATTTCTAGCAAGACTTTCGTGTGTGCTGAAGAGGTCAGTTTGGTGGGATAGTTGCCTGTTTGAATATATTTATAAACCCACTTCAAGGGATAAAGTTTGCCCAGCAGTGAGTAAATCCATAAATCTTAAGAAAAAAAGAAAAATGGTGGCCAACAAAAGCTTGCCTAGTGGCTGGGCCAGCCTTGTGTGCAGAAGAGAATTCACATGTCAAGTTCAGGATGTGAAGAAGTTCCATAATATTTTACAAGAGGGTCTGTCAAACAAAGTGCCTCTTGTAAAATATGTGCAGGACTGTTTGTGTATGTCTATGTCTCTCCATATCCTGCAACATCAGTCCCCCAAACTCAATCCCCTTGATCAACCTGACCTTGAATCCCTGACTCCTTCAGAAGGCATGATATCCCCTTGCCTACCCCCTGAAAGCTAATCCCCAACCCCTCAAAGCATCTGATTCCCCCCACACACACTTACAACACCCCTAATATGAAGACCTTCCCAAGTTGACTCCCAAGAAGCCCCAGAAGAGCCACCCCCTGATTCGGATCCTGGCCTTACCAGGTGTCCCTGGTGTCCAGTGGGTTCCAAAATAGAAGCTGAGATGCCTAGCGATAATCTCATGATTCTGACCCCTAGCAGTAGTACCACAGGCATTTCCTGAGTATTCCTGGCCCCATGACTCTTGAACGTAACATTTCAGCTTTACCCCCTATCAGTAGTCTCGCAATACTAATGCTAGGGGGTCAAGCTGCCAAATAAGGGAGAACTCCATTATTTGGCAGACTGACTCCTTAGTAGTAGTGCCACAAGACTGCCATAAAAGAATTGAGGCTGTGATTTTGAGGTTGGGCACTACTGGGGAGCTGGCACCTAACGATAGATACTGTCCCCCATACTACTCACCAGTGGGCAACCCTGTAAGTGCCAGTGCATATGGGTGTGGGGTGTTCTTGAAAGGGAGCTGTGGATGTGGGGTGTTAAAATGGATTAGGAAAGGGGGATTCTTGAAAGGGTAATGTGGGGGTGGGGCTCTATTTGAATGTACCAACCTTCGGGAACATCAAGCTTACATTAGTGTCCCTGTGCTCCTGGAGGGGAAAGATAGCAACACCTCTTTAGCTGTTCTCTTTCCAAGAAAGGCATAGCTTGTGAGATTGAACACGAGTAGTGTTATTCATTTTGCTTAATAATGAGCTGTTTTGCATATATTTGCATTCTTTGTATCACATTATTCTTCAACATAAATTGTGCTTAAAAATCCCTTGCTACGGGCAAATAACTTGTTATTGTTAACTATATTAGCAGGAGCACTCTGATGAGGTCTTCAGTGCCCTTCTGTAAGTTTCTCTTGTGAGAGTAGGAGGAGAGATTCGGCTGCGATTCAATAAAGCAATCTAGAAGAGACAGATCTGCAGTGACCGCAGTGCTGCGTACATCTTATAGTGCTATAGAAATGTGCAGTAGTAGTAGTAACACTGACTGCTGGTTCAAAGCAATGTCATAATCTAGCCTTGCTTAATAGTCCCTATTTAGTCTATAGCAATCAGACATTGAGAATGTTCCCGTACTAAAGGTCTCGCCATTTGACTCAGTCCTCAAAAAGGTATACGTGTCTTTATTATATAAAGAAGATGTGCCGGTTTCAATCAGTTTATCTGTAGTGCACTGCCCAAGCTGTAGTTTTGTTCACTATGTTCCCTGTGGATATATATTTTGCCAAGGAAATTGATTTTAGATCCTTTCTTGTAAATATCTTGGAACCATCACTCGTTGCCTATGGACTGACCTTGATGGATTCGCGTTTTCAGGTTCTGCTGAGGTGAAAGAAGACAGAAAGTGAAGGGAGTGTCCAAGTTGGTTAGCAAGGTATTTTTCAGATACAAAGGAGAAAAGCACCCGGTAGGAATGTGAACAGGCAAAAATATTGTAGTTTGTTTTTACTTTTCTCATGAATTTTTCCCAAATTGAAGGTATATTTTTGGTTAATTTAACACATTCATTTTACTATTGAATTATTAGTGCCTGCTAAATTGATGTGAAGGCAAATTTTAGAAAGGTGCTTTAGGTGATGTTTGGGATGTGCAAGAGAAAACATGTGAAATCCACTGGCGATTTTATAAAAGGCACCGTGCACTTAGAAACATACACAGAAAACATGACGACAGATAAAGACCACATGGCCTATATAGTCTGCCCTTCCATATCAACTACAATAGTCCCCTTTTTACCTTTAGAGATCCTCTGTTTGTGTCCCATGCTTTTTTAAATTCAGATACTATCCTTGTCTCTACCAACTCCACTGGGAGACTATTCCACGGATCTACCACTTTTTCCATAAATAAATATTTCCTCATATTACTCCTGAATCTATCCCCTTTCACCCTCACCATATGCCCCCTCGTAGCAGAGCTTGCTTTCAATCAAAAGAGACTCTCCTCTTGTGCATTTATGCCATGGAGGTATTTAAACATCTCTATTAGATCTCCTCTATTTTGCCTTTCCTCTAAAGTACAAATCCAACAGTGGTCACTTTTTCAGAGTTGTACTTTTTGATTGACATAGTTTCCTCTAAAGCCGGGGTCTCAAACACGCGGCCCGTGGGCCGCATGCGGCCCGCAACCGAACTTTGTGCGGCCCGCGACGGAGGAAAAAAAAAAAACACAAACCCTGTCTTCTGCTGCTGCTGCCGCCGTGGTAGCAGCACAATCAGCTGTTCGCGGTCCCTTCTCCTCAGCCCGGAAGAGCCCCGAGTCTGCTCCTTTAGCGGCGGGCTTTTCAAGATGCAAAGAGAATATTTCCCTCTCGCGCGGCTTGTCAAGCCGCGCGAGAGGAAAATACTCTCTTCGCGGCTTGAAAAGCTCACCGCTAAAGGAGCAGACTCGGGGCTCTTCCGGGCATAGGAGAAGGGACCGCGAACAGCTGATTGTGCTGCTACCACGGCGGCGGCGGCGGCGGCGGCAGCAGCAGCAGCAGACAGGGTTTTGTTTTTAGTTTATTTACTTGGCCTGATTGGGGGGGTTAGGACTGGAAATGGGCAGATGGGGTTAGGACTGGAGGTGGTCTGATTGGGGGGGGGGCTAAGACTAAAAATGGGGTTATGGGGGGGGGGCTAATAATGAAAATGGGGTGATGGGAGGGTTAGGAATGGAAGTGGGAGTTTGGTGGGCTTAGGACTGGTAATTGGCTATGGGGGGGCGAGGACTGGAAATGGGCTGCTGGGGTTAGGTGTGGTGGGGGTCTGATTGGGGGGGGCTAAGAATAAAAATGGGGTGATGGGGGGGCTAAGAATGAAAATGGGGTGATGGGAGGGTTAGGACTGGAAGTGGGCTGTTGGGGGGCTTAGGAATGGTAATGGGCTATGGGGGGGCGAGGACTGGAAATGGGCAGATGGGGTTAGGACTGGAGGTGTTCTGATTGGGGGGGGCTAAGACTGAAATAGGGCTTATGTGGGGCTAAGAATGAAATGGGGTGATGGGGGTTAGGACTGGAAGTGGGCTGTTGGGGGGCTTAGGACTGGTAATGGGCTATGGGGGGGCTAGAACTGGTAATGGACTGGGGGGGTTGCTAGGACTGGAAATGGGCTGAGTAGAAGGGGGGGCTTGAACTGCAAATAACTGATGGGGACGGGGTTTTGGAATGGAAATGGGCTGTGTGGAAGGGGGCTTGGAATGGAAATGGGCTGTTGGGGAGGGGGGCTTGGATGGGAACTGGGCTGAGGGGGAGGGGGCTTAGAAAGGAAATGGGCGGTGAGGGGAGGGAGCTAGGACTGGAAATGGGCTTAGTTGGGGGGAGCAAGGACAGGAAATGGGCTGATGGTGGGGCTAGAATAGGACTGGAATGGGCTGATGATGCGGGGACTAGAAGGGAGCAGATGCTGGGTGGGCTGAAACTACAAGGGGAGCTGATGTTGGGGGAGGATTAGAATGGGATAGGGCTGGGAGAGTAAAATGGAGAGGGGAAAAAATATTTTGTGTGGGAGGGAAGAAAAATCTACAATTGGCCAGGTACTGGGTGAGTAAGTGTGGATTGAGAATGGAGGGGTAAAATTTGAGTGGATGAAATAGGAATGAGGAAAGAGCAAAAGGAAAAAGATTAGTATGTTAAAGCAGATGCAGAGAGAGAAAGGAAAAAAAACTAGAAGAGAGAAGAAAGTACAAATGGACAGCAGACCATGGAGAGTTAGCAGAAGACACCAAGAAACCAGAAGAAAGTGGCTGGCACAATTGCAACTGAAAAAAAAAATGCACAAAAGGTAGAAAAAATTCGCTTAATTTTGAATTTACTGGAATATGTCAGGTCTGGGAATGTGCATCATTAACGTCTGTGCTTTATTTAATACAAGAGGAAATTAATTTATAGTTTTATTTCTACAGTGTTGTTGTACATTCCAAGTTTGGCTTTTGGGGTTTCCCAGTTTAATTATTGTCTTCCTGTTTCTAAATTTTGATTCCTTGTTTGGTGATGGTGTATGTTCTGCATGTGTAACTGAGCTGAGGTATTCTGTTTATGTAATTCCTATTTGACATTGCCACTTGTTCTCTTTCCCCAGTAGGTCATGTATTGTTATTCTCTGAAATGTATGGGTTTAATATTTGCAGTGTTGCCTTTTGATAGTTAGGGTATGGTGCTTTGTGAGTCCTGGTAGTGCTGTTACGATACGGTGGGTTTGCTATGGGTTCTAAATGGGTAGTGTTTGTAGTAGTTCCTAATGTGCCTGGCGGTTGGCACTGGATTATAGTAATGTAGAAATCTTTTAGTCTTTCTTTATCCATACGCTCATTAAGAGGCATGTTTACTAAAAGTTAGTTTATGGTAACATTATGCAAATATTTATGCAAATGAGGTCCCTTATGCAAATTAGGCCTGCGTCTTGTGCGGCCCCCGGGTTACTTTACAAGTCCTCATTTGGCCCTCAAAGCAATTTGAGTTTGAGACCCCTGCTCTAAAGTATACATATTAAGATCTTTGGGCCAGATTTTCAACTAGGCAGGCTATGCGCCGCTTTGGCGCACAGCCCTGCCTGGTCACCCCTAACCCTGGATATTCAGTGCTGCGGTGCCGGCATTGAATATCCGATTTTGGCACCCAAAGAAAACTGCCGTAGAGCCTAACCAGGTAGTGGCGATACTGCACCGCTACCCCGTTAGCATCTGCAGCTAAAACTAGACGATCCGAAAGCTGGCCTAGTTTTAGCCACAGATCGCTAGCAGGCTAGTAGTGCAATATCACTGCCACCTGGTTAGCAATCTCCCCACCCCCAGTTCACCCCCAACATGCCCCGATGCCAACCGGATGGCATTGGGGTGCGTGGGGGTGTTAAGTGGGGATATTCAATGGCACTAACTGTGTAAGTGCCGTTGAATATCCGGGCTTAACCCGTTTTGGACAGCTCGCATATTCTTTCTCTGTTCTGGATGATTTATTAGATTTGTTACACTCAAACAACTATGAAATACCGGCAATAATAAAAAGTATTAAAACTTTGCAGAAAATAGAAGTTTCACATAGTGTATGTTTTTCATACACTGGTCCAATATAGTATATTGTCCGTCTTCAGAAAAGATAGGGTTCAGTTCCAATATTCATTGACATAAACATACTGTATGATACTATTGAATCTGCAGTTTTCATTTAAAACACTTTATTATGATATAATATAGTTTGTCAACAGTCCATTCTGACAGCGGAATATGATACACGTGAAAACACTTCTGATGCAGTGCGTCGATATTGCACCATTGAAACACCTGGAACAGAATGCTTGACAGCAATTAGTTTCGACAACATATTAGCCCAGCGTATGAAAAACATACAAGGCCGATATAGGCACCAATAACTCTGACACTAAGTAACTTACAGTTATCTAAACCTATTTTCTAAAGTCTACAAATACTTTTATTTGCAAAATAGTAGCTATTACAGCATTATAAGCTACTTACTATTTTTTGTGATCTTTTTATGTTGAGCTGCCAGTACTGTCAAAATCAGCAAACTTTGAATACCTATTAAACTAACTAGATCTCAGATAAAAGATCTGTATATAATGCTTTTTGACATGACGATAATAGCTAAACATAGGGGCTTGTTTACAAAGCCGCGGTAGTGGTTCGCGATCACGATCGCAGCCGCGGCCCCATTGAAATCAATGGGGCCGCGGCTCCGATTACGATCACAAACCGCTACCGCGGCTTTGTAAACAAGCCCCATAGTTCCATTGAATTTATAACCATTAATTAGTAGTTGAGTAGTAAGTATGGAAACCTTATGTATGTAAAACATACGATGGTCCAAAACGGGTTAAGGCATTTACATAGTTTACAGGGCTGTAAACCGTGTAAATGCCTTTTGAATATTGGGCTTTTAAGTCTGTCCTCATATGCTTTATAACAAAGACCACTAACCATTTTGGTAGCCACCCTCTGCACCAATTCCAACCTATTTATATCCTTTTTGAAGATGTGGTCTCCAGAATTGCACACAATACTCCAAATGAGGTCACACCAGAGACTTATGCAGAGGCACTATCGCCTCCATTTTTCTGCTGGCCATTCCTCTCCCTATGCACCCAAGCATCCTTACAGCTTTTGCTGCCATCTTTTCTACATGTTTAGCTACTTTAAGATCATCAGACACAATCACCCCTATGTACATCTCTTATTTTCTGGACAGAAGTACTTCACCCCTTTACTGTATTGGATTTTTGCAGCCCAAATGCATGACCTTGAATTTTTTAACATTACATCTCAGCTGCCAAATTCTAGACCATTCTTCAAGCTTAGCTAGATCCCTCCTCATGTTATCTACTCCTTCCTGGGTATCTTTTCTATTGCAGATTTTGGTATCATCTGCAAATAGGCAAACCTTACCAGACAGCCCTTTCGCAATATCACTAACAAAGATGTTAAAAAGAATCTGACCAAGGACATATCCCTGTGGCACACCACTGGTAACATTCTTCTCCTCAGAAAGAGCTCCATTTATCTGTAACTCCCACTCATCAAATTTCTAACCCAACCAGTAACTTTAGGGTCCATCCCTAGAGTGCTCAATTTATTTATAGGTCACCTGTGGGGAACGGTGTTAAAGGCTTTCTTGAAATCCAAGTACACCACATATAGGGTTCTCCCTCAGTCCAATCCCTGGTCACCCAGTCAAAGAAATCAATAAGATTTGTCTGACAAGACCTGCCTCTGATAAACCCAGGCTGCCTCCGATCCTGCAATCCACAGAACTCCAGAAATCTCACTATTCTCTCTTTTAGCAGTATTTCCAATAATTTACTCACCACAGATGTTAGACTAACTGGCCTGTAGTTTTCAAGCTCATCCTTACTTCTACTTTCATATAAAGGGACCACATGTTCTGTGTATGTCTTCTATTAAATCTTCATCCACTTCTTCTCCCTGTGAGGGGGATCTGTATATCACTCCAATTCAAATGGATTTTCCCTTTACCTCTTTCTAGTTTAATGCCTTCTCTCTGCCTTTTAAGCCTTGTACTTCTATATCTTTAATATTATTTTAACATATAGTGCCACTCCTTCTCCCCTTCTTCCTACCCTGTCCTTTCTGAATAAAGTACTGTATATCCTGGTATAATTATATCCCAGTCATGGTTGTCCCTGAACCATGCCTCCATAACTGCCACTAAATCCAAGTCAGCCTCTTCCATTAAATGCTCAGCATCTGGGATCTTATTTCCCAATGCTACAGGCATTTATATACACTGCTTTCCAGATGTTGCCTCTTTTACCCATTTCTTGTATAGATCTTCTAAAATTTACACATCCCTGACCCTGAAGGTAGACCTATAGAAACAAAAAGTGCAATGGAGACACCCTGATCTTACCCTCCTCAATTCCTGTCTTTCTCCTGTTGCTGATTGGCTCACCACAAACTGTCTGCACTTGAACTTGACTAAAACGCTTGCTATCTGGTTCACTTATGGTAGTCCTCCCCCTCTGGCTGCTCCCTCCTTTTCTGATTCACATCTTCCCCTGGTTTCCTGTTCTCATTACTTAGGTGTTCTTTTTGATTCAGATCTTTCTTTCCAGGCTCACATTTCTCATGTCACCAAGACTTCCTTTTTCTTCCTATGCCAGATCCGCGCTATCCGCACATTTCTCACACCACATGCACTTACTTTTCTTCTCCTTTTTCTGGTTATGTCGCACATCGATTTCTGCAATTCTTTTCTGGCTGGTCTTCCACATTCACAACTATACTGCCTACAACGTATTCAGAACACAGCTGCACGCCTTATCTTTCACTCCTCACACCAGGATCACGTCACTCCTCTTTATCTTCACTGGCTTCCCATTAAATTTCGTATTCGCTATAAGATCCTCACATTGGTCCATCAAGTCCTGCACAATCACACACCTCCGTATCTAGCATACCTTATCCAGTTTCATACTCCCAGTCACTCACTTCAGTCACTGCACATCAACTGCCTCCACCTTCCCTCTCCATCCCGCGCTCATTTACAATCCACCAGCTCTTCCGCTTTCTTCTTTATCGGTCCTGCACTTTGGAACTCCCTACCCACCTCCCTCAGACGTGAACAGCAATATCTCACCTTCAAGAAGAACCTGAAAACTCACCTCTTCTCCTCCGCTTTTGACCTCCCTTCCCCTTTTGTGTGAAACTACCTTTCTCCACCTCTCTCTCACTCCTTTTCTTCTTGGTCACATGTGTTTAAATGTCTTGAGTGCTTTCCTGTCACTTATTGTAATTTCCTTTCCTTTTCCGTCCAATTCGTCTCCCTTGTATGTTTTATTTGTGTAAACCGCCATGTTATTATTTGAATGGTGGTATATCAAGCTAATAAACATAAACGTAAATACATGTGGTAAAAAATAAGATGTCGGACATGTGCATATGTCACAGCAATGGCTGTGACAATGTGCATCTGTGCAGTAGAATAAAGATGCATGTGCTGGCTTTTTTGATCTGCACAAGGGTGGCTGTTCATGCCAGCGCTGTGCACATCCGAGACACGTCCATGTGCCTGTGGGACCCATATGTGCCCGCAAGCACAGCACCTGTGCCTCTCCCACACAGAACATATGAGGTTCCCGTTCCCGTGGAGGATGGAGGCCACAGGCCAGCCAAACCTTTCCCATTTGGAAATCCTCATGATGTACAGGCTTCTCATAGCCAAGAGAGAGATGTTGTACTTACCAGGACTGTGCAACCTATCACACACTATAGCAAGGAGGGCCTGGAAGAGCATCCATATGTCTCTAGCCAATCATTGCACACAAACAGGCACATTTCATGGGTGGCACCTAGCTGCTGGCAGAAACCCAGTGTGCAGGCAGGGAAGAATGGTAGATAGGACTGGCTCAAAGATGAGGAAGTTACCTAGGCTATCATCCTCTCAGGGTCTTTCAAGAGCAGCAGAAGTCAAAGCAGTGCAATAGACCTGTGTAGCCACATACATTCAGACATTCAGAAGCACAATCTGAAGCTAGTAAGGAGATTGCTATGTCTTCTTTGTATGTGTGTGCCCAAAGGGAAAGTCACAAAAAGTCCCCAGATAGGATGGGAGTCAGAGAGATGGTGATTCGATGGCCATGACCATTGAGTGTACCAAAACTGTCACAGGATAAGGGGTGCAAGGCAGATGGTTTGTCAAGGGCACTCAACCCCCACTACCCCATATATGAGATCACTGCCTTAAACACATGTGCAGTCCCACCACACACACACACACACACACACACACACATACATTGCTGGCTCGGGACATGCCTTAACAGGATCAGCCAGTAAGTGAAGCAAACACATGGGAAGGGCACAATGAAGCAGACGTGTTGGCACATGAAGATGTGTGCAAATATCAGAGCCATGACCACAGAGGGAAAGGCAATACTTACAGGTATACAACTTACTTTACACCACCTCACTCCCCAGCTCAGGTCACATGCAGATCACAATGATCATATAGGTGCAGGTAGTACAGGGACACAGAGACACATACAAATTAACCCACCCATACCACACCTTCATAGCATACAACTACAGATAACTTCCAACAACTGGGCACACAGGTTATGTAGGGCAGCAGGATGTCACAAGTGTAGGGATGCAGATGTCTCTGGCAACTGGCAATTGTTAGCATGGTACCCCAATGTCTACATGACTGAGCTCCCACACCCCAGGCCTCAAGACAAAGGCCTGTCACCTTGGGGGGGGGGGGGTTCGAAATGGTGAAATGACTGGATGTCAAAGCATGTGTTCTCCACTATCCCCTACAGAAGATTCCACCTACTCTGCAACCAGGAGTCTCTGATGATGTGGGTTCAGGGCCATGCGGTGTAACGGGCCCCAGTCACTGAAATGACTTTGCCTGAGAAGCAATAGCAAGAAAATAAGTCATAGCACATGTGGAATACATGTAACACATAGGGAGGGTAGCATGGATGTCCATATGCAATGTGCAAGGCCAGGAGATGCATTATAACACCACGCATCCACGATATGGAGCGGCACACCAGAACACCATATGTACTAGTAGAGTAGCCAGGGCATAGACTGGAATGACAGCATGCAGCAGAGAGCCATATAGAGTTTTGGAAAATGTAGAAGAGAAGGTCAAAGGTGTCCCCAGCAAGACATAGTCACAAAAAACATGGAGGGTCAGCAGTTGAGGGCCACTGGCAAGAACCTGGGACTCCCTGGATGGGCCAGAGGGACAGAGAGAAGCAGTGTAGGGGGACTAGTCAGGATGGTGATACTATGAGAAGGGAGAGCACAGTCTGCATCCAAGCATACATGTAGGCTACCACTGTGTGGAATACTGATGGATATGGCATGTACTGCCTCCCCAAACACACAGGAACCATCTATCATCCTTTCTGCGATAAAATTGTTTCCTGTTATTTCTCTTCCATCTTTCTCCCTCAGAGACTCATATCACGAAGGCCCTTTAATGTCGAAGCAGAAACTTGTAAACATTTGAAAATTTATTTCTAATAAAACTTCTCTGAAATGGCTTTTGCACACTGTGAAATTGTGATTGTGAAAATGCTGAAAAATGACACTATATGAGAGAGTTGATATGAAAGTTGAATTTTGTGTACATCATGGATGACATAATTAGTCAACAATATGGTTTTGTAGCGATTGCTGGATTAGATAATAAACCATAATGTAAAGCAATGAAAACTTAAAACTAATTGTACTGTAGTTTGGCTGCATAATTATAGTGCTTGTCATCTGACATAGCACATCTCTTCTATTTTATACCTAATTATAATCGGAATAAAAATCAGCTGCTCTTTAATGCAGTATTTCCAGAAGATAAACACGGCAGTGCAGACAGCTATCAGAAAACCACTAAAGCGCCTCCATTTTCCATTTAGCTTTTTAACCATCTTCCTCACACCTCTGGAAAAAAGATACACGTTTATACTTTGAGAGCACTGCCTATCCTATCCCTCCCATCATTAGGAGTATAAGTAGATCAGGGCACCGACGTGCTCACCATCCTCAGAACCCCCTGAAGACACGCCGAGACCTTCAAATGTTCATTAGAGCAAGAGAACCTGGAAAATGACTTAGGGATGCAGGTTTCTGAACATGGGGAAATAGTAATTATAAAAGTGTATAAACAGGCATAAAGAATTGCTGTACTGGGACAGACAAAAGGCCCATTGAGCCCAGTATCCTATTTCCAGCAATGGCCAATTCAGGTCACAAGCACCTTCCATATCCTAGAACTAGAAACAATAACTAAAAAGAGGAATATTGAAGCAGCAAAGGAGGAATAATAAAAACTCTTTATTCAAACAGTTCAAAACACTTTACCAACACTAAGCAGTTCTATCTAACTGCTTGGTACTTGTGACCTAGATCGGCCACTGTTGGAAACAGGATACTGGGCTTGATGGACCTTGGCCTGACCCAGTTTGGCATATCTTATGTTCTTATCTAGAAGCGGCCAAGCACAGTACTAGTGTATTTAAACTCACTCCTCAATGCCCAACATGTTTAGACAAAAGAAAATGCCTGTGTCATGGGCTGGTATACAATTCTTCCAACTACTGGATTACTTAGAGGAGGATCTGCTTCTAAAGTATGGAAAAACCTAGGAGCCGAAGAACAGAAATACGTACATTTTAAAAGCAAAAAAAAAAAAAAAAAGGTTTAACAGCAGAAAAAGGAGAGTAAATGAAACTGGATATTTAACACAAGAGTTCATTCAGTTATCACCGAATATCCAGTTTCACCGGCGATCGGTATTGATCTCTGGTCAGTGGCGATAATCACTGCTAACCAGATAGCAAGAACTGCATAAAGTTAGGACAGCCAATGATGTATCTTAGACAAACCACATAAAGTTAAGACACACCATTGGCTGTCTAAACGTTATGCAGTTCTTGCTATCTGGTTAGCAGCTGAACTGGATCATCAATGGGACCACCCCAGCTCTGACAAGACTGCCTCAAAACTAACCGGATGCTTTTGACACAGTCTGTTGGGATATTCATCAGCACTAACCAGTTAGTGCCATTGAATATTGGGACTGGCGGGGTTTATTCAGTTCTAAGATGCTGCAAACCGTATATATGCTTTTAAATATCAGGCCCTATAATTCCTAACATTCTGTTTGTTTTTTTGGCGATTGCTGCACACTAAACTGAAGGCTTGAACATATTGCCATGATAACGCCTAGGAGTCAATATTCAGCATGCAGAAGTCAGTGTTCTTCAAGTGCCCGGCCACTTTGGCTGAAACTTGTGATAAGGAAGCTTATCATAGCTCAGGAAGGAGCTATAGAAAAGATGATGTGACTCTGAACAAGCAACCTGTCAGTTCTGGTAGAAATAAGAAAACAGAATTTTCTCACAAAAGACTACCAGTCCCAGAATGCACCAGGTTTCCAGCAGCCATTAGAGGAGCTGAAGTGGGGAAACGTGTGTTCAATCAGGAGGGCTATGAGGTAATCCCTAAGCACTCATCTCAAAGGGCAGGGCCTGATTCAGCACAGCTGCGCTGTATTAGGGAGGAGCACTCATCAAGGCAGAATAAGAATAGAGTTTGTTCTACAGATGACAAGCATCAGCTCCATGACCATCTTCATGATCACCTTGGAGATGCAGAGAAGGATCATCAGTTTCATCTGAAGGATCAGCAGAAGCAGAAGCCAAACCGGACGGATAGAGAAGGAAAGAAACCCTCTGGAAGGAAGAGGAGTAAAGCCTTTGAGAGGTCTAGAAGAGTCCAAGGCAGTACGTATACTGGGAGGTATTCCAAGGGCCAGCATAGACCATTGGACTGGGGAAAGCCAGAGGAATGGTGCTGCAGAACAAGGAATCACCAGAGGCTACCTGTGAGGGAGACGGCTGCACGTGGAAGGGACTCTAAGACCTATGCCAGAAGGTATGTGAAGAGAGATCCAGTGTCCAGGGATCAGGACTGGAAGGCTGGACATAAGAACTGGACTACATGCTGGCCAGGCTATATAGAGAGGAACTATAGCAACAATGGAAGCTCAGGTATGAACACTGATCTATGCCCTAGCTATAACCTTGAAAGACAGCAGGGAAATAAGTGTTCTCCTGAAAGTGCTCCATTGAAAGATTCATCTGTGCCAATTCATGATAGTGACCCTATGCTTGTTGATGAAGGGCAAATAATAGCAGATCAAGATATTGTTTATATGGACTGCTCTCTATCCAAACTCCGTTGGTAACTTTCTGTGATAAAGCCCAGCAGCCATCACAAAGAAATTATAAATTTGTTCTTTATTCCACTAAGAAAAGCTCCTGAAGCAGGATTTGACTCACACAGTAGAAAGCCAGCCTGCTAAAGGGTTTCAGCTGGATAACTGATAGCAATTGAGCTGTACCTAATTGCTTGTGAGCTAGGAGAGAATTACTTCTGGATCTGTGTGGAAAGTAATCAGAAGTTAACCTTACAAGAACAGTTTATTTCTTTCTTTGTGGCTTTTCGTTTGTTAGAGATATGCTAAGAAAACATTAGCTAATTGCCTGACAAGTTTGAAGGTTGTTTTCCTGATTTTGATTTTTGACTTTGTTTTACCAAGTTAAACACTACAGGCAAGTAACCTAATTTATGTGCTACCAAGCATATCTGTGCTGGGAGAAATAACCCCATAAATAAAGAAGTATCTTATTGGCTTTAACACTTGTAGACAACTAAATTATTGTCAGCAGCTGTGTCTGGTGTGAATGAACTACATTACCCACAATACCTTGCAAAAATCATATAAATATATGCATTGTCAAGACTGTGAAGATTCTCACCCAGGCAGCCGTCTGACAAACTGAAATATTCAGCATCAGAACCTATCCAGTGCCCAGCACAGAAGATCTCGTTTTGCTGCTGACAATATCTGCTACCAGGTTAGTGGCAATATTCATCCGCTAAACAGATAGCGAATCTGCATAAAGCTGGACAGCCATTGACCTGTCTTAATTTTAATGGACTGTCCAAAATGATCTGGACAGTGCTGCAGTGGTTAGAGCGGATAATTAGGGGAGCTGCCTGGTTAGTGCTGCTGAATATCGGTCCTTTTCCTGGGTAATTATTTTGTATTTGTTTATTTTATTTATCGCTTTTATATACTGTGCTTTTTAAAATCAGTGCGGTTTACAAGTAACACTTTTGTACAGAACAGGAAGCCTGTTAAGCACTTACATTGAACAGGTGGAATAAACTTGGATCTCCAACTGGGGAAACTATCTACAACAAACTACTGCTATTTACATCTAACTACCACTATCTACAGCAGGGGTCTCAAACTCAAATTGCTTTGAGGGCCAAATGAGGACTTGTAAAATAACCCGGGGGCCGCATGAGACGTGGGACCTCATTTGCATAAGGGACCTCATTTGCATAAATATTTGCATAATGTTACCATACCCTAACTTTTAGTAAACATGCCTCTTAATGAGTGCATGAATAAAGAAAGACTAAAAGATTTCTACATTACTATAATCCAGTGGCAACCGCCAGGCACATTAGGAACTACTACAAACAAACACTGCCCATTTAGAACCCATAGCAAACCCGCCATATCCTAACAGCACTACCAGGACTCACAAAGCACCATACCCTACCTATCAAAAGGCAACACTGCAAATATTAAATCAATACATTTCAGAGAATAACAATACATGACCTACTGGGGACAGAGAACAAGTAGCAATGTCAAATAGGAATTACATAAACAGAATACCTCAGCTCAGTTACACATGCAGAATACACCATCACCAAACAAGGAACCAAATTTAGAAACAAGACAATTTAAACTGGGACCCCCCAAAAGCCAAACTTGGAATGTACAACAACACTGTAGAAATAAAACTATAAATTAATTTCCTCTTGTACTAAACAAAGCGCAGGCGTTATTGATGCACATTTCCCAGAACTGACATATTCCAGTTAATAAATTCAAAATAAAGATATTTTTCTACCTTTTGTGCATTTTTTTTCAGTTCCAGCCACTTTCTTCTGGTTTCTTCGTGCCTTCTGCTAACTCTCCATCGTCTGCTGTCCATTTGTCCTTCTCTCTTCTAGCTTTTTCCATTCTCCCTCTACATCTGCTTTAACATATTAATCTTTCTCCTTTTGCTCTTTCCTCATTCCTATTTTCATCCACTCAAATTTTACCCCTCCATCCTCAATCCCCACTTACCTGGCCAATTGTAGATTTGTCTTCCCTCCCACACAAAATATTTTCCCCTCTCCATTTCACTCTCCCAGCTCCATCCCATTCTAATCCTCCCCCAACATCAGCTCCCTTCTAGTTCCAGTCCCACACAGCACCCCCTCCCTTCTAGTCACTGCATCAGCCCATTTTCAGTCCTAGCCCCCCATCAGCCCATTTCCAATCGTAGCTCCCCATCAGCCCATTTCCAGTGCTAGCTCCCTCCCCTCACAGCCCATTTCCATTCCAAGCCCCCCTCCCCATCAGCCATTTGCAGTTCAAGCCCCCCTTCCACTCAGCCCATTTCCAGTCCTAGCAGACCCCCCAGCCTATTATCAGTCCTAGCCCCCCCATAGCCGATTACCAGTCCTAACCCCCCAAAGCCCACTTCCAGTCTTACCCCTCATAGCCCATTACCAGTCCTAACCCCCCCCCATCACCTCATTTTCAGTGTTACCCCCATCACCCCATTTTCAGTTACCCCCTCATAGGCCATTACCAGTACTACCCCCCCATAACCCCATTTTCTGTGTTACCCCATCACCCCATTTTCAGTTACCCCCTCATAGGCCATTACCAGTACTAACCCCCCCCATCACCTCATTTTCAGTGTTACCCCCATCACCCCATTTTCAGTTACCCCCTCATAGGCCATTACCAGTACTACCCCCCCATCACCTCATTTTCAGTGTTACCCCCATCACCCCATTTTCAGTTACCCTCTCATAGGCCATTACCAGTAATAACCCCCCATCACCCCATTTTCAGTGTTTCCCCCATCACCCCATTTTCAGTTACCCCCCTCATAGGCCATTACCAGTCCTAGCCTCCCCCCCCCCATAGCCCATTACCAGTCCTAACCCCCCTCCCACCATCAGCCAAATTAGATGAAAAAAAATGTATATTTGCTGCCGCCGCAGTATTAAGCGTCCCGCGAGCCCCTCTGCCTGGTCCTCTCCTCCCTACAGCATTCAGCTCCAAAAGCGGCGGCTTTCAGAGCCACGAAGAGAGAGAGAGTTTCTCTCGCACGGTTCTGAAGACTCTCGCGCTGCTCTTCAGAACCGCGCAAGAGAAACTCTCTCTCTTCGCGGCTCTGAAAGCCGCCGCTTTTGGAGCTGATACTGCAGGGAGGAGAGGACCAGGCAGAGGGGCCCGCGGGACGCTTAATACTGTGGCGGCAAGTTTGGAATTTTTTTTTTTTTACTCGCCGGTACTTCGCGGGCCGCACAAGATGCTCTCGCAGGCCGCGCCGCGTGTTTGAGACCCCTGATCTACAGTATATACAGTCAAACCTCGGTTTTCATGATTAATCCGTTCAAAAAAGTCTGACTAAAACCGAAACGGACTAAAACCGAAGCAAGATTTCCCATAAGAAATAATGTAAATTCAATTAATCCGTTCCAGACACCCAAAAATATTGACAAAAAATACATTTTATAGAGAATAACTATATTTTTACATACAGAAAACAATGAGAAATACATATAAATGACTAATGAAATGGATAAATGAGCATGTAACATCACTTTTACCTTTATTGAAGACTTTTGTTGGCATATGGGACGCACTCCAGCCAGCTCCAGCTGCTCTCCCCTCCGGGATCGAGCAATCACCACCAGCAGCGGAGGTGGGAACAGCCATCTTGGCCGGCTGCCCAATTGGGGCTCCAGCCTGCCTGCCTCGTAAAAGAGAAGCGCCAATAAATATGGAAGACAGTCAATCAGCAAGAAAATCAAAATAAAGAAAATCCCACTTCTGGCCACAAGATGGTGCTCCATTTTCAACTGTACGAAAACCGAGACAACGTACGAAAACCGGAACAAAATCTTGATGAAAAAAGTCAACGAAAACCGAATCGTACGAAAACCAGGGCATACGAAAACCGAGGTTTGACTGTACATGGGTTGCTTTTTCTTCACAGTATACACGAGTTGTTTGTTATTTACAGATGGCCGGTTCATTACAACTATCTACTCTTATGACTCCTAATCTGGAACCTAGCACTGTGGGGCTCTGGGTGCTGTAGTTTGGGTTATTCTGCCAGATGTGCATCACTTTGTCTTTGTCCACATTAAATATCAACTACCATTTGGATGTCGAGACTCCCAGTTTCACAAAGTCTTCCTGAAATTTCTCACAATCGATCTGTGATTAACAATACTTAAAGAGAATTAATGAACAAGCAAACCTCTTCCAAAGACAGGGAAGCTGTAAAACTAGAGGGCATAACATGAAGCTGCAATGGGGTAAATTGAAAGGCAATTTCAGGTAATACTTTTTCACTGAAAGGGTGGTGGATGCTTGGAATGCTCTCCCAATGGAAGTGGTGGGGGCAAATACAGTGACAGAATTCATAATGGCATGGGACAGACACAATGGATCCCTCTATAGGAACAGGATAAAATCAAAATAAACTTATAGTAACTATCTAATTTCTCAACAAACAGGAGTGCCCTAAACGGAACGGTGGGTTCACCCCTAAACAAAGACATGGGGTGGGGTGACCTGCACAGAGCGGCAGGTGCACCTTCTCTTGCCATCTTACTGGGCAGACTAGATGGACCATACTGGTCTTTATCTGCAGTCATTTACTATGTTATTATATGTTACTATGTAACAACTTTGACTAATTTGGTGTCATCTGCAAATTTAATCACCTCACAACAATTTATTTGAAAAGCATAAAAAATAGTATAAAAAGGTATGGTCACAAATAAAAGATTATTGTGAAAAGGACCTATGAAGGAACCAGTAGAATAAAGGAAAAGGTCAATTATTATTTTATAATATTACTACTCCTGTTCAAAACCAGTGTCTACAAACACTCAACTCTCGAACACTAGTCTCAAGCACCCTTCATTTCTACATAGCTAATATAGACTCACACAGATTTCAAAACTGTTCCTTTAGTTCAGGAATTCCAAATTAAAAACAGTTTTGAATTATTAGTACATCTCTATTTAGGAAGCACTCCTGCAGTGTTATTTTTGGTACAAAGTTCTGGCTGTATATTATTTGTAATAGAAGCAAGCATAGTGAAGTTCAAATATATTACTTGCTGTGTTCCTGTTCCTCATGCTATTAATTTTACTGACACGAGAGTTAGCAGATTTACAACTGGAGCAATTAGCGAGGTGATCTGGTGGATGGCTGCCCAGAGAACCAAATTAATTAATAACAGTAAATAAATGAGGAAGGTGGAGAATTCCCAAAAAGGTGGGAAATGTACAAGTCTACTTCTGAAAAAAAAAACAAAAACAGGACAGACCCAAAGCCTAGTTATAGTGGTGTCAATACGTAAAGGAAACAAAATTTTTCAAAAAAAAAGTTGACTTGGACATTGCCTGTATCACAGAGACAAAGAGCAATACCAGATGCTTCTATATTCAGAAATCAGAGATTAGGTAGAAAAGGGAAGATGAAGATATTTTAATGCAGAAAACCATTAAAGCAATAAAAATGCAGGTTATTTAAAGGAGTCAGGCATAGGGTTTATCTTAGAAAATTGACTTTTTTCATTTAATTCATTTCCATTTATAGATCACTTTTTATGGATTTGAACAGGCTAAACAGCAGCGTACATGATGAGGCAGATTCCACATAGGCCGGTTATCTCTGGTGGACAAGTTTAAATCAGGCATAAGTGTAATTCAGTCCTACTTCTGCATTCGTGGGTATAGAACATAAGAACATAAGATATGCCATACTGGCAGACCAAGGGCCATCAAGCCCAGTATCCTGTCTCCAACAGTGGCCAACCCAGGTCATATGTACCTAGTAGATTCCCCAAAAGATGCAGGTTCCACAATGCTTGTATTGGGTCAAGATTGATATCCTGGGTCCCTTTTTAATAATGGTTTATGGACCTTTCCTCCAGGAACTTGTCCAAGCCTTTTTTAAACCCAGCTACACTAACAGCCTTTACTACATCCTCCGATAACAAATTTCAGAGTTTGATTACACGTTGAGTGAAAAAATATTTTCTCTTATTTGTCTTAAACAGTTTACCCTGTAGCTTCATTGCATGTCCCCTAGTCTTTCTATATTCTGATTAAGTAAACAATCGATCTACGTTTACTGGGATCCTGTGACACTCTGACTTTAGGGAAGTTGGGGGAAAAGGACGATCCAGATGAATTTCTGGAGGCATTTGAAAGAATTGCCCTTTCAGTGGGTTGGCCAGAGGACCAATGGTCCATCCGACTGGCAGTGTCCCTTACGGGAGAGGCACTGTCAGCCTACAGGGCAATGCCTGCTGCGTTAGCTGCAGACTATAGCGAAGTGACAAAAGCCATCAGGGAACGCCTGGGCTTGACCCCACTTACCTATAACCGCAGGCTACGTGCAGCACGACTTGAAGTAGGCGAAACACCTAAGTCATTGGGTCACCGACTGAGGCGCTTGGCTGAAAAGTGGCTAAGGCCCAGTGAAAGATCCGTAGATTCATTGATCGATATGATTGTTCTCGAGCAATTCATGACTGCGGTACCTGGTAAAATCAAGAGCTTCCTTATTCTTCAGAATTGTCGCTCAACTATGGAGGCGGTTGCTTTGACCGAGAGGTATTTGGAGGCCGAATTAATTACTCAGCCTATGGAGGGGGTAGCTAAGACAGCCATAGCGACATTCAACCCAGTCTCAGGAAGTCTCTACCAGGCTAAAACACCTAATGTAAATGGTGATAAAAAGGCAGAGAAAAGTCTTGTTAAGAGATGTTTTAACTGTGGAAAGTTAGGACATGTCATGAATGAATGTAGGGTACGTACTGCTCTCATGGGGGAGCATAAGCATTTATTGTCAGAAGGTTTTGTACTAGATGTCACGGTGCAAGGGGTAGCTGCAAAAGCCTTGCTGGACTCTGGTGCGGACCAGACAATGATTTCGCACAAGCTCTGGTGTACCATTCAAGAGCAAGCTGCGTCCGCCCCAGACCATCCAGAAGGGCATGTGAAGATTAAGTGTGTACATGGCGCTGCTACCTTGTATCCTGTGTACAAATTTCTGGTCAAAGGTCTGGGAATAGAAAAAATTATGCTCATAGCAGTAGTCCCTAGATTGCCAAAAGAGCTGGTTCTTGGTAGGGACTGGCCACAGTTTGAGAAGGGCCTAGAAAAAGGTTTGAACCCACGAGAAGTTCTCGTGTCCCAATATACTCCTTTTAAGGGTAGGGTGGTCCCCAGTCCCCTTTTAGGGAAAGTTAAGAGCCAAAACCGGAAGATACCAGAGGAAGCAGAAAAAAAATTTGTCTTAAAATTTTGCAAAACCTCACCGGAAGCTCAAAGCCCCTGTCGAGCCACTCCACAGGCCACAGGGTATGACTTATACAGTGCGGAAAATCACCTAGTCCCTAAGGGAGGCAAGGCGCTGATTAGCACCGACATCCAAGTACAGATTCCACCCGGATGTTACGGTAGGATTGCGCCCCGCTCAGGATTGGCCCTCAAATATTTTATTGATGTTGGCACTGGGGTAGTAGACCCCGACTACAGGGGGATAATAAAGGTCCTGTTATTCAATTTTTCGAAGGAAGATTTTGAAGTAAAAGCTGGAGAGAGAATAGCTCAGCTCATATGTGAGCGAGTGGGCTTCCCGCCTCTAGAGGAAGTGTCCATGATAAGCCCCACCAGCCGAGGGAGCGGAGGATTTGGCTCCACGGGGAAGACCGAGATGAGAAGCTTGGTAGCTGTAGGGGAAAAGCCAATAGAGGAAGATTTGGGCCCATTGTTGTCCGACTGTAAAGCCAGTCCGGAGTTACGAGTGGGTGAAGAACTCTCGATAGTGCAGAGGCAACAACTGTTCAGCCTGTTGGGGAAATTTAGTGATGTGTTGACATCCCTGCCTGGCAAGACGAACTTGGTTGCGCACGAAATCATCACTCCTCCTGGGAAAATTGTCCGGCAAAGACCATATCGTTTGCCCGAAGCCAAACGACAAGAGGTCATCGCGCAAGTACAAGATATGGTGGAGATGGGAGTGATAGAAGAGTCCCGGAGCCCTTGGTCCAGCCCTATTGTCCTCGTCCCTAAGCCAGACAGAACAATGCGTTTTTGCATTGACTTCCGACAGGTCAATGACATTTCCACCTTCGATGCGTATCCGATGCCACGCATAGAAGAGCTTCTAGATCGGCTGGGTCAAGTTAAATATCTCACCACACTGGATATGACGAAAGGCTACTGGCAGGTTCCCCTGACCAGAGAGGCACGTCCAAAAACAGCCTTTACAACACCAGTTGGCCTGTTTCAGTTTCGACGCATGCCTTTCGGGCTACATGGAGCCACGGCGACCTGTCAGAGACTTATGGATATAGTCTTATGACCTCATCAAGAGTATGCAACAGCTTACATGGATGACATAGTTATCCATAGCACTACGTGGAACCAGCATTTAGTCCAAATAAAAGCAGTCTTAAATACGATGCGGCAAGCTGGTTTAACTTTGAATCCAGGAAAATGCATGTTTGCAGCTGGCGAAGTTAAATACTTAGGACATGTAGTAGGCAGAGGTACTGTCCATCCTTTATTAGACAAAATTGAAAGCGTGCGCAGTTTCCCCGCACCCCAGAACAAAAAGCAGCTAAGGAGCTTTTTAGGGCTCATAGGGTACTATCGACGCTTCATCCCACATTTCGCGGAAGAAAGCGCCATCTTCACAGAGATGTTGCGGAAGAATGCCCCAAACACGCTAGCCTGGACACCTGAGGCAGAGACGGCCTTCAAAACATTGAAAGAGAAGCTATGTAGAGCTCCCGTTCTAAGAGGGGTGGATTTTCATCAGCCATTTTTACTCCAAACAGACGCATCAGAAATCGGCCTAGGAGCCGTCCTTTCACAAATGCAGGAGGGAGCTGAACACCCCGTCATGTTTTTAAGCAGAAAACTGTCACCAGCCGAGAAGAAGTACTTGACAATTGAGCGTGAGTGCTTAGCTATCAGGTGGGCGGTTGAAGCTTTGAAGTTCTACCTTATGGGAAGGAGGTTTACCCTCATCACCGACCATGCCCCGCTCAAGTGGTTGAGCCAGATGCGCAACAATAATAGCAGACTAACTAGATGGTACATGGCATTACAACCGTATGAATTTCAAGTGCAACACAGAGCAGGGAAGCTGCATGAGAATGCTGACGCCATGTCTAGGATTACGTGCTGTAATGAGGGTCATTCAGCCCGTAATATTTTAAGAGGGGGGATGTGTCATGATGCGGGCACTAATAAAGTTGGTTTTAAGAAAAGAAATCCTGTTTCTTTAGAAGAACTAGATGTGCAGTTACCTCCAGGCACAGCTAGAGGGAGCAGGAACAGACATGCTGGACTTAATGAACCTAAGCTCACTGATGACCTGCAGCAGAAAGGGAACCAGGAAGTCAGCAGTAACGGTTCACTTTATAAGCCAGAGCAGAATGCTTCTGGACAGCAGAGAGAGCAGAGGAGGCAGTGGAATGAGCATATGAAGCAGCAGGAGCTGAGGGAGGAGGAGAAAGAGGAAGAAGGAACTGGAGCTGGACTAGAAGGAGAAACAGCAGAGGAGCCTGGAGGCTATCAAGGACATAAGCCTGATTGCTGTGAAAGAAGCCAAGCTGGAAGCTGGAGGAGAAACAGACCTCACAAGGTGGGAAGCCAGAAAGCCCAAACTGGACCTGTTGTGCAAGGGGAGTTTGGTGGAAGTTGCTCCAAGGTGAGAGGCTCTGCCACGCCTAGTTCCTATACTCTGCCTGTTGTAACATAGAGAGAAGAAAGCTAAGAACCAGAGAGGGAGGTTCTGACAGAAGCTTATCTCTAGAGGATCATTGCCCAGTTTCACCTATTGAGAGGGAAAAGCAGTTTTATAAGCAACGGAAGTTTTTACTCAGTGAGCCAAGGTATGAGGCATTGAACACTAACTGTAATGATTGTACTGCTAAAAGCTATGCTAAAAGAAGGATTCCTCCTAAGGGAAACAAGAGTCAAGACTGGTTCACTAAACTACCGCCAGCCTTAAGAGTCCCTGGTTATGTGAAGCCAAACTCCCAAGTGGTAGATTACCATGCTGAAATAGACAGGGACAGTGGAAGCCCTTTGAATCAGTATAGGGGAGAAGAATTGATGGAAGTGGATTCTCCCAGCACTGTTCCCTCACCTTTGCCTGAGGAAATGGAATGTGATTGGTGCACTGCCTATGCTCCAAAGTATGTATGCTCCACAGAAGAATAAATGAAATATAATTTGATGTTTATTATACTGAATATTACTTTGAAGAAAACCTGCTTTAAACTGTGAAGTAACAGTTAACTAGCCAGTGAATATTGGTACCTTTTAAAACAAAGGACTGTTTCTGTTATCTAAAATATCTCTTAGTTGAACCTTGCTTTAATCGGGGAATAAAAGCCTTTATTACCCTACACTTGGACTCTTTGTTCTTTAACAGCGCTACCTACTGGCGTATAATCTTTGTGTCACCGGGAACCGAGTGACAAGCTAGTACCTGTCTTCCAGGTGATGTAAACCCTCTCAAACTGAGGTGGTTTCTCCAGGGAAATATGCCCATGAGGGAAGGGTTAAGATAGCCGTTATAACTGGCAATTAGATAATTAGGCATGTAGATGTCTGGGTGGCTGGTAAATGTGAGGATCGCCTGGTAACATGCCTGCCTGGTGCAAAGGTAGCAATATCACATGCCACCTATACACTCTTTTAGATAGTGCTCAGGAACAGCCTGCTGTTTTAGTACCTGCTGGTACCAATGACAAGAAAGTTTTGGAAGGGAGGTTCTGGAGGCCAAATTTAGGCTTTTAGGTAGGAAGCTGAAATCCAGAACTTCCAGGGTAGCAGTCTCTGAAATGCTTCCCGTTCCACGGAAGGACCCAAAAGGCAGGCAGATCTCCAGAGTCTCAATGTATGAATGAGACAATGACGCAAGGAAGAGGGTTTTGGATTCATTAGGAACTGGGCAACATTCTGGGGAAGGAAAGGGCTTTTGTGAAAGAATGGGCTACACCTTAACCAGGATGGAACCAGGCTGCTGGCATTAGCTTTTAAAAAGGAGATAGAGCAGCTTTGAAACTAGATAATGGGGTAAAGCCGACAGTTGCCCAAGAGACACATGGTTCAGAAGGATGTATCCTTGAAGGATACTAGCAAAAGAGGGAAGTTAGGCATCCCCATAGAGAGGTTCAAATAAAGATAAAAGTAACCCAGATGCCCTTAAGTACAGAGCAGACAGAGCTGAAAAATTCCAAATTATACCTATCAACTGAACGAGATTCATATGAATAAGATATATCCTCTAAAATGCCTGTATGCAAATGCTAGAAGTCTAACAAATAAGATGGGAGAGTTAGAATATATAGCACTAAATGAAAGGTTAGATATAATTAGCATCTCAGAGACCTGGTGGAGGGAGGACAACCAATGGGCCATCGTGAAACCTGGGTACAAACTATATCACAATAGGGTAGATCAAATTGGTGAAGGGGTTGCACTCTATATTAGAGAAGGCATTGAGTCACACAGGATAACAGTTTTGCAGGAAGCAAAATACACTGTAGAATCTCTATGGATAGAATTTCCATATAAAAAGGGGAAGGCGATGATAGTGGGGGCGTACTACTGACTGCCTGGCCAGAATGAGCAGATGGATGATAAAATGCTAAAAGAAATCAGGGAAGCTAACAAATGTTACAAAACAATAGTAATGGGTGATTTCAATTAGCCTGGTATCAACTGGGTCAGTGTTATAGTAGGCTATGCTAGGGAGATAAAGTTTCTAGATGAAATAAATGACTGCTTCTTGGAGCAGCTGATTCATTAACCAAAAAGAGGGGAAGCTATTTTGGACCTAGTCCTTAGTGAAACACAGGATATAAAGGTGTTGGGACCACTTGGCCAAGGTGATCACATTTGATTTAATGGAGTAAGAATGGCAAGGAAAATCCACAGTATTCTCTTTTAACTTTCAAAATGGAGACTATGATAAAAAGAAGGAAATATTTAAGAAAAAACTAAAAGGAACAGATGCAAAAGTTAAAGATTTACATCAAGCACGGGTGTTGTTTAAAAATACTATCTTGGAAGCCCAAACCAGATGTATCCCACGTTTTAAAAAAAGTGGAAGGAAGGCCATAAAACTGCCAGCACAGTTTAAAGGTGAGGTCAGAGAGGCCGCTGAGACCAAAAAAGCATCTTCAGAAAATTTATTTTTATACCATTTTATCATTTCATTCAATGTGGTTTACACAAAGTGGTTGTAAAGGGCGGTATATCAAGTGCCTAAACCATAAACCATTAAACAGGGACATTGATAACTTGGATTTTTCTGAGGCAATGTAGAGTAAAGTGTGCTAGTGGGAATTGAGCCTGGTCTTTTGGTTCCCAAGACAGAGCTTTAACAATCAGGCTACTCTCTTCTGCTCCAAAATGGAAACAGGAGCCAAATGATTAAAACAGGAAACAACATAAGCACTGAAAAGTTAGATGCAAGGCATTGATAAGGCAGGCAAAGACTTTGAAAAAAAACTTTCTGTGGAAGTAAAAAGACATAATAAAAACCTGTGAATTCTTTGCTTCGATCTTTACTGAAGACGACGTAGGGGAATTACCCATGCCTGAAATGGTATTTAAAGGTGATATATATAGAGACCCTTCTCACACTACTCATCAACACCTTATCAAGAGGGATTGACAAAATTAAAAATGGGTTCATCCTCATCTTCCTTGACATCTCAGCAGCGTTCGACTCGGTTAACCATGTACAACTTCTTCACCGTCTTAAAGAAAAGGGAGTCCAGGGATCAGCTTGGGAATGGTGTAGATCCTACCTAAACAACCGCTGGCAACAGGTGCGGATAGGATCTTCAACCTCCGATCCTTTCCAACAACAACAGGGTGTACCCCAGGGATCCTCTTTATCAGCTCTTCTATTTAACATATATATCCAACCAATCTGTGAAATCATCAAACATTTAACGCCTCCAGCTTGATCTACGCAGATGACGTACTAATATTCACGCCAATAAAAATTAATGCCCCTGACTTCTCCCCAATTATCGCCTGCTTCAACGCGATTACAGATTGGCTCCTATCCCAGAACCTGCGAATAAACTTCAAGAAAACGGAAGTCCTATTCGTAACCAGGAATAAGAAATTCTCCCCCCCTACAACTTTGAAGGTGAGAGATGCGGAACTACCATGTAAATTATCAATTCGCTACCTGGGAGTAACCATCGACCAAGAACTGACCTTCAAAGATCACATAAAGCAGACCGTTAAATCCATTTACTATAAATTAAGAACGCTGAAACCCTTAAGACCACTACTCGCCCCCAATGACTTCCAAGCCCTTATAACACCTCATTTTGACTATGCCAATATCATCCTACATGGTCTACCCAAGAGCACCCTCAACCCACTCCAATTGGCGATGAACTCAGCAGCCCGCATCCTCTGCGGTACTTCCAGTAGAGACCACATCACCCCCATACTAACAGAGCTTCACTGGTTACCCCTACAAGCCAGGATAACTTACAAAGCACTTCTGCTATCCTTTAAAGCAATTAATCAAATAGCCCCACCTTCCCTCTCATCACTTATTATCAACACCCCCACGAACAGACTGAGAAGATCCGCAGCCGCCAATACTCTTGTCGTACCAAAGGAGTACACTAAATGTAACCAAACAACCAGAGACAAGGCCTTCACCTTATTCGCTCCAACTTGCTGGAATAATCTCCCTCCTCATATCCGATCAATAAAAGACCTCTCTCAATTTAGAAAGGCCCTCAAACACTACCTATTCTGTCATCATCTTTTAGGCCCTAACCCTACACCTCCTCCCCCCATCTCACAAATCACTCACACAGCCTCTGACATTCCAACAACATAGTCATAACAGAACACGACCTAGACGCTCTGCACACCCAAAGTTACGACCCAATTTAACTGTAAATTTCCAGAGGTAATATATCTTTCTGTATATAGCTTGTATATAGTTTACCATGTTGTCTCCAAGTTACTGACCCTGTTATAATGTAAGCAAAAGACACTGTTATAATGTAAGCAAAGGACTGTTCTAATGCGAAATTTGTTATCTGTAAACCGCGCTGATACCAAAGAGCGCGGTATATAAAAACTGTAAAATAAATAAATAAATAAAATATCAGAAGAATTGAAAGAAATATCGATAACCTGGGAATATGTATTACAAGTATTTGATAAATTGAAGAGTAGCAATTCACCTGGACCAGATGGTGTACATCCAATGGTGCTGAAAGAAATGAAATATGAGATTTCAGACCTACAATCAGTGAACTATCATTTAAATCATCTATAATCCTTGAAGACTGGAGAATGGCCAAAGTAAAGCCAGGTTTAAAAAGTGTTCTAGGGGTGTTCCATGAAAATACAGACCGGTGAGCCTGATGTCAGTACCATGCAAAATAGTAGAAACCATTATAAAGAATAAAATTACTAAACACATAGATAGTCAAGGTTTAATGGGAGAAAGCCAACATGGATTTAGCCAAGGAAGGTCTTGTCTTACTTATCCGTTATACTGTTTTGAAGGTGTGAATAAACTGGTAGATGAAGGTAAGCCAGTTGATGTGGAGCCTGATCCTGAAAGGGGCAGGTCTGGGACCAGTGCACGTCCCCAGATAGGATGTGCATGCAGAGACCCGATTCTACAACCCTGCATAGACACGCACACGAGACTGGAGAATCAGCATGTGGCCATGCCCGGAGAAACATGTGTAACTGGTGGCCTATCGGCCTGTCTTGCTCCATGCACATGTGTAGGCCATGTACACACTGCCCATGTAACCACAGTCGCCCCATGCACCTCTAACCCCCAAAATGTCCCCAACCTCATGTCCTGTAGACCACGTGTGACTGGATCCAGGAAGAAGGCTCCCCCCAACATAATGCACACATCAACATGGCTACCAGGCAGCCCAACTTCAGCGAGGTGGAGACGAGGCTGCTAGTAACCATGGTCATTGAGCAAGAGGCGACTCTCCTCCCCACCAGGTAGAGGCGGCCAGCCCACACAGCAGCATGCAGGGGCTAGAAACATATCAGGACCACCCTCGCCCAGTAAGTACATCACAACGCAGACAGACAAACCTGGAAGCAGACATAAGTGGGCAGGCTGGAGCAGCACCCAAGTTAGCACAGAGACAGGCATGCACCAAGGTAAAGAGGAAGAGCAGGGGAAGTCAGGAACTTCCCCAGGCAGAAAGCAGGCAGGCTTCACAGTGACAGAACAGAACAGCACAGCACAGACAGAGCAGCCCAAAAGCAGGATCCCAGGAAACAAGGGAGAACAGGATGCATGCAGGCCCACAGTGAAGGCACGAAGACAGATGGAAGGGACACACACAGCACAGAGCAGTCCCAGAATGTCAGCCACATCCCCAGGTCACAGAGATGCCCCCTGAGAAGGAAAAATAAAATGGCCCTTTACATGCCCTGAGGTGGGACAAAAACCCAGGACCCTGAGCACTGTGGTCTAGGGCCAGAACCAGCAGGCTACAGTTGTCGGTGCTCCCAGGCCCTCAGAGGTGAAGGAACATGTCCCTGTGCATGTACACCAAATGCAATGACCAGCTGCAGCTCTCCCCCCCTCCCCGGAATGGCATGGCAGGGTAATGCACCATCGAGAGCAGAAGGGAAAATGGCACATGATGGGAATGCGCAGAGTGCCAGAAGCACCACCCCAATAAAGAGGCAGGTCAGTGCTCTGGCACGGTGAATGATAAGGTGTGTCTCTACCCCACAGTTTCCAGATCCTGCGTGACACGGAGGCTTACCATGCGTGGTATCTCACAATCCGACACACATGGCCATGGCTGATATAGCGTATCAGGCAGCAGCTGAGCAACCATGCAGATACCCTGTCTGAGCAGCAGGTCGACAGGCCCCCCAAAATGGAGGCGGGCCAACACATGTAAGAGCAGACACCGTTGTGACATGACACCACAGAAGCAGCATGCCTCCACCCAAGGGTCCCATAATACATTGTCCCAGCCCACACTGTTCCACCACCTGCAGAGATGGGATGTGCTGGAATACCGTGTGTGTGTTGCTGGCCCCCAGCAACTACAATCATGAAGCTAACATAATAACATAAGAAGATAAAATATGTCATACTGGGTCAGACCAAGGTCCATCAAGCCCAGTAT
This sequence comes from Ichthyophis bannanicus, assembly GCA_033557465.1. Classification (NCBI taxonomy): domain Eukaryota; kingdom Metazoa; phylum Chordata; class Amphibia; order Gymnophiona; family Ichthyophiidae; genus Ichthyophis; species Ichthyophis bannanicus. Next base: position 158,880,656 of record CM066035.1, on the reverse strand, counting down.
CCTGTTTCCACAAGTACCTAGCAGTTTCCCCCGAAAGACACAGGTTCCACAATGCTTGTATTGGGGCAAGCAGTGGATATCCCAGGTCCTCTTTAATAATGGTTATGGACCTTTCCTCCAAGAACTTGTCCAAACCTTTTTAAACCTCGCAACACTGACAGCTTTTACTACATCCTCCGGTAACGAATTCCAGAGTTTGATTACACGTTGAGTGAAAAAATATTTTCTCTTATTAGTCTTAAATAGGTTACCCTGTAGCTTCATTGCATGTCCCCTACTCTTTCTATACTTTGATAGCGTAAACAATATACGTCTACCCGTTCCACTTCATTCATTAATTTATAGATCTCTATCATATCTCCCCTCAGCCATATCTTTTCCAGGTTGAAGAGCCCTAAACATTTTAGCCTGTCTTCATAGGGGTATCCTTCCATCCCCTTTACCATTTTGGTGGCTCTTCTCTGTACCTTTTCTAATAATGCTATATCCTTTTTAAGATATAGTGACCAGAACTGCACACAATATTCAAGCTGTGGTCGCACTATGGAATGATACAGAGGCATAATAATATCCTTTTTTTTATTCTCCATTCCATTCCTTATGATACCAAGCATTCTATTTGCTCTCTTGGCCACCGCTGCACACTGGGTGGGGGGGGGTTTCAACATGTTATCCACAATGATGCCTAAATCTTTTGCCTGGGTGGTGGTTCCTAATGTGGAACCTTGCATTGTGTAACCATAGTTTGGGTTGTTCTTTTCTAGGTGCATAACTTTGCAATTGTCCACATTAAATTTCATCTGCCATTTGAATGCCCGGTCTTCCAATGTATCAAGGTCCTCTTGCAATTTTTCACAATCCTCATGGATTTTAACAACTTTGAATAATTTTGTGTCATCTGCAAATTTGATTACCTCACTCGTTATTCCCATTTCTAGGTCATTTACGAATACATTAAAAAGCAGTGTACCCAGCACAGATCCCTGTGGTACTCCGCTATATCACCTTTCTTCATTGGAAAAATTGGCCATTTATCCCTACCCTCTGCTTTCTATCTTTTAACCAGTTCCTGATCCACAATAGTACATTTCTTCCTATCCCATGACTTTTCAACTTTGCCAAGAGTCTCTCATGATGGAAATCCAGATACACTATATCTATCGACTCACCTTTGTCTACCTGTTTATTCACACCGTCAATAAAACATAACAGATTAGTAAGACAAGACCTTCCTTGGCTAAAGGCATGTTGGCTGTCTCCCATTACCTCTATCGCCCACAGCAGCAGCACAGCAGGAGGAGAACTCCCCATCCCTGTTCCCAGATTGCTCCACCCCTGACACCGTGGAGTATGCCATCCAGGGGTGGCTCTATAATGAGGCAAAGTAAGGCAGGGGCCTTTGCTTCTTAGCAGTGGCAGAATCAACCACCCCATGGCCCCATGCCCCCCCCCCCTTTCCACTGCCCCAGAAGAGCCCTGCTGGCGCCCAGGCTCACCTTTTCAGAGCCGCGGGAAGGAAAAGCATTTGTCGTGGCTCTGTTAAAGTTGAGCCCACCGGCGCCGAGGCATTTCCTGTCTCACGCAAGACACACATGGGCTCAACTTTAACAGAGCCATGGAAAGAAGAGAAACTATTTCCTTCCCGTGGCTCTGCAAAGGTGAGCCAGGGTGCCAATCAGGATGTGCAGGGCTCTTCCTGGGGGGGGGGGGCGCTTGGACTGGTAATGAGCTGAGCAGGGCTGGGTGAGCTGAGCAAGGCTGGGTGGGCTGGGATAGGCTGGAGGGGGGGAGAGGTTAGCCCCGGAAATGGTCTGATTGGGAGGGTAGGGATGCTAATGGGCTGATCAGAGGGGTTAGGATTTGTAGTGGGCTGATGGAAGGGCTAGCACTGGCAGTGGGCTTGTTGGAGGTGGCTAGAACTGAAAATGGGAACAAGGGAAGCTAGTACTGGAAATGGCCTGATTAGGTGGACTATTACTGGAAATGGGCTGATCAGGGGAGTTAGGAATATAAATGGGCAGACTGGGGGGGCTAGGACTGGAAATGGGTTTATTGGGGAGAGGCGTTAGGACTGGTAATGGGCTGATGGGAGGCTAGCACTGGAAATGAGCTAGGACTGGTAATGGGCTGATGTGGGGAGCTAGAACTTGAGTGGGCTGGTAAGGGGGATAGGACTGGAAATAGGCTGACTGGAAATGGGCTAATGGGAGGAGGAGAGAGCAGCTGGCACTGGAAGAAGACTGGGGGCTAGAACTGAAAGAGGGATGATAGGGGAGAGGGGAGAGAGCTGTTGGCCCTGAAAGAAAACTGGGGGCTAGGGCTACAAATGGGTGGATGCAGGGGGATGGGAGAATGGGACTGGAAGGGAACAGATGCTGAGATGGTCTGTCAGGGTAAGGAGGGGACAGGAAGGAAGCTGACATGGGGTGGAGGTAGGGGCAGAAAGGGAACTGACAAGGGGGAGGTGGGGCAGGAAGGGAATTGACACAGGGAGGAAGGAGGGGGCTGCAAGGGAGCTGACACCTGGGGATGGTACTGAAGAGGGACTGGAAGGGAGCTGATATTTGGGGATAGGACTGGTAGGTGGCTGGGTAATGGGGAGGAGGCTGGAAGGGATCTGACACATGGGGATGGCACTTGAAGGGGGATGGACAGAAGGTACGGTGTCTGGAAGGGAGCCAATGGGGGGGGGGTGGCACTGGGAATGGAAGTGAGCCAATACCTGTATTGGTATTTGGACTAGAAGGGGCTGGACAGTGCGGTAGGAGGGGGACTGGAAGGGAATGGATACCAGAGGCAGTCCTGGGAATGCAAGGCAGTTGACATTGGAAGGTACGGGGAGTGGAGGACTGGAAAGAGGGCTGATATGGGGAAGGGTTACCAGGACTGGAAATAGGCTGATGGAAGGAAGTGAAGAAAACAAAAGAAGAGATAAGAAATGGCAGATAGACCATAGACCACAGAAAGAGAGCTAAGAGAAAACAGGAAAGCAGAAGCCTCAGATCGGGACCAGCATGATCAGAGAATAAAATGGTCAGACAACAAAGATGGTGAGTGGACTTTGTGCTATCTTTATATTTTACACAGTATGGTTGAACTGCATCTCATTATTTATCTGATGTTGCACTGCATGCGGAGTCTGACTTCTTGGGGTTTCAGTTTAAATATTGTCTACATATTTTTATTTTTACTTTAGACTGTGGTTACTTATTCTGTATTTGATGAGGGTCTATGTTCTGAGTGTGTGATTGAGGCCAGGTGTTCTGTTAACATGGAGTTTGTACAAAAAGATCAATACTGTACTGTAGTAATTTGACATGTTCAGCTTTTCAAATAGGTGTTTTGATGCACAGTGGACATTACTAAAACTGAGCTATTGCAGCTGCAGCAGCCTGCCCATGTCTCAGTCCCCCTCATGCTCCGTGGGACACTGGCTAGGCCCAGCATACACCTGTATGGGGTTTCAAATTGTAAATATCAACATATATGGGGGACATAACTACCACTACATGGTATATCACATTCCGGGGCAGTCTCAGTGATTTCCACCCTGGCCATCTGTACAGTCCCACCTTCAGTGGCTTTGGATGGACACTCATTCTCACTACTACCTGCTTAACAACACACTGTACATCATGGGCATGCATTAATGCTGTTTGTAATGTTAGGTGCCCCTATTATGGGGGGCTTTTATCTTTGCTGCCCCTCTCTTTGGACATTTGGCTGTGGTGGGCCCTATCTGTCTTTGCCTGCCTTGTCACACTGCCACCTGGTAACACTGTGCTCAACCATATGGTCCAGATACTGGCCAGGCTTTCATGTCCCACCTGCATTGCTGCTGCCCAAATCAGCTCCCCCACCCATGCACCCCTCAGACCACACACACACACATACTCATTCTCACTTTCTCTGACAGCAACATGATTCCGAGGAGGCTGCCCAGTGCCTGTATATATCAGCTATAACATAACATACGCACATGGGGTACCAGAGCTACATATATGCTCTCCTCACCCCAAAAGGTATCCTTTCCCTGTTTGCATCATACTCTCTCCAACTCTGCAGTCCCATCATTATATGTCTAGTTTTGTTGGCATCCCAGGGATTGTTTGCTTTGGCACATACAACACATAGGTGCATGGCATGATTGGGCACTGGTATTCTTAGTTGTATCGCTGCCCATCTGTTTAGTTATGTTTCTTTGCCCTTCAACAGTCACTCAGTTCTGCTCCACTTACCTTCTGAATGCATCTTCTATTTGTTCTGTCTGCAGTGGCGCTACTTCAGACCCGACCTGTTACATCCATTCCTCTCTATGGGACGCATTTCAGGGCAGAGCTAAATTTTTTTTGTCAGAGCTTTATGCCTGGTTTCAGCAGGTCTAATGTGGATGTTTCCAGATTACACCTCATACATAGATGGCCCTTTCGGTAATAAGCTTTCTATATCTCGGTGGCTCACCACAATCCTGTTCTGCCCTCTCCCACCCACGTTCTTAACTCCCCGTGCTAATGCCGAGGACATTCATGTCAGCGGTGTTTCAGAATACGGTGGCGGATGTATTCCGCACTTACATGTTCCCACTACATGTGGACAGCCCTTATTTGTGTTCTAGAATTACCCCCAATACTGTATCTGGATATTCAGAAAGCCTTTGACAAGGTCCCTCATGAGAGGCTCTTGGCGAAATTAAAAAGTCATGGGATAGGAGGCAGTGTACTATTGTGGATCAGGAATTGGTTAAAAGATAGAAAGCAGAGAATAGGGCTAAATGACTAATTTTCTCAATGGAGAAAAGGTGAATACAGGAGTACCCCAGGGATCTGTGCTGGGCCCTCTGCTTTTTAACATATTGATAAATGACCTGGAAATAGGAATAATGACTGGATCCCTAACCCTCCTCCTGGTCCTTCCTCAGTTCTTACTGGGCAGCCTAGAGGGAGCAGGAGCTATCCAAAGTAACTCCTACAAATAATGGAGCCCCAGGTTCCAAATGGCACACCAGCCTATAGTAGTAATCTCATGGTCGTACTGCCAGAAGTTAGGCTGTGATAAAGTTTTATGCACAGTAATAGTCAAAATGAACAAAGAGTAACTGCAAAATCTTTGTAACTTTCAAGGTCATTTCCTGCCCTTTGGGGAAGGCAGCTGTGCAATTCACACAGAGAAAATGTCTCAACCTCACAGTAATAGATGGCCAATAACGTGAAATGCAGTTAGCTACAGCTCTTTTGATGGCATTAACGGCTCTACATTATCTGCTGCATTAACACTTAACCCATGGTAGTGACCTACCTGTCCATCTCCCACACATTCCATACCCCCTTCGACATTACTTGTTGAATATTACAACACACATTAAATGTTAACTCTTGTTAATTTCCCAGTTAAACAACTCATGCAGCTTAGCAAATAGGTCGCTTATTGGGCAATATTTAAAATCCATGGTCGGTGTTTGTTTGTTTTTTATATGCCAGCTGTGACATTTAAGTACAAACTGACTGGTCAGCATTAGTATTTGGAAAGGGACCAGCAGTGAATATTCTGAATCAGCCTTGGCCAACCGCACTTTCTTTATCTTAGGAAGGCGATATATCAAATGATATAACTATAAACAATACAGACAGTGGTCATTTTCAGTTCACTATCTGGAGAGCAATCCACATAGTACTTAGGGAAACTTTTTTGTTGTCCTAAGTTATGCGGATAGTTTTCTGGATAGCGGTGAGGAAAATCACCACTAGCTTGGTTCTTGCTGTGCCCTGAATCCACCCCCAGACTGTGCCAACACAATCTGGGTAGTGCCAACGTGCTCTGTAGCAAAATTCAACAGCAACAATCAGATTGTGCTGCTGAATACGAGCGGAGCTGATCCATTTAGCAGATGCTGCCAATCAGATAAGCCCTGCTGAGAATCGGACCATTAGTGATTTAAATGCCCAAAGTCTCATGTATTGGCTTAGATTTTGGATAAAAAGGCACTTGTATAGTCAGCAGTGCCACTGCTGCCTACCACATAAGTGTTTTGGAATATCAATTAGCAATACACGTTATTCATTTATTAAATGATGCCATGAAACTATTAAGATAATTAACCAAATGCATCATGAAATATGTATTTCTTAAGAAAATTATAATTAGCTGAGTTGCAGAAATACTCTACTTATTATCTGAATGCAACTGGGGATAACAGAGGAAATACAGGATGGGTCTTCTGCCGAACGTATAGGGCTGACCCTACCACTAGGAGGACTAGGCATCGGCCTAGAGAATCAGAGTTCAGGGATGGCAGCATAGGGCCTGTTTTCTCTCCTCCTCTACTGCTGCTGCCACTGCAACCCCATTACCTCCTACACTAGAAGGCGGTACACAAACGCGCGGCCTTGGAGCGCAGCGCACACTAAAGGTCTGCCAGGTCCTAACTCCACCAGCAGAATATTTTGTGCTGGAGACAAACCCAGTCCAAAAACGTGGAGAGCAGAGGAAGATTATCTTTTTATTGATTACTCTTAAGCCACTGGCCCGACACAGGCCGTGTTTCGTTGCCTTCTTCAGGGGCTAAAACTGGCTTAACTAAAAACATATAAAAACATTGGTAAATACATCACTATAAACTAAAAACATTAAAACACAAACTGTGTAAAACATGAGCAACCTTAAAATGAATAGTGAAACCAGTATTTAAATAAAATGAAAATACACATATGTAAAATACACATATGTAAAAGATAGAAAGCAGAGGGTAGGGCTAAATGGCCAATTTTCCCAATGGAGGAAGGTGAATAGTGGTGTACCCCAGGGATCTGTGCTGGGTCCGCTGCTTTTTGACATATTCATAAATGACCTGGAAAGTGGAATAACGAGTGAGGTTCTCAAATTTGCAGATGACACAAAACTATTTAAAGTTGTTAAAACCCAAGAGGATTGTGGAAAATTGCAAGAGGATCTTGATAAATTGGAAGACTGGGCATCAAAATGGCAGATGAAATTTAATGTGGACAAGTGCAAGGTTATGCACCTAGGGAAGAACAACCCAAACTATGGTTACACGATGCAAGGTTCCACATTAGGAACCACCACCCAGGAAAAAGATTTAGGCGTCATTGTGGATACCATGTTAAAACCCTCGGCCCAGTGTGCAGCGGCGGCCAAGAGAGCAAATAGAATGCTAGGTATCATAAGGGAAGGAATGGAAAATAAAACAAAAGATATTATAATGCCTCTATATCGTTCCATGGTGAGACCGCACCTTGAATATTGTGTGCAATTCTGGTCGCCGTATCTTAAAAAGGATATAGCGGTTTTAGAAAAGGTTCAGAGAAGAGCCACCAAAATGGTAAAGGGGATGGAAGGATACTCTTATGAAGAAAGGCTAAAAAGGTTAGGGCTCTTTAACCTGGAAAAGAGACAGCTGAGGGGAGATATGATAGAAGTCTATAAATTAATGAACGGAGAGGAACAGGTAAACGTAGATCGATTGTTTACCTTATCAGAATATAGAAAGACTAGGGGACATGCAATGAAGCTACAGGGTAAACTATTTAAGACTAATAAAAGAAAATATTTTTTCACTCAACGTGTAATCAAACTCTGGAATTTGTTACCGGAGGATGTAGTAAAGGCTGTTAGTGTAGCTGGGTTTAAAAAAGGTTTGGACAAGTTCCTGGAGGAAAGGTCCATAAACCATTATTAAGAAGGGACCCAGGATATCAATGCTTGAACCAATACAAGCATTGTGGAACCTGTGTCCCTTGGGGAAACTGCTAGGTACATATGACCTAGATTGGCCACTGTTGGAAACAGAATACTGGGCTTGATGGACCTTGGTCTGACCCAGTATGGCATATCTTATGTTCTTATGTTCTTAAAAGAACAGATCAAATGATAAATAGTACCGCATAAAAAACATACCGGGCCAGTGGATTAAGAGTAATCAATAAAAAGATAATCTTCCTCTGCTCTCCACGTTTTTAGACTGGGTTTGTTGATAGCATGTGGATTTGTGCTTTGGTGTTGGACTTATTTTGTGCTGGGGGCCAGCGGGACCCAGCAAGGCTTGAGCATGTGCTTCTGCCGGTTCAGCACCATTACCACCAGATGACCGCTAGAGGTCAGTTCCACCATTTCGCACTCAGACAGGGGATTCACTCCTGCTTCATGCACTAGACACCAGGGGTGGGGGCTGCTGGCCAGGGCTTGGAGGGGCTAGGATGTGGGGGTGTCAAAGAAAAGAAATCCATAAACAAGCATTCAGATTTCATAGCTCTTTGCTTAACAACTGGATTTCTGCCAGCTTTAAATAGATAGCACGGTAGTAATCGGCTATAATTCTAGAACTTAAAATACATGTCACTTTTCTTCCAAGAGTAACAATATAGCTCTCAAAACCACAATTCTATCCTGAAGAGTCTTCAGGGAGTTTAAATACTACCATCAACTCAAAAGGTTCCAATTGTTTCATGTCAATACAAAACATAATCCGGTAATACTTAGATCACCTATCATTAATGAGTTCTGTTATCAGAGAATAATATAAGGTACCTGTCAATTTCCTTTGGTTAACGTTGTGTAATCTGAGCTGCTGAAGTAATTAGGCAATTGGGATAGAGAAAAGGGTCTAAAACTCCCGGAAGGCTCTTTAAATCATGTTTGGGAGTTTTAAAATAAAGCTAGCGAGTTCTTGAGAAGGAAGATGAAACTATACATTCAAAATAGAAGACATAAGACCTGGAAGATGAAATTTGAAATGTCCCAGAGAAATGGTGCATGACAAAAATAAGGAAAATGTATACTATAGTTTTAAATGCTAGCATAATGTATGTGCTGTAGTAAATGTGTTAAGCAGTGTGTAAAGGGGAGAGGAGTGGCCTAGTGGTTAGGACATGGTACTTCAGGCCAGAGGGCTGGGGGTTTAAGTCCCACTTGGGGACAACAATCTCAGACCAGAGGGACTGGGGTTTCTAGTTCTATAGGCACTCCTCGTGTCCTTAGGCAAACCACTTAACCCTCAGTTGCCTCAGTAAACTGCTTTGATTGAAGGATAAGGCAATATAGAAAAACTGGTTAAATAATATAAATACAGTTAGCATTTGAAAGAGATTTCAATGTAATAGAAAAAATAAGGACCATAGACTATGAGGATTGTTTACTAAAGTGCATTAAGTAGTCGCTGTCTTAGGGTCACAACAGCAACACTTGAAGGCACATTGTACAAAGGACATCCGAGTGCAATCTGAGGGGGGAGGGGGGAGCAGGCACATTCAAATTCAAGCATGCTTTCACAAATGTGGAAGTTCCCGATAGAGACATCTGCAGCGGTGTCCACATAGACATCCCCAGAATAGCACTCAAGACCAGAGATGTCTAAGAATAGCCTAATGGTCAACATAGTGGGTTAGGACCAGAGCAGCCAGGGTTCAAATCCCACTGCTGTAATCACTGCAATTGTGCAGAGTACTGGGGATGGTGGTGTGCCACCTTCTCTATACCCTCTGGAGGTCTTATACCCAAAACAAACACTTTCCCATCTAAGTCCAGAGCACCACCCTAGACACACCTCACCCACACCACCTACCTACTTGGCTCTCACCACACCAAAGACATCTTTACAAGTCATTGGTAAAATGGCTCCCAGGACATCTCCGTGATTTGGATGTCCAAATTGTGCCCAAGGCTTTTAAAATAACCCCCTTAGGGAGTAATTTTTAAAGTCTTTTTTCACATGTATGTGGTCATAAAATTCCAGCCAGTGTTAAAGTGTGCACGATGACATGAAAGCATGTACTTGGCTGGTAGGCATTTAGAGGGCAGAGTTTGTCATAAGGCAGGCAGAGATTACAAGCACACACGTAGCTTGACATACAATTCATGCTCGCACTTAAATAAACTAGACATGGCTATTTATCCCTTCTCTTGAGAAGGTGTAGATGTCTATATCTGCAATGTACACGCAATGTGTGCTGCCTATGTTGGTATTTTATGAAGACACATAAGCACTTTTATGTCCTTATAAAACAGCACCTAGGTAGGTGCCTACTTGCCCTCTTAAACTAGGTGCCTCCTTATAAAATTACCCTCTAAGAATGCAATAATTTGTGTGCTAAGTGCTTAGCATGGTAGGGGTCAGGAAATGAGTGGAGATGGGTGGGTTATGGGGATGCATGGCACCTTGCTTTTAGTGACTGGTAAGTTACCATGTGCTGTTATCACTGCAGATAATGAGGATGAACTTAACACATTCGGAAGAAGAGGGGGTAAATGCACTCATGCTATCAATGGTGTGTTTATTGTAGGTAACAACCAACCCAACCCCCCCCCCCAATTGCCACACTTGAATTCTCACCCCAATAGTTCCCCTGATATCTTTATTTTTGAGTGTTTCTGCCCTGTCAGTGTGAGTAGAAAATGTCACACTCTCCTTTTGTCAGCTTGCCCTCTAGTGTTAGTACCACAAGACAACCACTAGGGGTCAGAAGGACCATTTTGTATCCAAACCTCAATGGGGAAGGAGTGTCCAAGGATTGACCCTGTCCCCCCACTAACCCTCAAGTAACCTCTGCTATGAGCTGATGGAACTATCGGGGGGAATGGGAGGTCATTATTTAAGATGTGGGGGGTCTTTATTGAAGATGCTGGGCAGCTGTTGGGAGTGCAGAGAGTGGGGGCCCCCCTTATGCTTTCAAAGTAAAGGTATTCTATGTAGCTGCATTTCCAATAACGTGGATGCATCTGCATTATTAGCAGTGCACTTACTATGCAGTAAAAGTACAGAATGTCCTGTGCGGTATTGCAAGGGCAGCTGCTGGCCATGTCTCTGACTGCAATAATTTTTGCAACTAACCCATGGTAAATGCATAACTTTACACATTTAAACAAACAAACTCCTACTTCTAATCTATTTCTTTTTTTAAATTGAGATTTCAAATACCTTACATTACACTTACAAGACAAGAAACAAAGAAATTAACATATCCCAAAATCCTGAGGCCAGACAAACCATGTTATACCAAACTTCAACCCCATGTCAAAGGAATACCGGAAAAACCTCCAACATGCCACAGGATAACAAAATACTGAATACCCTAAATACAAGCCATTAAAGAGAAAACAAAAAAAGGACAAAAAAATTCCAAAAAAGATAAGAATTACATTACTTGCCCTGGAGGAAAGTCTCCAATTGAGACGAATCAAAGAAAACATACTGAATGCTTTGATATACAACTATATACTTGCAAGGAAATTTGAGGAAGACGGATGCACCCATCGCCAAAACAGCACACTTTAGTGCCAGGAACACCCTTTAGAAACTTTAGAAACATCTGGAAAAATTTATTTTTGACCACAAAAAAGAAGGTTTTTCTTCTGTAAAAATAAACACAGAATATTATTCCGATCATTCAGAGAGTAGAAGGAAACAATTAATGTGGCACAAAAGGAAATATCTACTGATCTCTCTAAAAATGCAGATAAGTCTAGACTGTCTACGGTGAAGCTTTGGTTCAAACCTGTGCCCTTCTGACCAGGAATTATCTTCCCCTTAGGGAGATAGTATATATTTGAGATTTTTACAGCCTCCACATCTGAATAACCTAAAATCTCCTTAAGATATTTCTGAAGGAGAAGAATTGGAGAAAGGTAATGGGTACATGGAAAGTTTAAAATTCTCAAAATCTGCAAATGATGAGCATTCTCCAATGCTTCTAAGCATCGGTGAGTAACTAAACTATCTTTCATAGAGGAAGTACGTGAAGAATGTAAAACAGAGAAACAAGAGTCAAGTTTAGTCAAACAATCATCCACAGTGGACAGTCTCTTGTCTTGTTCTGAAATTTTTGCCACAGTGTTGACAGTAAAATCAGAGAAATCTTTCAAAGAAGAACCTAAGGAGGCTTCCAGGTGAGTGACGGCCACAAGACTGTTCTTCAAAGTAACATTATCTGAGGAAATTGACACAGACTTAACAGGCAAAGAAGGAAACATACCTCTTCAGGTAATGGCAAAAGGGCTACCATTACACTGGAGACCAATTTCCCAACAGAAACTTCCCCTTCCTAGGTCAAAGTAATGGAGGTAGGCTGCGCACTAACCAGATCCTGGGGGCACTACCAGCCTTGGCTAATAAGTTACTAGAATGGCAGTGTGGGGTAATATCGCCCAATAGCTTGGAGGAGTCAAGAATAGATCTGGGACTTACCACCGGTGTAGAAGACATGGTTACAACATGACAGTCTATGGGTCTGACAACTGTCACAACATTGAGCATTGCACTTGATACAGGATTTGGTTCCGAAACGTGCACGTCGTGTTTTATTCATGGAGGACTGTGTTGTTGGTCTGTATACATTTTCATCGATACAAAAAGCTAAGTTTCTTATGTTAAGGGTTTGAAAACTTTAATAAAATGGATGTGGTCATCTGGAGTGGTTAGAGTGGTTTCCTAACCTCCCTTGGCCTTATCCAACAAAAGAAAAATTATTTAGGTTTGTTATTTTGGGAAGGGTTATATTGGTAATTTATTTAGATATTTTGCCTTTACTGTTATTACTGATAGTTGGGGTTTGATTTATAGACAACATTTTCTCTGGCTGAAGAAACACTTTTTTCTTCTTATCCATGAGACGTGGATCACCCAGCTCCAATGGCTCCGATATGCTCCAAAGGGGCAGAACCTGTTCCTTGGGAACACTCCTTCAGACACACTCCTCGGTGGGGGCCCAATCTGTAAAGTTCTGTAAGTCAGCTTTTGAGGTGGATGAGGATGCCTGGCGTGAGTGCTGGCAGCTTCCAGCAATGAGGGATCTGGTTCCACTGATCCCATGGTGCGGCCTGGTCTTTAAAGGCCCTGCAAGTTACCTGGTGAACTTAATGAGGCTGCCTGCTGCAAATGCCAGCAAAGTCCAGCAACAATGAAGGATCAGGCTCCCCTTCTAATCTATTTCAAAACTTTACATTGTTCTCAATACGCTTCATATGCAAAAGACTTCGTCAAGAGTATTTGGTTCATTGGCAAGAAATTTTTGAATTTTCTCCTGATTTTTGGACCTTTATTTATTTATTTAGACAGTTTTGTATACCGCCTTATCCTTCAATCAAAGCGGTCACAACACAATTGGGGGATACATTTAACACGAAGGGATATGAGACACATACACTTTTCAGTTTGTTGCACAAGTTTATGTTACTAAAATTATTTTATGTGTAAACCAACTTAACATGGTAATTCCTACTTTAATGTGTGTTTAATTGAATACATACCTAATATTTTAAGATGTACTAACAAACCAAATACATGCGAAGAAATTACATCCCTAAGAATTTCCATAGTTGATAAAATTAAAATTAATGGTCAAATTTAACTGAAAATGATATACAAGGAAAAACAAATGGATTTGCAAATTATTTTAAAGCAGTTATTTTGTAAACTGCTTTGCTTTGGCTTATAATGGCGGTATACAAGTCTAACAAAACCATATATCCTTTTTGTGCATATCCCTAGAAATTAACAGCATTATTTATTTATTTCTTCAGAACATTCTTATTAACTGCAATGCTGATTTATAACCATTCTATGTGGCACTATGTAGTACTTTCATTTAACTTAGTTTATTCAGTGTGAAGTGGAACAGTAGACTAATGGTTAGAGCACTGAGGGTCTCAATTCCCACTAGCATTCCTTGTGGCCTTAGGTAAGCCATTTAACCATCCATTGCCTCAGAAGAAAGGCCTGGCACCCTACTTCCAGTCATACTGCCAAGAAAGCTCAGGAGCCGCTGGATCACCAGGAGTCAGCATTCACTCAAAAGGCACATTGCATTGTATATTCAATGCTGCTATCTGTAGAGTTAGAGGTGCTAAAAACAGATAGTGGAGTGATCATGCCAGTACTGTTTAGTTTAGGCCTGCTATTTAACAGACACAAACTAAGATACAAATTGTCCATTTAGTGGCCAAAAATCACTGCTATATGGATCATTTTTCACCTGCCCTTAGTCCTCCACTAACAAATCCCATAAATACGTGAACAGAACAATTCAATCGGTACTAGAGGAGATCAAAGTTTTCCTTAGAAGCTTAAATGACAAGACTTCGACTTTCACACTTTGGACACATCATGCGAAGAGAAGGATCATTAGAGAAAGACATCATGCTTGATAAGGTTGAAGGTCAATGCAAAAGAGGAAGCAATGTGATGGATCGATACAATAATAGCTGCTTGACTGAAGACATAGTTTAGGACAACTATCCAGAGGGTTGCCATGAGTCAACATGAACTCCATGGCACTTAACAACAACAATGACAACATCGGGCCATTTACTGATTTAAATAGTTCAATATTATTCGTATATTTGTTTAAGATACACAGGTAGGATAATTATGCATTTGCCAGCCACCAGCAAATTCATAATTACCTTTATTTGGAATCAATTTTCAAAATAATATGCCCTTGCTTAAAAATAACACAGGTACACTACCAAAAAACTGCCTCCAGTTTTGCAACTGATTCCTATAGATTTTGGGGTGCTGAATCCAGGAAAAATAGCCAAAATGTTCCATCACGTCACGTTTTCTTGCAAAATTAGATTTCTTACCCATATAAGGAATGTTCAGATAATTTCTTTTTAGCCGACTGCAGTTTATTTTCTTGGCCCAAAATAGAGGTTCTAATGGTTAACTAACTAGAAACACTCCCTCATGATATTTTAGAGTGTTTTGTATTCATTTTATACATTAACAGGACAATTGGGAGGCGGGGAGCTAAATCCAGTACTCGCGCTGGCGCATGTTCTTTCCTGTTCGCCTCGCCTCGTTCGCTCGCTCAAACACGGTGGTTGCGACATGAACGTTCCTGTCAAATTTCAGTTTCTTGCAAGTTCATTATTACCTTTTGTTTGCTCAGTCGTAATCCAGCTTTATTCCGAAGTGGTTCACTACAGTTGTAGTTTGCAGTGCTGTGTATTTGTGATGGCTCACAGAGCCAGAGGTTGCGTCAACTCTCCGGACAGTTTTTGTTTTATTTGTGGGGAATATACCGTGAAAAAGCAGCAGAGGAACATTTCTGCATTTATTAAAAAAGTATATTTCGCCTATTTTGGTTTGAAGTTAGGCGATCAAGACAAACCGTGGGCTCCTCACAAAGTGTGCAAGACATGTGAGGAAGATCTACGCTTATGGATGAAAGGTAAAAAACAAGCATTTCATTTCGGAATACCTATGATGTGGCGTGAACAAAGAGACCACAGCAGTGACTGCTATTTTTGCTCTTGCATTGTGAAGGGATACAACTTAAAAAATAAGAACGTAATAAGTTATCCCAACCTTCCCTCAGCAATTAGGCCTATGCCTCATAGCAACGAAGTACCTGTGCCTGAACCACCAAAATCTTTGGATCATATTTGTGTGGATGGTTCTGATCATGATGAGACTCATCAGATGGCTTTTCCCGATGAGTCCAGTACTTCCGAGTTTGAAACTGAACCAGATCCGAAACCTGAACTTTTCTCTCAAGCTGAATTGAATGATTTAGTCCGGGATTTAGGACTCCCAAAAGATGCTGCCCAACTGCTAGGTTCTCGGCTTAAACAGAAAAATCTATTGTCACCAGGAACAACTTTTTATTGGTACCGCAACCGCGAGACACAATTTTTGAAGTATTTCAGCAAAGAGGAAGATTTGGTATTTTGCAACGATATATACGGAGTGATGGAAAAGTTTAAACTCAAGTATGATCCTGCTGAATGGCGGCTGTTCATTGATTCGTCAAAAGACAGCATAAAAGGTGTTCTTCTTCATAATGGCAACACATTTGCTTCAGTTCCTATTGCTCACTCTGTTATTCTCCAAGAAAAATACGAGAATTTGGCCCTGATTCTTCAGAAGATTCGTTATGATGAGCATAAGTGGATGATTTGTGGAGACTTTAAAATTCTATCCATGCTATTAGGGCAGCAATCCGGTTTCACCAAATATCCCTGCTTCCTTTGCTTGTGGGATAGCCGGGCCCGCGACCTACACTGGGGGAAAAAAGACTGGCCAATTCGGGAGTATTTGAGACCCGGTGAGAAAAATGTTCTTCATGAGAGCTTGGTACCTCGTGATAAAATTCTATTACCACCTCTCCACATTAAGTTGGGTCTCATTAAGCAATTCATCAAGTCCCTTCCAAAAGATGGTGAGTGCTTTCGGTACCTTTGCTCAAAGTTCCCCCGACTTTCTGAAGCAAAGCTAAAGGAAGGAGTGTTTGTTGGCCCTGATATAAGGAAACTCATTTCAGATGGAGCATTCGCTGAAACGATGTCTGAGAAGGAAAAAGAAGCCTGGGATTCCTTCAAGGATGTTGTTCTCAAATTCTTGGGGAACAGGCGGGATGAGAACTATAAGGATATTGTTGCCAGGATGCTCAATGCCTTCAAAGAACAAGGCTGTAACATGAGCCTGAAAGTCCATTTCTTGCACTCCCATGTGAACTACTTTCCCGAAAACATGGGGCGTACAGTGAAGAACAAGGTGAAAGGTTTCACCAGGACATCAAGGACGCAGAGAGAAGGTACCAAGGAAGATGGAACATCACTATGATGGCTGATTTCTGCTGGTTGCTGCTGCGGGAAACCCCAGATGAAAAATACGCCAAGCAGCGCACCAAGAGAAGCATTCGGGGGAAGAAGAAACGGGCCCACCAGAAGATTGATTGACCCAAGAATGACTTTAAAATCTAAACTGTGTTGACAAATATCGTGTTTTTACTAAACTTTGAAATAAAAATTTGCTAGTTATTACCACAGTGTCGGATCTCATTTATTAGAATTTTATTTTCACACCATCGGGTGTTTGTCTTCATGTATTGCAATGATGCGGTTTGCGTTTTCTATTCTTACATACATACCTGTACAACATTTTTTGCACATTTCTTTGCTTTGCTTTGCTTTGTGTCTAACCTCGCTCTTATATGCTCAATGTTTGTGCACATGTATGTGGCTGTTTTAAGTGCAGACAATTTTGCTACCATCACGGTGTGTTTTGTTGAAATTACTCTATTCTTATGTGCTGCCTTGTTACAATGTTCTTTATTCTTATTTGAATAACTACTAAACAATTAGTATAAAGAATTCATCCAAGAAACTTTTATCTCGATCGCACTCAATCTGAAACGTTCACCTCAAACTGCTAACCCAATGTAGCAAAAAATCTGTACGTGATGGAGCAAATTGGTTACCAGATTTGGATTCAGCGCACCAAAAAACGTAAAAATCAATCGAAACATTAGAGGCAGTTTTAAAAAATTTTTTTTAGTGTACCTGTGTAATCACAGCAATAAAGCAGAGAAACTTGCTAAACATTTTCTTCAGATAGTCAGCAGATTAGTAATGCCAAAATGCTAATGACCTTCCTTCTAGCATATATACCAATCAACCTTCATCACTGGAAGGTCTGCTGGTCCTGCTATGTGAAAGAAAGCAGAAGAGTGTCACTTTCACTTATTTCTGCTTTATTCAAGGGTTCGTTTGCGCTCTGATGTAAATCTAGATTCACTGGCTTCTTTCCAGTCATTGCACATCAGATATCAACATTACAAACTCAGTAAAGGCATGCTCAGCCTTTCTGCTCCCCAGGATCATTCTCTCACAGCAGGGAGGTAGGATGTGAGTTGTTGTAACTATTAACTAGTTATGTAGATAGAGAATCAGGGTAGTCCAATGGATAAGACAGAATAATCACTGAGTTTCAGCCAAAGGCACACTGAAATTCAGTGTCACAGAGTTTGAACAGAATGATAAATGCTGGTTCATAATAATAGCAATCTTTCCACTTTACTAGTGGCTAGTGAGAGCCCCTTAGGGATGTGCTGATCTTTACTTTATCATGGGACATGTTTACCAAAATGCATTAGGCTTTGCAGCTAATGGCAGTTGATAGCTGCAAAAAGTCTGCATTAGATGCAAAAGTCCCATGGTATCTGCAGGGGGCATTCTCAGCGTTTCTCCTGCAGATACCATGGAGAAGATGCAGGGATTGCAGGGGGCATGTTTCATGGATGCAGCTATCGCCATCCGTTGAGGTGGCGTTAGTTGCATCCATCAAGCCTGCAAACTTGGGCAATTTCCATGTGTTGGTAACATCCGTGCTGAGCGTACCTTGCAAGCACCTTGCAAGCCTATTCTTCACCCTAACTTCTCCTGGGTTGCACAGTCACTCAGTCAACCAAGTCACTTACTACCACCTGAGAATTCCCTTCTACAATACCTTACACTTAACACAGAAAGGCATATTTTCCACCATTGTCCTTGTGTATCCTCCCTTCTGCATTGTTTCTCCTTATTGTAAATCTTATACAGCATTGTTAATCCCTGTTGTAAATTTTGTACAGCATTTTCCCTCTTAACTCCGAGTTCGAATACCTGCTCAATGTAATTTCTAAAAGTTGCAATGTTCAATGTAAACCGTTTTGAATATAAGAAAGGCGACATATAAAACTTGTAAAATAAATAAAATAAATAATCCCACCCAGGCCTGCACCTAACACATAAAATGCAGACATCACAGAAAAACACCACGAGGTCTACATTCTTCCCGCATTAGCTACTATCGCCAGGCACTATTTCTGCATTAGCGCCACGGTAAAAGCTAACACCTTTTAGTAAACATGCCCCTTAATATTTTGTGTTTTATTTTACTATTTTGGGGATTACTTTAGAAGCCTTATTCACAATTTGAAGCAGTTGGAAATGATATCCATGTGTAAACAGCAATTTTAAGAAGAGCTGAATTTACATATGGATGTGCTTACCACATAGAAATTGCAAGAAGGCATGTTGGAGGAGTGGTTTGGATTGATTAAAAATCTTCATGTGCCTTCCCCACTTCATATAGAGCAGGGCTAGCCAACTCCAGACCTGGTGCACCACAATCCAGCCTGGTTTTCAGGATGTCCTAATGAATATTCATGAGATATATTTGCATACAATGGGAGGCAGTGGATGCAAATATACCTCATCAATATTGGAGTTCGCCACCCCTGATATAGGAAATAGAGGTGTATGACTACAATTATTCATATTGGGATTTAAGGCTATTCCCTGGCAGGTTTAGTTTTTTTAAAAGTGCTATTTTTCACCAGCCTTTTACAAGAAGGATTAAGGAGGTTATTCTTTATATACCCCAGAACCCTAAAAGGTAGCATTATATACGCGTATCTTTGCAAAATGGCCGACACATATGTATAACTGCTGGTACTTACAGGTGTATGTTCTGAAATATCATCTTCCACACATATATGGTAGCTACACTTGGAAGTTGATAAGCTTTCCTAACTGATTTTTCTCACATGTATATTTGCAAAATGGTTCCTCTTTCTCCACAGACCAGCAAATATATCTGCATTCCTTTACTATTTTAGAAAAGACTCCATATTCAGCAGAGCCTTTTCTAAATTACTGCCAGACTTGATTTTGTCTTTATGGTTTATAGTTTTGTGTCACATAGCAGTATTGTATTTTGCTCGATTTAGTTTATTGGAAATTGACAAGATGTTTTTTTGTTACATAAGAACATAAGATATGCCAAATTGGGTCAAACCAAGGTCCATCAAGCCCAGTATCCTGTTTCCAACAGTGGCCAATCTAGATCACAAGTACCTAGCAGTTTCCCCAAAAGGCACAGGTTCCGCAATGCTTGGATTGGGGCAAGCAGTGGATTCCCCAGGTCCCCGTTAATAATGGTTTATGGACCTTTCTTCCAGGAACTTGTCCAAACCTTTTTTAAACCCAGCTACACTAACAGCTTTTACTACATTCTTTAATGAATTCCAGAGTTTGATTACACATTGAGTGAAAAAATATTTTCTCTTATTAGTCTTAAACAGGTTACACTATAGCTTCATTGCAAGTCCCCTAGTCTTTCTAAATTTTGATGGCATAAACAATCGATCAGTGTTTACCTGTTCCACTCCATTCATTAATTTACAGACCTCTATCATATCTCCCCTCAGCTGTCTCTTTTCCAGGTTGATGATCCCTAACCTTTTTAGCTTCTCCTCGTAGGGTATCATTCCATCCACTTTACCATTTTGGTGGCTCTTCTCTGTGCCTTTTCTAATTCTGCTATATCCTTTTTCAGATACGGCAACCAGAATTGCACACAATATTCAAGGTGTGGTTGCACTATGGAATGATACAGAGGCATTATAATATCATTTGTTTTATTCTCCATTAAATTCCTTATGATACCTAGCATTCTATTTGCTCTCTTGGCTGCCGCTGCACACTGGGTGGGGGGTTTCAACATGTTATCCACGATGATGCCTAAATCTTTTTCCTGGGTGGTGGTTCCTAATGTGGAACCTTGCATCGTGTAACCTTAGTTTGGTTTGTTCTTTCCTAGGTGCATAACTTTGCATTTGTCCACATTAAATTCCATCTGCCATTTGAACATCCAGTCTTCCAATTTATCAAGGTCCTCTTGCAATTTTTCACAATCCTCTTGGGTTTTAACAACTTTGAATAATTTTGTGTCATCTGCAATTTTGATTACCTCACTCGTTATTCCCATTTCCAGATCGTGTATGAATATGTTAAAAAACAGCGGACCCAGCACAGATCACTGGGGTACTCCACTATTCACCTTTCTCCATTGGGAAAACTGGCCATTTAGCCCTACCCTCTGCTTTCCATCTTTAAATCGGTTCCTGATCCACAATAGTACACTGTCTCCTATCCCATGACTTTTCATTTTCACCAAGAGTCTCTCAAAGGCTTTCTGAAAATCCAGTTGCACTATATCAACCGACTCAGCTGTGTCTACCTGTTTATTTACACCTTCAAAACAACATAGGGGGCATATTAAGTACAATAATAAATGATTATCCCTGAACCTTGCAAATTAGCAACTACTTAGCACCTTCTTAACCTGACATTTCAATTTTAATATCTTTTCGTTAATTCTTTTAACAGTTTGTTAATGGAATGCAATGATTTCACAGTGTTACTCTCTTATTCTGTGATAAAGCTTTCTGATACTCAGCACATCCCTTGAGAAGGAGACTTCTAGCAATACAATCTTTCATAATCAAAATACTAGGCAGCCTAATAAAGGTGTCATGTCTTCAACAAAATTTAAGTAAACTTCGGACAGATACTGAGTGTGGTGATCAGAATTTGTGGGGGCAGAGTAAGCAATGGAAGCGGGTGGGAGGGATGAGGAACCAAGGAGATAGGCTAATTCAGGATGTGAGATCAAAAGTACATGCAGGAAGGTCCACGCTGCTGCATGGCATATGCCTTTTATTTGAAAGAAAGTTTTTCCGAAAAGGTTTGCTCCCTCATTCTATATCCCCCTGAAGAAGGCCGAGAGGCCGAAACGCATAGGGGACAATAAAAGGGGTTTTACAAACCTGAAAATCCTGCCAGTCTTGGTATCTGTTCTTTTGATCTCACATATTCTACAGATACGTTTGTTGCTTCTTTTTGGTCTAATTCAGGATGTGTACATAACAAATCTTCTTGCATAACAGAGAGCAAAATAAGGGCAAAAACAAATCTGACTGATTCAGAGCATTTTAACAACTGTGTCTATTTTCACCAGTTTGAACGAGCAGCGAATGTTTGGTGCAGCCTAAGATGTTTATGTTTGTTATGTTTCATTAATCATCCTTACGTAACAGATGCATCAGAGAGAACGGTGTACAATAAAAGCATAGAGAGTGGAAAGGAAAAGGAACTTCATAAATGTCGATAAGAAAGGAAAGTCATTCATTCATTTGAAGCAAGACAGGGAAGGATGGGAGTCGTAGTGGACCAGGGAGCGAGAGAGTCAGAGGGTGGGAGGTCAAATGCTTTCTGGAAGAGGAGTGTTTTGAGGAGTGATTTAAACCTGGAAAGGTATGGCTCAACGTGAAGGGCAGGGGGTAGGGCATTCCAAAGGGGGGGGGGGGCAAGGAAATAAAAGGCAGAGCAGCTCTGGAGAAATGCAGGCTGACATAAAGGTCCTAAGTGCAGTATGTTTCATGCAAAAAAGAATGCACGGTCAGTGCCTTACGGTGTACTAACTGTTTAGGGGTATTCACAGCTTCTTCTCACACAGAAAGATCTCTTTATTGACGATCATCACAGGTACCACTTCCTATTTACCTGTAACAATGATAATACGTGCATTCTTTATTAGGCCTGATATACCACGCCTTCACATAAGCAGCAGAGTGATGTGCAGATTCAAAGTCAAATAAAACAGAGGGAAACAGAAACAAATGCCATAATCTGATAGGAAAGGTAACACAGTCATACAGGAGGTAGAGAGGGTAAAGGAGGGGGGGGGGGGGGCTGTAGAGCTGTGTCTGTGATGGTGGTAGGTCAAAGGCTAGTTGAAATAGATGGGTTTTGGCAAAGGACAGTTCCAGATGGAGGTCAGGGGAAAGTGCATTCCATAGTGCTCGGCCGAAAAAGGCAGCAGCAGATTTGCGGGTGGATTCTAATCTGGCTTGTGAGGCAGATGGAAGGTGAAGGCGGTTAGCATGGATAGAATGGAGGACAGTGCGGGGAATGATGGTGAAGGATATCCAAAAGATATACAGGGGTGCCGGTGTACAAGGCCTTGTGAACCAGAGTGAGAAGCTTAAACTGTATTCGGTACTTGAGTAGAAGCCAGTGAAGACACATAAGAAGGCGGTTGATATGGTCAGAGCGAGATGCATGGACAAGGATCTGAGCAACAGTGTTCTGTATTTATTTATTTAACAGTTTTTATATACCGTCTTTCTACAAGTCAAGACGGTTTACATGAAACAATATAATACAGTATATTACAACTGTTTACAAGGAACAAGGAAAACAAATAGGTAATATAACTAGATAACAAGTAACAATTAACTATGATACAGATAATATGTACAACTGTGGCAGTAGAACTAACTACCATGATCGGGGATCGAGATCAAAGGATGATTTTATACATTAGATAGATATACTTACAGTTAAATTTGTAAAGAATTGTGGACAAGTTTGGTGGAAGGTAGATCATGAAAGTTAGGAGTTAGGGTGGGAGGGAAAAATATTCTAGGAAGAGATGTGTTTTTAGTTTCCTGCGGAATTCGAGGTGATTCTCACAGTTGCGAATTTCAGGGGGGAGGGTGTTCCATATGGATGGGGCATAGAGGGAGAAGGCCCTATTGCTAGTAAGTTGTTTACAGTATCTTTTGGCTGTTGGTATAGATAGCAGGTTTTTGGTAGAGGTACGATGTGATCTTGTGTTACTAGGAAAGGTAAGAAGTGAAGTGAGGCAGGGTGCTGTATGAGCTGTAAGCAGTGAAGCTGACATTATGGGAGACCTGTGAGTACCACGTTGCAGTAATCGATACCAGACATGACAGGGTTTGCAAGAACAGTGGTCAGAGAAGAAGGAAGGAAGGGTCATGTGGTGCTATAATCTGTTGGAGGGATTAGAATGAACTGTGAATGGTGAGGAGTGGTGGTCCTGAAAGGTCAGTGTGGAAGCAATGATGACACACAGATAGTGGAGGGAATGAACCAGTGGGATGGTAATGTTCTGAAGTATAGGAGCCAAGGATGGGCAGGGGCCCCCAGCCATGAACCAAATGGTGGCAGTCTTTGTAGGATTGGAACGTAAAGAAATTGGGAGACATCCAGGACGTGATTTGAGCAAGGCAGGTGCTGAGTGGTGATAAATCTGGGGCGGATGGGTTGGTGTGGTGAAGAAGAATGATGTCATTGGCATAATAGTATGCCAAGACACTGTGTTGCTGGATCGGAAGTGTGAGGGGAACAAGAAAGATGTTGAAGAGTAGCAGGGCCAACAATGAGCACTGGGGGACACTGCAAAGGAGTGGAATGAAAGGAGATGAGGAAGGACAAGAGAACAGAAAGTAATCTATGAGAAAGGAATGAATGAAACCAACGTAGGACAGTACTGTGGATAACAAAATCATGAAGACGGGAAAGAAGAGCGGTCAAAGGCAGAGGACAGATCAAAGAAAACAGCCAAGGAGATAACAAAATACACATTTCTCATAATTGGTGTGACAAGGAAAGAAAGTAGGAAAGTCTGTGATTAAAGCAAAAGCCAGATTGACGGGGGTACAGGGTGTATGTGGCGTCGAGATGGACAGCGAGCTGGACAAATACTAGTTTTTCAAGAATCATGGATAAGAAATGTAGGTCGGAGATGAGTCTGCAGTGTGCAAGAATGGAGGGATCAAGGGAGGGCTTCTTCAGGATAGGGTGGATCAGGGCCTGCTTCCAAGGGGAGGGGAAGGTGCCGGATGTTAAAATAGTATTAAAGATAGAAAGAATCAAAGGTTAAAGAGCCAAAGAAGGTTTGGTCAGCCAGTTCGATGAGAGGGGGGCAGAAAGGAAAGTTATCTTGTTGGAGGAGGATATAGTTTTGAGTAGCTCCGCCGAGGAGATTGTGCAGGAAGTAGACCAGGTGTGGGTGACACACTATACAGCAGAGCATTAATTAGTGCCCACAGTGAGATAACTGTTACCCTTGTGCACTAAGTCACACACTAACCGCTTAGCATACTTTAGGAAACAGGTCGCTTAGTTAGACACCCTACCTAACAAAGAAGATATGATATCCCACGTGCAATCCAGTTTCTATTGTTGACTGCAGAGAGATATACTTTAAGTTGGAATTGTGTAGATAGTAGCAACCAGGCAGAATGGAAGACCCAGATTGACTTTTTTTGATGGCATCTGCTATGTTACTGTGTACCATTATTCTTGGCTAATTTATATGTTACTACTTTGCTTACCTTTGGTAATACATTTCAAAATTATTTGACGGAAATTAGAATGAGGACCACAATTGTATATCTTGCCAAATTTATAAAGCAAGCGATTAGACTCCAAGCTTATCTGAGCACTGGTATATATAAAAAATAGGGATGTGCATTGATATAGAAACCTAAAAAAGTATGCACAAAATAGATTTAATGCACAATAATGTACAAATAAAAGCATGTACAGTCAATTTTTGCATTTTGCAAAGCAGTAACATGTTAAAAATGTCCTATTATCAAAAAATGTGATAGTGCTACTGCCCACCTCCACTCTTGGGTAAGATAGATCAGGTATTCCCATGGTTTCCGGGTTAATATTAACATTATCTAGTCCTCCCAGTCTAGTGGAGGAATGAGAAAATTATGTGGTGAATGGAATACCCCTGTAGGGGAACACAGTCAGAAATTAAAATACTGTAAATAGATAAGAGCTTTGGGGAATCTCAGATGGTAGAAGATCTCATGAACAATACCCAAGCAAATAGAACCATATGGTAAGTAATGTAACCAAGTAAGTACATCACTCCTAAAGTGATGTACTTACCTGATTACGTTGTATGATAAGTGTTTATTAACCGGATATGACAACAAACATTTAATTACAATGGGGATCATTCGGTTGGATGTATAATCCCTGCTAAATGCTCGGGTGCTATTCCTGCCACAGAGCTCCCGGCACAAACAACAGAGATGTGTGGGGAGCTCTTTAGGAGGGCAGGAGGGGATGGGCTGAGAGAGGAGCGGGGGTGGGATAGAGGCGTGACCTCAACCCAGACATACAGGGCCTATTCCTGTGAAGGCCCTGTATGTCCGGGTAGGGTGAAGTAGACAGGGGGACTTATTCTACCTCAGAAGTAGAATAAGTCCCCCGTGATGTTGGCAGACATCCTGGATGGATGTCCCCGAAAAAGTGAGCTGGCCAGGGGGTTCCTCGCAGATTAGTGAAAAAATAAAAAATAAACCCCACCTATTCTTCTCTTCCTTTTGCTGACACCCACCTTATTCCTTATTCTTCTCTTTCTTCTGACACTTTATTTCTGTCAACCTGACCCACCAACCACACTTACCTCCAAAAATCCACTCAAAACCACCTATTAGTCCCTCTCACTCAATCTCAGTCTCTCCCTCATTCAGACACCCAGACTTTCAACCAAACTCTCAAACACAGGCAAAATCAGTCAAAAGCACGGTTCTGTCACCTGACACACATCCATTCACTTCCACAATCATACTCCAACTGCCACTTTCTCTCCACATCACTTACACTCCAAAAGCCATTCTAACAGCGTCCCTGCCTTTGCTGATGCCATCAAATAGTTCTTTGCTAACCTCTCTTAAACCCAGTAATCCTTCCTTTTAAAGAAAATCTTCCATAACTTTAACTGAGGAGCCAAAGCAAACATTTTCAGGCTGTCATTTTTCAGTTTATATTCAGAGGAGAGTTTTCCTGTGTTACTGTACTGTCTCTCTCATCTGAGCCTGATTGCAACATTGTATCCCAGCTAGATTACCCCTTCTCCCCATATATCCGGGCACTTTTTCCAACTTTAAACACATAGTTTTATAATTTGTAAAGCTTTTCACTACAAGTTTCAACATAAATTCACACCTTTATAACAATGGTACATGTTTGAGACACTTTTATCTTTATCATTAGTTGATATACCACCCTAGGCAACAAGGCATCAGAGCAGTTTGAACTTTTAAATTATACTTGAAGAAACACTAAAGACTCGTAAATTGCAACTCTTTTGAAGCTTAAAAATGTCTAAAAACCATAAATGAGGGTTCAATAACTCTCACATACACTCTAGAGATACTTTAAACCTTTTAAATGTATAGTTTTATTAATCGGGGCAGTTCCGCTAGGCCACACCCCCTTCTAATCCCTTCCCCAACAAAAGCACTGCAAATTGCAGACAAAAGAGTTTTTTAAATTTAAATAAATTTTAGTTCAGGCTCCCCAGCCCTTGCCCTGACTGTCTGGATTAAAACTTTAAATTTTTACTTTTAATATTCTTGGTCATTTTTTGACTGAAGTCTTAATCTTTATCTTTCATTTGATGTACCGCCCAAGTCACACACCCCTTTACCTCCTACTCTCATTAATGCCATGAAACATGGCCAAGTGAACTTTAAATTTGAAATAAAACACTGTTTAAGGTTTAAAAGCCCGTCTTCTACTATTCTCCACACTAAAAAACTGCAAATTTTTAACTTTAATTTTCAGCTCATTCTTATCGATCACCGGTTCCTTTAAGGCTGGCTCCGCCCCTTACCCACAGCTGCTTTCAGGCATACTATCATTGCAGCCACAGCCCCCAATGCTGCCCGAGTCCTCAAAAAGGCCTGATTCATCAATTGGGCCAACCTGGCCCCAGCCCCTCACTTTCAAGATCCTGGTTCTCCCCCTTGCAGCCCAAATACTTCTTAGGCTAATCCAGATCCAAAATCTATTTATCCCCCTTACCGGCCCAGGTTCCTTCTGGGACTTCCCCTCTGTCCCACAGCCTCACACTCTAATCGGGAATAGCAGTGGGACTGCAGACCTGCGTTAGGGATAGTCCAGCCACCGGCTAATCCCCCTCTCCAGCAGGCACAGAAGCCCAAGGCAGCCACCCCCTTTTTTTTTTAAACCCCACTGCCACCAGCTCACCAAAGCCACAAGAAGCCAAAAGCCACAATGCTGGAACCTCGACAACGCTCCAGGTACATCCTTTTTTAATTATTTTACATCGTGTTATCATAGACCCCCTAATAATCAAAGTCAATATTTGTTTAAGTCTAATTTGTGAGTCACCTTATTTTTTTCATAGGTGATCTAGGTGATGTCCATTATAAAACATCATGAAAAAGGCTATGATTATTGAACCGGGAGTAGCACATGCTTCCAAAATGTTTCACGGATGCTAAGATGGTTAAACAAGCAGTTGGAAAAGTGATGCCTTCATTTCTACAAAGGCTGAGGAAACCAAAAGTGTTTTTCGGGGAAAATACAATCATTTAACATGCTAATTTCTTCTCCACAACAGCAACTGCTGTAATTGCTCATCATAAAATAGACTAATCAAATTATGATAACTTGTTTTAATAGTTACATAGCTCTCAACACTGGGAATGAAAAGTTCTATTAAGCGATATTGATTGCATCTTTTCCTTCAGCTTGCTGTCCTTTCCACCTTAGTTCTTAGAAGTGCAGAAATGTAATGGCAGATCATTTAATCCAGTAAAATGTGATTTGTTGTAAATGGGATGCAATGCGGATCTGAAGTATTTCCTTTAACAGTGTGCTACAAACCTGAAATAATATATTTTATAGATTATCATGGAGCTAAACCACGAGCTTAAAGACCATCTTTCACTGAACTCTGTTGAGTTAAAATGATAAATCTACCTAGCCTATCAGCTGTGCCAATCTTAACGTCTTATGAATGAATGTTGGTATTGTGATGACAGGTGAGAGACACGTGGAGCCCAATTCAGATAGGGGCACGTCCAGGCCGTCTGGACAGCCCCAAGCCAGACGGGCCTGTTTAGACCCGATTCTGGACTGTGGGACCAAAATGTTCCTGCAGTAACCAGAATCGGGCCAGAGGACGGCCCGGCGTACCGTCTCCTGTGGGGATGTCCTCCCCGCAGGCGCCCCCAACTCCCATGTCCTTGGCCCCCCTTTTCCCCTCTGCCCGACCCAAGGCTGGCATGATGTGGCCTAGATAGGGCGGTGGGGAACCTCCACACCCAGCCCTGAGGAGAGGGGATCCCTGGGCCCTACTGCCAGGTTTTTGCTGCTTATTCCACCTTTGAGGTGGAATAAACAGCACATCCCCACGGACCCGGCAGGACATACAGGGCCGTGACCTGAATTGACCCTATATGTCCTGCCAAGCTGGCCCACTCCTGTTCCGTCCCAATCCTGCCACATCTTACTCAGCCTGCCATCACTATACTTACATGAGTGGAGGGGTACTGTCCCTTAAAGTGTCTATCTGGACCAGGGTGATAGAAGCAGACTTTGGGACAGCAAAAAATTCGAGTCAGTTGTTTCCTTACCAGATACATGAACAGCTATCACTGGCATCAGCTATCATTGGAGCATTGACTTGGGGCCTATGGTGGTCAGTATTTATAAAGCAACTGGCTGAATGGAGCAAAGCTGAAAGCAGATATTCAGCACCGGAATCCAAATATCCTCTGGAGTTGAACAGCCAGCGTTAAGAGCAACTGGTATGGCTATTCAGACAGCAGCGATATTTAGTCATTTCCTGGCTAGCTGAACTGCATGAAGTTAGGATGGCTTTTTTCCGTGACCTCACTTTATGTGGCCACTTATCTGGTCAGAAGACTAAAACTGCTGCTAACTGGGTAAGTGTGAGCACCGCCTGTCCCTGCCCAGTGCTCTCAGTAAATTGCCAGAATGGATAGAGAGGATATTCAATGGCACTATCTGGTTAGAGCCTCTGAATAACCCTCTCAACGGGTTTTATCTGGTTTGCAGGTCCTGCTAACCAGATAAGCCCTTTGGAATATCGGCCCCAGATGTCCTGCATCTTTAGACAGAAATATTTAAGGGTGGAGGATCACAGCAAGCCAAAATGACATTTCTATACATCATGCCCACCTCCTGCAAGTCACTCTCTACCTAATGGATCATAAAAAAGATTACAAGTCGTTCTAAAGATCTATGAAATTAACTCCCCCACCCCAGCTATCATCAACTATCATCTAATAGCATCAAACATCCAATTTTTCTGCATGAAGTCCATACAGCAGAGAACAAGATCACAATATAAACCCTGTACCTCCAATTCTATGGAGCAGAACTGTGACGTTTCACTGTACAGCTCAACTTATGAAAACATTCTATTCAAGTTCTGATGTCATCTCAGTAATAGCAACACAAAGCCATGTCTATATCCTTTGTGACAGCACCAATTCACAGAACTCAAACACCACCAACCCTGCAGCACTGGAAGTATTCTAAAACACCAATACACCTTCAGTAGAGAATAGATAATGAGCTAGCCTGCTACAGGTTCGTGCATAGAACTATACATTAGCAGAGTCTCTTACCACAGTCACACATACAAAATACAGACTATCAGCGAACAGGGAAGGGCACAGAAAATATTAGTGGGTCATTTTTACATCCTTTGCCAGTCTTTGTTCATTGCTCTGGTTCATTTTATACATTTGTTTAAATAAGTATGTGCTAATATGCATTAAAGCTTTTCAATGAACGTTAATCTACTTGGCATGTGTGTATTAAATATAGTTGCAGGTAGAATTACTCAAGTATGCTTCTGTATTACTGAGCGCTAAGCTATAAACTCATGCTATTAGTAACTAGATCCCACTGCATAAAATAGGACGTGGAAAAATGACATGCCATGTTAGTAACATTTGCCCACAGAATGCACTGAGGCCTGTTTACTAAAGTGCAGTAGCTTTTACCATTAATGCACGTTAAGGTCAAAATTTACCATGTTAGCAGGGAATTAGCTGTACTACACATTTTGAGCCATAATAAACATAAGACATAAGAAATGCATATTTTCAAAGCTGATATAGTCTACACTAAAACCTGAAACTTAATTGGGTTTGTTTGTTTTTTGTACATTTGTTATCTGATCATTTATTTTTCTAATTGGACTGGTCCAGGTCCAGGTGAAAAACTTCCTCGTTGGTCTTCCCCTGAATCCTTTCCTAGGATCTCATTTTACATGTTCTGTTTCTTCTGTTTTTCATTCCTTCCTCCTCTATATCTCTGTTTCATATGTTTCCTCCATTCTCGTTTTACTCCTACTCCTTGCCTTCAGCTCTCAATATCCATCCTTTCAACTCATTTACTAGATTTTCTTTTTATAATGTTTTCTTGATACTGATCAACTGTGCACTTTTTCTGTGCAAGCATGTTGCTTGGTTTTGTTGTTGAAAATTCAGAAATTAAAAAAAACAAAAAAACAAAAACTAATTTACTAACCAGCTTTGTGTTTCCCATTCTAACTTCCCTAGTCCTCCCATTTTCACTTCTGCCTCTAATTGCTTCTTAGCCTCCTATTCCTCCTGTTGTTCATCCATTTTAGGCCCCCATTCCAACTTTCTGTACTCACCCCTCATTAACCTCATTTGCTCTCCATCTCTTGTCCTTTCACTATTCCTAGTTACTCATCGCTCCCCACCTCCAATCCCTTTCTTCTGTTTTTACCCTCTATCCAGTCTCCAATCCCCTTGTTTATCCCTAAATTCATTCCAAAACACTCTCTCAATTTATTCCAAGACCTGCCTCCTTCCTATATCTCTCATCCTCTCCACAGCACCAATCTCTTTCCATTATTTCTCAAATACAGCCTCCAGGTCTTTCACATCATCTCCTTGACTTGCTATACCTTATCTCACCTATCACCTAGTCCCTAGAATCCCCTCTAGATCCCTGAATCTTTGTTCAATTTCTTAGTTACCACTCAGTCATCCTACCCAATGCCCAAGTTCCCAATCACACTCTCACTCTAGTCCTGAGCCCCCTCTATTATCTCAATAGACAGAAAACCCCTAATTCTCAGCTCTTCTACTCTCTCGCCCAATTTCCAAGCCCCTGCCTAAGCCCAAGTACATGGTCTTCCCCCATCCTCATTGTCCCCAGTATCTATCCTCCTATCTCTTTCACTCCTTCCCTAGAATCTGCCCTCCTGCCTATTTCCTCTTCCCTATCAATTTTCCTCTGTCTGCCTTTCTCATAACCCATCGCCCATTTCTCATTCCTAGAAAACAGCCTCCAAATTTGGTAGATATGAAAAAAATGCAGAGGCAGAAAAAGAAGACATTTAAGGAGGAACAAGCAAATGGGCTATGCCCTCTAAAGCAACAAAAGCTAGCTTTCCTTATAGTTATTCTTTTGTTGTTTTACTTGCCAAAAAAGAAATCAAAGGTGCCAAGATTACTCCTGTCTTGTGTCTTTGTATCAGAGAAAGGCAGGAGAATGCACATCTGATTATACAAAGGAATCTAACCACATTAAAATTGATCCATGTGCCTAGATTTCCCTGTCCGAAAGTCATTTTCCTCTGGCCTATCAGAACTGCAATTAGATTTCCAAAGCATTTTCAGCTGGATTCCATGGAGGTGTTCCCTGAGCGCGAGTTTCAAGAAGATGATAAAAATAGCACATATTTTAAAATTACATGTGCTGCCAAGGTGTATAGTGTGTGGATGTTTTATAACGTGCTGACTAGGCAAGCAAATTAAAAATTGTCCCCTAAAAGCACTACAACAATAGCATTCAAGTCACTTCTTGGTCAACTTTAATTTGCATTTGCAAGGACCAAGCAAGCCATATTCAGCACAGGAGACCAAGGAGAAAAAAGGATGAACAACGCCCAGTCCCACAAGCCTGTGCAGAGGATCTGAGAGTAGGGAGAGAAGGAGCAATTGCACCTTGGGAAGCAGAAGCTGTGAGAATAGCTGCCGGAGTTGGTTCCTTCTCCTTCAAGAAGCAATCAAGCCTCAGTGCTCTTACCTTGCCAGGAATGGGAGGATGCAGGTGTTACTAACTACATTTATGTTCTGTCACTGGCAAATAGTGGCCCTCTGGTATGAACTTTGATGGGTCTGATTTTATAAGAGGACACCTAAGAGAGAAGTCCAAAAAGGCCCCTATTATAAGCCTGCTTTATAAAGGAAACAGGAGCCAATGTGCCTTTATAAAATAGGCTCCCAGTTCCAATGCAAACATTTACTGGGGATGTGCAGGTGTTTTTAAAGGAATTATTCCTGATTTTTGAGAGTTTTTTTATTTGTTTCATTTATTTATTTTTTAATCGTGTATTGTATGCGCATAATCATTTTTTTATACATGCAAATTAGTTGTGAGCATGATTCTATACTGTTACAACCAGTCTCTCTAGATACCTCTCTAGGTTCATGTGGATCCAAACATGCTGAAGCGAGTCCTAGACTAAGAGGCCCTTATACTAAAGTGCGCCAAGTGGTTAACATATCTTTTAGTGTATGGTAACTTACTGAACAAGCATGACAGTAACTGCGTGTTAATTTCTAAGGTATCTGCAAATCGCACAATGTGGTGGGAAATGACTGGGTAAGGGATGAGGACTGGCAAGGAGAGCATATCACAGTTAGTACAACGGAGCAAAGCATGTGCTGTCAATGTCGCAATAAACGTGGGTGCATTTAATGACATCTCAATGGGTGATTTTAAGCACACCCACGTTAACTGTGAATGCTATTGCTATGCGCTAGGGGACTTGTTTGTGCGGTTACTCTTGGGAACATGCTAAACATGATCTCAATAGTTACTATAGAGGCTTTGCACTTACTATGTGGCAGTTTTAGAGCTAAATGCACAAAAGGTGCAAACTCCTACTGAATTTTAGTAAAAGGGCCCCAAAGTCCCTTTGAAGGTACCTGTGGTGTAACTTCCACTATAATAAACTCTAATATTCAGTAGCTCATGCACTACCATCTTAAGGTGGCTGCTGAATCTACCCTTCAGAAAGCTCCAACATTCACTCTACAGTCTCTGCCCAGGGGCGGCTCTATAATGAGGCGGTGGCCTCAGGCGGCAAACTTTTGGGGCAGCAAAAAATGCCCCCCAAACAGCTGCCTCACTCTGCCTTCAGATTAAAAAAAAAAAAAAAAGGACAAGCTGCTGCCGCTGCTCCAGCCACTGCTCCTGCATCCTACAGAGCCATGGCTACAATAGCGGTAATAATTTAAAATTAAAATAAACTGGTGCGGAGCCTTCCAGCCATATGGAACCCCTGCTGCTGTAGCCTGCAATAGTGTCACTTCCTTTTGGGGGTGGGATGCAGCAGCAGGGGTTCTATAGCGGGGAAGGAGGGGGGACTGGAAGGGGATGGACACAAGCGGCGGTGCTGGGAATGCAAGGGAGTCAATGTTGAAAGGTTCTGGGAGTGGAGGACTGGAAAGGGAGCTGACACTGGGGAGGGTTACTGGAACTGGAAATAGGCTGATGGAAGGAAGTAAAGAAAACAAAAGATACAAGAAATGGCAGCTAGACTATGTACCATAGAAAGTGCGCTAAGAGAAGACAGAGGAAAGCAGAAGCCTCAGATTGGGACCAGCATGATCAGAGAATAAAATGGTCAGACAACAACAGTAGAAAAAATATTTTTTATTTACAATTTACTGATTAGACTTTGTGCTATCTTTATATTTTACACAGTATGGGGAACTGCATCTCTTATTTATCTGGTGTTGCACTGTATGCGTAATCTGGCTTCTTGGGGTTTCGGTTTAATTTTTGTCTACATATTTTTATTTTTACTTTAGGTTGTGATCACTTATTCTGTACTTGGTGAGAAAATGCCCCCATGTGTTCTGAATGTGTGACTGAGACCGTATGTTCTGTTAACATGGAGTCTGTATGCAGGGATCTGTACTGTAGCAATTTGCCTTGTTCAGCTTTTCAAATAGATGCTAGATGTTCTAGGGCCCGCTGCAGTATTTATAGTGCTGCTTTTTTCTGTATGAGTTTTGGAAGTTTATGCTGGTATTATGGTATGGTAGATTTGACCTTGTAGATCTTTGGTGACTTTTGTAGGGTTTTATATTAGTTTCCAATATGCCCAATACTGGAGAATATTTGTTGTTAGCGAGATGATCAGAATCAGAATCATATATATATATATATTTTTAACATATTGAGTTATGTGGATGAATAGGGTGAGTAAAGTGGTAGATGCGTGGAATAGTCTCCCAGTGGAGGTGTCAGAAATGAGTACAGTATCTAAATTTAAAAAAAACATTGCACAAACACAGAGGGTCTCTAAAGGAAAAAAGAGGACTCTTGTACTGGGTGATATGGAAGGGCAGACTAAATAGGCCATGTGGTGCCATCATGTTTCTATGTTTACTTCTGCTCTGCACCCATTGTCAAGGGAGAGATTTCTATGGATGCAGAATATATATTCAAAAAGATAAAGTGAGATCCATAATGCAGTTTATTACAGAATAAAATGAGTCATAATTTGGTCTTGTAAATTCTGCTGTGGTTCTCACTTTTTCTTTTAGTTTCCTGGTGTGCAAGCATCTTGCATATACATTTCCTTTAATTTTTATGGAATACATATTTACATTAACACCATGCTGGTCCAGTGCACAGTTTCAGGAGTTATGTTGGGGTTTTATAAAATAAAGGTGTAAGTTGTCAAAAATATGTAACTTTGTGCTCCGCCCATGCTCTGCCCAAACTCCGCCCCTATACACACCCATGCATTCGGCCTGATGTGCACACTTTCAGAATAGCGACCACATCAAACAGGCATGTAAATACCCAATACGTCAGCATCCGCAAAACCACCATCCATTTGCCCGCACCTTCCTACAGCCCATCCTCAATAATAACCAAAACCACAGATAGTTGCAAAACATGGCCACAGCTTATTCTTTCAGCAACTTTATAACTTAACCAAAATATAAGAATATTGACTCTCCCAGAGTGGCATCAGATTAGACTACTTGATGACATCATTTATCACTTTTTGCATTTCCCAGCCTGAGATGATGTCAGGTTAAGACCAAATATTGTGGGAGCCTTTAGTAACCTACTCTGCAGATGGGATGACACCCATGTTGTTTGAGGATAAAATAATCTGCTCCTCTTTTCTCTTCACATTCTATGTTGGGAACTAACCAGCATTAAGGGACGTCCCTTACCCACCAATGCCGTTTAAGCTTTGAGAATCTTTGTTGCACCCCCCCTTCCCCATTTTCACCCACTAGCTCTTACCTATGCGTCTTCCATCCTTCTTAGCTTTTATCCTCCTCTAAGGAGTGAAGGGGAGGCTTCCGCTGCCTGCTGCTGCCCTTGCTCAATAGCCTATTCGACTGAGGAGCCTGCCCAAACAGGGATTCCCTGTGCACTCTCAATTCCTCCTGCTCAAGTGTTTCCCCTTCACTAATCCTATTCCCATTCTGCTATTTCTCCTCCATCTTCTCTCCCCCCCCTCTTCCATTTGGGTAATTTGCTGGTGGGCTCAGCCATGTTATGAGCCCGCTCCTGACTCAGCTGAGGAGGGGGGCTTATTTTTGCATGTATATATATGACTAAAATACCTAGACTTATGCATGTAAAGACGCGCGTAAATCCAGGCACAACTTAGAAAATTGCCACTGAGCATGTCTAATTCACATGTTAATTGCCTAGTGCAGAATGGGGCAGGGAATGCATAAAGAATGGGAAGTAAATGGACAGGGATTGTATCTTAAAATAAATGTGTGTTATTATGTGTTAATTGTTAACATGGCACAATTAATAACCACATAAATAGGTGTAGCTAATTGCATCGTATTATCTGCAAAGCAGTTAATGCGTAGTGAAGACATTTTCTCTATTAGCTACATAGATGGGAACGTCCCTAAGAATCAACACAGAGGTTTTGCAATTACTGTACATTAACTTTGGCAATTAATGAACAGTAACTGCAAAACCTCACCACACTTTACGAAACAGACCCCTGTGAGAGTACTTTTGTAACAAGTCATTGAACTTATACAGCAGGTATATGTATGTTATACTACTTTTCAAAAGGAAAATATGCACCCATTTTCTTTTAGAAAATTACCTAATGTTAAAACATGCACACCTATTTTTCACGTACTCTTTGGCATGCACAAGTCTGCTGGGGTTTTTGTCTGAATGCATACAGCATGCACATAAAGCAAATTCTGCCCCAGTACCATCCCGGATGCCCCTGCCCATGTTGGGTAAACTTTAACATATCCAGGGTGTATGCAAATATCTTTAAGTGTATATATGAGAGGCAATTTTTGAAACTGTTATTTCTTCATGTTAAATGCTGTTCCACTAGCGGATGTGCCTTTTGAAATTAGCCTCTATAAGCTCAGTACATACAATAAACTATTCAAGACTTCAGTTGACCAGTTGCAGTGTCTTCACTTCTGTCTGATAACAATTACTTTTGTTGATTACAAGAAATCTCACAACTCACAAACAAAAGCCACCATTAGAAGAAAAGCTTTTCATACAAATATACCCCACGTATATCTTGTAGGGATATCCTGCAAACCAAACTGGTTAGTGAAGGCTCAAAGACTGGTTTGAGTACCACTGTTCTATAACATTCGGGTTGCCAAATGGCTCCATTTTTTTCAAACCTGAATTTACCTCTACTCTTTTAATGGAGATTACAACTAAACATTAAACCAGGCCTGGATAAATCTGTGCTGCAAAAATGAAGCAATGGGACATCCATCCCCGCTATTCGTGCTGGCTCCTGTTCCTGTATAACTTCCCCACCAGTTGTGCGGGGAAGTTATACGGGGGTGGTAAGGGGTGGTACGGAGGCAGAGAGTGGATGGGCAGTGGGCAGTCGCCGGCCCTGGACGTAAACGTCCGATTCTAATGTCAGCCCTGTACATCCAATGCCGGCTAAATGGCCGGACTTTTCAATTTTCCTGCTCTGGGGGGTGGAAGGGGCCTGGGGGGTAGTGTTAATTCCCGGCAGTCTGACCCTGGCCTTAAGAGATTGGAACAGGGGTCGGGCTGAGGGGAATTAACATTTTGGGCAGGTGGCAGACATTGCGGCTTTTAAATGGAGTCATGATTTATTTATTTATTTTATTTACTTACAGTTTTGTATACCACCTTATTCTTCAATCAAAGTGGTTGACAAGACAACAAAGGACTTACATGTTGAGGGCATGGGAAGATCAAATACAATACATTACAATATAAATACAGTACAAACAGTAAATTATAATATTATCTCATAGTGAAACTGGATATACAAGTTGATCAATTTAAGTTATTTGACCAAATGATTCTATGAATAAATAAGTCTTTAAAGATATGCAAAAGTCTTGATGTCTTCCTGAGCTCTTAATTCTTCAGGAATAGAATTCCATACCTCTGGTGCCATGAAGGAAAATGCTCTTTTAGAGGTCATCTGTTTTGATCTATTGAAGTTTAAAGGTGTACTAAGCTTATTGGAGTTATGAGATCGTCTAGGTCTTAGGCTCTTGTCTTTGGATATTATATGCCATGGCACCGTGGCCGGGTTAGCCGAGCAGTGCCTATACATGCAGGATTGTTCACAATTCTGATCCCGTGGGGTTAGACGTGTCCTGCGGGATCAGAATCTCGACCTCCTTTGTATGTCCGGGGTCAGCCCGGTCATACAAAGGGGATGTATGTCGGAATTGGAATCGGGCCCTTTGCCTCTCTCTTGTATTTTCTAACCTGACACTTAATTGGCTCTTGAGGAAAGACAAAAACTTCAGTCATGGGCATATTGGCAACAGCAAGGAGCATTAGGACCGTCTTTGCTAAGCTTTATTCCCATAGGTAGAGAAAGCAGAAAAGGAAACCCTTTGT
This sequence comes from Ichthyophis bannanicus, assembly GCA_033557465.1. Taxonomy (NCBI): domain Eukaryota; kingdom Metazoa; phylum Chordata; class Amphibia; order Gymnophiona; family Ichthyophiidae; genus Ichthyophis; species Ichthyophis bannanicus. The sequence continues at coordinate 158,842,499 of CM066035.1, read as the reverse complement.
GATTTAGGCCCTTAATGATTGACAGCAGGCCAAAGTATTTTACGTACAATTCACAAGCTTTCAGGGGCTTTCTATGAATTAAAAGTAGAATGAGATGACATTGCTGCATCATTTTAGAGTATTTCCTATATTGATTTAAAATCGAGTGTGTGTGTAAATTATTTTATCTTTCTGTATGAGTTTTCAGCACCTGAAGCACCACCTAGAAACATGAAGCACCAGGGATTCACATTAGACGCATGACTTAACCCAATCACCTGAATGGAAGCTGAACCTCAGTTATGTTTTTTTCTTTTTCCTTATTGGCTAGACAAGTGATTCTCAATTCGTATCCAGTTAGGTTTTTAGGGGAGCCACAATGAATGTGCCTGAAATAAATTTGTCCACAATGGAAGCAGTATATGAAATGTATTTCACGCACATTCATTGTGGATATTCTGAATCTCAAACTGGCTAGATATGTCCTGAAGACTGGATTGAGAACGCTCACGTTAGATAACATTAATTCTGTTTTACAGTGCATTATATATTTTGTGGTATAATTACTGTAAAAGACCTCTAAAAATTACAAAAAAATAGCTAGCATAAAAATGATGCTATTTAGCAAAGATTGCATCAAATGAATATTGGACCAGATCAAGAAGATTTTTAATTAAATGTTTGTTTCAAGCATGTCTACCTTTAGAAATTACGTTTTCTACCCTTTTATGGGTGTCAAGGGTTCAGTGGTTATGGCAGTATAATGATGCCTATGATCTCCTTGGCAAGATATTGCAAAGGCTAATCATTACTTTCTGTAGGGCACAGTGTCTGGTCTTCTTGGTAGTATCCCCTCTGGATACTGCCAATAGCTAGCTTTGCTTTGTTCCTGAGAGCTAAACAGTTAATGCTCGTTCAGGCCAGCATTGCTGGAGTCTCCACAAGTTCCTAAGCTAAATACACAAACAGGCCGATTCAGAAAGCCGGTTCAGAAGTTGCGCACTATGAACTCTTTATGCCTCTTTGCAGCGCACCGATAGTGCACGACTTCAGCGCCGGCATGCAGAAAGGAGTGCATAAGTGAATTAGTCACGTGTTAAATTGGGAGAGCAAGTCAAACACATACACACAGAGGTCGGCACAAGTTTGGCATGCTCCCCCTGAGAAATTTGCATATGCATCCAGACAGTATTTTGATGGCATCGGGAGCTTTCCCCAGTGCCTGGATCATCTGAGGTGAAGTGTCAAACTTCCCCTCAGATGATCCAGGCATCAGAGAAAGCTCCCGATGCCATCAAAATACTGTTGGAGGGCTGGTGTCCCTGACAGAAAGCAAATCCCTGGTGGCCCAGGGGCCCTGATCCTCTCATCCACCCAACTAAAAATAACCCCAGTGGCCCAGCAGCCCCGAACCCTTCATCCCCTCCCGGTAGCTTTACAAAACAGCAGGAGCACTGCCCACATGCTTCAAATCCTGGACCACCAGGCGGGGTCAGACTGTCCTATTATATGGTGCAAGAGCACGAGCAGCGCTGGAACAGAAGCATGAGGGCAGCCCTCCTGCTCCTCCAGACATCAGTGAAGGAAAGTGTTATAGATTACTCTTCTGCTTTCTTTCTATGCTGCAGCTATTCGGAACATTTCTGGTAGGTGTGGGGGAAGTGTAATGTGGCTAACAATCGAGACTGATGTGTAGGTAATCAGTGATTGTTGTACTTGTAATAAATCATCCAGACCAATCAGACTTAAATTATCTAAGTGCATGAATAAAATGTAATAAGAATGTAAATCATATAAAATTAGGCATTATACTGAATTGTCATTTAGGTTATTGTGTGCAGATTTTAGATACATGCTTTGAAAGCGGGAATCTAAAAAGCTATACAGGAAGCATCCTGTTTTCTTAATGTTATTCATTTCCCTCTATATAATTATGATTTGCATTTATATAACCTTGTTAATTAAATGCAAATATACAAATCTATGGTGCTCCCACATCTTTAATACTGTAGGCAAAAAAATAAAGCTTTTGCATGGTGCTGCTAAATCTGTCTGATTATGAGCCTGTATTAATCAATAAAGAACTTAAGTTTATCTTTATTTCATATGTTGATTAGAATACAATTTTCTTAATCCAAAAATCAAAAACATTTTTTTATTCATCCTGTGAGGAAGAAGCCAACATTGTGAAGTGTAACATGAGACCATGAAAAAGAGAAGTTACCCTTGAGAAAGATGAGAAGTTGAAACTGAGGATTGTTGGGCACTGAATTATTAAAAGAAAAGATGTTTGTATGTAGGCATACTGACGTTTTGCTTTAGGCATATTGGTGTATTACAAATGATTAGCAGTAGCTCTAAAAACACTGCTGATACAGCTCTGTTGGAAGCAAATATACATATGTCCTTCATCAAGGGTCAGCTCTTATCACAGAAATACATTTTAAGCTTCTTTTTTTTTATATTGCTGGATGACCAGTTTCATCTCAACAAGCCAGTTTGATAACACACATCTATAGGCTCAAAACACAATTGCAGGGTTTTGTGTTTGTTTTTTGTTTTTTTAGGGTTCTCGGTGGTATGGAGTATCAATACTTTCTTCATTGCCTGCTAAAATTGACCCATGGTTCTCACATATTAATGAAAGAGCTCCGCGTATGAGTACCGACACCTTTTTGCTTGGAAAAGTACATACACTCCACAACTGCAATCAGCTGGAAGGGTTAGCAATTGAGATAAGCAGGAAGAAGTTTTTTCCGAACAATAGTTTTTACTTATTTGGGGCATTTTTACACTGGTGTTTTGGCAATGCCATTGACTCCCACATTAATGGGAAACTACATGAATAGCTCTCTCTCAAGCACACTTAACAGAACATTTGGATTTGCATTTAGAAACCAAATATTGGCCTTCAGGAAGAGAATAAAAACATGGATTTTTTGGCAGAATTTCCATAGATGATGTGTTATGAATATTAAGAAGCTAACAAACAAAAATACATGTAACTGGCTCTAGTCTGAATGCATAATCCTGGCCATTTTATTTACAAAAAGGAGCATGCTCTGGGGGGAGCGAGGGTGGATGGGCAAAAATGTTATATATTCTGTTGCAAAATGTACTTGCTAAATGTATATAGCTGATCTCTTATAGCTGAGCCCCATTGAACTCACATATCCAAGTGGAAAGGAGTAAACAACAGGTTTATCCTTCAATATACAAACAGCTGTTTAAGCTTATATCTCCAGGAACAAGCAGGAGTGTAGTCTTCACATATGGGTGACATCGGTACAGACGGAGCCTACATGGGAACGCTCCCCAGCATCCAATAGGAAAGCTTTTGGGAGCATCCCACTGTACCTGTGTAGCTGCCTTCCCGCATTTCCAGCTCTCCCTCCTCAGTTCTTCATTTTCCATGGAGCCGATAGGGAGCAATTCCAGTCACCACAGAAAATTCCTGTTTTTCATATTTTTTGATTCACATCTGCCTTCCTGTCGACGCTGGTACCGACCTCCATTGGTACTTTCTTTCTTTCTTTTTTATTTCAATTAAAAAAATATGTGAAGAAAAGAATTTCTTCTTTTCTTCAGGCACATCGATGCCATCTTAGGCCTAGGCCTTCCATTTTGTCACAAACACAATGGAAAAACTATCTAGTGGTTTTAAGAAATGTTCCAAATGTGATGGTACCATCTCAGCCACAGACACTTATGACTGGTGTCTAAAATGCTAAGGGCCTGATCATCAACCATCAGAATGTCCTCTCTGTAGAAATATGATGAAGATAAGCCTACAGAATTGAGCTGCAAAGCTGGGCACCTTCTTTGTCTCCGAAGCTGTCTCTTTAGCATCGACATCATTGAGAGCTTCATCTTGCTCGCAAGGATCTCAGGTATTGAAACTTAAGTCTTCATTGAAGGCTGGCCGCCCCCCCAAGGGTAGGTCTCTTTCTAAGCATCGAGATGCCTCGGGTATTGCCCTGGAGGGGGACACACCAGCCAAACAATCCCAGTGAGAAGACCTTCCCTCCAAAGCCTTAGTAGGGGTCCCAGGATGCTCCTGAGGCCTCCACCTCCGAAAAGATCCTGGTGCCATGCTCAGGGATTGTGGCCTGCAAATCCGGTATAAATACCCAAGCATCAGCAAGCTCCATGGATCAACATATCCTTGTCATTGAGTGGCATTTAGTGGCCTTACTGGCAGCCTCGGTTCCAGTCAAACCATTACAGTCAGTTCCGCAGGCGTCGGTAGTGGCTTCGGTACCGATTCAACCTGTATCAGCTTTTTTGCTGCTATCCACGCTACCGCCCATGCTGACCCTTGAATCCATTTCCTGTACCGAGGTTCTGACCACACAGGTTCCAGGCACTGGCTTCGACCAGCACAGAGTTCTTATGGAGCGGGAACACCCTGCCCGACGATACTGCAAGTCTTCGGATTTGGATTCATCGGATGATGAATTGGCCAATACTCGAGACATGCAAACTCTTCCAGAGGACCCATCTCTGACCCCACAATGCCGCATGTCCCCACCAGAGGACATGTCTTTTCAAGACTTTCTCTGATGTTAATGTTATAGACAGGCCCCTAGCTACATTGTGAATAAAGAGCCTTAGGCCAAGGAATTAGAAATTCTTCAATACCCGACAGCTCCAAAAGAGGCAGCTATGTTTCCTATCCATCGCATATTTCACGACCTCATGATTTGTATGTGGGAGACACCTCTAACTATTTCTCCCCATACCAGATGGCTCAATACCATGTACCGGGTACTGGAGTGCCCTGGCTTTCAAAAGATACAATTGCTGCACCATTCCATGATAGTGGAATCAGCACTGCATTGGATCAAGAGCGCAAAGACACATTCCTCAAACCCTCCGGGTAGGGAATCAAGAACCCTCAACGCTTTTGGCCAATGTTGTTTTCAGGCCTCCATGCTATCAGCCAGAATTAGTTCTTACATACTCTATATGGGTATGTTCCTTAGAGAGGTGGCTAAAGATTTGGAGTTAATGAATCTTCTTCTCCCAGATGACAAGAGGGCAGAATATCTCACCCTTATGAAGCATGCTCAGAATGTTTCCGAGTTTGTTAACAGAGCAACTTTGATTGCTTTGAGTGCATCAGCAAGACTTCATCCATCTGCACTGGTGCACACAGGATTGCTTGGCTCCAACATCAGATCTTGAAAAATGGGTTCAGGATAAGCTGGGCAACATCCCTTGCACTGGTGAAAACCTCTTTGGCAAGGATTGGCAAGACCAGGCCTCTCAGTTGGAGTCTGAGAACACTACCCTAAATAGGCTCTCTAGATCTACTGCCAAAACATTTAAGAAGAAATCAGCAAAGAAAGCTTTTTTTTTTCAATAAAAAGAAGTACTCTCCTTCTTATACCCCTGCTGTTCAGTGTCAGCATCATGCTCCTCAGAAGGGACAACCACCTCCAAAACAGCAAAAGAAGGCTCAGAGTCCCAAGTCTCAGCCACCTCAGCAGGCCCAAACTGCTTCATGTTTTTGACTTCTTTCTAGAAAACATAGCTGTTCTGCCTCTGGAGAATCCCGACCCTGTCCACATTCCTGGCAGACCCTGTCACTATTCCCACAGGTGGCATCTCATCACCTCGGAGCAGTGGACATTATCCATAGTGCGGGAGGGATACAAACTTCATCTACAGTCATCCCCCCCCCTCCCTGACTTCATCAAGAGAGTTCCATTCTCAGCCCCCTTTCACTGCTTTGTTACTACAAGAGGTCACCTCCCTTCTAGTGCAGAGTGCAATAGAGGAGGTTCCAGCATTTAAGCAGGGAATGGGCTTCTATTCTCCCTACTTTCTTATTCCAAAGAAAATGGAGGGATATAGGCCAATTCTGGACTTCAGGGAACTAAACAAGCATCTCCTTTGGGAGGAATTCAAGATGATCTCCTCGGGGATCCCTTCTTCCCTATCTCCAGAGTCAGGATTGGCTCTGTTCTCTAGATCTAAAGGAAGTGTACACTCACATTCTTATCCATCCAGAGCACTGAAAATTCCTGCCCTTCTTTCAGGGAAGACACTATCAATACATATTCCTGCCCCAAGATTCTTCACAGAATGCATGGCAGTAGTAGCTGCATTCCTAAGGACTCTAGGGATATTTGTCTTCCCTTACGTAGACGCCTGGCTCATAAGGGCAAGCACCTCTCAAAAGGCCAGAATGTCCCTCTCACACACCATGCAGGTGTTACAACTCTTGTGATTTGTCATAAATCTTCCAAAGTCCCAACTCGTCCCCTCTCAAACTCGAGAGTACATAAGGGCCCTCTTAAATACTCAGCAGTCAAGAGCATTTCTGCCCCAGCTCCGCTGTGCTCAACTCAATCATTTAGCATCTCAATCATGCCTCAAGAACCATCTTACTGCTTGAGAAATGCTACAACTTCTGGGTCATATAGCATCAAAGGTGCATGTAGTCCCATATGCCTGTCTACACATGCACACAGCCCAATGGATACTGGCATCCCAGTGGTCTCAAGCATCAGGTTGCCTGGGGGACAAGATAGCAGTCTCTACCCTTCTGATTTCATCTCTCCAGTGGTGGCAATCCCCAGAAAATCTCCTTGTAGGGTCACCTTTTCAGATGCCTGCACATCAATGTACCATGTCGATGGATGCATCCAGACTGGGCTGGGGAGCCCATCTTGGATCTCTCTCCACTCAAGGACTCTGGTCTCAGCAGGAGTCACAACTCCACATAAATCTGTTGGAATTCAGAGCCACTCTCAATGCTCTCAAAGTCTTCCAAGACTGTCTTTGTTGCTGCAGAGTCCTAGTCCAAATTGACAATGAAGTAGCCATGTTCTATGTGAACAAGCAAGGTGGAATAGGTTCTTGGACCCTCTGCAACAAGACTCTACATCTCTAGTCCTTTGCCATACATCATCACATTCAGCTCCATGTGGTGGATCTTCCAGGCAGGCACAATGTCTTAGTGGACAGACTAAGTCAAATCCTTCTCCCCCATGAGTGGTCTCTTCATGTAGATAAAGTCTCTCACATTTTTCAGATCTGGGGGACTCCAGAGATAGACCTGTTTGCAAGTCTTCAAAATGCCAAGCTCCCTCATTTCTGAACCAGGACTCCTGCACTGGACAGCCAGTAAGTGGATGTTTCTCACCTCCACTGGGATCAAGGCTTCCTATATGCCTTTCCTCCCATTCCCCTAATTCCCAAGACTCTCTTCAAACTCCAGAGGGACAGGGGCTTCATGATACTCATAGTCCTACGCTGGCCACATCAACTGTGGTACCCTCTCCTTCTACATCTGTCTCAGGCTCAACATATAGATCTGGGATCTTCTCCAGATCTCCTCTCTCAGGAGGAGGGGGTGCTGCTCCATCTCAATCTGCAGTCTCTCCATCTCACAGCATAAAGTTAAGGACATCCTCTTAGTTTCTAAGAAACCATCCACCAGGTGGTCCTACAATTTCAAGTGGTGTAGGTTCTCATTCTGGTGTTCTCAGAAGAATCTTAATCCCTTCTCAGCTCTGGTAGAGGCGTTACATGAGTATCTCCTCCACCTCTCTTCTTCTGGTCTCAAACCAATTCAGTAAGTGTACACCTAAGTGCAATTGTGGCCTCGCACATGCCTTAGATGGTCAACCCATCTCTTCTCAGTCACTCCTAGCACACTTCATGAATGGTCTTCTGTTAACTACGCCTCCCATTAAACTACCTCCAGTGGCATGGGACCTCAATGTTGTTCTAGGGCAACTTCTCAAGTCACCCTTTGAACCTCTAGCGACTACCTCTCAAGTTTCTCACATGGAAGGTCATCTTCTTCATTGCACTCACTTCAGCAAAGCACATTAGTGAGCTCTAGACTTTGGTGGCCGACCCTCCTTACACACGGTTCCACCATGACAAGGTAGTCCTAAGGACTCACTCTCACTTCATGCTGAAGATGGTCTCGCCCTTCCATTTGAACCAGTCGGTCTACCTTCCTGTGTTTTTCCCTAGACCACACTCATCTAAGGCAGAAGCAACCCTCCATACTCTGGATTGTAAATGTGCCTTAACTTTTTATCTTGAGAGGACTCAAGAGCACCGGAAAGCTTCTTAGCTGTTCATCTCCTTTGACTCTAGTCACCTCGGGTTGCCAGTATCCAAGCGTACTCTCTCCAAGTGGATAGTTGACTGCATTACCTTTGCTTATGAGAAGGCAGGACTCTCCCATGAGGGTCATGTAACTGCCCATAATGTTCGAGCCATGGCTACCTTGATGGCAAATCTATGTTCTGTAGCTATTGACGAGATCTGCAAAGCAGCAACTTGGTCTTCCATCCATACTTTTGCTGCTCACCACTGCCTAGCCAAGGACTCTCTGACATGCCATGCCATGTTTGGCCAGGCTGTTCTCCATCATCTCTTTCAGACTTAGAGCAACTCCTACCCTCCGTCCCGGGTTTCAATACCAGACATCCATACAGGTTACATGACCTCTTTAGACATACCTATGAAGATCCACAGCTGATTCTGAGGTCATCTCTCTGGCATCCTCTAGCTAGGAAATCCCATATGTGAAGACTACATTCCTGCTTATTCCTAGAGACAGCGTAGTTACTCACCTGTAACAGGTGATCTCCAGGAACAGCAGGAATATAGTCTTCACAATCCACCCTCCTCACCTAGGAGTTGTAGGTCTTCTTTTCTTTCCTTTTATCTCAGCTACAAACTCAACTGAGGAGGGAGAGTTGGAAAGACGGGAAGGCAGCTACCCAGGTGCTTTCCTATTGGATGCTGGGGAACGTTCCCACATGGGCTCTATTGGTACCGATGTCATCCATATATGAAGACTAAATTCCTGGTCTTCATGGAGATCACCTGTTACAGGTGAGTTACTATGCTTTATTTAACAGGTTTTTTTATACTGCTTTATCATTTCAGTCAAAGCGGTTTACATTGCAACTTAAACTTGGTAATGTACATGAAACAGGGACATTAATAACTAGGATTTTTTCTGAGGCAATGAAGGGTTAAATGACTTGCCCAAGGCGACAAGGAGTGCTAGTGAGAATCAAACCCTGTTCTTATACATGGAGTGTACTCATAGATACTGCTGCTGAAAATGCAAATACCTTTTAATTTATTATACTTAAATGGTGGCCATGCCATTTCATTTTAGCTACTACATTACTTGGAGTAGGTTGAAAAACAAGTTGTTTTATCGTTAACATGGTTTGCTTAATTATTCTATGTATTGATTGTTTTAATTCATTTGTGATATGGTTTTGATGCTGACAGCAAAGCATGGTATAAAATTTAATAAACGAATTGTATATAATCCTTTCATTCTGGTAAATGATTCTGCAGTCATTATGCATTTGTGCATTTTAAAGATAGCCTATAGCTGATCTCCTGTGAACCACATGTTTGTGAGGTGGGCCTACAAGCCATTTTTTGTGGGGGTATGAGGGGAGACCCTTCTCCAAAGCACTATATCATTACTTGATCGGTTTCCTTCCAGGACACATAATCTGAGCTCTGTTCCTGTAGCAAGTGACCCGATAGGGATACAAGAAACTTAAATTTGTTCTTCCCAGTCTCTCCACTCCTTGGTGAAGGGATGGTTAAGAAATATGTCCATAGCATACAGTGATGTATAACAACTTCAACTTTACTGCTTAAAATCAGGGTAACGTCTTGGAAGAAAAGTCTGATTATATTTACAGTTTCTTCAAGGGTAGATAAACATCCATTCCATCACTCAAAAAAAAAAATTCTTCTCTTATGTTTCTAGTCTTTAGCCCATTTGAAAAACACCTCTCATTCCGCAACAATGTTTTCCTCCAAAATGAAAATTTATAAAAAAACCAAGCAAAACAAAATGAAAAACCCTACAAATGATGCAGAAAACAAAAAAAGATTGGCCTGCACACCTCCAATACTCTTGGGGGATGGAAAGTTACACACTAGTTATGTGCCTAAATCCATATTTTAAAGGATTTACACGAGTGCACGGGCACTGAGGTGCATGCTTTAGGCATTCCTATTCTGTAAGTGTGCATCTAAATCCTATTACAAGTGCCTTCAGCTTGGGTGGAGCTTGAGCAAAGCCTAAATTTTCACATGTACTGTAAGTTATAAGATATTATTACTGATGCACATCTCTGAACAATCTAGGCATTGACATTTGCACCTCTAAGGTGGGTAGAAGTACGCAACTAGATTGAAGTGTATAAGAACATAAGATATGCCATACTGGGTCAGACCAAGGTCCATCAAGCCCAGTATCCTCTTTCCAACAATGGCCAATCTAGGTCATACGTACCTAGCAGTTTCCCAAAAAGACACAGGTTCCTCAATGCTTGTACTGGGTCAAGCATTGATATCCTGGGTCCCTTCTTAACAATGGTTTATGGACCTTTCCTCCAGGAACTTGTCCAAACCTTTTTTAAACCCATCTACACTAACAGCCTTTACTACATCCTCCGGTAACAAATTCCAGAGTTTGATTACATGTTGAGTGAAAAAATATTTTCTTTTATTAGTCTTGAATAGTTTACCCTGTAGCTTCATTGCATGTCCCCTAGTCTTTCTATATTCTGATAACGTAAACAATTGATCTACGTTTACCCGTTCATTAATTTATAGACTTCTATCATATCTCCCCTCAGCCATCTCTTTTCCAGGTTAAAGAGCCCTAACCTTTTAAGCCTTTCTTCATAGGAGTATCCTTCCATCCCCTTTACCATTTTTGTGGCTCTTCTCTGAACCTTTTCTAATAATGCTATATCCTTTTTAAGATACGGCGACCAGAATTGCACACAATATTCAAGGTGCGGTCTCACCATGGAACGATATAGAGGCATTATAATATCTTTTGTTTTATTTTCCATTCCTTTCCTTATGATACCTAGCATTCTATTTGCTCTCTTGGCCGCCGCTGCACAATGGGCCGAGGGTTTTAACATGTTATCCACAATGACGCCTAAATCTTTTTCCTGGATGGTGGTTCCTAATGTGAAACCTTGCATTGTGTAACCATAGTTTGGGTTGTTCTTCCCTAGGTGCATAACTTTCATCTGCCATTTTGATGCCCAGTCTTCCAATATATCAAGAGCCTTTTGCAATTTTCCACAATCCTCTTGGGTTTTAACAACTTTAAATAGTTTTGTGTCATCTGCAAATTTGATAACCTCACTCGTTATTCCACTTTCCAGTTCATTTATGAATATGTGAAAAAGCAGCAGACCCAGCACAGATCCCTGGGGTACACCACTATTCACCTTTCTCCATTGGGAAAATTGGCCATTTAGCCCAACCCTCTGCTTTCTATCTTTTAACCAGTTCTTGATCCACAGTAGTACACTGCCTCCTATCCCATGACTCTTTAATTTTGCCAAAAGTCTCTGATGAGGGACCTTGTCAAAGGCTTTCTGAAAGTCCCAGATACACTATATCAACCCACTCACCTTTGTCCACCTGTTTATTCACACTTTCATAAAAACATAATAGATTAGTAAGACAAGAACTTCCTTATCTATGTTCACGTCCCTTTTTTATAACCTCAAATAGGTGTGTAGCAAAATGCATTAGCTAGATGAATTACCCCATTTCTGGATGAATATCACTGCCTAGACATAAGTTATGCTTTAAGAGGCACTGACCCTGGAGGGCCCCAAATCTGACTCCATCTTGAATCCATAATTTTGGATGTGTGAAGGTACATTTTAGGCAGGACTTGTAGATCAGAATTGGGACATTACAGTCAGGGCATGCCCAACTCTGGTGACATTTTAGAAGCAGCTCTGCTAAACAAAAAGCCACTTCTAAAGTAACCCCCATAATGATTTGTGCATCCATTCAAGTACCACTTATGTTTTTTAAAATATCTATAATGAAGCTATTATTTTATATCATGCATAAGGTATCAAATCTAAATTTGTAGGATTTTATTAATCATAAATGTTATGTTATACTGATATTTGAAATAGATCCTATCACTTACATCTATAATAAAACACACTTTAGCCATTATATATTTCCCATTTTGTTTCAACAATAAAATCAGATGAAAAGAGAATGTCAAAATTGCCTTCTAGTTCTTGTTTTTATCTTTCCGGAGATCTAATCATCCATTGCAATTTGTCTTTTGAAGAAAGTGGAATGTTCCACAAGATCTTATTATGTGCTCAGTAATGTCGATCATTCCTTGAAATGTGTTGTGACAATCCCTGCTTTATTAATTCCACCCATTTGAAAAGATCTGCTAGTTACTTGAACCTTTTCATGTTAGTTCTACTGCAGCATTAGAGAGCTGGTATTACAGGTTTTCTTTTCTCTTCAAACCTCCCCCCTCCCTTCGCCACCTCACACATCCACACAAACACAGACACATTTTCAGTGAGAATCTGGCCTCGCCATTGCACAGCAACACCATTGCACTTTTCTACTCCCCATTTCCTCAACTGCATGCTGGAAAAGCTGATCTTAGTCACTCTTACGAGAATGGGTGCTTCTGCAGTCACCACAAAGCGTGCTCTGCATCAACAGGTCATAACAATGCCCCCTAGCATGAAATATGACATTCATCATGCATTGGTCAAGGGGTTTATGCCAGCGGCAGGATTTGATCCAAACAGGAACTGGTTCGGATCGATCCCACCACTGTCAGAACCGAGCGGGTGGCAGCACGGCATGCATTTGCGTTGCCAGTGCCGCACACTTGGGTCGCTGGAGGCCATCACTGGGCAGCAACTCCCTGGTGGCCCAGCGGCCTGAACCCCCCACCCACCAGTGGTTTGATGGCATTGGGGGCTTCCCCCGATACTGTGGTCCTCTGATGCCATCAAATCACTGGCAGGTGGGGGGATTGCTGCCGGTGCAGTGGCAGCATCAGGATGCCATCTTCAGCCCGGCTCAGTAAACATGGTCTGTGGCAGGAGCCGGTTCACATTAGCCGGACCAAGCCATCCGAATTGCACCATTGTTTTATGCGCACTACACTGCCGATTATTCAATCACAAAGTGTTACCACTTAGCTCACCTTAGGAATGTGCATAGGGAAATGTATTTGGAACGTTTTCTGAAAATTTTGCTTTTTCCATGTTTCCTGTTTTTTGGGGGGGGTTTTGGTATGTTTCAAACATTTCAATGAATGGAAATTGAACGTACATGTTAGGTTCATAAACATTAAGGGGCCCTTTTACTAAAGTGCACTTTGCAGACAATGCCTGCTTTAACATACGGTGACTGTCAGCATGGTGGGCTGTGGTAACCGTTATCACGCAGGCATGACAGCTACCATGTGACAAAAACAAAAAAAACAAGGCAGATAAAAACCATATGGCCTATCCAGTCTGCCAAGCCATAAGAATTATGAAGTTCTACAATCCCTTCCTCTCCCTCAAAGACCTTGTGTATTTGTCCCATGCTTTCTTAAATTCAGATACAGTTGTCTTCTCTATCACCTCCTCTGGGAGGGTGTTGCATGCATCCACCACCTTTTCCATAAAGAAATATTTCCTCAGATTACTCCTGAGTCTATCCCCTTTCACCTTCATCCTGTAACCGCTCATTCTAGAGCTTCTTTTCAACTGGAAGGTGGTCATCTCCCATGTATTCCATTAACATATTTAAATGTCTCTATCACATCACCCCTTCCCTACTTTACTCCAAAGTATACATATTGAGGTGTTTAAGTGAATCTCCAGGTAACTTAAGATAAAAAAAAAACAACTGACCACCCTCTGGACTGACTCCATTCAGTTCATATCCTTTTGAAGGTTTGGGCTCCAGAACTGTACATAGTACTCCAAATGAGGTCTCGCTACAGGCTTATAAAAGGGCACTATTACTATTACTTTTTTCCTGTTGGTTATTCCTCTCCCTATGCATCCAAACATCCTTCTGGCTTTTGCTGTCACCTTTTGTACATTACCCATTATATTATACCACTCCCATGGGATTTTGATGCTCAAATGCATGACTTTGCATTTTTTAGCATTAAATCCTAGCTGCCAAATTGTTGACCATTCTATCAACTTTGCTAGATCCTTGCTCATGCTAGCCACACTTTCCAGGATGTGTATGCTGTTGCAGATTTTGATATCATCCACAGAGGCATACCATTTCCGACAGACCTTTCACGATATCACTTACAAAATTGTAAAAATAGAATAGGACTAATTACACAGGTACACTACCAAAAAACTGCCTCCAGTTTTGCAACTGATTCCTATAGATTTTGGGGTGCTGAATCCAGGAAAAATAGCCAAAATGTTCCATCACGTCACGTTTTCTTGCAAAATTAGATTTCTTACCCATATAAGGAATGTTCACATAATTTCTTTTTAGCCGACTGCAGTTTATTTTCTTGGCCCAAAATAGAGGTTGTAATGGTTAACTAACTAGAAACACTCCCTCATGATATTTTAGAGTTTTTTTATTCATTTTATACATTAACAGGACAATTGGGAGGCGGGGGGCTAAATCCAGTAATCGCGCTGGCGCATGTTCTTTCCTGTTCGCCTCGCCTCCTTTGCTCGCTCAAACACGGTGGTTGCGACATGAACGTTCCTGTCAAATTTCAGTTTCTTGCAAGTTCATTATTACCTTTTGTTTGCTCAGTCGTAATCCAGCTTTATTCCGAAGTGGTTCACTACAGTTGTAGTTTGCAGTGCTGTGTATTTGTGATGGCTCACAGAGCCAGAGGTTGCGTCAACTCTCCGGACAGTTTTTGTTTTATTTGTGGGGAATATACCATGAAAAAGCGGCAGAGGAACATTTCTGCATTTATTAAAAAAGTATATTTCGCCTATTTCGGTTTGAAGTTAGGCGATCAAGACAAACCGTGGGCTCCTCACAAAGTGTGCAAGACATGTGAGGAAGATCTACGCTTATGGATGAAAGGTAAAAAACAAGCATTTCGTTTTGGAATACCTATGATGTGGCGTGAACAAAGAGACCACAGCAGTGACTGCTATTTTTGCTCTTGCATTGTGAAGGGATACAACTTAAAAAATAAGAACGTAATAAGTTACCCCAACCTTCCCTCAGCAATTAGGCCTATGCCTCATAGCAACGAAGTACCTGTGCCTGAACCACCAAAATCTTTGGATCATATTTGTGTGGACGGTTCTGATCATGATGAGACTCATCAGATGGCTTTTCCCGATGAGTCCAGTACTTCCGAGTTTGAAACTGAACCAGATCCGAAACCTGAACTTTTCTCTCAAGCTGAATTGAATGATTTAGTCCGGGATTTAGGACTCCCAAAAGATGCTGCCCAACTGCTAGGTTCTCGGCTTAAACAGAAAAATCTATTGTCACCAGGAACAACTTTTTATTGGTACCGCAACCGCGAGACACAATTTTTGAAGTATTTCAGCAAAGAGGAAGATTTGGTATTTTGCAACGATATATACGGAGTGATGGAAAAGTTTAAACTCAAGTATGATCCTGCTGAATGGCGGCTGTTCATTGATTCATCAAAAGACAGCATAAAAGGTGTTCTTCTTCATAATGGCAACACATTCGCTTCAGTTCCTATTGCTCTCTCTGTTATTCTCCAAGAAAAATACGAGAATTTGGCCCTGATTCTTCAGAAGATTCGTTATGATGAGCATAAGTGGATGATTTGTGGAGACTTTAAAATTCTATCCATGCTATTAGGGCAGCAATCCGGTTTCACCAAATATCCCTGCTTCCTTTGCTTGTGGGATAGCCGGGCCCGCGACCTACACTGTGGGAAAAAAGACTGGCCAATTCAGGAGTATTTGAGACCCGGTGAGAAAAATGTTCTTCATGAGAGCTTGGTACCTCGTGATAAAATTCTATTACCACCTCTCCACATTAAGTTGGGTCTCATTAAGCAATTCATCAAGTCCCTTCCAAAAGATGGTGAGTGCTTTCGGTACCTTTGCTCAAAGTTCCCCCAACTTTCTGAAGCAAAGCTAAAGGAAGGAGTGTTTGTTGGCCCTGATATAAGGAAACTCATTTCAGATGGAGCATTCGCTGAAACGATGTCTGAGAAGGAAAAAGAAGCCTGGGATTCCTTCAAGGATGTTGTTCTCAAATTCTTGGGGAACAGGCGGGATGAGAACTATAAGGATATTGTTGCCAGGATGCTCAATGCCTTCAAAGAACAAGGCTGTAACATGAGCCTGAAAGTCCATTTCTTGCACTCCCATGTGAACTACTTTCCCGAAAACTTGGGGGCGTACAGTGAAGAACAAGGTGAAAGGTTTCACCAGGACATCAAGGACGCAGAGAGAAGGTACCAAGGAAGATGGAACACCACTATGATGGCTGATTTCTGCTGGTTGCTGCTGCGGGAAACCCCAGATGAAAAATACGCCAAGCAGCGCACCAAGAGAAGCATTCGGGGAAGAAGAAACGGGCCCACCAGGAGATTGATTGACCCAAGAATGACTTTAAAATCTAAACTGTGTTGACAAATATCGTGTTTTTACTAAACTTTGAAATAAAAATTTGCAAGTTATTACCACAGTGTCGGATCTCATTTATTAGAATTTTATTTTCACACCATCGGGTGTTTGTCTTCATGTATTGCAATGGTGCGGTTTGCGTTTTCTATTCTTACATACATACCTGTACAACATTTTTTGCACATTTCTTTGCTTTGCTTTGTGTCTAACCTCGCTCTTATATGCTCAATGTTTGTGCACATGTATGTGGCTGTTTTAAGTGCAGACAATTTTGCTACCATCACAGTGTGTTTTGTTGACATTACTCTATTCTTATGTGCTGCCTTGTTACAATTTTCTTTATTCTTATTTGAATAACTACTAAACAATTAGTATAAAGAATTCATCCAAGAAACTTTTATCTCGATCGCACTCAATCTGAAACGTTCACCTCAAACTGCTAACCCAATGTAGCAAAAAATCTGTACGTGATGGAGCAAATTGGTTGCCAGATTTGGATTCAGCGCACCAAAAAATGTAAAAATCAATCGAAACATTAGAGGCAGTTTAAAAAAAAAATTTTTTAGTGTACCTGTGTTATGAATCCCTGAGTCAAGCCACTAGTAATGTCCCTATCTTTGGAGTGAACTCTGTTTACTACTACCCTCTGGTGCCTCCCACTCAACCAGTTTCTTACCCAGTCAGTCACTTTAGGGTCCATTCCAAGAGCACTCAGTTTATTTATAAGTCACCAATGAGGGATGGTGTCAAAGGCCTTGCTGAAATCTAAGTATACTATATCAAGCACTCTCCACCAATTAAATTCTCTGGTTAGACAGACAAAGAAAACAGATTTATCAGACAAGATTTATGTATTTATTTATTTTGCTGTACTTATATTCTGCCTTATATTTGTAGTCAAAGGTATGTTGTCTTTCATCCTATAATCCCTTTAATTCTAGAAACGACACCATCCTTTGCTTTGGCAGCATTTCCATTAATTTACTCATCACAGAGGTCAGACTAACCAGTCTATTGTGATCAACCACAATTATTTCCACTTTTATGGACAGACACTACATTCACCTATCTCCAGTTTTCTAGGATCACTACCAACTCTAAAGCAGCACTGAAAAGTTCAGTCGGCTCCATTGCTTTGTCCACTTCTACTTTAGCTAGCTTCTCACAAACACAGTCTTTTGGAAATAGTTTGAGTTCCACCTCACTTCCATTCCTATTTGTGCTTGTTTTCTGAGGTCGCATTCCTGGCCCTTCATCTGTGACTACAGAACAGAAATATGCATTAAGCAATTCCACTTTATCCACAGCAACTCTTACATATTTATCCCCTTCACCCTCGAGTCTCACAATGCCACTTCTGTACTTCCTCCTGTCACTAACAAACCTGAAAAAGGCCTTGCCGTGTTTTATAGTATTGGTTATCATTTTTTCTTCCATTTGCATCATTGCTCCCATTTTTGAAAGAGTCAGGCTTTGCTTCAGTAAAGAATTTTGTATTCTAGGATCTCCTTCCGTTTCTTTGTTCTATTGGTGATCATCCACAACATCATTAACACTCTCCCAATGTGTAAGCAGCAGATCCAATATTGTCCTCTCCTGCATGGGTTCTGTTACTACTTGCCGGAATAGTTATCCCTGTAGAGAATACAGGATCTCCTAGTTCTAGATGACACCACAGCAGGGATATCTCAATCGACATCTGGAAAACTGAAATATCCTACCAATAGTACTTCCCCTTTCATAGCATTATTTTAAATGTCTTCAATTTAATCTTTATTTCTTCTGTCTGTGCATATCACACCACTGTCAATAGATGTTCCATTCTTTCTTTTCAGACTAACCCACAATGTCTCCTCCTTCCATGATTAGTCCTTCAGGTCTGTGACTTTAATATTATACATATAATGTCTCTCTCTCTCCTTTTCTTCTTACCCTGTCTTTCCTGAATAGATTGCAGCCTGGTATAGCTACATCCCAGTCATTGTGTTCCATGACTGCCACTGTATCCAAGTCAGCCTCATCCATTGCAGCTTCTAGATCTGGAACTTTATTTAATATATTATGAGCCTTAGTAAAAGCAGCTCTCCAGATGTTGCCATTTTTTCCTTTTTCTATTCTATTTTTTAATGTCTCTAACCTGAGGGCTTTCACTTACCTGGTTCTTTGTCCACCCATCCAAAACTATCCTAGTTTAGAGCCCTCCTCAGTAGATTATTTATTTAACAGGTTTTATATACCACTTTATCATTTCAATCAAAGTGGTTTACATTGAAACAACTTGTTAATGTACATTAAACAGGGACATTGATGACTTGGATTTTTCTGAGGCAATGGACGGTTAAGTGACTTGCCCAAGGCTACAAGGAGTGTTAGTGGGAATCAAACCCTGGTCTCTGGGTTCCCAAGCCAGTATTTTTAACCATTAGGCTACTCCTCCACTCCAGTTTGTTGCAGAAAATTATTTTCCCTTTCCTAAATAGATGGATACCATCTCCACTCAGGAATCCTTGGAAAATCATGCCATGGTCCAGGAAGTCAAAATACTAGTTGATAGTTGATGACACTAAGATAGTTGATGACACTATCCATGCAGTCAGGCATTTATCTTCAGGATGTGAGTCTCTCAGCCTTGTCCCTAACCCTCGACAGGGAGGACTGAGAAGAGCATCACCTATGTACCTAACTCTTACAGAACTACAAAATTATTCTTGGTATGCTCAGATGGGAACCCATCGGTATCATTTGTGCTAACAGGGATGAGTAGCTTCAGATAATGGTCTGTGGACTTGAATTCGAAGGGCAGTTACACGGTTTGCAGCCCTGTAAACTGTGTAACTGCTGATGAGAGGGATATTCAATGGCACTAACATGGTTAGTGCTGCTGAATAGCCATGATTATCTCCCTTACATGCCTCGAAGTGAATCGTTTAGCGCTGGGGCATGTTGGGGGCGTTCCGGGGAGGAGTGGAGGTGGCGACAAGTGATAACCAGGCAGCAGTGATCTTGCATGTTGCCCAGTTAGTAACCTGTGCCAAAAAGATAGGCGAGGAAAACCCTCACCTATCTTTAAGGCACATGAGCTAACTGGGCAACATGCAATATCACTGCTGCCCGGTTAGCTAATGCGGCTTCTGGAATGTGCGGCAAACCCCCAGATGTTCAATGCCGGGGCCGCGTATGACCCCAGCATTGAATATTCATCACAGTGCATAGCCTGCCTCATTGCAAGGGGTCAGCACTGAACTTTTAAACCCCGGTAGCTTTGGTGCAAATGCAGACCACTCCTGCCATGGTCCACTAGACTGCCAGAGATCAGTAAGAGTAGGTAGTGTTCTCAGGGGGATCTAATGAAGGGGGCTTGGATTGGAGGGATACCTGGGGGGAGGTCAGATGGTGAGGGTACCACTCTGTGGGATTGCTTCGGGAGGGTGGGACGGGTTGCACCACTGTGGCGGCAGATTTTTTTTTATTTGTTTTTCCAGGGCCCGAGTTACATGCCTCAGACATGTAGTGTGGGTCTGTGCAGTAAGTGTTCACCCTATGTGGTAAATGCAAGGCAGATGCTGTACGTACATCCTGCATTTACCTTACATTAATTTTTGCACTTAAGGTGAGATAAGTGCAAAAACTTAGCACACTATAGTAGTCTGGTTGAAAAATGGCACAAGACGACAGCACCTTATTGTGCTATTGCTATTATATTGCAAAACTTTCAACAAAACAACTTTAAAAGTTTTGCTGCGTTAATGGATAATGTATTGCTTCATATAATTTTGTATCATAGCAATTTATTATTAACTGCAATACAATTTTGCATGTGCAGAATTATGCATAAAAGTTTACAATTTGTGGAGAACAACAATTTTAGAAATGCCAATTTGCAATTTAAAAAAAAGATCTAATTGTGCATTCTATTCAAAATAACACACACTGTTTGCTTTTGTGCACAGGAGGTGGTACTTACAAAGTTTTTCTCACAGTAGGACATTTGCTTCTGTGTGTGTCAGTTTCTCACTTTTAATATCAGTCTTTACAAAAGGGGCAGATGGCAACACTTTCATTTCCACTTAGCTCACTTAAAATGGATATATACTTAAACCATACCTCGGTAGCTCTACTTCTTTTAACCAGTTTGTAAGTGTTGAAAGCTTCTCATAGTACAGCATTTAAACCTCAATGAGATTTAAAAGAGTAGATTGAGAGTGCTGAAGATAGCTTCAATCTGTCTTCTGTGAAATAAAGTTTGTGGACACCTGGTTTCTCTTATTAATCACCCTCACAGCTAGTCTATTGAAGTGAAACTGATAGCAAGTATGTATTCTATGACAAAAGACATGAAGACCTGACTAACATTGGTCAGTCCTTTATATCCAGATGTTTATTTCTTTTGTTTATTTGCATGTTACTATAACTATCATTATTTCTTTAGTGTTACTGGCAGAATTGTACAGTACCTATAAGAGCAGTATCTTCACAGTAGAGCTTACAATCAGACATGAAAAACATTATTGTTGTTGTTAAGTGCCAATGTGTCTGTGTTGACTCATCACGACCCTGTGGATAGTTGTCCTAAACTGTGTTCGGTCTTCAATCAGGCAGCTCACTGTTGATAGAGTGGAATCCATAGCTGCTGTTATTGTATTGATACATCTCATTGCTGGCCTTCAGCTTTTATGCTGACTTTCAATCTTGCTAAGCATGATGTCTTTTTCTAATGATTTTTCTTTGCATGATGTGTCGAAAATATGAAAGTTGAAGTCTTGACATCTGAGCTTCAAAAGAAAGCTTAGGCTTGATCGACTCTAGTACTGACTGGTTTGTTCTTCGGGCAGTCCATGGTAAACATAGTATTTTTCACCAGCACCATAATTCAAAGGCATCCATTTTCTTCCTATCTTTCACGGCCCAACTTTCACATACATATAACGTTATTGAAAATACCATGGCTTGGAAAAGTCAAATTTTTGTATGGAGAGAGACATCTTTGCTCTTCAGAATCTTGTCTAGGTCCTTCATAGCCATTCTGACAAGAGCAATGTGTCATCAAATTTGACTGCTTGCCATTTCTTTATTGATCTTTGATCCAAGCAGGTTAAAGCCGTCAACTATTTCAATTTCTTTTCCATCAATGGATGAACTTATTGATTTTTCCGGTTGTAAGGATCTTTGTCTCCTTTATGTTAAGGTGAAGGCCCATTTTAAGACCATGTTCCTTGATTTTGGGAATCAAAGCTTTATACAGGTAATCCCCAGGTCACTGCAATCCACTGGTCGGACCACCACATGATCCCCTTTAACTTATCGCTACTCCATGCTAACAGCATGAAGCAAACACAATCTCAAAGAACCCAAAGATTTAAAGAATTCAACAAGCAATCACTATTGTACCATATTATACCAAGATTAGACTCACCCTCCACAGATCTCATAAAACTAGTAGACAACTGGAATGACATCATGGCACCATTCACACTAGCACCTCAGAGAAGAACATTCACATTAAACTTTAAAACACCTTAGTACTCTCAGGAAATAAGAGAAACTAAAGCTGAGGCAACTAGAACGACTTTGGAGACGAACCAGGGTACACCACAAGAAATACACAATCAAGCAAAATGAATACAACAACCTAATCCACAAGCAAAAAAGAGAGTACCATACAAACATCATTCTCAAATCACTAAATCGAGCCAGAGAATTGTTTGAAGTAATTAAATCTTACATACGGGTGCCACCAATACAGAAAGTCACTGCGTTACAACCACAGGACTTAGTCTCATTCCTACAGAACAAACTCTCCCATTTAACGAAACTGCATCATCAAAGCAGCCGATCCTCAACATGACATCAAACAAACAGATTTGATCCTCTTTCAATCTAATCACAAGTGAACAGCTCAAACAAATCTTATCCATGCTAAATACCACCACCTCCCCACTCGACTCATGTCCCATCTCATGGATAAAAATGGCTAGAAATGAGCTAACACCAACACTATTCAAAATAATAAACTTCTCTCTCACTCAAGGGCACATGCCAGCCACCTCAATCAGACCCATCTTAGAAAGCCCTTCTGCAGACATCAACCTATTGACGTCCTACAGACCAATTTCTAGTATCCCCCTCCTAGCCAAAATAGAAAAAGAAGTCCAACTCCAACTAGAAGACTTTGTAAACTCTTTTACACCTCTCTGATAAACAACCTACTCAAAGGAACTGAAAAAGTCCAAACTGGGATTCATTCTTATTTTCTTTGACATATTGGCTACATTCAATTCAATTAACCATAAAAAAATCATCATATGGCTGATAGACACAGGAATAAGCAACATACCTCTAAACTGATTCTGTTCCTACCTGACTGAATGCTTTCAGCAAATCAAGATAAAGGACACAACATCCAAGCCATTCAAACAGTGTGGAATCCCTCAGGGTTCTGTCCTCTCAGTGCTACTCTTAACCTCTACCTCCAACTATTTGCAATATCTTCCAGGAACACAATACAAAGTACCACCTATATGCGAATGATCTGATTCTTTATGCCCCCTTCTCCACAAACATCCCAGAATACTCTATATAATCCTGCTTCAAGGAAACAGCACACTGGCTGAATGACCACAGCCTTTTGATCAACTATAATAAGACCGAAGTCCTAATCATTACACGAGATCCATCCTACTTAGTTCCAAAAACAAACAATCAAGATCAACAGTATCAACCTCCCTGTTAAAACTGAAGTTAAATACCTTAGAGTACCTTAGATCAGAAACTAAACATGCAGGCAAACCACTTCCTCAGCATATTATAAAATGAAGATTCTACACAACCTTCGCCTGCTATTAGACCCTAGTCACTTTCAAACAGTTTGCCAAGACATCAGAACCCCACACCTGGACTACTGTAACTCAGTCCATCCAAGGCTTACTAAAACATATTCTCCACCCGCTCCAATTAGCCGAAAGCACTTCAGCTCAACAGATCACAAGGATACCAAGGCATGAACACATGACCCCAGTACTAAAAAATTTACACTGACTACCCATTCAATCACGCATCAATTATAAATCCATCGTGAATACTTACCAATGCATATATAACCATGCTTCAGATTGCCTACACACACTGATACAGAGGATTCCAAACAACAGATCAAGAAGACAGCAAAATCAAAACCTCCTCAGCATTCCAATACATGTAGAGGCACATTCTGATGTGTACGTCTCTGGGCCGCCCAGATGTCCAGACATCCAGATGATCTGGAGATGCAGCCGATTCTGCTTCCATGGGGGCTAGATATCCCTGCAGGAGCAGAATCACAGCCCAATGGCTGGACGTCCGGAACGTGCTCCTATTCAAACATCCCAGACATCCAGCCACTTACCCAGATAACTCAGATGCTGTGCCATGGCATCCCGTTGCTACCCTTACACTTGGAGATATCACCCTCTCCATTAAAAATCAAGTGAAATATCTTGGCCTTATCCTTGATCAGAACCTTACATTCCATGAACAGATAAAAAAACCCTCTCCAACACAATATATGCAAAACTATGCACCCTTTGGAACCTTCAGCCTCTCCTAAACCCAGACTCCTTTCATTCTGTCTGCCAGGCCCTCACCATCCCAACCCTTGACTACTGCAATCTTATCTATCAAGGCCTTCCTAAAAACAGCCTACATCCCATCCAAATGGCACAGAACACAATAGCTCGACTCATCACAAATAATCCCAGACACTCCCACATAACGCCTATCCTCTTTGACCTACACTGGCTCCCCATTCAGTCCAGAACTAAATTCAAAGCAATCACCCTTATACACAAAATCATCTTCAGTGAGTCAGCTCCGTGCCTCTCCTCACTCCTATCAAATTCTAATAACATTAGAACACGCCGCACCTTCACCAAAAACCTCCTATCCATCCCAACATCAAAGAGAAAATGTAGCCAAACTACCTGTAATCGGGCATTCTCCATTTTTGCCCCCTCTATTTGGAACGCCTTACCTCATGAACTAAGGAACTGTCCCAACCACTCTGAATTCCGGAAGAAATTGAAAACTCATCTCTTCCAGGAACACTTCTCCCAACTTATATAGCTCTCTCTAACCTTTCTATAAATTCCCCATGTAAATAGCCCCTAAGCCTCTATGTAAATAGTTTGTTAAGCCTCCGCTAGGTGAAAGTCTCTTGTTAACCATTTATACTGTTTATCTTTGTTACAATGTATACAGTTGAAATATACTGTCTGTTATGTTCCCTGTAAACTGTCTTGAATTGTAGAAAGTTGGTATATAAAACCTGTTAAATAAATAAATAAATAAAATAAAATAAAATAAATAAAAAGGGACTTCTCTGAAATAGCTTATTTCCCTAATATGATAAGGGTTGTTGATTGCACTTGTGTGGACTTGGTTCTTCCAAGGAGTAAAGAAAACAGAATTTTAGGCATTATCACAATCTCAATACTCTAGTGTGCTGTTTGTATAATTTACTGGTAAGAAAATGGTAGCTAAGTTTGCTGGTTCCTGATATGATCACCATATATTAAGAGGGTGCAATAGAATCAACAAATGCCTTAGTGGTATTAGAGATTTGTTCCTAATAACTAGCTCTCTAAATTTAATCCCTTTTTACTGTATTTGTTGGTAGTAATCCTAATCTTCGATTCCTTCTATGCCTCTGCAGAGCATTACAATCTTGCCTCTCATTCTCTACAGTCATTAGAGATTGTAGCTTTGGGCAGTTGTATTTTTGCTCTTGCTCATCTACAAGGTTTTGTGTGCTGCACAATATTTGTATCCATCACTATTGCCCTAAATGAGTAAGGAAACTGTATAGGTAAAAGAGGAATCCAGAGTGGGGAAAACCAAGGATGTTGAAGGGTTTAGTTCAGCATTTCATGAAACTCAAGTAGTTTGGACAATATGTCACCTAAGAGCTTACTGAGAGAAATGGGGGTAGGCAAGGTGTAAATGGTGTCAGGACACAACTTATGAGGTTATTAGATGTTGTGTGTATGTGTTTCTGGTCTGATATGATTGTACTCTCTTTTTCATGACCTGCTATATTAAAGGCACCCAAATGCATGACAGGTGTTTGAAGATAGGACAATATTTCATATTGGCTCTATATTTCAGATGCTACTTTGATCTGTTTGAAGTATATCCCAGCTGTCAGTCCAGTCTAGCACTAAAAAAAGTAGATTGCCAGTTCAACTGAAAGGTTTACTCTGACATCTGAAGAGCCAATGTTACACCTTTGAATCAATTAAATAGAAGGTAGTGCAGACAGGAAAAGAATGTGTGTGTGTTGTATTACACAAACTGGTTTTCCATAATTTCTTTTCTTTCATGCTTTGCACATTTTAAATGTTTTGTGAGCTTTCCCTTGTATTCTATTAAGAGATTTTCTATATGTATGTTGATGCTCTTTTTATGTTTTAAGTCTTAAGGAGCAGGATGTACTTAAGTATTTCAGAAGATATTGAAACGAAACTGAGCAGTGACTGAAGTATGGACAAGTGGGTTTAGCATAGGTGCGTTTTGCATATGTAAAACATTAACTTGCAAGTATAAATGCACACATACAGTACATATAGGCAGCAATTTTAGAACAGCTACTATATACAGTGCACATATATATATCTGCTGCATGCACTGATTTGAAGAGATGCGGTTTGGACAGACCATAACATTACACATGTATTTCCTGTTTTGCAATGAAAATATTGCAAGTTGACATTTATATCTTTCAGCATGTTTGGACCTGGGGTTTGGAGTAGTGATAGAGAGGGGAATTGTGCTTACCTCTCTGGTGTTCAAAACCACCACAAACAGCACCAACATTGACCTCAATTGCAGTTTTGCAGCATCCAGTCTTGCATATAGCCATTCTTTTTTTTTAAACATGTGAAGTGGCATTTTAGAAGGGAAACTTAATTGCAATCAGGGACATCCAGGGCAAAATGCCAGGGATGTCTGTGTTTCAGTCTGATTTTAGAAACATGGATGCCCACACCAGCATCCACATAGACGCCCCCGCTACAAAGCCATGGGGCAGGGATGCCCATCTTATGCAAGGTTGCATATGGGGATGCCCATTGGCATGATAAAATGAAAACATGAGCCCTCATTCCCTAATGTTGATGTCAATATGGAAAATATAGGCGATGTGAGTGTACCTCCTTCTCCACATCCTCTGGATGTCTGACTGACAAAATGAACACTTTTTCGATGCCTATTTGTTCTTGGAGCAGGTATAAACTTTGATGCAGCTTGGGACGTGGAATACATTTCTGTATTTGGGCAGTGATGTACAGTCCAAAGCATGGATAGGGCTTCTAAAATAACCTCCATTGCTTGTAAAATAGTTGTTCCCAATGTGCCTACTGCCAAACACATGTGTTTTATATAAGACTCAGCATTCAATGAATCTTCTTAGAATATGCTACAAATTGTTGATGTTTCAACTTGGCTGTCCCTTTTCCAACCTAAATGACCTATACAGAATTGGGTTTTTCTGGTTTAAGAAAATGCATGTACTGTATATCAATGCACACTTGGGATGATTTTATAAAGCATTTTGCACATGTTGGGGGGTAATCCTATAAGGAGCTGCGGAAAGTTACTCCCCATCTACACATGTAAATCACAGTAGTTTAGTAAACAGGCATTTATGTTTATGTTTATTTGAATTTGATATACCGCTCAGACCAAAAGGTATTAGAGCGGTTTACAATACTACATCATTTAAGGAAATAAGAAAAGAACGCCATTATAAGATAGGACAGAGTAGAGGACAGAAACAGTCAAACAGATAAGAGAAGAAGAAAAACACGGAACAGCAAGTTACCCTGATATATAAGCAGGACATCAATATAGACTCCAGAAACAGACGCCACGGACCAACGCCTAAGGGCCACGCCTTAGCTGGTCACAATTTTTTCAGTACACACATTAGATCAATGGTGTGTACTTTCTCTGTGGGCACGTGCATGAGTGTAGTTTGTATGGAGCAAGGGCAGATCACACATGTACATATTGTGATGAAGAAGTTCCATTTCCTACCTTAAAAACACAGGATTCACTGAGTTCTAGTCTTGAAGCTGACAGGCAGGCAGGCCATGTGAGCAGCAGTTGTCAGGGGCGACATAAACAAACCCAGCCACGGGGTTTGCAAATAAGCCCAGCTGAGAAACATTCCCCAATTCCTAATAGCATGCACCTGGAAAGGGGAAGAGCTAATAGCCACTATAAGAGCTATGCAGGAAATACAGTTAGACGGAGTGGAATGAGGAGAAAGAGGAGAACTAGGAGAACTAGCTGAACCAGCTGACCTAGAGGAAGAAGGAGGAGTTTCAGACTCTGACCCAGGACGTGAGTCAGAGCCAGAACCAGGAAGGGTTCACCACAGAAACTACCCAGAGCACTGCAGGAGAAAGCAGCCAGTGAGGTCAGAGAACAGTTGCAAGTGTTCTGCTGATTGCAAGCTGTTTGGAGCTCAGAGGCAACATTCCAACTGGAGTGATTGGAAGCCTAAAAACAAACAGTATGTATTTGAGAGCTGTAGCCTGGAGAATGTCTCTGATAGGAAGTTAAAGTTTACTGATAAAAGGAATACCTACAGGGTTAACGCTGAGAAGCCTCGTGTGATAAATCCTAGGTGGGGGCAGGGCAGTAACACCCAGCCAAGGGATTTGAGCACCGAGCTGAAGAGAGAGCAGTTAACAACCCCAGAGAGAGAAAGGTATTTCCCTGAAGATGTGTGCATGTCTGAGGAAGATATAGTAGCAGTTCCTAAGCCTCAGAGAAAACCCCGCAGGCTTAAACCTGGTGTTAATAGGGGAGAAGAATATTCTTTTGCAAAGCCTATAAGCGTTCCAAGGGTAGAACCTGCCAGAAGGAATTAAACTCTAAGAACCCTGAATGGTGGCATCCCTCTCTCCCAAACACCGAGGAATATGGTAGTTGTTATTCCAGCCCTAGAGGGAGTTGTGCAGAGAGACTCTGTGACGGCACGTTACAGGGGAACTTGCAGAAGTATTGTGTCAAGGAGAACTCAGACAATTCTGAATGTATGCAGGAGCCTATGGTCATTGATATAGTCAGTGAATGTTCATTTGATAGTGACCCAATGGACTGCACATTGATTTTCTCTGATAAAGTGACGTCTTTTTGCTAGTCAAAAGGCTGTATAGTGTGGAAGGAAAACACTATCAGTGAAGAGTGCTGTTTTGCACATATGGAAGATATGTGCTGAGTTTTGCCTGTTTAACGTTTACTCTTTACTTTAAGAAGCAAGAAAAAGCTGTTATAATCTCCTTTGTGTTTTGCCAGAAAGTATAGCTTATTTGTTTTGAGTATTGTGTTATATTACCTGAAAAATCCGACCCCGGGAGGGGAAATAAATCCTTTTACCTTAAACCATTCGTGTTCACAACTACTTAATCACCATCAGACACAGATCTGCAACCCTAGGCGGCAGCCTGCCCACCTGGTGGTGACAATATGTATATTATAAAATAAAGCGTAGTTACTCACCTGTAACAGGTGATCTCCGGGAACAGCAGGAATTTAGTCTTCACATATGGGTATCATCAGTACCGACGGAGCCTGCGTGGAAATGCTCCCCAGCGTCCAATAAGAACGCTTTTAGGAGCATTCCTCAGCACATGCGCGCTGCCTTCCCAACTGTCCCTCTTCAGTTAAGTTTGTAGCTGAGTGAAAAGGATAGAGGGAGAGAGGAAAGAGACAATGAGACAGAGAGACAACTCCTAGGGGAGGTTGGTGGGTTGTGAAGACTAAATTCCTGCTGTTCCCAGAGATCACCTGTTACAGGTGAGTAACTACGCTATCTCCAGGAACAAGCAGGAATGTAGTCTTCACATATGGGGATTCCCTAGCTGAAGATGCCAGGGAGATAGCCCCAGGAAGGTGCCACCCTGGAAAGGTGGGAATCCTTCCTCCCATGGATCTCTGGCATTCCACCAGGGTTGGTGGGTAGGAGTTGAATTAGGTCTGAAAGAGATTTTGAAGAACAGCTTGGCCAAGGAAGGCATCCCGATGGGAGGCTTTATCCAGGCAGTAGTGGGCTGTGAAGGTGTGTACCAAAGCCCAGGTGGCTGCTCGACAAATGTCATCGATAGACACAGAGTGGAGATTAGCCATGGAAGTTGCCATTGCTCTCACGTTATGAGCTGTGACATGGTCCTGAAGAGGAAGACCCTTACTCTCATAAGCAAAGGATATGCATTGGGCAATCCATTTAGATAAAGTTCTTTTGGAGACTGGTTGTCCCAAATGACTAGGGTCAAAAGCTATAAAATGTTGCGAGGACTTTGTATGCTGCTGTGTTTTCTGTAGGTAAAAGGCTAAGGCCCTTTTACAATCCAAAGTATGAAGGTTTCTTTCTGCATTAGAGGCATGAGGCCTCGGAAAAAATACAGGAAGATAAATTGATTGATTTAAATGAAAAGGCGAAACCACCTTTTGCATAAAGTTTGGATGAGTTCTAAGAACAACCTTGTCATGGTGAAACCTAGTATAAGGAGGATTAGCCACTAAAACTTGCAGTTCACTAATGCGACGTGCAGAGGTGATTGCAATTAGAAAGATGACCTTCCAGGTCAAAAACGTAAGGGTTGTAGTGGCTAAAGGCTCAAAAGGTGGCTTCATGAGCTGCCCAAGAACTAGATTTAGATCCCATGCCACTGGTGGTGGCTTAATGGGAGGTTTGGTTAATAGAAGACCACTCGTAAATCTGGATATGAGTGGATGAGAGGAAAATGGTTGTCCATTCAGAGGCTTATAAGAAGCTGCAATTGCACTAAGATGGACTCTTACCAAATTGGTCTTTAGACCAGAATTTGATAAGTGAAGGATATACTCTAGTATCGATTCTAAGGGTATGCCAAGGGGGTTTAATCCATTCTTGGAGCACCATATGGTAAAACGTTTCCACTTGAAGGCATAAGATCTTCTTGTGGAAAGTTTCCTAGAAGCATGAAGGATATCCTTTACCTGTTGGGACAGGTTGAAATCCTGGAGCAACCAGGCTGTGAGATGCAGGGACTGGGGATTCGGGTGCCATAGCATCCCGTTCTCCTGGGAAAGGAGATCTGGAGCATGCCCTAACTCCAGAGGTGCAGCTTGAGAGAGATGTAGAAGCAGGGGATACCACGCTTGGCATGGCCATCATGGCGCTATGAGAATCATGCGACCCCTGTCTACATGAACTGTGGATGCCATATGTCCCAGCAACTGTAGTAGCTCTCGAGAAGTTAGGAAGGATTTCCCTGCTGCTTGAGAAGCTAGTTGCATTATGTGAAGACACCGGGCCTGTGGAAGGAAAGCCTTTCCCTGTCTGGTATCTAGACAGCCCCTATGAATTCCAGGCATTGAGAAGGAACAAGTTGGAATTTTGGGGAAGTTTATTACCAACCCCAAGTATTGGAGGATTCGCATTGTGTGAGACAGTGCAGTGTTGGCCTCTGCAACTGTAGGGGCTCGAATGAGCCAGTCGTCTAAGTAAGGGAAGATGAATATCCCCAGGGTTCATAGAAATGCAGCTACTACTGCCATGCATTTTGTGAGTACCCTTGGTGCTGAAGCTAGACCAAAGGGAAGAACCCTGTACTGGAAATGTTTTTGCCTGAAAAGGAATTGTAAGAATTTCCTGTGATCTGGATGGATCAGAATGTGAGTGTATGCATCCTTTAAGTCTAGAGAGCAAAGCTAATCCTGGCTTTGAAGGTATGGCAGAAGAGTTCCTAGAGAAATCATTTTGAACTTCTCTCGAAACAGGTATTTGTTCAATTCTCTGAGGTCTAAAATGGGTCTGTGTCCTCCTGTTTTCTTTGGAATAAGAAAATAGGGGGAGTAGAACCCTGCACCCCGTTGAAGAATGGGTACCTCCTCTATTGTCCCTTGGGCAAGAAGTGTTGAGACCTCATGATCTAGCAGATTGTTTGTGGAGGTTTGAGAATTGAATTGCTTTAGAATTGTAGGAGGGGGCATGCTGTGAAAATGAAGCTTGTACCCTTCTCCTACAATGGACAAAGTCCAATCTTCTGCTGTTATCTGATGCCATCTGTTAGCAAAGTGTCATAACCTGCCTGGGATATTGGGCGGTTGGGGGCCCCTCAGAGGCAGAAAGGCTAAGCTCTCTAGGAAGGAGTCAAAGCCCTTGAGGGGGCTGAACCTGCAGAGCTGGTTGGGCTCTGGGGCCTTTTGGCTTCTTTTGCTGTCTAGTTTGTCCCTTTTGGGCAACCTGACCCTGAGATTGACTCTGCTGGGTATAGGAAGGATAAAATTTCCTCTTGTTGCTGAAAGAGGGTTTTTTATAAGGCTTCTTTCTGGCTGGAGTGGCTGTAGATTTTGACAATCTATCTAGAGTAGTATTGTCAGCATCCAACTCGTTAGCCTTTTCCTGCCAGTTCTTGCCGAAGTGATTCTCTCCCGTGCAAGGAATGTTGCCTAACTTGTCCTGTACCCAAGTCTCCAAGTCTGATGCCTGAAGCCAGGCAATCCGTCGTGCGCCAATGGCAATAGCAGAAGTTCTGCTGATGCATTCAAAGCAGTCAAAGGCTGCACGATTTGCAAACTTGGAGACATCTTGAGCATGCTTAACTAGGGCAAGAAAGTCTTGTCTCTTGTCTTCTGGGAGAAATGGGCTCATATGCTCCAAATCTCCTGTAACTTCCTTGAGGAACATTCCCAAATACAGTATATATGAACTGATCCTAGCTGAAAGCATGGAAGCCTGAAAAGTTTGGCGCCCAAAAGTGCAGAGTCCTGCATTCACGACCTGGAGGATTGGATGCATGCCTCTTTGCACTATTCATCCTACACATGGCTGACTCTACCACCATTGAATGGTGTGGCAGTTGAGTCTTTTGAAATCCAGGACATGGGGGAACTCAATACATAGTATCAAGTCTCCTAGAGTGAGGAGATATAGTCAGAGGTGTCTCCCACATTCTGAGCATCAAGTTATGCAGAATTTCATGGATGGGCAGAGTGCCTGCCTCCTTTGGAGCTTTAGGATATTGGAGAATTTCCAATTCCTTTGCTCTGGGTTCCTCTTCAGGAGCTACCGTGATTGAAAGGCCCTTGGCCATATCACAAATAAAATCCTGAAAAGACATGTCCTCTGGAGGTGACATTCTGCGTTGGGGAGAAGAGGGATCCTCTGGGAGAAACCCTCTAGTACCAGCATTATTGTCAGAGTCTTCGGAATCGGAGGATTCTAAGTATTCCTGACCATGATGCTCATGCAAAGCACGGGCCCGGTATCAATCGAAGTCGGTACCGAGTTAATCCGGTACCAACCTGTCGATTCCAGCCAAAGATGGCGTGGGAAGAATTCCCACCAGGGCTGGTACCGTCGGTACTGGTATCGTCGGTACCGGTGCAGGTACTGGCATCGGTGTCGATGTCGGTGCCAGTGCCCATTGGACCAATGGTACCACAGCTGAGAGAAGATAGCGAGGAACCTCTGGTGTATCGACGCTGCCGATGCCTGGGTATCGGTACCAGAGAACATGGCTGGAGACCCTGAGCATGGCACAGGTAGTTCTTGCGAGGTCGGGGCCTCGAGAACATCCTGGAGCCCCATTGATGCTTTGGAAGCCGAAGCCTCCCACCGGGGCTGTTTTGCCGGTGTGGTTCCCTCAAGGGCAATGCCAATGGCCTCTCGATGCTTAGCAAGAGAGCTACCCTTTGAGGACCTGCTTTTATGTTTAGTTACCTGAAATCCATGGGAGGAAGAGGAGGCCCTTGAAGATGTCGATGCAATGGATCTGGCATCCGAAGAAAAGAGGGTACCGAGCTTTACAGCCCGGTTCTGTCTTCCTCTTTTAGTCATCCCCATACAGGAGAGACATTCAGATGGAGAATGTTCAGGCCCTAAACATTTAAGACACCAATCATGGGTGTCAGTGACAGAAATAGTACCGCCACACTTAGTACATTTTTTAACACCACTAGTTGCTTTTTCCATCTTTTAGGAATATTTATTTTATTTATTTAGCTGTATTTATATACCGCTTTTCACTGGGTCAAAGCGGTGTTACATGGGGGTGGGGGAATTAAGTACAAGGGAGGCAACCGGGGAGGCAACATTGATGATTTTGACATAGGAAAGACTTTGGACATAGGAAAGACTTTGGACATAGGACAAACGTTGGACATAGACAGGTTAGGTAGCTTTGAGTTAGAGATTCATTGTGGATGAGATCAGGGGTTTGTGGGTTTTTCGGTGGGGTTCGAGTTGAAGTATTCCTGAAAAAGGATGGTTTTTAGCTGTTTTCTGAAAGATAGTAGGTCGGCATTGCTTCTGAGATAGCTCGGTAGAGAATTCCATAAGGACATAGC